>OZ038378.1:138907790-139586816 GCA_964036045.1 Eutreptiella sp. 'Long Island Sound 2002'
CGTTCAAAGCATCCTTTGTTTCAGAGTGAAGAGATTGGAGGAAGGGCGGCGGGACGGTTTCACCAAGTTTATGACTAGGCGTGGTTTGAACAGCACTGGCAAAGATGGCAGGCACAGGAAGGGAATCGGGCAATACGGTTCTCAGGGATTGGATGGGAGACGGTTGCGGGGGTGGTGGATTCGTGACTTGGGGTTGAGGGTGCGTGGTGGCGAGGGAGTGGGGGCTCGGATTGTTTGCTCTTGAAAATTTGACCGAGTATTTGCGGGCGGGGCGGGCGTGTTTCGTTCTCTGTATGTAAGGTGCATAGAGCTCATGGGTTTTCAGGGCTTTGGTGAGGAAGTTATGACCCGCTCGTCAGGGTCGGTGCAGATTGAGGCATTTGGTGTTTTGCTTTGATGGACTTTTGCCACATGGAGCTTGTCCACTCGATGTTTTTGAACGGGAGGTGGGTTCCCAATTCTTGCATGTGACCCTCATTTGATTCTTTCCTCTCAAATTGCCCACTCGGCTTGTTTGGGGATTTTGGATCATAGCCGAGACCTGCGTTGTGTATTTGCCTAGTGTGGCTCGAAAAATCGGGCTTGCCTTGAGTGATTTGTGTGAAGTCCGTTTGAATGATGTTAAAAACATCATCTAGTGACTTTAACCAAACGCACTCTTCGTTCACTTTGAACTTTTGCCACGCAGAGGGGTAGGGGTCGTCACTCAGTGTCATCGTCATGAGGGATGGGGCTGTCTCGTGATCGGTGTCATCAATCGCAAGGGACCCCCATCCTCGATGGGTGACGGATCTTCGGGACAGGTGTTTGGGATCTTGCAGAGAGGAACCGTGCGGGACATGTGATTTCAAGATGACCATCACTTCTTTAAGGTTCACCGTTGTTTCCTCTATTTGCACCGTGGTTGCTTCAATGATGATCCATAGAATGAATGCCGTGAGCCCTTTTGCTTTTTTGGTTGCTTGAGCTTCTACATCAATGCCCCACATCCATGTCATGTCAGTGTGCGTTGGAAGGCCTCCGATCACTTTGCCACCTCGGTCTCGAATCAGTAATGATACCTCTTGCTTTTCATCTTCTTGTTCTGTTTGGTCTTCTTGTCTTTGGCTGCCCTTGTCATCCACATTTTCTTCGGGAGGGCCCTTCTCTCCTTTTGGCTCCTTTGGAATAAGGGCGGGACCTTGCAAGATACTTTTCATTTGCTCATCCGCCCCAAGCTTGATGCCAGCCCGTATGATCATGAGCATTTCATCGTTTGCCTCGTTTTCGTGTCCTTGAGTTTTTGCTTCTTCTTTCATCTCTTCGATGAGCTTGTCTCTTGCTAGGTTGTTGGGACCTTTCCTTCCCGCAAAGGAGATGCCATCTACATTGAGCCCGTCGCAGAGATAGACGCTGTTCGGAGAGTTGTAGTGGATTTCATATACCTGCTTTGTGAAGATGGAGGCTGCGGGCCGGCGTGCATAGGTTTTTTCAAATAACCCAAAGGCTGCGGCGGTGAGGAGGATATCAAAGTGGGTAGTTGCCTTGTTAGCCTCAACCAATGCCACTGAGTCACTCTTGAGTTTCTCTAGCTCGTTTTGGAGATTGAACTTGGGAGCTTGTTCCTTTATAGGTTGATCATTGGCGTCATGTGTTACGGCGAATGGTTTCATTGTATGGGCATTGACACAATACAACCCGGCTTGGATCAGAGACCAGTACACTTTGAGTGTGGGCGACTTTGCCTCGAAAGTGTCATGGAGCATTGAGTTGTCAAATGCTAAGAGCACCGACCAAGGTGTCCGGGGGCACAGACCTATACAAGCTCCATAAACGGTTGAATTTTTGGCCATGTCGATGAGCTCTAGCATGGGAATGCGGCCTTTGTCATTCCTTGCGGTCTTCACCCTTTTCGTGGCAATGGCATAGACAACCGTATAACCCTGAGCATCATTTGGGAGCGTGAGGAATAGTGGAAACGCAAATGTTGGCTCGGCTTTGTCCTTGGTGAGAGAGATGATGTCTTTAGCACAAGACAAAGCGTCATCTTTGGACATCTCTATGTCCACACGGGCGTAGTTGTTTCCAAGAAGGGATGCCTTTTGCCATTTTAAGGACCCTCGTTGGAATGCCGCATTTTCCGAAGTTACGGTGACATCATCCGGGGCTCCCCCATAATTTTTGTTGAACCATTGGTAGGCATCCTCATGGACTGGTTGTTGGTCGAGTTGACCTAGAGCTACTGCCGAGAGTGAGACCCTGAGGTACGTGGGAGGTTGATCCGGGACTTGATGTACTTTGCGGATTTTTGCTCGTGAGAGGGTGCGGAAACCTTCCCTTTCGGGGGCTTGTAGAACGGTGGTGATGTGTTCTTGTCGTTGAGGCTGGAATGCATATCGAGGGCCCGCGTTGTTGACAAACAAGAGAATAAGGTTCCTATCCGCAGCCGTGTTGGAAGGTCGTAGCTCAACCTCTTGTTCCGTTACAAAGGCCCGATTTAGGTGCACATTGCTATAGATCTTGACATTTTCGATGAAGGGTGCAAATTTTTGGATGGAGTTTCGGTAATCGAGGAGCATGAGATTGGCTGGAACGCATCGGTCGTCAAACCCGGGTAGTGCAACAACCCCCTTCACGTTGTGAGGTGTGGAGGAGAGCGCGAGCACAAAATCATCGACATCTTTTTGCATAGTGGGAAGATTGTCTTCTTTGGCTTGTTCGTAGTTGTTGTCCGTGCAAGGTACAAAATAGAAAGACCGAAGATTTGGGTTGTTGAACATCTCAATTATGGATTGAGCTCGGTTTTGGCCCCATGCGATCGATGGGGATAGGCTGATAGGCTTTGTGGCAATTAGACTGTTAGCCATTGAATCGTTGAAAGGATAATTCACCTCGTCTACCCCTCCGGCACAAAGCGTGAAATCTGTTTTTGAATGCGCATACTTCAATGCTTCCAGAGGAGGAGTGTAGTGGGCCGTGTTGTAGGTTTTTTGATGCACCGTTATCCAGTCCTGCCCTCTTTTGCCCATGGGAAGGCTGGGGACTAGATCCTTTAGAGGACGATCGTCTTTGTTGTTGGGGACGGGAAATGCGCTGTTTGAGTTATCCATTGGGAGAAATCGAGCGGCTTTTGCGTCTTTGGACTTGCTTGTTGAAAATGAAATACAAGTTGTCTTTTCGAAGATGGTGGGTAGGTGAAATTGTAGAAATCCCCGGAAATTGAATACTGCCCAATGAACGATTTGGATGCTTGAGTAATTCCACAGGGATGCAGTTATTTGCGATGGGTCATGCCCAGGACCCCAAATCCATTGTCCATTTTTCTGAATCGAAAAAAAATAGACACTCAGAAAGTGAAAAAAAGATGATTTGCTTCACATTGAAAGGGGATTAAGGGGTCCACTCCATATCCTGATGGGGTGTTTGGTGCCATAGGTCAAAATGTGTTATCACCAGTTTTGGTGGGACCAATACTAAGATAGAAATGCCTGGATGCTCAGTGCATCTCTAATACAACTAGAGTATGCCTCAAAGCAATGGGAAAGCACTTTTTCTTACTCCCCCCTTGTGCTGTGGTTGCCACCGCTGTCGCATTTTAGGAAAAAGGGAATTTTTCTTGGCCTTTCCTTGGTTTCCACATCTACTTTAAAATACCTATAGCTTCCTTCACACAGAAATATGGGCGCTCACCATGGCTGGCGCTCTTTTGCTGCTCTGTTTGTAACATTTCCTACAGAAGACTCAGCGCTCATGGCGCTGCCGGGGCTCCTGTGGCTTGGTTGGGTTAGTTTCGGACCATGCCGAAACATGTGCATGTGCATCCCTCCCTCCAAGACGCAGCGCGACACAAACCCAACGCAAGACACATTATACACACTCGCATGGCTTCTCGTAAACCTGCTGGCGCCCTGTGACCTGTCTTAGGGCGAAGGGAGTCGTCAAAAAAATTAAATTGCCCCTTGGTGGGGTCTTGGTTCTGCTCAGTCTCTCCAGGCACCTGCGTTTCGGCCCGAACACGGCCTACTCAGCGAGGCTGCGCGTGGGTATCTGCAGAGGCAGGAATGGGAGAATTATGGACGAATCCACGCAAAAACGAAGCGACGACACCAAAATCCGTCAAATGAGGGCCTAGAATGTTTCTGAAACGACACACCTGAGCAGAATCGAATTGTGCATCAGAAGCACATTTTTATAAAAATTATAGTCATCTCTGGATTTTTTAAATCCAGAAATTCATACGCATAAAAAGGCGGCGCGCAGGAGCGGCTCCTAGCGAAGCGCCGGAAAATGGAGAAATAATGGAATTATAAACGTATGTCTCACGTAGTCTTGAAAATGACGAGACACACATTAATAAATAAACATACAGATCCCACCCACACTAATAGAAGCTTCAAAAATTCAAGAATTCAAAAATGAACGAAAAGACTCCAATGAATCAGGTATAAACTACAGGTATGCTCGTCTCGTATGCCGCATACACATTGCTCGTCTCGTGTCTCCGTGAACGAGTCTTGTAGCAGCGCTAACAACAATACGACGCGATAGAGGGATTGATTAGAAAGATTGCAGATGATTAGCGGTCAGATCAGGGTGATTAGTCATACACACAAGTGCATAGCAACGTTCTTCGCGTGCGCCCTGTTTTTCTTCTCACCTTGCTTCACTCTCCAGCGGTAGGTAAGGTACGTACGCCCAGGTGGGGCGACCCCCTGGTGGAGTTCAAGATTGCGGTTGGGATGGGCAGGTTTGCCCAAGAGTCGTGCATGCTCCTGCATTCACACACGCATGAAAGGGTAGGCCACGCGAAGTGCGCACGGTAAACCTTGTTTAGGCTAACCAGGGGCTCCTCGGTACGTTCTTTAAGAGAACCTGAGGAGTCCCTTAACGCTTGCTTGCTTGACCGGGGTAGCTGAATCTTCAGCGTGTTTGCGGGGAGCGTATTATAGGTCACACTGAGAAGAGTATAATACCCGGAGTGTTGCTTGGTTCCTCGGCCGCAAACGCCCCTTGATTTCCCTTTGTTTTACACGTGGGCAGGTAGGGTGATTGGTGCAGCAGCATACCATTTTTTTCATGCCCTGGTTAACAAGGGCGCAGATCACACAAACAAGTAACTCCCTTCTGCCTGCGGCAGAGCAGGGAGTCCGACTCGATCAACATCTGCGCCGTGCACGCAAGAGCACCTCTTCCCTCCAAGCCCTAGCAGGGGAAACGCGTTGTGGCGTCCCCTGTTAGGCCACAGTTGCTTAGCACCGCTGTGTTCTCTTGTCATTTCACAGGAGGGTCGCTAGGACCCACGACATGTTCTTCAACAACACCAAGTAGAGGGTGCGTGTAGGAGTGGTAGTCCTCAGTGGGGGCTTGAGCCAGTTGCCCCAGTGCTCGCCCACCAGGATGGTGCCACTGTAGGATGTGTAGGACCTGTAGTGTGTGTGTCACTGTCCCACCCGTTTCCTGCAATTTTAGCAGGGTTGGTGGGCTGTGGCAGTGGTTAGGTCAGTGTTTTGGCCACTTAGCAAAACGGCGTTTTCAAGCCTTCATAGCTTTTGGCCACCCCTCCCTGTAGTAGACAGATAGGTAGGTAAAACAATACCTGGATTAGTACGCTGGGCTTTCCCCTAAGGTTTTGCGCCAGCACAGAAATTGGGCGCTTAGGGGAGGGGAGACCCGGGGCGTACCCCGTGGCATCAATAAGCCAACCCTCCAGGTTTAGCAAGCGTGCAGACTTGGGTATAATTAGGACACCATTTCTGCGGCTTGCTCTCAGGACCTTAGGAATAGCACACTCACACATACGCTTTGGCAGGTAAGGGTAAGGTTCAGTCCCTAGCTTTAGTCTTGGAGGCAAGCGTCTCAGCGAGCCTCAGCAACTCCCCAAGGTTGTTCTGGGACAAGTAGTCAACCAGAACTGAGTTTAGGCGTCCCTCAGGTAGAACAAATGCAGAGAAGGGCTCCCAGGTGGCCTCTTCGACTGGGAACCCTTCCCAGAGGGTGAGGAAGCGCCAACCCTGGCGATAGCGGTGGCGTAGGACAGACTTCACCAGGTAGAAGCCCTCCTTAGCCATCTCCTCGGCGTTCATGTCGGGGAGTTCACCTTCAACTTCCATAGGGCTGGCTGCCCCTTGTAGGTCCAGAGCGGCGATTTCCTCGTCGTTCAGCTCCCACTCCTCCCCACAGAGGTCTTCAGGATCATATCAGCGCTTCAGGTGTTGAGCAGCGCACACCAGGGTCCCCCCTAGACGGGGAGAACACCGCACAGTGATACGGTGTCCATCCACTGATAGAATCTTGTACGGCCCGAAGTATGGGTCATCGCTGGTAGAGCGTGGCCAGGCAGGTAGTCGACTGTGGTGCACCAGCACCCAGTCCCCCTCTTGGTAGGCGGCCGGTACTCGCTGCTTGTTCTTCTTGTTCCACTGACGCTCCCTCACTCTCTGGAGCATTGCCTTGGCCTTGTCCACCTTCGCTTGTTGCTCTTGGACCCATTCACCCACAGAAGAATGGGTGTCCTCTGGATAGGGGGCATGTAGGAACCATGCCGGGCGCCCGAGGAAAAGCTCATGGGGCGAGTAGCCAGTAGCTGAACTCTCTTGGGAGTTCATCATCAAGGATATGACGGGGAGTAGTCTCACCCAGTCTCTGGTGCGTTCAGCTTTGCACCATATCCTGACATTCTCCTTGAGGACACGAATCTGTCGCTCACATAGGGGGTTGCTCGTGTGAGAGTAGGGAATCCCCGTAGACACCTGGACATTGAGGGATCTCAGAACCCTCTTGTACCAGCCAGTATCTGAGCGTACTCGTACGTCCTCATCGGAGTTGATCTCCTTGGGCGCCCCATAGACACAAAACCACTCCTCCAGGAGTATCTTGATAGTCTCCTCCCCGGTAATGTGCTTGGTACATGGGAACACCCTTGTAAACCTGGTCAACCCACAGGTTACCACGAGGGCGAACTCATAGCCCCCGAACTTCAACATCTCCGTGTAGTCCACGTATAGAACACTGTTAGCACAGTGAGGGATGGGCAGGGTCGAGTAGAGACCTCTGTCCCTGATATCCCCTGGTTTACAGGACCTGCACGGGCACTTGTCCACGATAGGCTGGAGGGTTTTCCGCAGTTGGTCGTCAGTCCACGTAGTGTGGAACCACTGCTTGAACAGCCTCAGGGTACGGTTAGCACCCACATGACCGCTGGACTCATGGGTCCACTTCAGCAGCGCTGGGACTCTGTCACTGGGTACCACGATGCGGTCCTCGTGCCAGAGGTAGCTCTTGTCCCTCTTCCACAGGTCTTGGTTGACCAGGAGGGGTTCAAGGCGTTTCTCCAGGCGCTTGTAGATATCCTCGAACTCTTTCAGGTACTCCAATTGTTGGAGTCCATCCAGGGGGCGTATCATCGTCATGTTGAGGTCCAGGTGGACGTCCATAAGGCTGAACGCCTCCTTAGCCAGCGCTTCAGACCGGGCACCAATCAGGGCGTCGAAGTTGTTGCGGCTGGTATAGTCGGCACACTCGTTCTTCACTCCCTGGATATGGTGTACCGTCAGCCGTAGTTGACTGAGGTAGGTCCACCAGCGCTGTAGCTTGGCCTTCTCAGGTGGGGGACCCTTCTGGAAACTGCGGACCGGTTCTTGGTCGCACAGCCAGACCACTGGGTTACTCCCCAACAGTCGTGCTTGTGAGGATAGCACCAGCATACCCGCGAGCAATTCCTGCTCATAGGTGGAGTAGTTCCCCCTGGCCTGGTTCCACTTCCAGTTCCAGTGGCACAGAGGTACTAGGACCCACTTGTCGTCAGGGTAGCTGTGCTTGAGGGTTCCATCTCAATTGAGACCTTCCGTCCCCCATTGGGAAATGGCCAAGTCGAACTCCTCCTTCTCTAGTGCTTGCCATTGGAACAACGTTGCACCACCGCCCACATTGCTGGCGTCGGTCACCAGGATAATCTCCCCTTGTGCCCTAGGCACGCCCAAGCACTTAGCGTTGGCTACCTTGTCTTTGAGCTCGTCAAACGCTTGTTGCTCTTGTGGGCCCCAGCGCCAAGTAGTACTCTTCTTGATCAAGTCCGTCAGAATGGCGCTGGTGTAGGTGAAGTTCTTGATGTGGCGGCGATAGAAGTTGCACGCCCCAATGAAACTGCGTACATCATGAAGTCCTTTCTTGGGGTCTTCGTGTCGTACCTTGGCATCCATCAGGGCATTGGCCTTAGAGGCCGCTGGGGTCCACCACCCATAGCCAACATCAAACCCCAGGCACTGCATGGTCTCCTGCATGAACTCACACTTCTCCAGCTTGAGTCGAGTGTGGTTCTCCTGGCAGACCGCAAAGAACTCACCCAAGAGGATTAGGTGATCCTCCTGGGTATTGGTCCCGAGGCATACATCGTCGATGTGAGCCTCCATCTGGGCACCACGGGATAAGAGCTCCTGCACCTTAGGTCTCCTTCGTAGGATGGACAAGATCTTGTTCATCAGCTCTTGGAATAGAGCGGGTGCGTTAGCCACGCCAAACGGCATGACCTTCCACTTGAACACCCTCCCCTGAGGGGTGATGAAGGCCAGTAGTTCCTGCGCGTTGGGCGTCAGGTCCACTTGCCAGAATCCGCTTCGCTTGTTCATCTTGGTCTTGTAGCGACAGGAGGCTATCTTCTCCAGGGTAGACTGCATAGTGGGAATGGACCCTGAGTGGTTCAGCGTCTTCTTGTTCAGCTCTCCGTAGTCCACTACCAGCCGTTTGGCTGTAGACCCAGGTTTAGCCACCAGGAAACAGGGGCTGCAGTGTAGGGGGTAGTCCCCGTCCTTGTACTCCAGGACTAGGCCAGCGTCGATACATTCTTGTATCTGTCGCTCAATCTCGTCGGCCTGCTCTTTAGGACCTGGGTAGGGTCTCCTCCGGATCTTGTGACCCACGAACTCGGGTTTCAGCTTGAGGTCCATCTGTACCAGCTTGTCACATGAGGCTGGATGGGTTAGTTCTCCGAACACCCCCAGATAGGTCCTTATAAGCTTCTGTACCCGCGGGTCCAATATCTTGATCTTGTCCTCCATGTCCTCGTCAGAGTGTAAGTTGCTTGCCCCCTGAGTAATAGAAGTCGGGAGGTGGTCCTCCACCGACTCTTCGCCCGTGTTAGTATCCTTCAGCCCTTTGTAGGCATATAGAAGGTCTTGTTCAACCATCTCCGATGGACGATGGCAACATAGGCACGCTCGAGGGGGTTCACATACACATTCCTCCGAGAGGTCGTCCTCCCCTGGGGTCCTCACATGGGCCCCCCACACGCTCTTCATGAGCTTGAGATCTACCTCCCTTTGCCAGGTGGTGATCTTCTGTTCGAGGTCCTCCTTCAATTGGGATAGGTCTCCCATACGTCCTTGCTTCAGTGGCCACGAGCTGCAGGTAGGCTTCGCGTAGCATAGCTGTTTCGCCACCAACTTCCTCTTGGAATCCACATACTCCCTGAGCCTGGATCGAGGGTCCAGCTCCTCGTCCACGGGGTCTTCCACCCTCATGGAGAGTAGGGGTTTCAGTGGGGAGACGTACTCGGCGTTCTCCACTTCCTCCACACAGGTCTGCACGAAGAATGCGTCGTGCTCGGTTTCGTCTTCTGAGTGGATAGAGCTAGGTAGCTCAGATAGTCCACACTCAGAGACTCCATCAGGAACAGGTACATGACAGGGAGAGTTGGGGGCGTTGGTGTCAGTCACGACGTACTCATCCCCCCCGGGGGTAGTTTCAACAGCATCTTGAGGTCGTAGGCGATCCTTCAAGTCACCCAAGGCGAGTCCATCGCTTTCTCGTTGTATAGCCTGGACCAGAGTCGGGTCCAGATCCTCCCAGGGAATGGAGGTAAGACCTCCGTCCACCACGCTTAGCATACTCCCCCATCCGGGCTTCCCAATAGGCGTCTTGCGTCCCAGAGGCACGTAGATGGCCTCATCAGGCAAACGAACAGAGCTGATAGTCAGCCTGTCCAGGAGGTTTCGCCAGTACTCGTTGCCCCCATGGGCTCCCCAATCGGGGGAACACAGGACCATACGGGAACGTTCCAAGGACACCTTGGTCAGCACCTTCCCCAGTTCACTGAACCTGGGGTTCCCGTAGGCCATCCCGAAAGAGGGCCAGTAAAATTTGTAGCTGCAGTTCTTCCCCTTGCTGCAGTAAAGGTCCAGTACATGTTGCTTGTCGCTGGCGAACAACTCCACACTCAGGTCTTCTCGAGAGTAACCCAACTCCTTCAGACCTTGGTCTAGGACTTCCCCCAATAGTTGATAGTCCTCAGTTTTGGAGGCCGCCATCGTGTTCGAGGGTTCTTCCTTCGATAGTCTCAGGTAACTCGAGGTATGTTCCGACTGCTCCAGTGGCACAGACTCTCTGCCACTGCCGTGGTCCACGTAGAGGAGGTAGAGCGCTTGCAGCGTCAGGGATTGTATCTGGGAGTGCTGTACGAAGAAGTCAGTCCCCAGTACAAAGTCGAAGGCCTCAGTGTCCATCACATAGAACCGATGGGCGATAGTCCGGGAGCCCATAGGTACCTCCACTTCACAGTCCCCGCAGCTGTGCACCACATGTCCATCCCCCATGCGTATAGCAGCGGTGGTCATGGTGTTCTTCAGGCTCCCACAAGGTAAAATCTTCTTGGCCACTATAGATATTGTGGCGCCAGTGCCCAATACCCCCAGGTATTCGCGTCCCCCTAGTCGGATACGTACCCAAAACACCAGGTCTTGGGTGCCACCAGTGCGTCCCCGTCAGAACTCCGCGGGACAGGTCACCTCGAACCCCTTGTTCCGGAATTTGCGGGCCATCCTGGTGAAACAACTCCTCTTCTTAGCGTTGCCGTCATCACCACCTTCATGCTCACGCTTGGCTCCTTGTTCTTGCTGGGCCTGCGTTTGTGAGCGTGTGGTAGGACCAGACTGTCCTCCAGAGGGCTCGGAGCTCCCCCCTGGATTAGGGTTGGGGTTGCCTCCGTTCTTGTCCTTGTTCTTGTTGTCCGGCTGGCGGTTAGCGCCTCCTCCTCGTCCACCTTGACCCTTGTCTTGCCCTTGACCACGTCCTTTCGACTTGCCCTTGCCGGAGTCGTTGCCTTTGCCTTTGCCTCCACCTTTGCCTGAGCCTTTGCCAGGATCTTCACCCTTAAGCTTCGCCGATAGGCGTTGCTTATGGTAGCACTCATCCTCGTAGTGCTTCCGCTTACCGCAGAATGCACACGTGATGGTGCACCGGTAATGATCCGGTAGCTTCGCTTTGGCGCCGGTGTTCTTCTCCTGCTGCTTCCCCTGGACTACGAAGCAGTCTCGCTGCTCGCAGTCAGGGGCGTGCTGCAGGTGGCCCTGCTCGTCTCTGGCATCACACCAGAATAGCTCCTTCACGTTCTCCATGATGCGGGCGTGGGCGTGTTTGGGGGTAGTCCCCTGCCCAGGTCGGGACCCTTGGTACCCTTTGCCATGGCCTCCAGAACCTCCACCACCAGGACGGTAGTTGTTCAAGTGCTGGTCGCTCTCCTTCCCCAGCGCCAGCTCCAGGAGTAGCACGCATAGATCCTCGTAGCGGAGGGATCTAGCCTTGCGCTCCGCCGTCGAACGGCACTCGTCCCCTAGCTCTCGAGGGAGCTTGGCCACCAACCAGAAAAGCAGGTCGTCGCTGCTGTAGGAACCGGGCGTCAGTCGTCCAGCCCAGTGATCCAGGTCAGCCAACAGCTCAGAGACCCTGCCAGGTTTGGGGTTGTTGGGCAGCACGGGCAGGTTCTGGATCTCGGCCCTGATGGAGAGGTTGGTTTCGTAGGTCGGGTACTGCCTCTCCAGGGCAATCAACACATCGGCAAAGGTGGCGGAGTTAGTCACGATCTGCCTGACCTGCTTCTCCAGGTACTTGGTCTTGCAGCACTGCAGGAGCAGATCGCACTTCACTCGCCCACTAGCGTGGGTTTGGCCGGTCAGTCGTAGGAACCGGCCAAAATTCTCAGCGAACTCGCTGATGTCCTTGCCTGTGAACTCAGGCAGGTTCACCACGATCTTGGAGGTGGCAATAGCCTTCACCTCCTGAGACCTGCGTCCCTCAGGGGGTCGGGTCTTCTTCTTCTTCTTCTTCTTCTTCTTACCCCTTGGGTCCTCGGGGTCCTCCGGGTCTTCGTCATCTGAGGGCGAAGAAGAATTCATCGACGGCGGCTCATCGTCGGAGGGGTCTCCGCCAAGATCAGTAGAGCCATAAGGCTCCACGTCAACCATGGCCCTTAGGGCTGTCAGCCCCAGCCGGTCCAGCTCGGCCCTCGTCGAGTTCGTCACGTGGCTGTAAGGCGGCTGGGCCGTTCTCGGCACGAAGGGACTTCTCGGTATAGCTGCGGGAGTCGGCATCGGTCTGCTCCTCAGGCTCCCCAGGGTATTTGTCAACCCTGCCGCCAGGTGGTTAGCCTGTACTCGGTGGGGTGACATTCCCACCGAGATAGGTGAGGCTTGGGGCGGGATCATCAGGGGCTCCAGCTTCTCTCTGATCTCTTGAGTGAGGTCGCCCACGATTTGTGAAGTGGCTCCTCGGAGCACCTCGTTGATCTCCGACCGCGTCAGGGACCTGTTGGAGGATCTTCCCGATCCTCTACTCCTGCCACCAAGAGATTCCGGTCCTCTCCTCAACCCACTCAAGGTTGCATACCCAGGTGCATACCCAGGAACATCCACATAGGTCCCAGTAGCGGGTAGTGGATGGGGATATTCAGCCGCATACCAACGCGGCGCAGAGCTGGAAGCCACAGGCTCACTGGCAGTAGTTGCCTCAGGGAGCGCAGTGGTAGGTGGGCCCATACCATAGGTGGGGTAGTGAGGCATGCCAGTAAAGCCTGTGCCCTCTACCATAGGCGGATCGGTTGTGGAAGTGGATGTTGCAGCGGCTGGGAGTGTGGTGGTCATAGGAGAGGGTGATGCGTGGAGGCCAGAACCTCTTGGTGCGCCTTCGAAGGTAGCGTCATGCGTCAGGTCTTGCCCTTGTTCCTCTCCTTCGTCTGCTTCTTCTCCAGCATCCTTCTCGCTCTCTCTTCTCTTCCTCTTCACAGGCTGAGTGACCAGGACCACCTCTTCGACAGACAGGGCCCCGAAGGCCGTCTGGAGTCCATCCAGGGAGTCCTCAGCCGCATCCACTGGGCCATGTAAGGGCTCTGCCGAAGGTACAGCGCCAGGTGCTTGCCTTGCCGGGGCCTCAGGCGCTGGCGCTGTCTTCACGTCGGCGTCCTCCTTTCTTGGATCCATCTTCTTTCACCCTTCTGCTTATATATGCCTGTACTCGGCGCACTGGATGTACGGCACGGGGTTGCTGCCGGTGCGCAGAGACAGGCTGCCTCTTGCTACCAGAAAAGTTTATAGTGGTTTCAGCACTGTGTTTTTGCTTCTCCTGCTGCTTGCTGTTGCTGTAGGGCGTCCTGCTGCTTGTTTTTGGAGATGAAAAGCTTTTGTTTGTTGAAATACAGTAAATCCAAGTCAGTCCAGGATAGCCCAAGCCAGAAGTATGCAAGGAGAAGAGAATTCAGGATCAAAGCATGAAGGGCTGCAGTGTACACAGTGAAAGATGATTGGATATTCACAGAAACAGCAACTCAGGTCAAATCGGAATGCATATTCACAAAGATAGCTAAATTGTTTTGGAAAAGAGTTGGAAAACTGCCCCATGGTCAATCTCACTCCATAGTGCCATCTCAGGAGATGTGCACTCTTTGTTTTGGGTCCCATATGTGCTGAGGTGGCAGGGCATGTGGCGATGAGGTCACTGCCATGTCACATGGGATCTTCCTACTTAGCTAGGCTGACCAGGAATTGAACACAGGACCTCTCAAAAAGAGGTGCCCAGCCCCCTAGGGTGCATACCACTAGGATAGCTAAGAATTCATGGAAAAAAATAGATAAATTCATAGGCTCTACCTTGGATATGTCAGTTCTCAGTTAACTCAGGAAAAGATGATTTGCTTCACATTGAAAGGGGATTAAGGGGTCGGCTCCATATCCTGATTGGGTGTTTGGTTCCATAGGTCAAAATGTGTTATCACCAGTTTTGGTGGGACCAATACTAAGATAGAAATGCCTGGATGCTCAGTGCATCTCTAATACAACTAGAGTATGCCTCAAAGCAATGGAAAAGCACTTTTTCTTACTGGGCTGACAAACACCCTGGGGAGCCTGAGGAGCCGACCAATGCCAACCCCTGCACCGATACCGAGAAGCCCTTTCGTACCGAGAACGTCCCAGCCGCCCTACAGCCACGTGACGAATGCTACGAGAGCCGAGCTGGACCGGCTGGGGCTGACAGCCCTGAGGGCAATGGTCGACGTGGAGCCCTATGGCTCCAGTGATCTAGGCGGAGACCCCTCTGACGATGAGCCGCTGTGGATGACTTCTGCTTCGCCCTCGGAGGACAATGACCCGGAGGACCCCGAGAACCCAAGTGGGAAGAAGAAGAAGAAGGAGAGGAAGACCCGACGCCCTGAGGGAAGCAGGTCTCAGGAGGCTAAGGCTATTGCCACCTCCAAGATCTTGGTGAACCTGCCTGAGTTCACAGGCAAGGACGTCAGCGAGTTCGCTGAGAATTTTGGCCGGTTTCTCCGATTGACCGGCCAAACCCACGCTAGTGGACGGGTCAAGTGCGATCTGCTCCTGCAGTGCTGCAAAACCAAGTACCTGGAGAAGCAGGTAAGACAGATCGTGACTAAGTCCGCCACCTTTGCCGATGTGTTGGTTGCCTTGGAGAGGCAGTACCCGACCTACGAAACCAACCTCTCCATCAGGGCCAAGATCCAGAACCTGGCCAACAACCCCAAACCTGGCAGGGTCTCTGAGCTGTTGGCTGACCTGGACCACTGGGCTGGACGATTGACGCCCGGTTCCTACAGCAGCGACGACCTGCTTTTCTGGTTGGTGGCTAAGCTCCCTCGAGAGCTGTGGGACGAGTGCCGCTCAACGGCAGAGCGCAAGGCTAGATCCCTCCGCTACGAGGATCCCTGTGTGCTACTTCTGGAGCTGGCGCTGGCGGAAGAAAGCGACCAGCACCTGAACAACTACCGTCCTGGAGAGGGAGGCTCTGGAAGCCATGGCAAAGGGTACCAAGGATCCAGACCTGGGCAGGGGACTACCCCCAAACATGCCCACGCCCGTATCATGGAAAACGTCAAGGAACTCTTCTGGTGTGATGCCAGAGACGAGCAGGGCCACCTGCAGCACGCCCCTGACTGCGAGCAGCGAGACTGCTTCGTAGTCCAGGGGAAGCAGCAGGAGAAGAATAACGGCTCCAAAGCGAAGCCGCCGGATCATTACAGGTGCACCATCACGTGTGCCTTCTGTGGGAAGAGGAAGCACTACGAGGATGAGTGCTACCACAAGCAACGCCTATCGGCGAAGCTTAAGGGTGAGGATCCTGGCAAAGGCTCAGGCAAAGGTGGAGGCAAAGGCTTAGGCAACGACTCCGGCAAGGGCAAATCGAAAGGACGTGGACAAGGGCAAGACAAGAGTCAAGGTGGACGAGGAGGAGGCGCTAACCGCCAGTCAGACAAGGACAACAAGAACACCGACAAGAACGGAGGCAACTGCAACCCTAATCCAGGGGGGAACTCCGAGCCCATTGGAGGGCAGTCTGGTCCTACCACACGCTCACAGACGCAGGCCCAGAAAGAACAAGGGGCCAAGCGAGAGCACGAAGGTGGTGATGACAGCAACGCTAAGAAGAGAAGCCGTTTCATGAGGATGGCCCGCAAGCTGCGGAACAAGGGGTTCGAGGTGACCTGTTCCGCGGAGTTCTGACGGGGACGCTCCGGTGGCACCCAAGACCTGGTGTTTGGGTACGTATCCGACTAGGGGGACGTGAATACCTGGGGGTGGTGGATACTGGCGCCACCATATCTATAGTGGCCAAGAAAATGTTACCTTGTGGGAGCCTGAAGAACACCATGACCACCGCGGATTTACGAATGGGGGATGGACATGTGGTGCACAGCTGCGGGGACTGTGAAGTGGAGGTACCTATGGGCTCCCGGACTATCGCCCATCGGTTCTATGTGATGGACACTGAGGCCTTCGACTTTGTATTGGGGGCTGACTTCTTCGTGCAGCACTCCCAGATACAATTCCTGACACCGCAAGCACCCTATCTCCTCTACGTGGACCACGGCAGTGGCAGAGAGTCTGTGCCACTGGAGCAGTCGGAACATACCTCGAGCTACCTGAGGCTATCGAAGGGGGAGCCTTCGAACATGATGGCGGCCTCCAAAGCTGTGGAGTATCAATTATTGTGGGAAGTCCTAGACCAAGGTCTGAAGGAGTTAGGTTACTCTAGAGAATACCTGAATGTGGAGTTGTTCGCCAGCGACAAGCAGCATGTACTGGACCTTTACTGCAGCAAGGGGAAGAACTGCAGCTACAAATTTTACTGGACCTCTTTCGGGATGGCCTACGGGAACCCCAGGTTCAGTGAACAGGGGAAGGTCCTGACCAAGGTGTCCTTGGAACGTTCCCGTATGGTCCTGTGTTCCCCCAATTTGGGAGCCCATGGGGGCAATGAATACTGGCGAAACCTCCTGGACAGGCTGACTATCAGCTCTGTTCGTTTACCTGATGAGGCCATCTACGTGCCTCTGGGGCGTAAGATGCCCATTGGGAAACCCGGATGGGGGAGTATGCTCAGCGTGGTGGACGGAGGTCCTACCTCCGTCCCCTGGGAGGATCTGGACCCGACTCTGGTCCTGGCTATACAACGAAAAAGCGACGGACTCGCCTTGGGTCACTTGAAGGATCGACTACGACCTCTAGATGCTATTGAGACTATACCCGGAGGAGATGAGTACTCGTGACTGACATCAACGCCCCCAACTCTCCCTGCCATGTACCTGTTCCTGATGGAGTCTCTCAGTGTGGACTATCCGAGCTACCTAGCTCTATCCACTCGGATGACGAAACTGAGCACGACGCCTTCCTCGTACAGACCTGTGTGGAGGAAGTGGAGAACGCCCAGTACGTCGCCCGACTGAAACCCCTACTCTCCATGAGGGTGGAAGACCCCGTGGACGAAGAGCTGTACCCTGGATCCAGGCTAAGGGAGTATGTGGACTCCAAGAGGAAGTTGGTGGCGAAAAAGCTATGCTACGCTAAGCGTACCCGCAGCTTCTGGCCACTGAGGCAAGGACGTATGAAAGATCTATCCCAATTGAAGGAGGACCTCGAACAGAAGATCACCACCTGGCAAGGGGAGGTAGATCTTAAGCTTATGAAGAGCGTGTGGGGCGCCCATGTGAGGACCCCAGAGGAGGACGACCTCTCGGAAAAATGTGTATGTGAACCCCCTCGAGCGTGCCTATGTTGCCATCGTCCACCGGAGATGGTTGAACAAGACCTTCTATATGCCTACAA
This sequence comes from Eutreptiella sp. 'Long Island Sound 2002', assembly GCA_964036045.1. Lineage (NCBI taxonomy): Eukaryota > Euglenozoa > Euglenophyceae > Eutreptiales > Eutreptiaceae > Eutreptiella > Eutreptiella sp. 'Long Island Sound 2002'. Next base: position 138,925,151 of record OZ038378.1, read on the forward strand.
AGGGTTGAAGGACACTACCAAGGGCGAAGAGTCGGTGGAGGATCACCTCCCGACGTCTATTACTCAGGGGGCAAGCAACTTACACTCTGACGAGGACATGGAGGACAAGATCAAGGTATTGGACCCGCGGGTGCAGAAGCTTATAAGGACCTATCTGGAGGTGTTCGGAGAACTACCCCCTCCAGCTTCATGTGACAAGCTGGTACAGATGGACCTCAAGCTGAAACCCGAGTTCGTGGGTCACAAGATACGGAGGAAACCGTACCCAGCTCCTAAAGAGCAGGCCGACGAGATTGAGCGACAGATACAAGAATGTATCGACGCTGCCCCATTCATGGAGTACAAGGACAGGGACTACCCCCTACACTGCAGCCCCTGTTTCCTGGTGGCTAAACCTGGGTCTACAGCCAAACGGCTGGTAGTGGACTACGGAGAGCTGAACAAGAAAACGCTGAACCACTCAGGGTCCATTCCCAATATGGAGTCTACCCTGGAGAAGATAGCCTCCTGTCGCTACAAGACCAAGATGGACAAGAGGAGCGGATTCTGGCAAGTGGACCTGACGCTCAACCCTCAGGAGCTACTGGCCTTCATCACCCCTCAGGGGAGGGTGTTCAAGTGGAAGGTCATGCCATTTGGCGTGGCCAACGCACCCGCTCTATTCCAAGAGCTGATGAACAAGATCTTGTCCATCCTACGAAGGAGACCTAAGGTGCCGGAGCTTATATCCCGTGGGGCCCAGATGGAAGCTCACATCGACGATGTATGCCTCGGGACCAATACCCAGGAGGACCACCTAATCCTCTTGGGTGAGTTCTTTGCGGTCTGCCAGGAGAACCACACACGACTCAAGCTGGAGAAGTGTGAGTTCATGCAGAAGACCATGCAGTACCTGGGGTTTGACGTTGGCTATGGGTGGTGGACCCCAGCGGCCTCTAAGGCCAAACCCCTGATGGATGCTAAGGTACGACACGAAGATCCCAAGAAAGGACTTCATGATGTACGCAGTTTCATTGGGGCGTGCAACTTCTATCGCCGCCATATCAAAAACTTCACCTACACCAGCGCCATTCTGACAGACTTGATCAAGAAGAGGTAGGTAGGTAGGTATCTTCGGGACCTCGGGATGCCTCCTTTGACGGTGCAGGAAGAAGGTCTTACCAAGGGGACGTCCTGTCCCTCCCACTGCCCTATGTTAGGTGCCCTATGTTAGGTCCCGCATGTGCTTGGGAAGGCATTGGCGCGGCCACCCGGTCCATGTGTCCCAGGTGGGAGGGTGTCCCCACATGTGTCCATGAGTAGGGCCACATGCCCCCTCCTTCGGGCGGCAGCTCTGGGGGCTGCCCAGCCGTGTGGAGTATCTCTCACCACAAGGGGTCTTGCTCCCGCTTGTCTACGGTACGACCGCCTCACCCTTGTGGCTTGAGTTGCGGGGCCGCTCCGCTTGGCAGGCGACCCCCTCCTGGACTGTGTACCGGCTCGCCTGTCACCGGTTGCATCCATGGCTCCGGGTGACGTTTGCCATGGTCCCTGATGCAGCCTGGCCAGGCTCGGACCAGCAGCCTTGGAGTACCGCTCCTGCCACTGGCCCGGTGGGTCGGCTGGGTCGCCCCAGTGTGTCCGACCCATGGGGTGTTGGTTCTTTCCTGTCCCCCGGCCGCCCTACGTGTGTGCGGTGTCCTGGGCCTCCCGGCTCCTGTTCGGCGGTGTGCCCGCTCGGTGTGTTGTGTTGGGTGTGCGGTGTCCTGGGCCCCCCGGCTCCTGTTCACCGGTGTGCCCGCTCGGTGTGGTGTGTTGCGTGTGCCGTGTCCTGGGCCTCCGGCTCCTGTTCACCGGTGTGCCCGCTCGGTGTGTTGTGTTGCGTGTGCGGTGTCCTGGGCCTCCCGGCTCCTGTTCACCGGTGTGCCAGCTCGGTGTGTTGTGTTGCGTGTGCGGTGTCCTGGGCCTCCCGGCTCCTGTTCACCGGTGTGCCCGCTCGGTGTGTTGTGTTGCGTGTGCGGTGTGCTGGGCCTCCCGGCTCCTGTTCACCGGTGTGCCCGCTCGGTGTGTTGTGTTGCGTGTGCGGTGTCCTGGGCCTCCGGCTCCTGTTCACCGGTGTGCCCGCTCGGTGTGTTGTGTTGCGTGTGCGGTGTCCTGGGCCCCCCGGCTCCTGTTCACCGGTGTGCCCGCTCGGTGTGGTGTGTGGCGTGTGGGGTGTCCTGGGCCTCCGGCTCCTGTTCACCGGTGTGCCCGCTCGTTGTGTTGTTTTGCGTGTGCGGTGTCCTGGGCCTCCCGGCTCCTGTTCACCGGTGTGCCCGCTCGGTGTGTTGTGTTGCGTGTGCGGTGTCCTGGGCCTCCCGGCTCCTGTTCACCGGTGTGCCGGCTCGGTGTGTTGTGTTGCGTGTGCGGTGTCCTGGGCCTCCGGCTCCTGTTCACCGGTGTGCCTGCTCGGTGTGTTGTGTTGCGTGTGCGGTGTCCTGGGCCTCCCGGCTCCTGTTCACCGGTGCGCCCGCTCGGTGTGGTGTGTTGCGTGTGCGGTGTCCTGGGCCTCCGGCTCCTGTTCACCGGTGTGCCCGCTCGGTGTGTTGTGTTGCGTGTGCGGTGTACTGGGCCCCCTGGCTCCTGTTCACCGGTGTGCCCGCTCGGTGTGGTGTGTTGCGTGTGCGGTGTCCTGGGCCTCCGGCTCCTGTTCACCGGTGTGCCCGCTCGGTGTGTTGTGTTGCGTGTGCGGTGTCCCGGGCCTCCAGGCTCCTGTTCACTGGTGTGCCCGCTCGGTGTGTTGTGTTGCGTGTGCGGTGTCCTGGGCCTCCGGCTCCTGTTCACCGGTGTGCCCGCTCGGTGTGTTGTGTTGCGTGTGCGGTGTCCTGGGCCCCCCGGCTCCTGTTCACCGGTGTGCCCGCTCGGTGTGGTGTGTTGCGTGTGCGGTGTCTTGGGCCTCCGGCTCCTGTTCACCGGTGTGCCCGCTCGGTGTGTTGTGTTGCGTGTGCGGTGTCCTGGGCCTCCCGGCTCCTGTTCACCGGTGTGCCCGCTCGGTGTGGTGTGTTGCGTGTGCGGTGTCCTGGGCCTCCGACTCCTGTTCACCGGTGTGCCTGCTCGGTGTGTTGTGTTGCGTGTGCGGTGTCCTGGGCCCCCCGGCTCCTGTTCACCGGTGTGCCCGCTCGGTGAGTTGTGTTGCGTGTGCGGTGTCCTGGGCCTCCGGCTCCTGTTCACCGGTGTGCCCGCTCGTTGTGTTGTTTTGCGTGTGCGGTGTCCTGGGCCTCCCGGCTCCTGTTCACCGGTGTGCCCGCTCGGTGTGTTGTGTTGCGTGTGCGGTGTCCTGGGCCTCCCGGCTCCTGTTCACCGGTGTGCCCGCTCGGTGTGTTGTGTTGCGTGTGCGGTGTCCTGGGCCTCCGGCTCCTGTTCACCGGTGTGCCTGCTCGGTGTGTTGTGTTGCGTGTGCGGTGTCCTGGGCCTCCCGGCTCCTGTTCACCGGTGCGCCCGCTCGGTGTTGTGTTTTGCGTGTGCGGTGTCCTGGGCCTCCCGGCTCCTGTTCACCGGTGTGCCCGCTCGGTGTGTTGTGTTGCTGGGCGGGGCGTCGCTGCGGGGCGCTCACTCGTCCATCCGGACGGCGGCTATCGTAGCCGGCAGGGGCTGGGTACCCTCCGGGCGCACACACGTCCATCCGGACGGCGGCTGTTCGTAGCCGGCAGGGGCTGGGTACCCTCCGGGCGCGCACTCGTCCATCCGGACGGCTGCTGGCGTGCGTGTGCTTGCTCTTTGTGGCCGGGTCGGGCGGGCCGGCCTCCCGGGCGCGTTGTGGTGCGTCTCACCTTTTCCTTTGGCCGCTTTGTCTTTCTGCTTTGCTTGGCCCCCTCCGGGCTGGGGTTGCCCCCCGCTCTCTCGCTGCCCTTGCCGTTCCTCGTTGCCTTGGCGCCGTGCTTTGGTTGTTTTTCTCGGCCTCCCGCTGCCTGGCTCTTCGTGCGCTCGCGCGTCGTTTGTGTCTCCCGCTTGGCCGTTGGCTGCTCTTTGGTGGTTTCTCCCCCCACCCCCTCCCTTTTTGTGCCTTGGTGTTTTCGTCGCTCCTGCTTGGTGCCTTGGTTTTTTTTTTTTTTTTTTTTTCCCTTCTTCCCCTGTGCGCCCCCATTGTCTCCGGCTTTCTCTGGTTTCCGGCCCCGGGTGCCCTGGGCCTCGGCGCTGTGCGTTGTTTGCTTTGTTGGCCTTCCGCCTCTCGGCTCTCCGTGCGCTTGTCCCTCTTTCGTGCTTTTCTCCTGGCTGGTGCTTGCTCCCTGTCGGTTGCGGGCCCCCCCCCTCCCTCCCCCCCCTTTTTGTCTCGCGGTTTTCGTCGCTGCCGCTCGGTGCTGTGTGCCGTGTGCTGCGTTGTGCTGTGCGTCCCTGGGTGCGGTGCTGTGCCGTGTTGTGCTCGTTGGGTGCCGCTGCTTGTTGCGCCGTGCCCTCTGGCGCTGCCCGTTGCCCTGGGGCCCTGTGCTCTGCGGCGCTGCGTTTTGCGGTGTTCCCCCGTGCTGTGTGTGTTTTGTCGCGGCGCGGTGGTGCGTGCTGTTGTTGGCCGCTCTGCTTTGTGCTGTGTGTGTCCCGGCGTGCTGTGCTGTGCGTTCCCTGTCCTCTCTGCTCCGTGCGGTGTGTGCTTCGCCGTGCTGGTGCGCTTGCGTTGTGCTGTTCGTGTGGTGCTCGCTGTTGCTGGCGCCTGGTGCTGTGGTGTGCCGTGGTGCGGTGCTGGGTCTGGTGGCCCGTGGTTGTCTGCTGGTGGCGTGTTTCGGTGTCGGTGTCCCTGTCTGGCCCCGTGGTCTGTTTCCCTGTGGTTGGTGTGGTTTGCTGTGGTGCCCTGCTTTCCTGTGTCGTGTTCTGTGGTGCTGTGCTGTCGCGTGGTGCTGTGCTGTTGTGCTCTGCTGTCGTGTTGCGGTGCTGTTTGGGCTTGCTTTGCCCTCCTGTAGGCTGTCGTGCTGTGCTGTCTTGTGCTGTTGGTTGGCTGTGCTGTTTTTTGCCTGGTGGTGGTGTCTGCGTGCTGTGGTGCTCTTTTCCTCGTGCTGTGCGCTCCCTGTCTTCTCCGCTCTGTGCGCTGCGGTGCCTTGTTGTGCTGGCTGTGGTGCCTTGCTTCCCTGTGTCGTGTGCTGTGGCGCTGTGCTGTCGTGTGGTGCTGTGCTGTCGTGCTCTGCTGTCGTTTTGCGGTGCTGTTTGTGTTTGCTTTGCCCTCCTGCGGCCCGTCGTGCGCCGCCAGTGTCGTCTGCGCTGTTGTTGGTGCCTCGTGCTGTGGCGTGTCCCTGTGCGTTGTGGTGTCTCCCTGGGCGTTCTGCGGTGTGGTGGTGCTGCTCTGGTGTGTCGTGGTGTCTTGCTGTGCTGTGCTTTGTCCTGTGGTGTCCTGCGCCCTGTGCCGTGTCCTGCGGTGCCGTGCTGCCCTGCAGTGCTGTGCTGGTTTGTTTCTGGTGTGGGTGTGGTTGTACCTACTTGAAAAACCGCTGCAAAATTTCGTAAAATATTTTTTTTTTCCCCTCTTTTTTTTTTTTTTTTTGCTTTTGAAAAAAAAATAAAATTATACACGACCCAACACACTCGCATGCAGCAAGACCATGTTCGTTGCTGTGCCTTACGTGCTACCCGTCGTTCTTGATGTTCTCGGCCTTGTTCTTGTGCGTGGCGTCGTGGAGCGTGTTGGTGTCCATTGCTAAGGGTTAACCGCGTTCCCCCAGGGCCGCCGCCTGAGCTGCAGGGCAAGGGGAGTGATGGGCACGAGGGTGGAGAGGGAGGTGCATGGAGAAGAAGAAGAAAAAGGCGGCAGGGCGCGACATGAGGGGTCGTGGCGAGTTGGGAAATTTTTTTTCGAGTTTTACGCGCTGCTCGCGACGCGTTTTTCTTTGCACCTATAGCGAGTTAGACGACGGCAAGGACGGCGTTGGGGTCCTACGAGCGTTACGGTGCTTACGGCGTTAACTATTCACCTATTTGACGTCGAAAAAGTTTTCGTCGCGTTTTTACGCGTTTCGCAGCGCGCTTTTTGGCCTAAGCGTTTTTTATGCTAATTAGCTTTATTTTCAGCTATTCAGAAAATTTTTTCGTCGTATTTTACCTATTTTTTTATTCCGTTCTGGGACAGGGCCCCAGCGCGCGCGACTTCGACTGGTGGACGTTCCATTGGGGCGTGCAACTTCTATCGCCGCCATATCAAAACCTTCACCTACACCAGTGCCATTCTGACGGACTTGATCAGGAAGAGTACTACTTGGCGCTGGGGCCCACAAGAGCAACAAGCGTTTGACGAGCTCAACGACAACGTGGCCAACGCTAAGTGCTTGGGCGTGCCTAGGGCACAAGGGGAGATTATCCTGGTGACCGACGCCAGCAATGTGGGCGGTGGTGGAACGTTGTTCCAATGGCAAGCACTAGAGAAGGAGGAGTTCGACTCGGCCATTTCCCAATGGGGAACGGAAGGTCTCAAACGAGATGGAACCCTCAAGCACAGCTACCCTGATGACAAGTGGGTCCTAGTACCTCTGGGCCACTGCAACTGGAAGTGGAACCAGGCCAGGGGGAACTACTCCACTTATGAGCAGGAATTGCTCGCGGGTATGCTAGTGCTATCCTCACAAGCACGACTGTTGGGGAGTAACCCTGTGGTCTGGCTGTGCGACCAAGAACCGGTCCGCAGTTTCCAGAAGGGCCCCCCACCTGAGAAGGCCAAGCTACGGCGCTTGTGGACCTACCTCAGCCAACTACGGCTGACAGTACACCATATCCAGGGTGTTAAGAACGAGTGTGCAGACTACATCAGCCGCAACAACTTCGACGCCCTGATTGGTGCGCGGTCTGAAGCGCTGGCTAAGGAGGCGTTCAGCCTTATGGACGTCCACTTGGACCTCAACATGACGATGATACGCCCCCTGGATGGACTCCAACAATCGGAGTACCTGAAGGAGTTTGGGGATATCTACAAGCGCCTGGAGAAACGCCTTGGACTCCTCCTGGTCAACCAAGATCAGTGGAAGAGGGACAAGAGCTACCTCTGGCACGAGGACCGCATCGTGGTTCCCAGTGACAGAGTCCCAGTGCTGCTGAAGTGGACCCATGAGTCCAGCAGTCATGTGGGTGCTGACTGTACCCTGAGGCTATTGAAGCAGCGGTTCCACACTAGGTGGACTGACCAACTGCGGGAAACCCTCCAGCCTATCGTGGACAAGTGCCCGTGCAGGTCCTACAAACCAGGGGATATCAGGGACAGAGGTCTCTACTTGACCCTGCCCATCCCCCACTGTGCTAACAGTGTTCTATACGTGGACCACACGGAGATGCCGAAGCTCGGGGGCTATGACTTCGCCCTCGTGGTAACCTGTCGGTTGACCAGGTTTACCAAGGTGTTCCCGTGTACCAAACACATTACCGGGGAGGAGACTATCAAGACACTCCTGGAGGAGTGGTTTTGTGTCTATGGGGCGCCCAAGGAGATCAACTCTGATGAGCACGTACGAGTACGCTCAGATACCGGTTGGTACAAGAGGGTCCTGAGATCCCCCAGTGTCCAGGTGTCTATGGGGATCCCCTACTCGCACACGAGCAACCCCCTATGTGAGCGACAGATCCGTGTCCTCAAGGAGAATGTAAGGATATGGTGCAAAACTGAACGCACCAGAGATTGGGTGAGACTACTCCCCGTCATATCCTTGATGATGAACTCCCAAGAGAGTTCAGCTACTGGCTACTCGCCCCATGAGCCACTCCTAGGGCGCCCAGCGTGGTTCCTACATGCCCCCTATCCAGAGGACACCCATTCTTATGTGGGTGAATGGGTCCAAGAGCAACAAGCGAAGGTGGACAAGGCCAAGGCTATGCTCCAGAGAGTGAAGCGGTACCCAGAACCTATGGCCCATGGCCCGGAGGCCTGTGACCCGTCACACCCGTTATGGTCCTTGTCCCAGAGGCCTGCGAGCCCTCACACCCGTGCGGAAGCCGTTGACACCGGCTATCCCTGTTCTCTAACCCGTGAAATCTGGAATCCGATTTCTAACCAATAAATCGATGTAGAATTACCGTGATTTTATTGTCTTGATCGATTTTCGGGCAGAAATCGGTGAAATACCCGATTTCTACCGCGATTTCTAATTGTCGTGAAATCACCGCCTGATGTCCCCTGTTCTGGCGCCTTCGTCGCTTCTCCGTGGCGAGTTTTGTGATTGACTTTTCTCGAGTACCTGTGAGGTTCTAAGAGAACTTAAGGGCTGAATCTAGAGGGTATTTAATGTACTTTCATCTGGTGTGTTCACCAGAATTTTTCGCCGTTGCGTTTTCGAGAAAATCAGTGCGCAAGGCTTTCCGTCGATCGTGCGAACTCATGCTTCTCAAGGACCAAGAGTTCGCACGGAACCCTACGTCTCCCCCCTATGTCCTTCATCCATGCCCCTTTCACGCGGGCATATCATCTTGCTTAGGGAAGCGGGCAATGGCGGTATTTTAGGCAGCCTATGGGTCTCGCAAACCCAAGTCGTTTGCGTGCGCAAACGCTAAATTTGTGGCCTTGTGAGCATGAACGTTAATGACCGAACACAATGCTCACAAGACCAAAAGCCCGAGGCCATTTTCGTTCTAGGAGCCAACTCAACGATGGCTCCACGCAATTCAATGCGTACCGAAACTCTTTTTTCAAAAGAGGGCAAGTTTTGGTCGAAAATTAGGCCAAAATGGCCAAACCCCTGAGGCTCGTACTCGAAGCCTATGGAGAGTTGAGCCCCGAACTAAGGCAATATGTAAAGTAGAGACCACGAAAGACATCGTGGATGGCTTCGTTGATTTTTACAACCTTGTCTTCTTTTTTATATAATTTCGCCTTGTGAGCACGCGTGCCACATTGCCTCTTTGCACACGCGCTCATATGCAAGCACTAATGACACGAGTGGGCGGAGACAATCTAACCATAGGGTGCATATTTGAAAGCACCTACTATGGGCCTACTCCAAAAGTGTTTACTCATTTTTTTGCTCCTCAAGGTCCCAAGGATATGTTCATGCCAATATCGCCGATATATGCACTTTTTCCCATATATAGTGTGCTTCAAGGATTGAGGTGTTAAAAATGCTTTCATTGTGCTTTGAACCTCAACCCTTGTTGCAAAAGGGAGGCAAAGCTTCGGTTTACATCCATGCAAAAGCCCGAGGCTCCTTTCTCTTGCGATACGGAGATACGATATTTGGAGGGACCGCTTTTGGGTGAATTTTGGCCGTTTTGCCCAAAATGGCCACAAACTCCTTCTCCCCCTGATTTCACCCCCGAGGTTGCGTGCGCCACTTGACCAAGGGTAAGGGCAATTCAGAGAGGGCACATAAGCCCACATCGAATGGGGTGTTTCCCCATGTGGCCTCTCCTCTTGATGGGAGAGTTGTGAGTCACTCAATTTGGGGTATGTTGCCATTCTGCCCCATACGTGTGTCACTTTCCCTCCAATGGGAAAAATAGCTAGAGGCGACCATGAGGGATGGCAAGTGGCATATATTGGGACCTAAGTCCCATGTGTCTATCGCATCTTTGGTTGAAAAGATCCTCGCCGTGGCCATGGAGATATGGAATCATGAGTGCGGGCCGTTTTGGCCAAATTTCGCTGTTTTTGCCATTGTATGCCATATTGGAATTACCATATCTCCATGGGGCACGGGATCTAGCCAGGAATGAAGTGTGCATATTGTAGCATATGAACAAGGGTTGAACGCCCTTGAGCTTCGTATTTGCTCCTCCTGCTCATCCGGAGTTATTCAACTTTTGGTGCGATCCACGATCCCCACCTTTGCACCGCATGTTGCTTTCTGCCCCGTCTGTGTGGTCATCCCCTCGGTGAACAGTAAGCAGCCGGCGTGACAGCAAGCGATAACCCAGGGCAGGGGACCAAAGGGGATATCAAGCGTTGTGAATCAGGGCTTGGTGCGTCAATATCGCCAAGATTTCCTACCCTGGACGGTCGCCCGAGACGGCCGATTTTGCCATTTTGGCAATCATGACCCCACGTGACGAACCCGTGGTGCCCTGATGCCGGTACCTCAGAGGGAACCAGGTTGGGTGAGGGCTCAACCAGGTTCCTATGCGAGGCGCATAGGGTCAGTTGCCTCGTCCCTACCTCTGGCGGGTCCGGACGAGGGGTCAATTTTCGAGTTTTTCGAGCTAATATGAGTTTGGGCTGAAACAGCCCATTGTCAGCTACCAACTCCTGGGTGATAATGGCGGGGCCATATCTCTAGCTCAGAGTGGAGTTGGGACCTGCTGTTAAGGAAGCATAGGGGACCACTGTCAGTCAGCCTTGGAGCCATCTTGGTTCCCAGGAACTCGCCTGTGGCTGGGCGGAACACCTCTCCTATTGGCAGGGTTTCAGGGTCCGGACTGAGCAGGGCATGGATCGTGTTTGAGCCCCCGCCCCCATCAGCCACTGAGAGGGTCGGACCTGGGATTGGGATATGAGTTGGGACTGAGTGTCTATGGTCCTGTGATGCCCTTACCCCAGTCCAGTCTTAACCCCATGTGTACATATCTTGATGTGTTGCTGTACATACTTTCGTTCCCTTGTTGCAGAGTGGCAAGGATCCTGAAACGCTTTGTGACATGACACGAGCGTATTGATGCCCTTGTGAGCGTAGTGCCTTGCCTGCCTGCTCACCTGTGCGTGTCACCGCAGCGTCCCGTGGCCCGCCCCCCACGGGAACGCGTCAAAAGCGTTTCACCGCCGCGGGGTTACCCAGCCCTCGCGTGCCACTCGGGGCCACCAACCCCGAGCAGCGCGTCGCAGCAGCTCGCAGCTTGCAGCTCGCAGCGCAGCGCAGCAGCTCGCAGCGCAGCGCAGCGGCTCGCAGCGCCGCCCAGCGACAGCGCCGAGTTCGTCACGGAGCCCGCAGCGCCGTCCAGAGCATCGCCCTGACCGCGCAGCGACGGTGAAAGAGGTGCACAGACCAGGACTCCTGCATCAGCCCCGTCGGCCGACCAGGAGTCCCATCGGCTGACCAGCAAGGCCGCGTCAACCACCTCCACAACCACCGGCTGACCAGCACCAGCCGCACTCCCAATCCAGTGCTGCAGCACCCGCCTCAACAACCACCACCAGTTCGTTGAGTTGAACGAGTGCACACCAAGGACCTCAAGACCAACTACCCCCCCGCTGCCATGGTGAATTGGCAAGAAGCGGGCAGGACGTGGCCGCGGCCCCACCCCCATGCAGCGCAACTACTGCGTGGGTTGGTATGGGACCAGCATACCGCCACAGCCACCCCCAGTGCGAAGGCGGCATGCCCAGGAGCTTCGAGCTCCGCACGGACATCGCCCCCGACCGCCTGCAGGCCGTGGAGGACTGGCTGCGGGCGGAAGGGTTCGCCTTCCGCTTCCAGCAGAGGCGCTGGAGGACGTGGGCCCGGCCGGACAGGCCCGGCTAAGGCCTGCGTCCTGACGGGATTGAGGAGGACGAGGAGCCCAACGTGTACCCGTTGGGCGCCTCGATCAATGTCTCCATGTGGGACATGATCGAGAAGAACTTCCCGGAACCGGGGAGCGAGCGCAGGCTGCAGGGCAGCAGCAGCGCGTCTCCGGGGAAGGAGAAGCGGTCCGCCGGGGACAAGAAGCGGGACCGGAGGTGGCGGGAGTACCAGGAGTCTCTGGCCGCTGAAGCCGCCCAAGGCGCCAAGGGCGGAACCCCAGCCCTCAGTCCCCAACGGGCCAATGGCGGTCACCACCCCGGCTCCACCACCCTTGGCGACTACATCCGAGTCGCCAGGCAGACCAAGGCCAAGCCCCGTCCGCTGCTCCTGAAGCCCCAGCAGGCCTCAGCAGGCCCCAGCAGCGACGTGGAGTCGACCCACCGCGGGAGGATGCCGGCGGACCAGGCCAGCTCCAGCAGCAGCGTCGCTCCTGACAGGGACGTGGCGCGCGCCTGTGAGCGCGTCTGTGGGCCGCCCTGCATCCTTCGGGTTGCCCGGCAACGGTCCAGGCAGCACAGCGCTGCCGTGGGGGGCGCCGTCGGCATCGCCCAGGAGGAGGCTGCGGAGTGGGCGTATGGCATGGCTATCCACGCCCAGACCGTGGCGGCCATTGCGGCCGGACTCACGGCCGTGGCCGCCCATCGGGCAGCGACTGCCCCATGGGGCAGCGACTGCCCAGGTCAACGGTGAGCTGGCGGCAGCCGACGAGGAAGCCCGCCTGACGCAGGAGGCCATTGCCTGCAGGGAGGCCGAGGTGAGAGCGCTGGAAGAGGCGCTTGCCCGAGAGAGGGCAAAGAAGGAGGCGGAGGAAAGGGCCCACGCCGAAGCGACGGCTAAGGCCCAGGCGGACGCCGCCAAGAAGGACGCCATCGAGGCCGCGCGACGGAAGGTCGCTGAGGAGAAGGCCAAGACGGAGGCGGAGCTGGCGGCGTTGGAGGCGCAGAAAGCGCGGCTGCAGCAGGCCCGGGAAGCCGAGGCGGCTCGTGCTCGGGAAGAAGCCGAAGTGCGGGCTGCCGCAGCCACCGCCGCCGCAATGGAGGAGGCGGAGGCCAAACTCCGCCGCGAGACTCCCCCGGGAGGATCACGAGTGGAGACCCTTCGAAAGCTTTTCGAAGGGGACGCCTCCTCCAGGATGACGCTGGATGAGGCGGACACGGGCAGCAGTGGGAGCAGTGGCCCCACCGCCCATCGACGGAGGAAGGGCAAGGGGCAGACCCTCGAGAGGCCGCGGAGGCCAGCGGGTGGACACCCCCACGACAGTGACCCCTTCTTCACCGCCAGTGACGGGGATGAACGAGGCCGCCGACATCGCCAAGTGGTGGCTTGGACGGGCGGAGGAGGCGGAGACGTCCCCATGGAGCCGGAAGGTGAGGATGAGGATCTCCCTCCTCCCTACCGGAGCTCGGAGTCTTCCGAGACCGAGACGCCCAGGTGGGGCGACATGGACGAGGATGACGACATGGACTTCGGCATCACGAGGAAGCACCCATCCTCGGACCCACCGAGGCGACCCGGCGGAGACCCACCGGGACCCCCTGGCGGAGGACCATCAGGACCCCCTGGAGGACGCCCACCAAGTGGACCCCCTGGAGGTGGACCACCGGGCGGGGGAGGACCCCCTGGACCGGGCGGACCCGGCGGAGGCCCTCCTGGAGGACCCCCTGGGGACCCCGACGACCCACGAGGGAACGGCGACCCGGATACCACCTGGCGGTGGATTGTCTACCTCCGCAGGAGAGTCCAGTTGCTCGAGCTGGAGGTAGACACGGGCAAGGGCGCGATGGCTCGCATCTCCAGGGTCGCCGCGCGCGCGCAGAAGGAGCTCGACATCGCCAGGGCCGAGACCAAGTCGCTGACCAACGTCGTCAGCGGCCTGCAGCAGAGGCTGGACGCGCTGGAAGCCCGTGGGAGTGTCAGCAGCGACCACCCACCCCTGGAGTCTGGCTCCTCGGACGACGGCTGGGGACCCGGACCAGGTCCAGGCAGACCCCACGCCCCCGGCGGAGCCCCCAGGAGTCGCCCCAGCGCCAGTGCCCCCTCTCTCACCGCCCCCTCTCACCGCAGCGCGGGCCGCCGCAACGAGCGCGTGCCGCCCGGCAGTGGCAGTGAGGATTGGCGTGATGAGTGGCTCAGCGCGGAGTACCGCAACCGTTGTGCTCCACCGCGGACACCGGTACGCCCCCGGCGCCCCGCACCAGCCCTGGAGCCAATCCCAATGGCTGGTGGACGTTATGGTGGACTCAGGGATGAGGTCCCCAGAGGAGACGTGGAGTGGGATGTCGGCGAAGGCGAGGATCTGGACCTGGACCTGGAGGAGTTCGACATCAGCCCGCCGCGTGGTGTACGACGGGAGGCCGCTGAACGCAGCCGCCGGCGCCGTGATGAGGATGCGTACATGGAAGGAGTACGGCGTGAACTAGGTCTAGGTTCAGCGTACATGGAGGAACCGCGGCGTAGCTACAGGGATTCCATGGAGGAGATGGACGTGGCGGCTGTGGGAGTCCGTGGGCGAGGCCGATGGGAACCTCGGTCGACCTCGCGGCCGGCGTTCATGGTCTCGAAGGCCGCGGATGCCGCCGTGTGGGAAGACTTGAAGGACATCAAGCCCCCCATGTACGACGGCAACCCCCTCAACCTCGACCGCTTCTTGGAGAAGCTGGACGATTGGGGGCTGACCGTCACTGAAGACCTACCTCCCGCGGATGCGGAGAGATATGTCTTCAGACGGTTCAGGTACCGCCTGCCGGAAGTGCTCGGCGAGCTATACTTCATGGCGACCAAGGAGGGGAAAATCAAGACCCTCAAGGAAGCCAAGAAGTGGCTCAACGAGCAGGAGCGGGTGGACGCTCCGCAGGTGGCTGCCAAGCGGTGGAAGTCCATCAAGCTTGAGCATGATGGACGGGAGATCCGCCTGCGGGATTGGCGGGACTTCCGAGGGAAATACACCCTCCACCGCCGCAACGTGGAGGATTGGAACGAGGGTGACGAGCAGGCTCGCCTGCTCTCCGTGCTGCCGGAAGCATGGATCAAGAGGGTCACCAAGGAGGAATCCAAGCGGGCCGAGTCCAACCACACGGTCAAGATGATGCTCCCCAAAGAGTATCATACGAACGTGGTGGCTTGGGCGAAGAAGAACGTGGCCCGGGATGTCAAACGGCACTCCCTGCGGAACGCTCTCCTCATCACCGTCTCGGGCGATCGCGAGAAGACCGCGATGTGGCGCCTTGACGAGTGTGAGTTGAGCGGCCAGACCATCCGTCTGCAGCCCATCCCGGCGCGGATGAGCTGCGACGAGATCCTGGAGTGGGTTGGCGAGGAAGTACTCAAGGAGTACCGAAACCTCCACCACACCCGCGGGTTGAGGCCCGGCGACCGCGACGTCAACTACGTTGGCGAGGGACCTGGCGGGGAAGCTGCCACGGACCCAGCGGGAGCCGGCGGCGATGAGACTCTCGTCGACGATGACGACGACGATGAGCCCGCCGAGGTGGCCGTTTGTGCCTTCGTGGCCAAGAACATGAGCGCGGGGAGCAAGCCGGGAAAATGGAAGCCCCTGCAGCAGGGTTGGAGGAAGCAGGAGAAGAGGGACCCTCGCCGCATTGGCGACCCTCCGCTGTCCTTTGGGGAGTTCATACGAGCTCACCCTCAGGGCTGTTTCGTGTGTTATGGGAGGAAGCGAGGCTTCAACCATGACCACCGAACATGCCCCCTCCACAAGGCCGACACGGAGGCTTACAAGAAGGCGCATGGGTCGAAGAAGCGTGCGCCCGCGGGTATCCGGGAAGCCAAGGTGGAGGTGGACAGGGACGAGCTCTCCAAGCTGGTGTCGCAGGGGACCGTGTTGGCCAAGGAGATCCAGAAGATCAAGAGGAACTCGGTCCCCAGGTCGGACAACAAGAACAAGGAGAACAACCAGAACAACCAGACCAAGGACAAGGACAACAAGCCTACTCGCAGCGAAAGAAGGAAGAAGGGCATCAACGAGGTTGATGCGGAGGAAAACACCCCTTCTTCCACAACCGACGCCCCATAGCGGAGCCCCTGCAGCCAAGGGCCCCAGCTAGGGCGGTCGCAGGATGGTGACGTGGGAAGCGCCGAACCATCCCAGTCGGGAGTCGATAAGCACAAGGGGAGCGCCGCGGGCGGAAGGCCCGGTCCGGCGCCCAGTTGCGGAGGCGGGGTGAGGGCAAGTGAAGGCACGAACCCTTGCACCCGTCCGTCCTTCGCGACCAAGAATGTGTTTGATGTACTACAGGATCTATCCGAGAGTATCAGAGGATCACCCGGACCGCAGCTGGATGCTGCAGATGGGCAGCCTGAGCCCATTGTCCACGACCTGCACCAGTCGCTTGTTGAGCTTCTGGAACGGCCGGAGATCCTGAGTTTGCACGCCGTGCGCCGTGTCGGTCGCGAGCGGCAGTTGCATCTTAAGGTCCGTGCCTTATGCGGGGAAGTGGAAAAGGTTTTCGACGTGTTGGTCGACACGGGAGCTCAGGTCAGCTTGGTCAAGGCTGGCCTACTTCCACCAGAGTGTCTGACCGACAGTCGGAAACCTGTCAGGCTGAAGGTGGCGAACGGCCAGTACATGGTGGGAGGCACGAAGGAAGCGGCCATTGGGCTGCAGTTCGTGAACCATCGTGAGCTGAGCCGCCAAGACCTCGGCAAGGAAATCCTCCTGCACGGTCGCTTCTACGAGGCCGAGATGGACTGGGACATGATCGTCGGGTACGACTTCATGATGGAGACGGACTCCGGCGTCCTCCCGGCCCAGGCTTCCATGACCCTGTACCAGGACGACCAGCTCTCGTGGCTTTCGTCACCTGAGCACCATGTGGAATGCCAATGGATCCACCCCGAACGCAATCAGCTCGAAGTGGCCGCGCTGGACACTGAGCCAACTGGTCCTGCAAACCAGGAGTACGGCGTAAGGCCGGAAGTGGCGAGCCGAGTTGTCGCGGACTTGGGAGCTTCGGATCTGGCCCTGGATGCGTTCTCTTCAGGAACCTCCGCCCATCTTCGGGTTTCTGAGAAGTACTGGAGCGCACAGGACTCCGCGTGGAAGAAGCACTGGGGTCCGCATCAGGGATTGATGTGGATCCATTGCCCCCGTTGGGACATTCCAAGAGCGATAGCGAAGATTCGCAAGGACCGCTCCAAGGCAGTGCTGGTTGTTCCTATGGGATGCACCGAGGAGGAGAGTACCCGACATTGGGTAGCCTCATTGACCAACATGACCTTAAACAAGGTCGTCCTACCGGCTGGAGAGAGTGTCTATCAGGACGCTAAGGGACAGCCCATGCCACCCCAGAGATGGCCAACGGAATTCCACTATGTGGATGGGGGCCTTGATCAGGCCGACACCACGGACTTCGTGTGTGTCAACCGCATCGTAGCGGAGCCTTGGAGGCAATGCTTTGCGGTTCCCCCTGTTGACATCGAAGAATCCGAATCGGAAGACCCCCTCACTGAAGAGGAGTGGGATCTGGTTCAGGGGTATATGGATCAGCCCTTTCACGACTGGGGAAACCAGCGTGAGGGCAAGGGCCAGGACAGAGCCTGGTGGGAAGTGGACTCGATCGTCTCTGGTTCCTATGACGGGAACACCTTCGCGCAGAGGGTGCTGGACCACCTATCCAGCCAGGACGAGCCAATCGGGGGTAACCCACCCACCTACGGCGATCTATTCCGAGGCAAGACCAGAGATGGCCCTTTGGGCCACCTGGGGAGACCACCTGAGCCGAAAGCGAGCGGGGTCGCTACCCCTCAAGTAAGCTCCGTGGTCCAAGTGCCCGGAAAAGCCAAGGCGGAGTCCGATGATTGCCCCAAGATTCAGGCATTGAGGGCCAGGCTGAAGCAGAAGTATGGTGATACCTTCTTCAGCGGTAAGCCTGTGTTTCCCCCACCGGTGCGTGGACTGTATGGCGAGGCCACGATACGACTGAAGCAGGACCCCCGTGTGTATCGGCACCGGGAGTTTGCCCTGAGGGGCGAGAGGAAAGAGGCCATGGAGAAGATCCTCCGTGACTTCATCCAGAGAGGCTGGCTCGAGCCGTGCCACTCTGAATGGGCCTCTCCTTGCTTCGTCGTCCCCAAGAAGGTTGCCGGTGAGTGGCCGCTCGTGGTCGACTACCGCGGCCTGAACGCCCAAACGCAGCACGACAGCTATACGCTGCCCCTCATTGAGGACATGCTGCAAAAGCAACACCGGCGGAGGATCTTCACGGTGATTGACCTGAAACATGGTTATCATCAGATGCCTATCGCCGAGGAGTCCCGTGCCTGCACAGCCATGAGCACCCCACATGGACCTCTCCAGTGGAAGGTGATGCCCATGGGCGTTACCAACGGCAATGCGGCTTTTCAACGGATGCTGGAGAACCTGCTTGAGCCGGTGCGCGACTGTGCGGACCCCTTCGTGGACGACGTGATCATCGCGTCCGGGGACCCCAGTATGAGCTACGAGGAGCTCCTGGAGGCACATGAGAGGGACGTCACTCGAGTGCTGGACCTTCTGGTTCGGCACAAACTCACGGGCAGCAGTGACAAGGCCACCATTGCGGTAAGCGAGGTGGTCTTCGCTGGCCACGTAGTCGGGAACGGGCAGCGAAAGCCCATACCTGGCAAGGTGGCTGCGATTGAGCACTGGGAAAAGCCCAAGACGGTCTCTGAGCTACGGGCGTATCTGGGGTTCGGCAACTACTACTCGGGGTATATCAAAATGTATGCCGAGTATGCAGCCCCCATGACGACCATGCTCAAGGGCAACCGAGAGGAGACCAAGAAGGGGTCCAAGAAGGCTCTGGTCTGGACAGCTGAGTCCGACCGTGCCTTTGAGGGGATGAAGCAGGCGCTGCTATCCGCAGTGGGTCTGCACCTCGTAGATCCCGACCGAGGGTTCATCCTGCGAACCGACGCTTCCGACTACGCCATTGGCGCTGTGTTGGAGCAAGTGCTTGACAACGGGAGGCACGTGCCCGTGGCCTTCTGGAGCCGAGTCCTGGCGGAAGGCCAGAGACGGACGTGGACGCCCCGTGAAAAGGAGGCGTATGCCATCGTCATGGCTCTCAGGAAATGGGCTGGGTACATAGCCCTCCATCCCGTCACCGTCTGCACCGACCATCAGAGTCTGCAGTCGTGGCACAAGGAGCACGTGGACACCCCCTCAGGTCCAGCCTCCCGACGGGCAAGATGGCATGAGACCTTGGCCAAGTTCGACCTTACGGTTGTTTACATTCCTGGAAAGGATAACACTGTGGCGGACTGTCTCAGTAGGTGGGCCTATCCCGCCAGCAAGGGCATGCAGGATATCTCTGCCCATGGCGATGAGGCCGAGACCACTGAAGCCAAGAGGATCATCGAAATGGAGCGCCTGATGGAGGAGGAGGGTGCTAAATGCTTCGTCGTCATGGCTGCAAATGACCCCCTCGCGACGAGGGTGAGCAGAGCGGTCAGAGTACTCGCTGCTGATGGAGCTGAGTCCGACAAGCACCTCTTCCCGGAGTCTTGCCTCGAGGACGACTGGACCGACGACTACGCCAAGTCTGAGGCCTTTGCGGCCGAGTATAGGGCTGTGACCGACCCTGATGACGGGCAGAAGTGGCCAAAGGGGCTTACTGAGGAAGATGGCAAGCTCTACCGGAATGGTAAGCTGCTAGTACCAGAGTCCCGGGTGCTCGAGCTGTGTGAAGCTTGGCACCACCACATGCTGCACCCAGGGGTCAAGAAGCAAGCTCTTGACATGCAGCGTCGGTTCGAGATCGACCATATCGTTCTCTACACCGCCATCAAGAAGGTCAGGAAAGGTTTTTCGGTCTGCCAGGCCTGCAATCCCGACAACCGGAACGTCAAGGGGGAACCCCAATGGACCCCGGTTCCTGACCAGCCCATGGAGAGCGTGGCCATGGACGTCTTCTCCATGCCCGAAGTGCACATTGGCAAGGAGACCTTTGACTGTGTGGTTCTCTGTGTGGACCGCCACAGCGGCTACGTTGTAGCTGTTCCGGCACGCAAAAAGGGGTTGCTTGCCAGAGAAGTGGCAGTCATGATGATTCGTCATTGGCTGACCGTTTTTGACATCCCCCGCACCATTTGCAGTGACCGAGGGCCCCAGTTTACTGGTGGCTGGTTCAAGGCTATGTGTTCCCTCATGGGAATACGTCATGCCAAGAGCGTCGCCTATCTCAGCCGGTCTAACGGCCGTGCTGAAGTGGCTGGACGGCAGCTGTTCGAGAAGCTGCGCAAGATCCACATCACCAATCTACGTCGGAACTGGTTTGAGGGGATGTGGCCTGCTCTGAAGGCCCATCATGACACCCCCACTCCGGGCGGTTTGTCCCCTCACCAGATTCTCTTCGGCAGGGACCCCCTGGGTAGGGGACTTCCCTTGTCTGGTGATGGCATGGCTATGGATGCCAAGGAGTTCTTCGCGCGGCAAGAGCAAACGGCGCGGGACATCCGCCAGCAGCTTGAGAAGGAGCATGCTGAGCGTCAGAAGTCCGCCCCGAGCTCGACAGCGCAGAAGTTCAGGGTGGGAGACCCGGTGTGGGTGACCAGACCCCGCCCTATGGGCACCCACCGCACCAAGACCTGGTTCACACCCGGCGAGGTGGTCCGCAGGATTGGTGAGGACACCTACCGCATCAAGGTTGGCCACGGACAGTTCCGGGAGCGCCACAAGAGTCAACTCCGTGTGTGGGAACCCGACCTCCGTGGCCAACATGTGTCCCTGAGCTATGCCGCACATGAGGCCGATTCGGACGACGACTACGCTGAGCAGGACGACTATACAGTCGAGAAGATCCTTGCTCAGCGTCCGAAGGCCTCGGCACCCGGAGGTCTGGAGTTCAAGGTTCGTTGGCGAGGCTATGGGCCGTCCCACGACACCTGGGAACCCGTCTCCTCGTTCGTGCCGCGGGTCAATACTCCCTTCATGGAGTACATCCGCAAGCACAAGACCAAGATCCACGTTTCGGACTTGGCAGCACTCACCCGGGCGATTGCAGCCAGGGGTGCCTGATCAGCGCCCTGAGCTCTCCCCTGATGCGTCTTGAGCGCTTGTGAGGCCGACGAATCGTCCCTTACTTGCTTGCTCTCTTCCATCTTTCGGTGACCTGCCATCAGAGTGGCCATATACCCCCCCCTGCTGCATCCAGAGGAGGATGGCCCCTCTCTTCTTCTATTTGTCACTCCCCCCCCTGCTGAATCCTTGGGAAACCAGGTAGGGCGACTGACCTTCATTTTTCTGAGCTCTTGGGGCCTTGAAGCCCATACGACGTTGCGCAACGGATGCCGCTGTCATCGGCATTGCGATTTTTGAGTGTGTGGTCTGGTCCCATGGCACTTGCGGGGCCAGACCAGTCGACGTGTGTCTGCAGACTATATATGGCCTGGACTCAGGCGTTTTCCTGCATATGCCTTATCCTAACCGGGGCGTGGTTTGGCGCTCTTTCCAGAGTGTGTTTACACGCCTCTTTACCCCGCTTGTTTTGCTTTTCCGCCCCTCCAGGATATGTGCATCTGTATGTCAGCCCGTCACTGAAGTGTGGACTGTTTTTACCCCGAAGGGATGCGAATCGTATACAGAGGCGCCTTGAGTCGCCGTGTACATGTTCTTACAGCCTGGTCCGGCCTGGACCAGTACCTACGTACCGATTCTACTGTTTGAGTGCCCGTGATACCGTGTTGCCCTATTCGCTGTGTGTGGAGATCCTGATGGCGCCAGGCCGGAAGCCCAGTTGCCTGACTACACTCCCAGCGGTCCGCCACTGTCAGTCCCAGTGTGAGCCTACCGATTCGCAGACGCACTTGCAGTCGGATGGCGGCCTCCGGTGCTCCTGACCTCGGTCAGTCTGCCTGGGAAACTGGTGGTTTGAGGAGTCGACGCCTCCGCCCACACTGCATGAGGACTCCCTCATGTATGGCCTTCGTGGTAATAGGGCGAGGGAAAAGACGGCCTTGATGCCCGATCCCTTCAGGAGGAGATCCCTTAAGTTCCTTAAGGAGTTCGGCTGTGACACTCTGGACTCGCGTCGTATGGATATGGACATGGTGCGCCCGAGGAAGGACCCGTGGGGACTCTCCCCAGTCGGCGGGCCTTGGGAAGCTTGGGGTAGCCTGATGGATTATTGTGGTCGCTCTCGACCTGTGGGACCACCTCGGTCGTCGTGTGTCGCCTATGTTGGCCGTTTATGCCACTGCCACTGTGGTGGTGACCGTAGCAGCCGGCACCCGGTGCGCCTGGTATGGGTTAACGGGTGCTTTGGATGCCGAACAATCGCCGCCAGGACCCGGGACTTGATACTTGATACTATACTTGCAGTTACTTACAGTTACAGCATCATACCTGTTTTACTGTGGGATCGCGATGGGCAACCTAACCCGTAAATCAGCCTGAACTGAGGTGTGACACCCCCCCCCCCCCTTCAGGGGATGGTCCTGGGTACCCGCTGCCATGCTTGGGTGTTATCGAGCCCCCCCCAGGGTTTGCTCTAAGGAGGGGGGTGAAGCGGTACCCAGAACCTATGGCCCATGGCCCGGAGGCCTGTGACCCGTCACACCCGTTATGGTCCATGTCCCAGAGGCCTGCGAGCCGTCACACCCGTGCGGAAGCCGTTGACACCGGCTATCCCTGTTCTCTAACCCGTGAAATCTGGAATCCGATTTCTAACCAATAAATCGATGTAGAATTACCGTGATTTTATTGTCTTGATCGATTTTCGGGCAGAAATCGGTGAGATACCCGATTTCTACCGCGATTTCTAATTGTCGTGAAATCGCCGCCTGATGTCGCCTGTTCTGGCGCCTTCGTCGCTTCTCCGTGGCGAGTTTTGTGATTGACTTTTCTCGAGTACCTGTGAGGTTCTAAGAGAACTTAAGGGCTGAATCTAGAGGGTATTTAATGTACTTTCATCTGGTGTGTTCACCAGAATTTTTCGCCGTTGCGTTTTCGAGAAAATCAGCGCGCAAGGCTTTCCGTCGATCGTGCGAACTCATGCTTCTCAAGAACCAAGAGTTCGCACGGAACCCTACGTCTCCCCCCTATGTCCTTCATCCATGCCCCTTTCACGCGGGCATATCATCTTGCTTAGGGAAGCGGGCAATGGCGGTGTTTTAGGCAGCCTATGGGTCTCGCAAACCCAAGTCGTTTGCGTGCGCAAACGCTAAATTTGTGGCCTTGTGAGCATGAACGTTAATGACCGAACACAATGCTCACAAGACCAAAAGCCCGAGGCCATTTTCGTCTTACAAGCCAACTCAACGATGGCTCCACGCAATTCAATGCGTACCAAAAATCTATTTTCAAAAGAGGGCAAGTTTTGGTCGAAAATTAGGCCAAAATGGCCAAACCCCCGAGGCTCGTACTCGAAGCCTTTGGGGAGTTGAGCCCCGAACTAAGGCAATATGTAAAGTAGAGACCACGAAAGACATCGTGGATGGCTTCGTTGATTTTTACAACCTTGTCTTCCATGTTATATAATTTCGCCTTGTGAGCACGCGTGCCACATTGCCTCTTTGCACACGCGCTCATATGCAAGCACTAATGACACGAGTGGGCGGAGACAATCTAACCATAGGGTGCATATTTGAAAGCACCTACTATGGGCCTACTCCAAAAGTGTTTACTCATATTTTTGCTCCTCAAGGTCCCAAGGATATGTTCATGCCAATATCGCCGATATATGCACTTTTTCCCATAAATAGTGTGCTTCAAGGATTGAGGTGTTAAAAATGCTTTCATTGTGCTTTGAACCTCAACCCTTGTTGCAAAAGGGAAGCAAAGCTTCGGTTTACATCCATGCAAAAGCCCGAGGCTCCTTTCTCTTGCGATACGGAGATACGATATTTGGAGGGACCGCTTTTGGGTGAATTTTGGCCGTTTTGCCCAAAATGGCCACAAACTCCTTCTCCCCCTGATTTCACCCCCGAGGTTGCGTGCGCCACTTGACCAAGGGTAAGGGCAATTCGGAGAGGGCACATAAGCCCACATCGAATGGGGTGTTTCCCCATGTGGCCTCTCCTCTTGATGGGAGAGTTGTGAGTCACTCAATTTGGGGTATGTTGCCATTCTCCCCCATACGTGTGTCACTTTCCCCCCAATGGGAAAAATAGCTAGAGGCGACCATGAGGGATGGCAAGTGGCATATATTGGGACCTAAGTCCCATGTGTCTATCGCATCTTTGGTTGAAAGGATCCTCGCCGTGGCCATGGAGATATGGAATCATGAGTGCGGGCCGTTTTGGCCAAATTTCGCTGTTTTTGCCATTGTATGCCATATTGGAATTATCATTTCTCCAATGGGCACGGGATCTAGCCAGGAATGAAGGGTGCATATTGTAGCATATGACCAAGGGTTGAACGCCCTTGAGCTTCGTATTTGCTCCTCCTGCTCATCCGGAGTTATTCAACCTTTGGTGCGATCCACGATCCCCACCTTTGCACCGCATGTTGCTTTCTGCCCCGTCTGTGTGGTCATCCCCTCGGTGAACAGTAAGCAGCCGGCGTGACAGCAAGCAATGACCCAGGGCAGGGGACCAAAGGGGATATCAAGGGTTGTGAATCAAGGCTTGGTGCGTCAATATCGCCAAGATTTCCTACACTGGACGGTCGCACGAGACGGCCGATTTTGCATTTTTGGCAATTATGACCCCACGTGACGAACCCGTGGTGCCCTGATGCCGATATCTCAGAGGGAACCAGGTTGGGTGAGGGCTCCAGAGAGTTCGTATGCGAGGCGCATAGGGTCAGTTGCCTCGTCCCTACCTCTGGCGGGTCCGGACGAGGGGTCGATTTTGGAGTTTTTCGAGCTAATATCAGTTTGGGCTGAAACAGCCCATTGTCAGCTACCAACTCCTGGGTGATAATGGCGGGGCCATATCTCTGGCTCAGAGTGGAGTTGGGACCTGCAGTAGAGGGAGCATAGGCGACTACCGTCAGTCAGCCTTGGAGCCACTTGGTTCCCAGGAACTCGCCTGTGGCTGGGCGCGACACCTCTCCTATTGGCAGGGTTTCAGGGTCCGGACTGAGCAGGGCATGGGTCGTGTTTGAGC
Source organism: Eutreptiella sp. 'Long Island Sound 2002' (assembly GCA_964036045.1). NCBI lineage: Eukaryota > Euglenozoa > Euglenophyceae > Eutreptiales > Eutreptiaceae > Eutreptiella > Eutreptiella sp. 'Long Island Sound 2002'. Next base: position 138,949,603 of record OZ038378.1, read on the forward strand.
CCCCGCCCCCATCAGCCACCGAGAGGGTCGGACCTAGGATTGGGATATGAGTTGGGACTGAGTGTCTATGGTCCTGTGATGCCCTTACCCCAGTCCAGTCTTAACCCCATGTGTACATATCCTGATGTGTTGCTGTACATACTTTCGTTCCCTTGTTGCAGAGTGGCAAGGATCCTGAAACGCTTTGTCACATGACACAAGCGTATTGATGCCCTTGTGAGCGTAGTGCCTTGCCTGCCTGCTCACCTGTGCGTGTCACCGCAGCGTCCTGTGGCCGGCCCCCCACGGGAACGCGTCAAGAGTGGGGGAGCGTCAGTGGAACAAGAAGAACAAGCACCGAGTACCGGCCACCTACCCAGAGGGGGACTGGGTGCTGGTGCACCACAGTCGACTACCCCCCTGGCCACGCTCTACCAGCGATGACCCATACTTCGGGCCCTACAAGATTCTATCAGTGGATGGACACCGTATCACCGTGCGGTGTTCTCCCCGTCTAGGGGGGACCCTGGTGTGCGCTGCTCAACACCTGAAGCGCTACTTTGATCCTGAAGACCTCTGTGGGGAGGAGTGGGAGCTGAACAACGAGGAAATCGCCGCCCTAGACCTACAAGGGGCTGCCAGCCCTATGGAAGTTGAAGGGGAACTCCCCGACATGAACGCCGAGGAGATGGCTAAGGAGGCCTTCTACCTAGTGGAGTCTGTCCTACGCCACTGCTATCGCCAGGGTTGGCGCTTCCTCACCCTCTGGGAAGGTTTTGGAGTCGAAGAGGCCACCTGATAGCCCTTCTCTGCGTTTGTTCTACCTGAGGGACGCCTAAACTCAGTTCTGGTTGTCGGATTTACCCGAATAGGTGAGGAGGAAAGAAGAGATGGCGAAGCAATAGCACTACACAAGACACATATATGGGCCAACTCCTTAAAACCGGTTTGTTTTCTCTGTTTTCTGCTCTTTTGGTTCCCTTTGCCACCTTTCATTGAAACGGGCACCCTCAAAATATACACAAAAATGGTATTATACATGCAAAATGAATTTTCTTTGACCTCAAATACCCCCCATGGGGTTTGAACCCACACTCTACCAACCTTAGAGTTGTGTTTTTCCTCTAAGCTACGACCTGTCGTCGACGATCTCAGAGAAAACCGTAGTATAATAAAAAATTTGTAAAATCAGTACTCCTTACATACTCCAACCACTATTAACCTCCCATGCTCTTAAAACCGTGGCAACCGACGACCCAAGTGTCAACTGCTTTTCACGGTGAGCGAAGAACTTAAGGGAGGGACAGGGTGGGCATATATGTGTCTTGTGTAGTGCTATTGCTTCGCCATCTCTTCTTTCCTCCTCACCTATTCGGGTAAATCCGAGATGGCTCAGCTAGCACTACACAATCCCCATATATGGGCAACAGAACGGAAGAACTGAGCTCCCGTGAACTGAACCCTTATATAAGAATTAATTAATCGCCAGGCGCGAAGCGCGCGCCGCTTCTCCAGTCGCCAGATCAGGAGGGACCAGAAGTTGCGTGATGCGCAACAGAGCTCTGGTCCTGTCGTAAAACTTCCTGAATGTATCGTAACAGGACCAATCACCCGATGCTGCCACCACATGCGGATCCATTAGTGCAGTTGCTGCTGCTCCTCGTGTAGAATGCGCGAAAAACGAATCCGTCTCCAGTTCCCCCAATTCCAGTAGGTGTTTCCTTAACCAGCGAGTAGTGAGACCGTTGATGGTATCAGACGATAAAGGCTTCCAAGGCTTTCGTAGGGACACAAAAATCTCAGAACCCTCGTAATCACCAGTAGCCTCCAAATAACGCGCTAAGCAGCGCTGCGGATCAATTGACGGTGGCGTAACATTGTGAATAGGATAACGTGCATAGTATCTCCTCCCTTTGCGCTTAGCAGAAATGAACCAAGGCTGAGCAGCGCGTTGGATATCCCTACGTGATCGCGCCAGATCAACGCCTCGGAACAAGGCAAAGAATCTCAAGGACAAAATGGCTTGCAAGCGCAGCTGAGCTTCCGTCTCCACAGGTTGCTGATGCATGACTTGTATAAGACGCCGTACATCATAGAAACGATGATAATGAGGAACACTGACGAACCAGTCACGTTTCAAGTTGCGTAGCATACCCTCGAAACGTAGTTGCGAAAAGCACGGGAATAAACACACTGCTGAATACGCCATACGCCCAGCACTTAAAGAATGCGTGCGTGAAAACTTTAAAAGTTGCACCGCCACCGTCATCAGTGGGATTTGACCAAAGCGCTCCACCTTTAACAGTGGAGCAAGCGCCGCGTCTTGTAACAAGAACGTACCAAACATGTGCCACGCAGAATTGTAACGTTTCAAGGTGTCCTTCCCGATTTCATTGATGATAAGCGTCGCCTCTTCGTTGGTAGCTCCTCGCAATTGATAGTATTCACGCAAACATACGCCAAGGTCAACACGAAACGTGGTTGTGTCTCTGTGCCGTCTGGCATTTGCAACCGGAACTCCGACGTGTTCATTGCGAACTTCACGTGTTTCATCAATAGGTTCCACCAAACTTCGCGCGGCCTGTACGGCAGAGCCATGAGAACCTTCACCCCTGGTGACTCCAACACTTTGTTGACCAACTGAGGTATGTGCTTGAACGGCGGGAAGACCCACCCCGGTGAAAGTAAAGTTAGATTCTGGGAGAAGACATCGATGGCGTAAGCCCCCGGCTGAGGACACGGACTGACGAACTTGCTGCACACCGCATTGGAACTCCTTGACATCCAATCGATTTCCGGCTGAATCCAACTTTTGAACTCCTCCAGGATCCAAGTCAACACGTCCGACGGGAAGGTAGCCTCCGACGGTGTCCAACGAAGCCGAGACCAAATGTCCGCCGGATTCACCGAGGTGTGCACGTAAAACGGTTGAATCTCGATGCGATTGGCTTGTGTAAAATTCCACAGTTGGAGAATCAATGCGTTGAACCGCGGCTTGCGACCTCCCCACTTGCGGAGATACCAGTAAAGGACCATTGAGTCGGTGAAAAATCGCAGCGTGGTGTCCGCTTGAATCGTCAGTAGGGCTCCCCTGAACTCTTTGACGTTTATGTGTTCCTCTCGATTCAGGAACCAACCGAACGCTGCTTGGGCATTCCCTTGAAGGACTCCGCCCCACGCCAGATCCGACGCGTCCGAGTACATGTCCCTGACGTGACCCATGGAAACTACGAAGGTGCGTCCCTTCCACTGGTGTAACTCGTCCGCCAGATCCATCAACTGACGTGACACGCGCTCCGGGAGCGCCACGTCTGCCTCCCAGCCAGCCTGGACTGCCACCGCCACGTGCACCGCCAGGGCGTCGCTGAGGAGTCGGATATGGGGCATGGCGAACAACAAGGAACGGATTCTTCCAAGAACGGAGGCGCATCGCCTCACTGATGGTGTGTGACTGTGTGCCAGTCTGTTCACGTCGCGAAAAATTGCTTGTAGGCGCTTTGGAGGTACCGCGACGAATCCTTCCCTGAAGTTCAGCATAAAACCAAGCATTATAATTTCTTGAGACGGCTCCAAACATGATTTTGGGACATTGACCAATATACCCAACCGATGCAAAAGTTGTACCAAAAAACGTGTGTGTTCCAGACATTCACGGTAAGTATTGCCAATGATGAGCCAATCGTCCAAGTAGACCCAAACGAGTGCTCCGCGTTCGCGCACGGCATTTAAAATTGGTTGCATGAGGCGTTGCCATTCCCGTGGTGCAACGTTTAATCCAAACGGCAACACGCACCACCTGTAAAATTCACCGTCGACGTAGACCCCCAAATAAGGTCGATCCCGCGGATGGATACCCATGTGAAAATAAGCACTTTTCAGGTCAATTTTGCAAGCATACTGACCGGGTCTCAAGAACGGTAAAATGCCCCACGGAGTGACCAAACGAAAATAGGTGGTCTGTACAAACTGGTTCACGTTCCTCAAATTGGTGATAGGTCGACGGCCTCCCTCAGGATGTGCCTCGTTCGACGCTTTGTCCACTGCGAACATACTTGCACAACACTTAATGTCTTTGCGCTCGACGCGTTCCATGCAACCCTGTTGCACTGCATCCAACACGTGTTTTACCAATTCAGGGTCGGTTACCTCTGCGTGGGAAGAACGAGGACGGAAGTCGTCGGTTGGCCGATCCGGATCAAAACCGTCAACCCAATCAAGCTGCAGCCCATTGCGAATCACTGACGCCGCGTATGTGTCCTTCAACGTTTCCCATTCATGCAATTGTGCACGACAGCGCAAATGGAGTGGCATGTGGGGATGGATCGGCGGTGGCACGCACACGGCTGGTGCCAATAAATCCTCTACAGTCAAGCTACTGCTGTGGTCGTTCATCTAACCTGTCGTTACGTGGCACAAATCTTTGGGTGAAACCCTTACCTTTGCTTTTGCCTCCTTTGCCAGATCTCCGTGGATCAAAACGACCTCGTGTTGAAAACGAACGGAAAGAACTACGATGCGAGTAAGGGGAGAAACGCGTGCCTCTCAGGTCTTTTTGTAATTTGTTGCGCGACTGAAGTAGTGACATGTCATCCTTCGAGAGTAACTCTGGTGCAATCGCAGGTTGTTCACACCGTTTATGTACTGCCACTCGCCGGGAGCTTTGGATGCTGTAGTCCAACGCACCTAACATTGCAAACCAATGTTCACATAGTACCAATGAAACAGGTGCTTCCGGCGCTACCGTTGTGTCATCTTCGCGTGTTAAGACTACTCCCAGGACTTGCATGGCGTCTTTTACCTGTTGTTCCCAACGACGCTTCTCTGCGTCCGCTGGATGTTTGTGCGTTGGCGCGTTATTAACAGCTGCCCTATGGAACTCGTCGAACACTGGAAGGTGCTTCAACATCTTTTTTCTGCGAAACTCGTCCTGCAAAACATTTCGCTCTTCCAGGAGTGCAGACAAGCGTGAAGGAAGCGACAGAACCTCATCGCGCCACATGAACGTGGACTCCTTGTCCGACGCGGGGCCAGCGTGGTCCTCTGGACCGCTCAAAGTTTCGCATGCCAAGAAGACGTCTTCGCGATGCGACGACGTGCCTGTTCTGCCTATGTCGTCGCCCTTTAAGGTGAGTAAGGCATCACGAACCAAGGCCATCGTGTCTTTGACAGTGGCCAGTGTTTTCTTTCCTGTAAGTTTGGAATACAGTGACGCTGCCTGCCAAGGACTGAGACCACTCATTGCGCCTTCCTTTGCCAACTATGCTGCATGTTCCAACGACTCAGAACTCAGGTTCCACGCCGAATCCGGCAGCTTCAGCACGAACTCGTGAAAATCCAGTGTCTCATTTTCTTCTGTCATTTTGTTAAAATTTATATCCTTAAAACATTTTGGATTGCATCAGAAATCAAAGCTCTGGGTACAGCAAATCACTAGTTGAACAACTCAGTGAGCGCGTGACCGGTTTTAAGAGCATGGGAGATTAATAGTGGTTGGAGCATGTAAGGAGTACTGATTTTCCAAATTTTTTATTATACTACGGTTTTCTCTGAGATCGTCGACGACAGGTCGTAGCTTAGAGGAAAAACACAACTCTAAGGTTGGTAGAGTGTGGGTTCAAACCCCATGGGGGGTATTTGAGGTCAAAAAAATTTCATTTTGCATGTATAATACCATTTTTGTGTATATTTTGAGGGTGCCCGTTTCAATGAAAGGTGGCAAAGGGCACCAAAAGAGCAGAAAACAGAGAAAACAAACCGGTTTTAAGGAGTTGGCCCATATATGGGGATTGTGTAGTGCTAGCTGAGCCAGCACCCCTTGTCCCAGAACAACCTTGGTGAGTTGCTGAGGCTCGCTGAGACGCTTGCCTCCAAGACTAAAGCTAGGGACTGAACCTTACCTCTAAGTGTGCTACGTATGTCTTTGTGTGTCTCACTTCTCTCCCGGGCGTGGCTCCCGGAGACCGGGCTTCGCTAATGTCGGACAGAAGGTCCTAGTCAGGTACTGGTACCACTCCTATGGCGCCCAATCTCTGTGCTGGTGCCTATCCTTGGGGGAAGACGGCAAAAGCCCTACCTACTAGAGGGGAGGGGTGGCCAAGTGTGCTAAGGGCATATAAAACGCCCATTTTTGCTAAAGGCCAAAAGCTAACGCACTCCCCTGCCCACAAGGGAAAAGCACGCGGGACAGGAGACACCACTACTCTACACACCCTACCTACAGTGGCACAATCCTGGTGGGCGATCACTTCTGCAACTGGCTCAACCCCCCACTCAGGATTACCACTCGTACACTCACGCTCTACTGGGTGTTGTTGGAGGTGAAGTCGTGAGTACTAATGACCCTCCTGTGAAGAAGACAAGGGAACACAGCACTGCTAAGCAACCGTGGCCTAACAGGGACGCCACAACGCGTTTCCCTGCTAGGGCTTGCAGGGAAGGGATGCTCTTGTTGCGTGCACAGCGTGGATGTCGATGGAGTCGAACTGCCCTCGCCACTCCTGGGGAAGGTGCAGTCAATTGTTTGTGCCATCAGCGCCCTTGTTTAGCAGGGCTAGAAAAAAATGGTATGCTGCTGCACCAATCACCCTACCTGCCCACCTGTAGAGCAAAGGCCAATGAAGGGGTGTTTGCGGCTGAGGAACCAAGCCACACTCCACGTATTATACGCTTCTCAGTGTGACCTATAATACACTGTCCTCAAACACACCCTGTCAAGCAAGCAAGCGTTAAGAGACTCCTCAGGTTCTCTGAAGGAACGTACCGAGGAGCCCCTGGGTAACCTAAACAAGGTTTACTGTGCGCATTTCGTGTGGCCTACCCTTTAATGCGTGTGTGAATGCACGAGCATGCACGAGTTTGCGAACAACCTGTTCCAATCGCTGTTTTTCCTACAAATCTAACCCACGATCACGAGCGCAACCAGGGGGTGGCCCCACCTGGGCCTACCTACCTTACGTACCGCTGGAAAGAGTGAGCAAGTGGGAATGTGAAACGGGGCGCAAGCGAAAAACGTCGCTATGCACTTGTGTGTATGTCTAATCACCCTGATCTGACCTCTAATCATCTGCAATCCTTCTAATCTAGCCCTCTATTGTTTGTTAGCGCTGCTACAAGACTCGTTCACGCACACACGAGACGAGCAATGTGCATGCTGCATACGAGACGAGCACACCTGTGGTTAATACCTGATTCATTGAAGTCTTTTCGTCGATTTTGTAATTCTTGGATTTTTGATTCTTACTGTCAGTGGGGGTGGAATCTGTATGTTTATTTATTAATGTGTGTCTCGTCATTTTCCAGTCTACGTGAGACATACATTTCTAATCTCATTATTTCTGTATTTTCCGGCGCTTCGCTAGGAGCCGCTCCTGCGCGCTGCCTTTTTATGCGTAGGAATTTCTTGATTTAAAAAATCGAGAGATGACTACAATTTTTGTAAAAATGTGCTTCTGATGCACAATTGGATTCTGCTCAGGTGTGTTGTCTTAGAAACATTCTAGGCCGTCATTTGACGGATTTGAGTGTTGTTGCTTCGCGCTTGCGCGGATTCGTCAATAATTCTCCCATTGCTGCCTCTGCAGATATCCTCGCGAAAGCGTCGCTGGGTAGGCCGCTTTCTGGGCCGAACCCAAGACCCCACCAAGGTGCAATTTAATTTCTTGACGACTCCCTTCGCCCCAAGATCAGGACAGCAGGTCGCCAGCAGGTTTTGACAACCGGAGCGGATGTCAATACAGAGTCTGGCGTTGGGTTAGTGTCGCGCTGCGTCTTGGAGGGAGGGATGCACATGCCCAGGGTTTTGGCATGCTCCCAACCTAACCCAACCAAGCCACAGGAACCCCGGCACCGCCATGAGCGCTGAGCTTTCTGTAGGAAATGTTACGAACAAAGCAGCAAAAAGGCGCCAGCCATGGTGAGCGCCCATATTTCTGTGTCAGGGAAACTATAGGTATTTTCAAGTAGATGTGGAAACCAAGGAAAGGCCAAGAAAATATCCCTTTTTCCTGAAAGTGCGACAGTGGTGGCCACCACAGCACTAGGGGGGAGTAAGAAAAAGTGCCTTTCCAATGCTTTAGGGTATGCTCTAGTTGTATTAGAGGTGCTCCAAGCACACAGGCATTTCTATCTTAGTATTGGCCCAACCAAAAGTGGTGATAACACATTTTGACCTATGGAACCAAACACTAAATCAGGATATGGTGTGGACCCCCTTAATCCCCTATCATTGTGAGGCAATTCATCTTTTCCTGAGTTGACTGAGAACTGACATATCCAGGGCAGAGCCTATGAATGTATCTATGTTTTCTCATGAATTCTTAGCTATCCTAGTGGTATGCACCCTAGGGGGCTGGGGCACCTCTTTTTGAGAGGTCCTGGGTTCAATTCCCGGTCAGCCTAGCTAAGTAGCAAGATCCCATGTGACATGGCAGTGACCTCATCGCCACATGCCCTGCCACCTCAGCACATATGGGACCCAAAACAAAGAGTGCACATCTCCTGAGATGGCACTATGGAGATTGAGTGACCATGGGGCAGTTTTCCAACTCTTTTTCCAAATCATTTCAGCTATCGTTGTGAATATGCAATCTGATTTGCCCTGAGTTGCAGTTTCTGTGAATATTCTAACATCTTTCACTGTTTACACTGCAGCCCTCCATGCTTTGATCCTGATTCTCTTCTACTTGTTTATCTCTGGCTTGGGCTATCCTGGATCGGTTGTATTTGAGCAAATAAAACATTTTACTCATCAAAGACAAGCAGCAGGAAACCCTACACCAGCAGCAAGCAGCAGGAGAGGCACAAACACAGTGTTGAAATCACTATAAAACTTTCTCCCAGTGATCTAGGTCAGCCAATAGCTCCGAGACCCTGCCAGGTTTGGGGTTGTTGGGCAGCACGGCCAGGTTCTGGATCTCGGCCCTGATGGAGAGGTCGCTTTCATAGGTCGGGTACTGCCTCTCCAAGGGAACCAACACATCGGCAAAGGTGGGGGACTGAGTCACGATCTGTCTGACCTGCTTCTCCAGGTACTCGGTCTTGCAACACTGCAGGAGCAGATCGCACTTGACCCGTCCACTAGCGAGGGTTTGGCCGGTCAATCGGAGAAACCGGCCAAAATTCTCAGCGAACTCGCTGAGGTCCTTGCCTGCGAACTCAGGCAGGTTCACCACGATCTTGGAGGTGGCAATAGCCTTAGCCTCCTGAGACCTGCGTCCATCAGGGCGTCAGGTCTTCCCCTTCTTCTTCTTCTCCTTCCCACTTGGGTTCTCGGGGTCCTCCGGGTCGTCATTCTCCGAGGGCGAAGCAGAAGTCATCGACGGCGGCTCATCATTGGAGGGGTCTCCGCCTAGATCACTAGAGCCATAGGGCTCCACGTCAACCATTGCCCTCAGGGCTGTCAGCCCCAGCCGGTCCAGCTCGGCTCTCGTAGAATTCTCCACGTTACTGTAGGGTGGCTGGGCCGTCCTCGGCACGAAAGGGCTTCTAGGTATCGCTGCAGGGGTCGGCATCGGTCGGCTCCTCAGGCTCCCCAGGGTGTTTGTCAGCCCTGCCACCAGGTGGTTGTCCTGTACTCGATGGGGTGACACTCCCACCGTGGTAGGTGACGCTTCGGGCGGTATCATCAGGGGCTCCAGTTTCTCTCAAATCTCTTGAGTGAGGTCGCCAACAATTTTAGAGGTGGCTCCTCGGAGCACCTCGTTGATCTCCAACCGCGTCAGGGACCTGTTGGAGGACTTCCCCGATCCTCTACTCCTGCTCCCGCATGACTCAGGCCCTCTCCTCAACCCACTCAAAGTTGCATACCCAGGAACATCCACATAAGTTCCCGTAGCGGGTAGGGGATGGTGATAGTCAGCTGCATACCATCGCGGCGCAGAACTGGAGGTCACCGGCTCACTGGTAGTAGTTGCCTCAGGAAACGCAGTGTTAGGTGGGTTCACACCATAGGCAGGGCAGGTAGGCATACCAGTAAAGCCTGTGCCCTCAGCCATAGGTGGGTTGGTTATCGGTGTGGATGTTGCAGCGGCTTGGTCTGGAGTTGGGAGTGTGGTGGTTATGGGAGAGTGTGATGCCTGGAGGCCAGAAGCGCTTGGTGCGCCCTCGAAGGTAGGATCATTCGTTGGGTCATGCCCTTGGTCTGCTCCTTTGTCTGCTATGCTTTCTCCAGCATCCTTCTCGCTCTCTCTCTTTCTCTTCACAGGATGTGTGTCCACCTCTTCGACTGAGAGGGCCCGGAAGGCCGACTGAAGTCCTTCCATCGAATCCTCCGCCACGTCCACTGGCCCATGTAAGGGCTCCGAAGGTACAGCGCTAGGTCTAGGTCCAGGTTCGCCAGGTGCTGGCATTGCTGGTGCCACAGGCGCCGTCTTCACAACGGTGTCCTCTCTCTTGGTGTCCATATTCGTTCGCCCCTCTTGCTTATATATGACTGATGTCGGCGCACTGGTTGTACGGCACGGGGTTGCCGCCGGTACGCAGAGACAGTCTGCCTCTGCTACCAGAACGGTTTATAGTGATTTCAACACTGTGAGTTTGTTGTGCCTCTCCTGCTGCTTGCTGCTGGTGTAGGGTTTCCTGCTGCTTGTTTTTGATGAGGAAAATGTTTTATTCGCTGAAATACAACCAATCCAGGATAACCGGAGCCAGAGATAAGCAAGTAGAAGAGAATCAGGATCAAAGCATGAAGGGCTGCAGTGTAAACAGTGAAGGATGTAAAAATATCAACAGGAACTGCAACTCAGGGCAAATCGGATTGCATATTCACAAAGATAGTTGAAATGTTTTGGAAAACGAGTTGGAAAACTGCCCCAAAATCACTCAATCTCCATAGTGCCATGTCAGGAGATGTGCACTCTTTGTTTTGGGTCTCATATGTGCTGAGGTGGCATGGCATGTGGCGATGAGGTCACTGCCATGTCACATGGGATCTTGCTACTTAGCTAGGCTGACCGGGAATTGAACCCAGGACCTCTCAAAAAGAGGTGCCCCAGCCCCCTAGGGTGCATACCACTAGGATAGCTAAGAATTCATGAGAAAACATGGATAAATTCATAGGCTCTGCCCTGGATATGTCAGTTCTGTCAGTTAGGTGGGTTCACACCATAGGCAGGGCAGGTAGGCATACCAGTAAAGCCTGTGCCCTCAGCCATAGGCCGATTGGTTATGGGTGTGGATTGTTGCAGCGGCTTGGTCTGGAGTTGGGAGTGCGGTGCTTATAGGAGAGGGTGATGCGTGGAGGCCAGAAGAGCTTGGTGCGCCCTCGAAGGTAGGATCATTCGTTGGGTCATGCCCTTGGTCTGCTCCTTTGTCTGCTATGCTTTCTCCAGCATTCTTCTCGCTCTCTCTCTTTCTCTTCACAGGATGTGTGTCCACCTCTTCGACTGAGAGGGCCCGGAAGGCCGACTGAAGTCCTTCCATCGAATCCTCCGCCACGTCCACTGGCCCATGTAAGGGCTCCGAAGGTACAGCGCTAGGTCTAGGTCCAGGTTCACCAGGTGCTGGCATTGCTGGTGCCTCGGGCGCCGTCTTCACAACCGTGTCCTCTCTCTTGGTGTCCATATTCGTTCGCCCCTCTTGCTTATATATGACTGATCTCGGCGCACTGGATGTACGGCACGGGGTTGCCGCCGGTACGCAGAGACAGTCTGCCTCTGCTACCAGAACGGTTTATAGTGATTTTAACACTGTGAGTTTGTTGTGCCTCTCCTGCTGCTTGCTGCTGGTGTAGGGTTTCCTGCTGCTTGTTTTTGATGAGTAAAATGTTTTATTTGCTGAAATACAACCAATCCAGGATAACCCAAGCAAGAGATAAGCAAGTAGAAGAGAATCAGGATCAAAGTATGAAGGGCTGCAGTGTAAACAGTGAAGGATGTAAAAATATCAACAGAAACTGCAACTCAGGGCAAATCAGATTGCATATTCACAAAGATAGTTGAAATGTTTTGGAAAACGAGTTTGAAAACTGCCCCATAATCACTCAATCTCCATAGTGCCATCTCAGGAGATGTGCACTCTTTGTTTTGGGTCTCATATATGCTGAGGTGGCATGGCATGTGGCGATGAGGTCACTGCCATGTCACATGGGATCTTGCTACTTAGCTAGGCTGACCGGGAATTTAATCCAGGACCTCTCAAAAAAAGGTGCCCCAGCCCCCTAGGGTGCATACCACTAGGATAGCTAAGAATTCATGAGAAGACATGGATAAGTTCATAGGCCCTGCCCTGGATATGTCAGTTCTCAGTCAACTCAGGAAAAGATGAATAGCCTCACATTGATAGGGGATTAAGGGGTCCACACCACATCCTGATTTAGTGTTTGGTTCCATACGTCAAAATGTGTTATCACCACTTTTGGTTGGGCCAATACTAAGATAGAAATGCCTGTGTGCTTGAAGCACCTCTAATACAACTAAAGTATACCCTAAAGCATTGGAAAAGCACTTTTTCTTACTCTCACCTTCACCCGGATTGAGCACGTTGGCTGATGATCTCAAAAGATCAAGGGTTTCCAGGTTGCTACCCAAGGTAACCTGCCTCAGCCCTTTTCATCCTCGCGCTAGAACAGTCCCAATTGCTGAATTACAGGATGTGCCTGTGACTGAGACTGGGAAAAAAGGGCTGTCAGCCCTGGCACCCCTTGCCGGCGTATCTCCACCCCCTTCAGGCCTAACCCCAGGGGGTGGGAAGAGTGGCAGACCGATTGCCCAGGCAACATCCAGCTAGAATTGCCGGAGTTCGACCCCAAAAATCTGCCCGAATGGGGAGAAGAATTTGCTGAGTTTCTTTTGCTAACTGGCCAATCCCATGTGGATGTGGCCACCAAATGCTCACTGCTGAAACGCTCATGCAGAAAGAAAAGATTTGCAAAAACAGGTGAAACAGATTGTGAGAACCTGTTCAACATGGGCTGAGGTACTCCAAAGACTGGGGAAAACATTCCCAGTCTATGAGACTGACCTCAGTGTGCGCACACAGATAGAGGAGCTACCTATGCTCCCTCAGTTTCCTTCCGCTGCGCGAATCTCTGAATCCTTGTGCGACCTAGAGGATCTGTTTTCACGGATGAACGTGGGCTCCTATGGAGCCAAGGGCCCCACCTGTGACGCATGAGTAAGATCCCCCAACGTACGTGGGATGACTGCCGCGCTACCTCTGAGAGGAAAAGCCGGACCCACTCGTACGACGACCTGGTGGACCTGCTGATCGAGCTAGCTCTTGAGAGGGAGACTGACTCCCACATGGAGAAATTCCTCAAGAAGCACTTGGGTCGAGGTGGTACCCCTACCCTCGAACATGGCGAAAGGGAAAGGGCCTAAAAATCCCACTAACGCCAACCAGGGAGGTGGTAAAAGAAAGGGGTAACCTACGTGCCATGAATGAGGTTAAACCTGATGCAGGTACACCCCCTCTGTTCTGCTGTAAACCTGTCAATGACAAGGGGGGAACTTGTCATGCCCCTGACTGCGACCACCGCAGCAGTTGTATGCTGCAGATGAAACGACAGCAGCACTCCAAAGATGGGAAAACTGTGACCCATCAGGATCATTTCAGGTGTACCATCACCTGTGGCTATTGTGGCAAACATCGTCACTACAAGGACGAATGTCACATAAAGAAATGCAAGAGTGATGAACTCGAGCGGCAGGAGGCTGAACGCCAAAAGAACCAAACACCCACCAGAAACCCCCAGAATGGGGATAAAGGTGGTAAAGGAGGTGGCAAGGGGGGTGGCAAAGGTGGACCCTCTAACCCCCAGAGGCGCTCATCAGCGCCCGCTGCTACTCCCCCTCCTGCCGAAGGTGACCCCAAGAAGCGCTGAGAGGGGGATAACGCCTCCCCTGAGGGGAAAAACTCCAAGAGGAGGCGACTGGCCTGGATGGCCAAGTCTCTCATGGCTGCAGGGGTGGATGTCAAATTCCCTGCTGAGGAGTAGGGGGGCGGCTCCGAAGAGGAGGACTTGGTTTTCTGGATCCTCGTGAAAATTGGGGATCAAGTTATTCGAGCAGTCCTTGATACCGGTGCAACACTTTCTATAGTGGCCCGGCGCCTGCTAAAGACTTTGAAGAAAACTGAGACTGTGGCCATAAGAGTAGGAGATGGGCGTACCATCCATTCCTTGGGGGGGGGGTCGATGTGACTACATGCCTTGGCGACGAAACTGTGACCCAACACTGCAGAGTGTTGGACACCGATGCCTTTGACATCGTCAGAAAGTTTTATAGTGATTTCAACACAGTGTGTTTGTTGTGCCTCTCCTGCTGCTTGCTGCTGGTGTAGGGTTCCTGCTGCTTGTTTTTGATGAGGAAAATGTTTTATGCGCTGAAATACAACCAATCCAAGATAACCCAAGCCAGAGATAAGCAAGTAGAAGAGAATCAGGATCAAAGCATGAAGGGCTGCAGTGTAAACAGTGAAGGATGTAAAAATATCAACAGAAACTGCAACTCAGGGCAAATCAGATTGCATATTCACAAACATAGTTGAAATGTTTTGGAAAACGAGTTTGAAAACTGCCCCACAATCACTCAATCTCCATAGTGCCATCTCAGGAGATGTGCACTCTTTGTTTTGGGTCTCATATATGCTGAGGTGGCATGGCATGTGGCGATGAGGTCACTGCCATGTCACATGGGATCTTGCTACTTAGCTAGGCTGACCGGGAATTTAACCCAGGACCTCTCAAAAAGAGGTGCCCCAGCCCCCTAGGGTGCATACCACTAGGATAGCTAAGAATTCATGAGAAGACATGGATAAATTCATAGGCCCTGCCCTGGATATGTCAGTTCTCAGTCAACTCAGGAAAAGATGAATAGCCTCACATTGATAGGGGATTAAGGGGTCCACACCACATCCTGATTTAGTGTTTGGTTCCATACGTCAAAATGTGTTATCACCACTTTTGGTTGGGCCAATACTAAGATAGAAATGCCTGTGTGCTTGAAGCACCTCTAATACAACTAAAGTATACCCTAAAGCATTGGAAAAGCACTTTTTCTTACTCTCACCTTCACCCTGATTGAGCACGTTGGCTGATGATCTCAAAAGATCAAGGGTTTCCAGGTTGCTACCCAAGGTAACCTGCCTCAGCCCTTTTCATCCTCGCGCTAGAACAGTCCCAATTGCTGAATTACAGGATGTGCCTGTGACTGAGACTGGGAAAAAAGGGCTGTCAGCCCTGGCACCCCTTGCCGGCGTATCTCCACCCCCTTCAGGCCTAACCCCAGGGGGTGGGAAGAGTGGCAGACCGATTGCCCAGGCAACATCCAGCTAGAATTGCCGGAGTTCGACCCCAAAAATCTGCCCGAATGGGCAGAAGAATTTGCTGAGTTTCTTTTGCTAACTGGCCAATCCCATGTGGATGTGGCCACCAAATGCTCACTGCTGAAACGCTCATGCAGAAAGAAAAGATTTGCAAAAACAGGTGAAACAGATTGTGAAAACCTGTTCAACATGGGCTGAGGTACTCCAAAGACTGGAGAAAACATTCCCAGTCTATGAGACTGACCTCAGTGTGCGCACACAGATAGAGGAGCTACCTATGCTCCCTCAGTTTCCTTCCGCTGCGCGAATCTCTGAATCCGTGTGCGACCTAGAGGATCTGTTTTCACGGATGAACGTGGGCTCCTATGGAGCCAAGAGCCCCACCTGTGGCGCATGAGTAAGATCCCCCAACGTACGTGGGATGACTGCCGCGCTACCTCTGAGAGGAAAAGCCGGACCCACTCGTACGACGACCTGGTGGACCTGCTGATCGAGCTAGCTCTTGAGAGGGAGACCTACTCCCACATGGAGAAATTCCTCAAGAAGCACTTGGGTCGAGGTGGTACCCCTACCCTCGAGCATGGCGAAAGGGAAAGGGCCTAAAAATCCCACTAACGCCAACCAGGGAGGTGGTAAAGGAAGGGGTAACCTACGTGCCATGAATGAGGTTAAACCTGATGCAGGTACACCCCCTCTGTTCTGCTGTAAACCTGTCAATGACAAGGGTGGAACTTGTCATGCCCCTGACTGCGACCACCGCAGCAGTTGTATGCTGCAGATGAAACGACAGCAGCACTCCAAAGATGGGAAAACTGTGACCCATCAGGATCATTTCAGGTGTACCATCACCTGTGGCTATTGTGGCAAACATCGTCACTACAAGGACGAATGTCACATAAAGAAATGCAAGAGTGATGAACCCAAGCGGCAGGAGGCTGAACGCCAAAAGAACCAAACACCCACCAGAAACCCCCAGAATGGGGATAAAGGTGGTAAAGGAGGTGGCAAGGGGGGTGGCAAAGGTGGACCCCCTAACCCCCAGAGGCGCTCATCAGCGCCCGCTGCTACTCCCCCTCCTGCCGAAGGTGACCCCAAGAAGCGCTGAGAGGGGGATAACGCCTCCCCTGAGGGGGAAAAATCCAAGAGGAGGCGACTGGCCTGGATGGCCAAGTCTCTCATGGCTGCAGGGGTGGATGTCAAATTCCCTGCTGAGGAGTAGGGGGGCGGCTCCGAAGAGGAGGACTTGGTTTTCTGGATCCTTGTGAAAATTGGGGATCAAGTTTTTCGAGCAGTCCTTGATACCGGTGCAACACTTTCTATAGTGGCCCGGCGCCTGCTAAAGACTTTCAAGAAAACTGAGACTGTGGCCATAAGAGTAGGGGATGGGCGTACCATCCATTCCTTAGGGGGGGGGGGTCGATGTGACTACATGCCTGGGCGACGAAACTGTGACCCAACACTGCAGAGTGTTGGACACCGATGCCTTTGACATCGTCAGAAAGTTTTATAGTGATTTCAACACAGTGTGTTTGTTGTGCCTCTCCTGCTGCTTGCTGCTGGTGTAGAGTTCCTGCTGCTTGTTTTTGATGAGGAAAATGTTTTATTGTTGAAACACAACCAATCGAGGATAACCCAAGCCAGAAATAAGCAAGTAGAAGAAGATCAGGATCGAAGCATGAAGGGCTGCAGTCACAAAGAGTTGGATAAAGACAACTATCAACAATAGACCACAGCAACTAGCATACATTGCAACTGGGGATGAAATATTTTACATGTTTGAGAAAAACTGATTGGAAAACTGCCCCAAGAGCATTCATTCACACTGCCATCTTGAGATGTACACTCTTTGTTTTTGGGTCCCATAGGTGCTGAGGTGGCATGGCTTGTGGCGCTGAGGTCACTGCCATGTCACATGGGATATTCCTACTTAGCTAGGCTGACCAGGAATTGAACCCAGGACCTCTCAAAAAGAGGTGCCCCAGCCCCCTAGGGTGCATACCACTAGGATAGCTAAGAATTCATGAGAAAACAGTGATATATTCATAGGCTCTGCCCTCAGTATATCAGTGCCTCGGCAACCCAGGAAAAGATGTTTTGGTGCCTATAGCTTGGGGATAAAGGGGTCCACACCACATCCTGATTTAGTGTTTGGTTCCATAGGTCAAAATGTGTTATCACCCATTTTGGTTAGGCCAATACTAAGATAAAAATGCATGAGTGCTTAGAGCATCTCTAATACAACTAAAGTATACCCTAAGGCATTAGAAAAGCACTTTTTCTTACTCCCCCCTTGTGCTGTGGTGGCCACCACTGTCGCATTTTCCGGAAACAGGGATTTTTTCTTGGCCTTTCCTTGGTTTCCACATCTACTTTGAAATACCTATACCTTCCCTAACACTGGAAAAGAGCGCTTTACCATGGCCAGCGACTCTTGCTGCATTGTTGATGACAATCTCCAACAGAAACCTCAGCGCTCTTGGCGCTGCCGGGGTTCCTGTGGCTTGGTGGGGTTAGAGTAGGGCATACCAAGACCATATGCATGTGCATCCCTCCCTCCAAGCTGCAGCGTAACACAACCCAACGCCAGACTCACATGGGACGCTCGACCCAAGTCTCAAGGAACCTGATGGGGACACCTGTCCTGGTACTGGGGCGAGGGTGCGCTGATTTAATTAGGATTGCCCCTTGGAGGGGTCTTGATTCTGGTTCAGTCTCCTGCTGCTGCTTTTCGGCCAGAACAGCGGCCTACTCAACGAGGCTTTGCGAGGAGGTCTGTACAACAGAGGGATGGGAGGATGAGAGACGAATCCACGCAAACGCGCAGCGACAACAGCTAAATCCATCAAATGATGGCCTAGAATTTTTCTGAAGGCACACACCTGGACAGAATCCAATTGTGCATCAGATGCACATTTTTGTAAAATTTGTAGTCATCTGTTGAATTTTCTAATCAAGAAATTCTTACGCAGGAAAAGGCAGCGCGCAGGAGCGGCTCCTAGCGAAGCGCCGGAAAACAAGAAAAATAATGAGATTATCAACGTATGTTACGCAGAATGACGAAAATGCTGAAACACACATAAAGAGACTAACATCAAGATTCCACCCACATTGGCAGAAAGAATTCAAGATTCAAGATTTCGAAAATCAACAGAAGGACTTCAATGAATCAGGTATAAACCACAGGTGTGCTTGTCTCGTATGCAGCATGCACATGGCTCATCTCGTGTCTCCGTGAACGTGCCTTGTAGCAGCGCTAACAAACGATAGAGGGATAGATTAGAAAGATCGCAGATGATTAGAAGTAAGTCCAGGGTGATTAGATATACACACATATGCATAGCGTAGTTTCTCGCTTGTGTCTCGTTTTTCCTTCACCTTGCTTCACTCTCCAGCGGTGAGTAAGGTAGGTAAGCCCAGGTGGGGCCACCCCCTGGTGGAGTTCCTGATTGTGGACAAGATCCGGAAGAAAACCAGAGGTTGACAGTAAACCCGTGCATGCTCGTGCATTCACACACGCATTAAAGGGTAGGCCACGCGAAATGCGCACCGTAAACCTTGTTTAGGTTACCCAGGGGCTCCAGCCCATGTTCTATAAGAGAACGGGTAGAGTTCCTTAGGCTTGCTTGCTTGATAGGGGCGTTTGTGGACAGCGTATTATAGGGCCATCTGAGAAGCGTATAATACGTGGAGATGGTCTTGGTTCCTCCGCTGCAAACGCTCCTTCATCCGCCTTTGCTCTCCAGGTGGGAAGGTCAGGGTGAACTGGTGCAGTCCCTTGAGCCGTGCTAAAATATATGGCGCTTATCACACAAACAACAAGCTACAACTCAGCCAGGAGTGGCAAGCGTAGCCCGACATCTTCAACATTCACGCTGTGCACGCAACAAGAGCACCCATTCTTTCCAAGCCCTAGCAGGGAAACGCGTTGTGGCGTCCCTGTTAGGCCACAGAAGCTTAGTAGCTCTGTGTTTTCTTGCACTCTCACAGGTGAGCCGCTAGGGCTCTTGTCTTCATCCTCAACGCCACCCAGTAGAGCTTGCGTGTAGGAGTGATAGTCCTGAGTGGGGGCTTGAGCCAGTTGCAAAAGTGCTCGCCCACCAGGATGGTGCCACTGTAGGTAGGGTGTGTAGAGTAGTGGTGTCTCCTGTCCCGCCTGCTTTTCCACGTTGGCAGGGGAGTGCGTAGGTTTTGGCCTTTAGCAAAAATGAGCGTTTTGTATGCCCTTAGCACACTTGGTCACCCCTCCCCTCTAGTAGGTAGGGCTTTTGCCGTCTTCCCCCGAGGATAGGCACTAGCACAGAGATTGGGCGCCATAGGAGTGGTACTAGTAACTGACTAGGACCTTTGGTCCGACATCAGCGAAGCCCGTTGATTCGGGAGCCACGCCCGGGAGAGAAGTGAGACACACACAGACATACGTAGCACACTTAGGGGTAAGGTTCAGTCCCTAGCTTTAGTCTCGGAGGCAAGCGTCTCAGCGAGCCTCAGCAACTCCCCAAGGTTGCTCTGGGACAAGTAGTCAACCAGAACTGAGTTTAGGCGTCCCTGAGGTAGAACAGATGCAGGGAAGGGCTCCCAGGTGGCCTCTTCGACTCCAAACCCTTCCCAGAGGGTGAGGAAGCGCCAACCCTGGCGATAGCGGTTGCGTAGGACAGACTTCACTAGGTAGAAGCCCTCCTTAGCCATCTCCTCGGCGTCCATGTCGGGGAGTTCCCCTTCAACTTCCGTAGGGCTGGCAGCCCCTTGTAGGTCCAGAGCGGCGATTTCCTCGTCGTTCAGCTCCGACTCTTCCCCCCAGAGGTCTTCAGGATCATGGTAGCGCTTCAGGTGTTGAGCAGCGCACACCAGGGTCCCCCCTAGCTGGGCAGAGCACCGCACGGTTATACGGTGTCCATCCACAGATTGAATCTTGTAGGGCCCGAAGTATGGGTCATCGCTGGTAGAGCGTGGCCAGGCGGGTAGTCGGCTGTGGTGCACCAGCACCCAGTCCCCTTCTTGGTAGGTGGCCGGTACTCGGTGCTTGTTTTTCTTGTTCCACTGACGCTCCCCCACTCTCTGGAGCATAGCCTTGGCCTTGTCCACCTTCGCTTGTTGCTCTTGGACCGACTCACCCACGGAAGAATGGGTGTCCTCTGGATAGGGGGCATGTAGAAACCACGCCGGGCGCCCTAGGAATAGCTCATGGGGCGAGTAGCCAGTAGCGGAACTCTCTTGGGAGTTCATCATCAAGGATATGACGGGGAGTAGTCTCACCCAGTCTCTGGTGCGTTGAGTTTTGCACCATATCCTTACATTCTCCTTGAGGACACGAATCTGTCGCTCACATAGGGGGTTGCTCGTGTGAGATTAGGGGATCCCCGTAGACACCTGGACATTGAGGGATCTCAGGACCCTCTTGTACCAGCAGGTATCTGAGCGCACTAGTACATCCTCATCGGAGTTGATCTCCTTGGGCGCCCTATAGACACAAAACCACTCCTCCAGGAGTATCTTGATAGTCTCCTCCCCGGTAATGTGCTTGGTACATGGGAACACCCTGGTAAACCTGGTCAACCCACAGGTTACCACAAGGGCGAGGTCATAGCCTCCGAACTTCAGCATCTCCGTGTAGTCCACGTATAGAACACTATTAGCACAGTGGGAGATGGGTAGGGTCGAGTAGAGACACCTGTCCCTGATATCCCCTGGTTTACAGGACCTACACGGGCACTTTTCCACGATAGGCTGGAGGGTTTTCCGCAGTTGGTCGTCAGTCCACGTAGTGTGGAACCACTGCTTGAATAGCCTCAGGGTACGGTCAGCACCCACATGACCGCTCGACTCATGGGTCCACTTCAGCAGCGCTGGGACTCTGTCACTGGGTACCTGGATGCGGTCCTCGTGCCAGAGGTAGCTCTTGTCCTCTTCCACTGATCTTGGTTGACCAGGAGGGGTTCAAGGCGTTTCTCCAGGCGCTTGTAGATATCCCCAAACTCCTTCAGTTATTCGGATTGTTGCAGTCCATCCAGGGGGCGTATCATAGTCATGTTGAGGTCGGAGTTGCACGCCCCAATGGAACTGCGTACATCATGAAGTCCTTTCATGGTGTCTTCGTGTCGTACCTTAGCGTCCATCAGGGGTTAGGCCTTAGAGGCCGCTGGGGTCAACCACACATAGCCAACGTCAAACCCCAGGTACTGCATGGTCTCCTGCATGAACTCACACTTCTCCAGCTTGACTCGTGTGGTTCTCTTGGCAGACCGCAAAGAACTCACCCAAGAGGATTAGGTGATCCTCCTGGGTATTGGTCCCGAGGCATACATCGTCGATGTGTGCTTCCATCTGGGCCCCACGGGATATAAGTTCCTGCACCTTAGGTCTCCTTCGTAGGATGGACAAGATCTTGTTCATCAGCTCTCGGAATAGAGCGGGTGCGTTCGCCACGCCAAACGGCATGACCTTCCACTTAAACCCCCCCCCACTGAGGGGTGATGAAAGCTAGTACTTCCTGACCGTTGGGCGTCAGGTCCACCTGCCAGAATCCGCTCCTCTTGTCCATCTTGGTCTTGTAGCGACGAGAGGCTATCATCTCAAGGGTAGACTCCGTATTAGGAATGGACCCTGAGTGGTTCAGTGTTTTCTTGTTCAGCTCTCCGTAGTCCACTACCAGCCATTTGGCTGTAGACCCAGGTTTAGCCACCAGGAAACAGGGGCTGCAGTGTTGGAGGTAGTCCCGGTCCTTGTACTCGGGGACTAAGCCAGCGTCGATACATTCTTGTATCTGTCGCTCAATCTCGTCGGCCAGCTCTTTAGGAGCTGGATAGGGTCTCCTCTGGATTTTGTGATCCACGAACTCGGGTTTCAGCTTGAGGTCCATCTGTACCAGCTTGTCACATGAGGCTGGAGGGTGTAGTTCTCCGAACACCTCAAGATAGGTCCTTATAAGCGTCTGCACCCGCGGGTCTAATAGCTTGATCTTGTCCTCCATGTCCTCGTCGGAGTGTAATTTGCTTGCCCCCTGAGTAATAGACGTCGGGAGGTGATCCTCCACCGACTCTTCGCCCTTGGTAGTATCCTTCAACCCTTGGTAGGCATATAGTAGGTCTTGTTCAACCATCTCCGATGGACGATGGCAACATAGGCACGCTCGAGGGGGTTCACATACACATTCCTCCGAGAGGTCCTCCTCCTCTGGGGTCCTCACATGGGCACCCCACACGCTCTTCATGAGCTTAAGATCCACCTCCCTTTGCCAGGTGGTGATCTTCTGTTCGAGGTCCTCCTTCAATAGGGATAGATCTCCCTTACGTCCTTGCTTCAGTGGCCATGAGCTGCGGGTAGGCCTGGCGTAGCGTAGCTTTTTTGCCACCAACCTCCTCTTGGAGTCCACATACTCCCTTAGCCTGGATCTGGGGTCCAGCTCTTCGTCCACGGGGTCTTCCACCCTCATGGAGAGTAGGGGTTTCAGTGGGGCGACGTACTCGGCGTTCTCCACTTCTTCCACGCAAGTCTGTACGAAGAAGGCGTCATGCTCAGTTTCCTCATCTGAGTGAATAGAGCCCGGGAGCTCGGATAGTCCACACTCAGAGACTTCATCAGGAACAGGTACATGGCAGGGAGAGTTGGGGGCGTTGGTGTTAGTCACGACGTATTAATCTCCTCCGGGTATAGTCCCAATAGCATCTTGAGGTCGTAGTCGATCCTTCAAGTCAGCCAAGGCGAGTCCATCGCTTTCTTGTTGTATAGGCTGGACCAGAGTCGGGTCCAGGTCTTCCCAGGGGATGGAGGTAAGACCTCCGTCCACCACGCTGAGCATACTCCCCCATCCGGGTTTCCTGATAGGCGTCTTACGCCCCAGAGGCACGTAGATGGCCTCATCAGGTAACCGAACAGAGCTCTGTCCAGGAGGGTTCGCCAGTACTCGTTGCCCCCATGGGCTCCCCAATCGGGGGAACACAGGACCACACGGGAACGTTCCAAGGCCACCTTGGTCAATACCTTCCCCAGTTCACTGAACCTGGGGTTCCCGTAGGCCATCCCGAAAGAGGGCCAGTAGAATTTGTAGCTGCAGTTCTTCCCCTTGCTGCAGTAAAGGTCCAGGACATGTTGCTTGTCGCTGGCGAACAACTCCACACTCAGGTCTTCTCTAGAGTAACCCAACTCCTTCAGACCTTGGACTAGGACTTCCCCGAATAGTTGATAGTCGTCAGCTTTGGAGGCCGCCATCATGTTCGAGGGCTCCTCCTTTGATACCCCCAGGTAGCTCGAGGTGTGCTCAGACTGCTCCAGTGGCACGGACTCTCTGCCCTCGCTCTGGTCCACGTGAGGTAGGGCGCTTGCAGCGTCAGGGATTGTATCTGGGAGTGCTGCACGAAGAAGTCAGTCCCCAATACAAAGTCGAAGGCTTCAGTGTCCATCACATAGAACCAATGAACGATCGTTCGGGAGCCCATAGGTACCTCCACTTCACAGTCCCCGCAGCTGTGCAGCACATGTCGATCCCCGATTCGTATAGCCGCGGTGGTAATGTTGTTCTTCAGGCTCCCACAAGGTAAAGTTTTCTTCGCCACTATAGATATGGTGGCCCCTGTGTCCAATACCCCCAGGTATTCATGTCCCCCTAGTCGGATACGTACCCAGAACACCAAGTGCAGGGCCCCACCGGAGCGTCCCCGTCAGAACTCCGCGGGACAGGTCACCTCGAACCCCTTGTTCCGCAATTTGCGGGCCATCCTGATGAAACGGCTTCTCTTCTTAGCATTGCTGTCATCACCGTCTTCATGCTCATGCTTAGCCCCTTGCTCTCGCTGGGCCTGCGTTTGTGAGCGTGTGGTCCGACCAGACTGCCCCCCAGAGGGCTCGGAGTTCCCCCTGGATTAGGGTTGGGGTTGCCTCCGTTCTTGTCCGGGTTCTTGTTGTCCTTGTCTGGCTCGCGGTTAGCGCCTCCTCCTCGTCCACCTTGACTCTTGTCTTGCCCTTGTCCACGTCCTTTCGACTTGCCCTTGCTGGAGTCGTTGCCTTTGCCTTTGCCTCCACCTTTGCCAGAGCCTTTGCCAGCATCCTCACCCTTCAGCTTCGCCGACAGGCGCTGCTTGTGGTAGCACTCATCCTCATAGTGCTTCCTCTTCCCACAGAAGGCACAGGTGATAGTACACCTGTAGTGATCCAGCATCTTCACCTTGGCGCCGGTGTTGGTCTCCTGCTTCTTCCCTTGGACTACGAAGCAGTCTCGCTGCTCGCAGTCAGGGGCGTGCTGCAGGTGGCCCTGCTCGTCTCTGGCATCACACCAGAAGAGCTCCTTGACGTTTTCCATGATACGGGCGTGTTTCGGGGTAGTCCCCTGTCCAGGTCTGGATCCTTGGTACCCTTTGCCTTGGCTTCCAGAGCCTCCCCCTCAAGGACGGTAGTTGTTCAGGTGCTGGTCGCTTTCTTTCTCCAGCGCCAGCTCCAGAAGTAGCACACATAAAACCTCGTAGTGGAGGGCTCTAGCCTTGCGCTCTGCCGTTTAACGGCACTCGTCCCACAGCTCTCGGAAGAGCTTAGCCACAAACCAGAAAAGCAGGTCGTCGCTGCTGTAGGAACCGGGCGTCGATCGTCCAGCCCAGTGATCCAGGTCAGCCAATAGCTCAGAGACCCTGCCAGGTTTGGGGTTGTTGGGCAGCACGGCCAGGTTCTGGATCTCAGCCCTGATGGAGAGGTCGGTTTCATAGGTCGGGTACTGCCTCTCCAAGGCAACCAACACATCCGTAAAGGTGGCAGAGTTAGTCACGATCTGCTTGACCTGCTTCTCCAGGTACTTGGTCCTGCAACACTGCAGGAGCAGATCGCACTTGACCCGTTTACTAGCGTGGGTTTGGCCAGTTAATCGAAGGAACCGGCCAAAATTCTCAGCGAACTCGCTGAGGTCCTTGCCTGTGAACTCAGGCAAGTTCACCACGATCTTGGAGCTCGCAATGGCCTTAGCCTCCTGATACCTGCGTCCCTCAGAGCGCCGGGTCTTCCTCTTCTTCTTTTTCTTCTGCCCACCTGGTTTCTCAGGGTTCTCAGGGTTGTCGTCCTCCGAGGGCGAAGCAGAGGTCATCGACGGCGGCTCATCATTGGAGGGGTCTCCGCCCAGATCACTAGAGCCATAGGGCTCCACGTCAACCATTGTCCTCAGGGCTGTCAGCCCCAGCCGGTCCAGCTCGGCTCACGTAGAATTCCCCCCGTGGCTGTAGGGTGACTGGGCCGTTCACGGTATGAAAGGGCTTCTCGGTGACGTTGCTGGGGTCGGCATCGGTCGGCTCCTCAGGCTCCCCAGGGTGTTTGTCAACCCTGCCACCAGGTGGTTAGCCTGTACTCGATGCGGTGAAATTCCCACTATGGTAGGTGACGCTTGGGGCGGCATCAGGGGCTCTAGTTTAGCCCGAATCTCTTGAGTGAGATGGCCCACAAGTTCAGAGGTGGCTCCTCGGAGAGCCTCTTTTATCTCCGATCGCGTCAGGGACCTGTTGGAGGATCTCCCCGATCCTCTACTCCTGCTCCCGCATGACTCAGGTCCTCTCCTCAGCCCACTCAAGGTTGCATACCCAGGAACATCCACATAGGCTCCCGTAGCGAGTAGGGGATAGTTATAGTCAGCCGCATATCATCGCGGCGCAGAACTGGAGGCCACCGGCTCACTGGTAGTAGTTGCCTCTGGAGGCGCAGTGGTAGGTGGGTTCACACCATAGTCAGGGTAGGTAGGCATACCAGTAAAGCCTGTGCCCTCAGCCATAGGCGGGTTGGTTATGGGAGTGGATGTTGTAGCGGCTGGGTGTGGAGTTGGGAGTGTGGTGGTTGTAGGAGAGGGTGATGCGTGGAGGCCAGAAGCACTTGATGCGCCCTCGAAGGTCGACTCACTCGTTCGGTCGTGCCCATGGTCTACTCCTTCGTCTGCCATGCTTTCTGCAGCATCCTTCTCTCTCTCTCTCTTTCTCTTCACATGATTGGTGTCCATCTCCTCGACTGAGAGGGCCCGGAAGGCCGACTGAAGTCCTTCCAGCGAATCATCCGCCACGTCCACTGGCCCATGTAAGGGCACCGAAAGTACAGTGCTAGGTCCAGGTCCAGATTCACCAGGTGCTGGCATTGCTGGTGCCTCAGGCGCCGTGCTCACGTCAGTGTTCTCCTTCTTTGTGTCCATATTCGCCCTTTTTGCTTATATATGACAGATCTCGACGCACTGGATGTACGGCACGGGGTTGCTGCCGGTACGCAGAGACTGTCTGCCTCTTGCTACCAGAAAGGTTTATAGTGATTTCAACACAGTGTGTTTGTTGTGCCTCTCCTGCTGCTTGCAGCTGGTGTAGGGTTCCTGCTGCTTGTTTCTGATGAGGAAATTGTTTTAATGTTGAAATACAACCAATCCAGGATAACCCAAGCCAGAGATAAGCAAGTAGAAGAAGATCAGGATCAAAGCATGAAGGGCTGCAGTCACAAAGAGTTAGATAAAGACAACTATCAACAATAGACCACAGCAATTAGCATACATTGCAACTCAGGATGAAACATTTTACATTTTTGAGAAGAACTGATTGGAACGCTGCCCCAAGGGCTCACTCTCATCCACTGTGCCATCCTGAGATGTGCACTTCTTGTTTTTGGGTCCCATAGCTGCTGAGGTGGCATGGCTTGTGGCGCTGAGGTCACTGCCATGTCACATGGGATATTCCTACTTAGCTAGGCTGACTGGGAATTGAACCCAGGACCTCTCAAAGAGGGGTGCCCCAGCCCCCTAGGGTGCATACCACTAGGATAACTAAGAATTCATGAGAAACCAGAGATAAATTCATAGGTTCTGCCCTCAGTATATCAGTGCCTCAGCGACCCAGGAAAAGATGTTTCAGTGCCTATAGCTTGGGGATAAAGGGGTCCACACCACATCCTGATTTAGTGGTTGGTTCCATAGGTCAAAATGTGTTATCACCCATTTTGGTTAGGCCAATACTAAGATAAAAATGCATGAGTGCTTAGAGCACCTCTAATACAACTAAAGTATACCCTAAAGCATTGGAAAAGCACTTTTTCTTACTTCGTCATTGGTACCGACTTCCTACGAAGAAACCTCCAGGTAAAAATGCTGTCTCTCCAGCGCCCCTATTCTTCGCACTGCGACTTTGGCAGTGGGCTCTTCTCCGTACCTTTGGAGCTGTCAGGACAAAAAGAGTCTGGGCTGCTTTACGCATCCAAGACTAACTATCGTACTGAAAACTACCAATTGGCCCGTCACCTTCTTGAAAACGGACCGGCGGCCCTTCAGGTAAACCTGACAGAGATCCAGGTGGAATTGTTTGCGAGCCGACAACAGCACATCATGCGGTTGTACTGCTCGAAACATTTGAACAACGCTCTCCGTTTCTTCTGGAAAGCAATGGGCCTAGCGTATGCTAACCCTCCCTTCTCCCTGCTCGCGAAGGTTCTAACCGAAATCACTTAGGAGGGAGGAAGGGTTGTCATGTGCACCCCTAACTGGGGCTGCTCTGCTGAACACGCTTACTGGCGCCGTATGCTAGATCGAATGACCGTGGGAAGAGTGCAACTCCCTGACGGTCCCATCTATGTGCCTGAGGACTCAGACACATCTATGCAGGCCCCTGAGTGGACCAGTTTCTTATCCATCGTCGATGGATCTCTCAATCGTGTACCCCTGTGTGAACTGGATTAAATGCTACTGAAAGAGGTCATGGCCGAAAATCGTGGCCTGACTCTTTCTGATCTCAAAAACCGATCTCCTGAGCACCTATCTGCCACACTTACAGGTTGTGAATCTCCCG
The DNA here is from genome assembly GCA_964036045.1 of Eutreptiella sp. 'Long Island Sound 2002'. Taxonomy (NCBI): domain Eukaryota; phylum Euglenozoa; class Euglenophyceae; order Eutreptiales; family Eutreptiaceae; genus Eutreptiella; species Eutreptiella sp. 'Long Island Sound 2002'. Next base: position 138,977,616 of record OZ038378.1, read on the forward strand.
ATGGCTATCTGGAACCGGCAGCTGTTAAGGAGGATGCTGACGACCAACTGTCTGAGATCGCCAGCACTATCCCTCCTGTTGATCCCAGCTGTGTTGATCTGAAACACAGTGCCTTCCTAGCCCAGCTGTTGCCTGAGGAGGTAGATCTAGAGTCAACCTCAGAACCCACTTCCCCTGTTGGGAAACCGGTGCTACACATGCAGCCTATGCACACAGATGAACCCGTGGCCCGGAGTCCTGATGCTCTAGCAAGGCCTGCTTCTAATAACATGCCACTGTCTGAGCATGACACTCAGGAACTCCGAGAGCTGTTGTACGTGAAGGCCAAAGGTATTGAGCGCCAAGAGCGGCTGCAATACCTCAGACAGACCTGGAAATCCTCCATCTGGTCTGAGGAGGACGATGATTCCCCTAGTGTATTCTTTGCACTATGGGCAGCAATGTCCCCCTGAGTGGGACGATGGTTCTGTACCTGCCAAAACTACTGATCTGCAGAAAGAGAAAGAACATGGAAAGAGCAACCTCCATGCTGAGGAGGATTTCCTGCAGAAAATTGAGAGTCTTAATTTTGACCCCCGACTGAATAAAGTGCTGTTAACCTACGAGGAGGTGTTCGGCGCCTTGCCGCCCCCACTCTCTTGTAACAAGCTGGTCCACATGGACCTGAAACTGAAACTCGAATTTAAAAAGACGCAAGTGAGGCGGCGTCCCTATCCCGCTCCACAGGAACAGGTTGAAGAAATGGAGCGCCAGATCCAGGACTGTATTGATGCTGACCTCGTGGAGGAATATACGAAGGGGGACTACCCCCATCACTCCGGTCCCTGTTTCCTTGTTGCCAAACCAGGGTCGACTGCTCTGGGACTGGTTGTTGACTATGGTGAGGTCAACAAGAAAACCAAGAACCACTCAGGGAGTATTCCTAACATGGAAAATTCCCTGGAGCGTATTGCCAAATGCAGGTACAAGACCAAAATGGACAAACGAAGTGGTTTCTGGCAGGTAGACCTCACCGCCGCGGCTCGGGAGTGTAATGTACTTGTCCTTTGTTTCCTGAAAACTCCGTGTTTTCTTCACTGTTGATTTTCATACTGATCCATAGGCAAACCCTGCAACCCAATACCAAAATCCCACAGGCGGACAAGAAGAAGTTGATGAACTTCGGATATTTCGGCTGGCGGAGTAATGGACCTCGAAGAGTTCAGATCTTATGCTTCTGCATGACCTACACACAAAAAGATAGGCTGAAAAGCTTCTGCATAAGTAGAATTGCTAACGTACAAATTGGTGTGGATCGGTGCAATTTATTCATGCTACTCCACGTACCGTGGAATCCCATTCACTCGCGCTCTGCGGGTAAGGACAGGTCTGCTCTGGACAGTTCTGTCGATCCCATTACACCCACTTCCTAAAATACTTCATACTCTGAGTGGACCTATGACAGTACACTCAGTGTGTGAATTGTTTGATAAAAAAATATCAATGGGAGCGGCAGCACTGACTGTATACCCAGCTCCAAGGAATTGTACAAGCGTACAACCCTCATCTGAGGCTGGCACTGTGGGCGCTACCAGCAACCAGCACTGTGGTACCTAAGATCTGTAAAAAAAAACCTAATGTTGTAGTCATTGTTTGCCATAGCCCTGTCCTGAGGTGGGGTAAAAGGCGTACCAGGCGCTATATGTACAGTGCCTCTGGGGGTGGCCTAAGCTCAAAATGCTTTTACGCATTTGTTTGTGCGAGGAATGCACAAACAATATGTGGGACTCCTACACAAGGGTAAATACCTACTAAATAACTCAGGACTTGTAAAAAGAAAACCACTATGCTCTGTGTGGTGTTGTTTTACGTTCCTGCTGTATCCTGTTTGTAAAAAAAATACAAACCCTCCACAGCCAGAAGTTGTAAAACACCCTGAGCAAAAGAAGCCAGTAGCAAGGACAGTATGACTCTTGTCTCCCATAGAACAGACAAGTTCCACTCTGTCTTGCCCATGGCGCCAAAGGCCGCCATAGCTTCCACTCACATGCCTGTGGCACTGCCGTGCCTGGCCCCAAAGGCCACTTAGGCAATATATCAGCTTTTATAGGCTAAACAAGCCAAAGCTGGACTTATATGAGGCACAACAAGTGCCATCTCAGGCCATCAGAGATCTGGGCCTGCCACATGAATGCGTTTTACTGACTGCCTGCGCGAAAAGAAAATAAGCCTGCACATCAGTGCAGCTATGCACGTCAATATATAACATCATTGCTGGCTTTCCAAAGCCGGCTGACATAGTCAATCTGACATGCCAGGTAAACTTGATTGCACCCAATATTTAGCGCTGGGCACCTCCACTCCTGTGGGGTGTATCACCCGCCACCGAACTTAATAAGCTTAGCAGCTCACGCGCTGGCCTCTGTTGGCGCACTTGGCGACCAGCACGCCGTCCGCGCCCCTTACTTGGTGAGGATGGGCTTGATGTATCAGCTCCAGAACTTGCGATAGCACCCTTCTTTGCTTGGGCGCTGCTCTGGGCCCAGCTGGCGCGTCCGGCGCCATTGACTGTTGTTGGCGTACTTGGTAGCGCTGTGGAAGCGCTTGTCTTCGCCGTTGTTTTTGATGTAGCGCTCGCATGCGTTGTTGACTCCTCTGTGGCGCACGCATTCGTCGCTAATTCCTTTGTAGCGCTCGCATTCGTCGCTGACTCCTTCGCAGCGCTCGCATTCGTCGCTGACTCTCTTGTAGCGCTCGTGGACTCGCTTGCGGCGCTGTCAACACTGGTCATGGCACGACCTGTACTGTTGCACCCACCCCGCTTGCTTGGCACTCGCGTTAACAACAGGTCAAGCTTGTAGTTGATACCGCGCAGTTGATCTCTGCTGTCTGCTGCATGCCACGCGTGGAGCAAGTACCTTGTAAAGGCGGCCATCATGAGCTGCCTGCTCTGCAGCTCGTGTTCTGTTACGGCTTCACGGCCTCGCTCGTGGTAAGACACCAAAACCCAGCCATTTGACGTTCTGTAGTCCTCTCCTAACAATTCGGCAACTTGGCCCTGCAGCGAACGGCACACTAGAAGGGAATAATCCTCACTACTGTCCAGCGCCATGGTGCACTCACTGAGCATCTTGTTCGCAGAATACGCTGAATTCGACGTACATCCCAAAACTCCGCGACAGATAGAAAAATCTGAACTGTAATGTTCTTGTCCTTTGTTTCCTGAAAACTCCGTGTTTTCTTCACTGTTGATTTTAATACTGATCCACAGGCAAACCCTGCAACCCAATACCAAAACCCCACAGGCGGACAAGAAGAAGTTGATGAACTTCGGATATTTTGGCTGGCGGAGTAATGGAAGGCGAAGAGTGCAGATTTTATGCTTCTGCATAGCCTACACACAAAAAGATAGGCTGAAAAGCTTCTGCATAAGTAAAATTGCTAACGTACAAATCTGTGTGGATCGGTGCAACTTATTCATGCTACTCCACGTAACGTGAAATTCTATTCACTCGCGCTCTGCGGGTAAAGAAAGCTCTGCTCTGGACAGTTCTGTCGATCCCATTACAAGGAGCTGCTGGCTTTTATAACCCCTAAGGGTCGTGTGTTTATATGGAAGGTCATGCCTTTTTGGGTGGCTAATGCCCCAGCGCTCTTCCAGGAGCTAATGAACAAAATTTTGTACACACTCAGGCGCAGACCTCTAGTACAGGAGTTGATTTCTCGGGGTGCAGAAAGGGAGGCCCACATCGACGACGTGAGTCTGGGTACTGATACCCAAGAGGACCATGTCCTTCTCCTCCGTAAATTTTTCACTGTTTGTCAAAAAAACCATCTCCGAATCAAACTCGAAAAAGTCAGATGGACCCACTGAGGCTGTTTTGTTTTGCGAACATGCCTATTTATATGAGCATTCAGTTATTAAGCTGAACTCTGGTAGTGAATTTCCTACTTGAATGCACATGATGCATCCAGATCCCAGAATGCACAGCATGATGCTACCAATCCAACATTGCCCAGCAAGAACAGTGAAGATGATCAGTAAATCAGAAGAATGACTGAAGATGATGGTGATAGGCAGATTCTCAGAGGTCTAATTGTACATAATCAGATCATGATGCAGAAATGACATGATGGGTCATGACGGGGCACATGAATGGCTTCATGGTGGCCAGTCTTACTGAGTCGGTAGTTCAAGAGATAAAGATCAGAATTGAACTTTGGTGATAGTAAAAGGCCCAGAAACCACAGAAACATATCTTTTTCATGTATTTAATACTCAAGAGACATGTGCATATTTTTTGGTCATTTGTTTAGCCTTTTATGCCATGGACCTACAATCAACGGTGGACTTTCATCAGCAAGTTTGATCCTGAATTTTTGCTTTGTGCTAGGGTGTAAGGCAGAAATTGTTCTGGTAGCAGAGGCTGGAGTTGTAGCAACTCCAGGACCCTGCCTGGCGGATTTTTGAAAATTTCTAAAATTGAAAAATCTGAGATTTTCATCATGTCAATCATCAGCTGTTTGACATGGCCCCATCCAAAAGTTCCAAGGCAAAGAGGCGAGAAGATAAGACACTCAGAAGGGTACGTGTGCGTTCAGGGATTGGGTTAAAAGGGAGCGCCGAGCGAGAGGGAGTCAGGGCAATGAAGGCAAGGGATGCAAGGTTGAGAGAGTCAGAGAAGTCAACATTGCACGGCGCTAGCATTCCAACACAAGCAAGGCCAGTACCAACTCCCTCGCCATTTTCTCGGTGCGCGCACGAAATTACTCACGCGCATGGAGAGAGGGTAAGGCTCACGCCCCAAGTAGGTCCTGCGCGCGAGACTAGGCCTGCGCGCAAAACCAGGATACCATTCGAGACTGATCCTGCGCGCCAAGCAAGAGCCATGCGTGAAGCAATGCAGGCGCCAGAGACTGGTTATGCGAACGAAGCGTGGACCACACGCACATGCGAGGCTGGTCCTTCACGCGCAAGTGAACGAACACGTGAAGTTGATGCGGAGTTCGGATGGTCAGAAGATCTTGCAGATTACCTGAAAACAATGGGCAAAGACAAGATGTTTAGGGACCTATTGGCGCGCAACGACAAGAAGGAAAGCGACGAGTTGCACGATCTACATGAGTATGAACTACCACCTCGCACTACTGGGAAAGAACAAGACCCTACGCTACACGACCTCTTACACAAGATGGAAACACTGACGCTGGAACTGAATCAGCTGAAGGATGGCAGCAAGTTCACAGACCTAGACACTACCATCACAGGATTGTCGTACCTAGGTGACAAGCGCTCGCCCTTTGTTCCACGACAAACCTATGGCAAGTCGACGCCCTTGTTCAAGAAGTCAGTACCAATCAAGACGCTACACGAAGCAAACCTACATGGCCTTCGATTTCTTGCGTGCTTGGTGGTGCCAACGGAGCTCGAAACTGAAGATTCTGAAGAAGAAGCAGAGCGAAGGAGAGAAAGGAAGGGTGCCGCCACAGCGAAGATCGAAACACCACTGCCTGTGTTCACTGGAAGGAACATTGTCTTCTGGGCAAAGGACTTCGCGCGGTTTCTGAGACTCACAGGCCAAATTAAGGCGTCAGACATGATCAAAGCCGACCTCGTGGTGACTGGATGCAAGACAGACTGGTTGCGCGAACTCCTAGAAGACCTTTTATCCGAATCTAACACCTTCGTGGAGTTCCTTTCTAAGATTGAGGAGACCTTCGCTGTGTTAGAGACTGACATGCACATTCGCCAACAACTCTTAGATCTCTCCAAGTTTAAGAAGGTCCCCAAGCTGGACGAGATCAATCAGAGGGAGGCAAGGATCCGAAAGCTGGTGGCAAGGCTTACGTGTGGTTACTCTGAGTATGACAAACTGATTTTGTTGCGCAGCAAGATCCCAGCGAAGACATGGTCAGAGTGCAAAGACACGCCAGCACGCAAGGCCCTTACCCACAGCTACTCCGATCTACTAAGACTGCTTGAAGCCCTTGAATATGGAGCGAGAGTCTGTTCAAGCCGCCGACCGCCACGCGAACCTCAACTACGCGTAGTACCACGCTGAGGCCGAACTATTCACTGGCGAAGGCAAAGGAGAAGGCAAAGGCGGTGGCAAAGGAAAAGGAAAAGGTCGAGGACGAGGCGGCAGCAAAGGCAAAGGTGGAAGAGGCTGGCACTGGACGCAAGACCACCCACCACCTGCTTTCAAGGTTACCATCTACTGCGAATACTGTGGAAAAAGGAACCACGCAGCGTTGAACTGCTGGAAGAAGCAAAACGATGACAAGAAACAACAAGAAGACTGGAATGCACAACAGCAAGCACCACAGCAAGGTCAACCTGACAACCCCAAGCCGGGCGCGCAGCCATTTCCGAAGCCTGCGCCGAAGCCCGCACCTTCACCGAAGCTAGCATTTGTGCCAAAACCAGCACCGAATCCCGCTCCTGTGGCAGCACCCGGAGAGAAAGGAAGCAATAAAAAGAAGAGGAAGCTGTTGTCCATGGAGAAGTACCTTCTCAAGCAATGCGAGAAGCACGGGATTCAACTCAAGACCCTACAGACCGCACAGAAGTAGAGGGGTGGGACCTCGGGAAAGAGGCTCTACGCGTGCCTGGTCTCAATGGGGGAGCAAAAGTATCATGGGTTACTCGACACGGGCGCCAGTAACAGCTTAGTGGCGGAGAGACTGGTGGAGCAAGGGCAGATGCAAATGGGTGAAATTTTCGGAGTCAAGGTTGGCAATGGAGCTGTACAGCTGACAAGTGGGGACACGGAAGGAGTTGTTCACGTGGGAGAAGAGGTCATCCCTTTCTCGTTCGCCACCCTCGACACCGACCCGTTTGACGTGATCCTGGGAAACGACTTCTTTGAAGCCAACCCGCACATCAAGTACCTCTCCCTGCAAGCGCCCCACCATTTACTGGGACAGAGACATGGGCAACTCGTGGAAGTCCCACTGAACGAGGACACCACACCATAACCCTCCGTGCAGGTCATCCAAGGTCTTTTGCTCAATCTAGGCGCAGACATGAAGCTGGAAGGTATGGTGGCCCTCCACGCGCAGCTCGCTCGTACTGAGAACTACAAGCTTTCGACGGAGATGAAGAGACAAGGGTTTGCGGACTTATCTTTGGAGGGACATCCGACGGGTTCGGACTTCATTGAACTGTTCGCGTCGAAGCAGAACGCGGACTCACAACTTTACTGCAACCGCAAGGACAACTCCGCCTTTCGGTACCATTGGGGGTGGCTACAAAGTTGTACGCAAATCCAAGGTTCTCCCACCTCTTAAGAGTTCTGGTCAAGGTGGCGATCGACCAAGCGCGCTTAGTTTTAGTAGTACCAGAAGGGAAGAAATGGGAAAGTAAAAGGGCGAAGTGGAAAGAACTCCTCGAAAGACTGACTATCTCAAAGATCATCCTACCCGACCTGCCGATGTTCAGCCAAGATGGGAGTGAAGAAATTTTACCGAAGCCTTCCTGGCGACCATGTCTCTATCTACTGGACAGGGATACCAAACCCGTACTGATGGAAGAACTCGATCAGGAGGAGGTACAGTGGGTCACAAGGCAGAGCCGAGGTTGGGAAAAGCAAAGATGCTAAGCAAATTCCCTGATCACCCTGAGGTCAAAAGGGAGGAACGAGAACCTGTCGTCAACGCTCTGACGCTGGACGTGGAAAGTAATAGCGAAGGAGAAGAGGAGACCTGTGCAACAAACACAGGAGACAACATCAGGAATCCAACTGTGTCGACGATCCCGATTCACAACTCCGGAGGGTACGAATCAGTGAAATGGGACGATTTGGTGGATGCACTACTACTCGGAACTGAACCTGAGATACCTCCGCAACGACGAGAACTCGATGACCAAGCCAAGTGCTTACTCGCCTTTGCGTGCATGGTGGCCGACAAGAGGACCCACTCCGAGAAAAGGGATCCTCAGTGGGCGAATCCCAGCAAGGACAGTTAGCCCATCGGGGAGCACGAGAAGGAGGATCTCAAACAACTTCTCTTTCATCAAATAGAACACCTACAAGAAAATAAGAAGAGAGAGCAATGGCGAGAGTAGCAACTGAAGCTTAAGATGAAACGGGGTACGAGTGTCTATGTCCCTGAATACGACGATGATCCGTCAGCCTGTACCTGCGAGTATCAAGGACGGTGGGAGGTCACTGCCACCAAGCGAGTACTCTAACTCTGCGAGAAGTACTTGAACTACTGCAGGAATACGTCGATCAGAGCGCGAAAGAACATACTCACTGCTGCGACGAGTCTCACGGAAGTCTCGACCTCTGTCAATTTCACCAAGTGGATCCTGACAAGATCAAAGAAGTACTTACACTCAAGCAGGAGTTTGGGCAAAGCAATCTGGCGGCTTTTGAGGATTTCAAAAAAAAAATCCAAGAACACCATCCCCGAGTCGCTGAAGTCCTCGCAAGGTACGAAGAAGCCTTCGGACCGTTACCACCTCCCGGCATAAGCAAGAAACTGGTCAGAATGGACTTAGAGTTGAAACCCGAGTACCGGGATCAGCGGATTACTTCGAGAGGTTACCCCTGCTCTCAGCAGGACCAAGATGAGATCATGAGGCAAGTCCTAGAGCTGGTGGAAGTGGGGATGTGCGAAGCCTACAAGAACACGGAAATCCGTGATCACTGCTCGCCGTGTTTCTTGGTAGCCAAACCTGGATGGACAGCGAGAAGGCTAGTCGTCGACTATCGCAAGCTGAACAAAATGATCAAATTGCACGCCGGCAGTCTCCCTGTGATGAGAAAACACCATCGAAAATGCCGCGTTGTGCAAGTTCAAGTCCAGGATGGACAAAAGATCAGGGTTTTGGCAAGTCGATTTGACGGAGTGTGCCAAGGTGTGGATGGCGTCTCGGACACCAAACAGAAGGGTGTTCCGATGGCTGCTCATGCCCTTTGGTATCGCCAACGCCCCCGCGCTGTTCCAGGAGTTAATGAACCAGGTGCTCACCATCCTCAAACAGCGACCCGCAGTCCAGGCGTTACTCGAACGAGGAGCGGTTGCCGAAGCTCACATCGAGGACGTGCCGCTACGCACAAACTCGATCCAGGACAATCTGCTGTTGCTGTCGGAGTTTTTCGACGTGTGTGTGGAGCAGAATCTCCGTATTAAACTGGAGAAATGCGAGTTCCTCAAAACTGAGCTAGAGTACCTTGGATTCAGAGTCGGAGACGGTCACTGGGGGACCGTGTGAGGACAAACTGAAGCCACTGATGGATTTTACGATCGATGGAGTCACAGGGAAAGCCGAAGGAGTCAAGAAGATAAGGCAATTTATTGGAGGTTGCAACTTCTACAGGCGCCACGTCAGGAATTTCACTGATTCCTCCGCTATGCTGACCGACCTCATCAAAGACAACACCCCATGGAAATGGACAGACGAGGAGAGGAATACGTTGGAAGAACTGAAGGAGAAAATTTGCAAAACAATACCTCTGGGAGTGCCGCGGCCGAAAGGAGAGATTGTCTTCGTCTTGGACGGTTCAAACATGGGCGGGGGCGGTACTCTCTTTCAATGGCAAGCGCTCCGACCTGAACAGTGTCACGAAATCGATGAAAGGCTCAGAACACAAGGAGTAAACCGCGACGGCAGTCTGCAGCACTCGTACAACAAGACTACAGCGATGGTGGGTATTCCTATCTCAACTACGACTAGCCGTTCACCAAATCCAAGGACTCAAGAACGAGTGAAGCGATTACCTCCGCCGCTACTCGTTCGACGAACGCTTGGGGCAATCTTCCGAAGAAATGGCAAAGAACGCGTTCGCCAAGATGGATGTGCAGCTTGACCTGTTCATGAAGACCACGCAACCGCAGAAGAAGTGGGGAAAGGTGGAACTGTTGAAGGATTGCGCTGCTATTATGAAGCAACTACAACCAGGGCAGGTCAAGCTGATCGCCGGCGAACAGTGGGCAATGACTAAAGACGCGCTGTACATAGAGGACCGAGTCTGTGTACCTGAATTTCATCTGGAGGAAACACTCCGATGGAGCCACACGGTCAACGGTCATCCTGCAGTGCAGAGGTCCTTATGGTTCTTCGACCGCAACTTTCACTGCAACAAGAATGAGTCAGAGGAGAGGAGACTGATGAACGAGGTGACGAAAGACTGCCACTGCATCCTGGGGAAACCCAACAGTCAAGTCGATCGCGGAGAAATGGGAAACCTGCCCATACCTCATATGGTGAACTCTGTCGTGTACCTCGACTTCATGCACCTGCCGCACTGTGCCAGGCACAACATTGCGTTGATGGTCATATGCGGGCTCTCCAGATTCGCAAGGGTCTTCCCTATGAACAAGAAGGCGGACAGTGAGATCGTGCTGAAGACTTTGTTTGAAGAATGGGTACAAGTCTATGGTTTACCGAAGGTCATCCACTCTGATCAGGACGTGCGCTTAACAGCAGCAGGCAACTGGTACCGAGGAGTACTAGAAACACTTGGTTGCGAGATACAATTCGGTATGCCCTATCTACGCACCAAGAACGCGGTCTGCGAAAGGCAAATCCGCTCCCTTAAAACGGTGATGCGGATCCTCATGGCGCAGGAGAAGGGGAGGAACTGGTTGAGAGAGCTACCGTACGCAATCTACCTGATGAACAACCAGGTGTCCACGCGTACTGGTTTCTCACCGCAGGAGCTCTTCTTCGGTCGTCCTGGTTTCCACATGGAGTTTCCGACGCCGCAGGACGCGAATCCTAAGGTGAAAGAGTGGATGGAGAAGCAAACGACGTTGGCAAGCAAAGCCAAAGAACTGCTTCAGAGGATCAGAGAACGTGAGAACACACGCAGCAACCTTGGGCACAAACCCGTCGAATACCAAATCAGAGACATGGTACTCGTGCACCACAGGAGGTTACCGCGCTGGAAAAAGAACGACCTAGATCTACCCTACTATGGTCCTTTTATGGTCACGGATGTGGGTCCTAGTTCGGTCAAAGTACGCGCAAGTCCGAGGTTCGGAGGAGAGACTGAAGTCGGCTTCCCTTTCCTCAAGAGGTACACCCTGATGGACGAGTACGATCTGAATTTGGAGGGTTTCGACGACAAAGTGGCGGCTGAGGAGGATGAGCGCAACGACGATCAAAACGAGGACATGACATTGGAGCTCGGCAGCGCGGAGGTTTCTGAGGAGAAGGACAGCTGCCGGATATGGACACGAAGGAGATGAGGGCAAAGGGTTTCTACAAGGTGTAAGCTATTCTGCTTTCGAAGTACAGACATGGTTAGAGATTCTTGGACATGTGGGAGGGTTAGTCCATGGCAGAGGCAACATGGGAACCCTACACGGCGTTTATCTTGGACCAAGGAAACGTGAGTTCGGTATTTCGGGACTACTGCAATGCCAACAAACTGCAGAGAGTGCTCCAACTAGCGGAGATCAAGAGTAAGAAGGTGCACGAAAAGCCCAACAAGTAAGAACCTGAAGACTCTTCACCCAAGTCCGCCGACTCCACGGGCGATGGATCAAGCACGTTCACTGACACCCTCTCTGAGTATTTCTCACCCACTGCAGCCGGATCAACAGCCGCAGGCGCAGCCGGATCAACAGCCGCAGGCGCAGCCGGATCAACAGCCATAGGCACAGACGCATCAACAGCAATAGGCACAGCCGGATCAACAGGCGCAGGCGCAGCCGGATCATCAGTCACAGGCACAGCCGGATCAACAGCCGCAGGCGCAGCCGCAGCATCAGCCACAGGCACAGCCGAATCAACAGCTGCAGGCGCAGTCAGATCATCAGCTGCAGGCACCAATGCAGGCACCGGTCCTGGGTCCACGGCTCCTGGCAGCCAACGCTGCTCGCTCTGCTGGATGCTGTCCAGCTGAGCATCTGCCCAGTACAGCTGAAGCCCATCAGAGTTGGGCACTACTGCCCAACGGCCGACGGGCTCCAGCTGGCGCCCAGGCCCGAAGAGGGCCTGGACGGGCAGGTGGGAAGGGGATGCGGGTGTTCGGGTCGGGATGAGGAATGCGGGGAGGCGGAGTGCCGGACAAGGAGAGCGGAGAATGGTAGATCGACTCAAGGGTAGATGCAGGAGATGGAGATGCAAGAGATGCAGAAGAAGAAGAAGAAGAAGGAGGAGGTGGCATTGGCGGCGGCGCCAGAGCCGCAAGGAGCGGCACGTGTGCCAACTGAGGCGGCTGTGGTACTGCCTGGGATGCTGGTGCTGGCAGTGACAACAGCACGTGCAGGAAGGGCACGGGCACCGACAAAGTGCCACTGGGGGCACTGGGTGCAGGCGGTAGCTTGGGATAGGGTTTGGCTGGTTTTGGTAGGGGCTTGGGCTTGGGCTTAGGCTTAAGCTTAGGCTTGGGCTCGCCTTTACAGGACGACTTCCTATGGTTCATGACTCCCTTGTAAAATAAGCTGTAAAACCATACAAGGCACTGCACTTTAGTCAGCAGTAAGGTAGCGTTTTAGGTGCCAGAACAAGAGTTTGCGTCCCTCTAACCAACTGTCGCGCGCGAACTCAAGAACCCACACCAACAGAAAGGCCAGAAGAAAGAGAGAGAACAAGACAAAGAAAAGGGGAAGAGAAGAGTGTGAGAGACTGGGGGGGAGGATATACGACAAAATTGTTTATGAAACCCACGCTGAAAACAGCAAACTCCGCCAGCGAGGTTCTGGGTAGCTAGGGCGCCAGACAACTGTAACCAGGGGTAGACGCCTACGCACCCAGGTACTAAGCGAACGGTGAGCCCCGAGTGGGAATGGTGTACAGTGACATCCTTTACTCCTTGTGACATCTTTTTCACCTTGTGCGAATCAATCATTTCATTCCCTTCTCACCAATGAGCGAATCAACACGTGCACGCTGACCTTTCCAGAGCAGTACAACGGCCATCACGGCAGTGCGGTGACGACCCCCTGCCAAGTGGATCGAAGGACGCTCACAGGATGACAGCGATTTTGTTGAACAAACACGCAAACCACGACGCGATCTGTGGGATGCTAACGAAGGTCCACCTCGGCAACTTGCCCGTACCAGTACCTTTACTACGAGAGTGACGGAGCAACGAGGGAGAGACGCATGATTACCAAGTACCTCTACTACAGCTACCTGCAGACTGACGACAAGAGGATCAACCTGACTGCCCACAGCGACAACGACATTGGGATCAACGCGTCCCTACGTGCTCATTTGGATCGGGTACTTCACACAGTGGTTTCAGCCGGTTTAACCCGGTTGAACTCGGAAGGGGCGCGGTTGAACCGCTGAACCGCGGTTGAACCGCGGTTGAACCACCGCCAGCGCTGGCGGTGGCGGCTGCGTCAGCGGCGCGCGCTTTTCTGAACAAAATATTTGCATAACCACCTGAAACTGACGCCTGTTGTGGTTTGTTTCTTGGGAACTCGACTGTACTCCTGTGCCTCTTTGTTTCTCAAAATCCGAAATCCAAAATCCCAATCGACAAACCTCGCAGGATCTTTAGACGGGGCACCAATAATAACACAATCTCGAAGACATAAACCCTGTTCAAAGATTGAAGTATCTTACAGCGCTCATTCACAGTTGGCATTCGATGCTTCTTTATTATTCACAGACTGTCAGCGCGATTGCGACTGCGACTTGCGATTTGCGCGCTGCTGCGCTGCTGCTGTTCGAAGCCATAACACTACCCCCCCGTTGAGACCTCGAGGAGGTCTCACTCACCTGGGCGGGCGTCACAATGTCGAATACAGAGCCTGGTACACCTGTCGTCAGCGCCTCATTCATACGCCCTGTTCGACTCTGCCACGGCTGTGGCTCTCGGCGGAAGCTGCAGAGGACAACCCCGCCAGGCACACTGCACGGGCGCTGTACCCGCAGCAAGGCTGTGGGCACGTCGAACCATAACATACCATAACATTGGGCACAGCTATCGAAGCTGGATGCTCAGCAGACCAACAGGCCTACACATCTGTCAGCTTGACAGGACATATGAGGGCAGTTGATACCATTAATGGCATCCAGACTGTCGAATAAGCCATTACTTGGCATCCAGACTGTCGAATAAGCCATTACTTGGCATCCAGACATGTCGAATCAGCACAGACATGTCGAATCAGCAGTCCGTGCCCCACGTGAACGTGTATGAACGATCCAACGGAAGTCGACATACTTCATGCACTTCCTTCAGTGTCTCAACGCCAGCCATGAACTTGAAGGTGTCCTGACCCGTATAGTGTCGGCGGATATCACTGTCGAGGGCACGCTTCTGAATCAGGTTACCAGATCGATGGTTCAGCAATCGAAGGTTGGGATCACCAGGTCGGTCGTCGACGGGGCACTTGTACTGGAATACGAAGACATGTTCACGGGCAAGCGCTCGAAATTGTCCAGGTCCAAATGTTTGTGCCCTGGTCGAATAGAAGTCCCAGAGGCTCGACGGTTTCCAAACGTCCTCACGCCACAGATCGGCCCGATTGGTGGCCTCGAAGGAGCATCCGTCATGTCGACCAGTAGTCCATCGATAGGTTTCCTTCGATCCAGTACCAGCGGCCATGCTGTGGTAGAACTGACCAGTTCACGTATCGACTCGCCACCACGGCGTGTCGGCAATCGAAAGTCGTCGTACGACAATGACGGCGCTGATGTCGTCCACTTCAGGGCCGAGGGCACATCGGTCGACGATCTCAAGCATGTCGGTTCGAGAACCTTCTTCTTGGAGTCGACCGAGGTGTTGATGGACATACTGCCCATCAGCGAGGGAACTCTGCAGAGCGAATCGAACCGCTTCTGCAGTCACAAGGCTCGAAGCCGTGTCAACAATGACCGCTTCGAGGACTTGGTCTCGGCAGCTGATCTTGCGTCGATGTGCAGCCTTAAAGTCATCGTGGATCGGTGTGAGGTACTTGAAGAACGGGATGTCGAAGTGGTGCTGATAGGCGTTCGACTCCATCGACAAGAACCGGTGATCGAGGGGGTCCGGGTGGAACGGGTCGCTCGCAGGTGAGTCGGTTTTCTCGATCTCCTCCTGTTCGTCAGTATAGACGTCCCTCCGGAACTTGACCGCTCGACGCCAATGTTGTCCATCTTCGTATCCGGCCTCGAAGGGGGACATGAGGTATGTCGAGGTACCCAGGCGTCGAACCAATTCGGGGGCATCCACAAAAGGGAAAAGATTGGCATACTCTTCATTCGATGAGTGAAGGGCAGCAACTCGTCGGATCGCCTTATCGAAGTCGTGGTACCCGAGCCGTCTGGGTCCAGTCTGGTAGATCGTCGCCAACTGAACAAGGTCGATGGGGGCGCCTGGTGCGACGGCGTTAGACGCATAGGGTTCGATCTGTTCTCCGAGTCGAAAGTACTTCTGGAGCTGGACCGCAGGGTCCTGTGTTCGATGTGGAGCGCACGCATACCGCTTATACCCAAGTCGAGAGGTGCCTCGAAGGCCGCGCAGTTGGTGTCGGCGAAGAAGCAAATCGACTTTGTACGCAAGGAAGGGGGCTCGATCTTCGAAGAGCCAGATGTTCGCCTGGCAAACCCTTTGAAGCTCACGGTAACTCCCATGATCGAAACGGCAACGGGAGCTTCTCGTCCGATCCTTTCGTGGGTCCAGAAGCATCGATATTTGAAGATCAGGTCGATTCCATCGGCAACGTTTATCAGGTCGTCGATACCCGAGATCTCTCGATGCATGCGGTTGAGTCGAGCAATTTGACTCGGCAGGGTATGTTCGGTGAGGCCTTGTCGGAATCCCCAGTCGAGCTCTTCATCATAATGTCGCCATGTGACGAGGGCCGCTCGAAAGTTCTGACAAGCCACTTCGATTCTTGTATACCACTGGTATCCCGGCTTACCACCAAGATTCCCACGCTCATCGAAAGACGTGTCAGGGGCGCTTCGAGCCAATTCGTAAGGGAATGGTGCGGTTCGTCCCCAACCGTCGATGCAGATGGTCTTGCCTAACTCGGAAATGGCGGCATTTGCCTTCGACACGACTTCATAATGTTTCTCGTTCAGGAACGTGTGCGGCTTTCGAAGACCAGCCATGGTACTCGACGCAATAGTGAGTACCGATGGCTCGAGCCTAGTGTATTCTGTCTTCATCGGATCATCCTCATGTGTCCCAAATCGATAGGGTGGCTTCAATCCGAACGTGCCCAAGTGTCGGAGTTCGTCGATGGTCTCGATTTCATGATTGTACTGCGGCATGTTATAGGGCTGCCACTTCGACTCCGGCACCGGCCCAGAATCGTAGCTGGGTGGTGCTGGCGACCACGCGGGCTCGTAAGGATATTCTTCTTCGTCGTCGGACTCGAGTGGCCAGGGTTCAGCGTCGTAGTTGTGGTCATCGTCGTGGCAATAGGAGTCGGACTGGTTCGTTCGACTAGAAGCTTGTGTTTTCGGGGCATTCGAATGCCAGGATTGGTCGACCGAGTCGTCTTCGACTTTCGGCTCTCCGGTACCCGGATCCTCTCTGGATGACCTTGATGTCCAGGTGTTCGGCCTCGATGTCCAAGAGCTGTCGACCCATCCGGGCGCTGAACAGAGGAAGGAAGATCAGTCGTCGTACCCCGTGTAGCAAGCAAGATCTTCATCAGAATCGAACCAGTCAGGGCTTGAGCACCGCTCTCGAAAGTATTCTGCATCGACCGGGGGAGGGGGCCCGTACAGCTTACAGAGTTCTGGCGGCATGTCGGGCGGGGTCCCTCCCTTCGTCGGTTCCGGAACACGCAAGTTGGCCAGGGCTATCTCGAGCACTTCCAAGCCTTCGGCGCCTCCTGTTACGATGGGCCGTCCACTCGGCACTATTCCTGCAAATTTTCGCGAGGGAACACACCTCCCTTGCCTCCTTTCGACGGGCCTCCTTTTCCTTTTGAGCTCCCGGCATATGCCGACTGGCTGTAGTTCGGCGGTTCGAATGGATCGAGAGGTCGACTCGGACGACTTGGCGCTGATGCTACCGACAAGCAGCGGCCAGTTGAAGTCGTCCTCGCTGGGGGTTCGATCGCGTCAACATTGATGACGTTCGACGGTGTCGCTCGAGAAGGCGGAGGTCGAGAGGAAGTTCGGGGCGTCCGGGATGTAGTACCATAGGCAGAGGCTCCAGTGATCGACCCGGAACCTCGCATGAGTTTTTCGAAAAACCACGCTGCAGAGAAGAGTAAGGGTGTTACTCAGTTACTCAGGGTTGAGTCGAAGGAACTCAAGGTACACAGGATCCTCCTCTAGAGCCTTGCTCGACTCCCAAGACCATGTGTCGTCATCCCATTCACAACGGTACAGGAATATGCGGCGCTTTTTAGATCCCACTCGACGTCTAGCCACAATCTTGACAAGTCGAGGAGATTCTCCAGTTTTGACAGGGGGCATCGGAAATTCCCACACCGGCTGTCCCTCTCGATGGACATAGGGTTTTATGCTGTCTCCATTAAAAACTCGCAACCCATCGAAGGGGGCAGGGATGTCCAGTTTGACATTCTCGCCCTTGTTCAGTACCTCCAGTATTTTGTAAGGGCCGCACCAGACAACATCGAGCTTCCCTTTACGTCGATATTCCGGCACCAACACCCACCATCGTTCACCAACTTCAGGCACTCGAACGTGTCGGTCCATTTGCAGGACCACATGCATCTGGCGTCGACGTTGCTCGGCAAGCATTGCACGCACAGAATCGAAGGTACGTTCCGCTCGTTGCATGTAATCATTCACAGTCGATGGTTCATGTGCATGAGAAGTCATTCGGGGGAAATCCAATGGAAAATGGGGTGTTCGACCTTCATCTATCTCGAACGGGGATAGTCGAGGACTATTGGATGTCAGGTTGTTGAACTGGATTTCGGCGAACAGGAGGTCGACATCCCACTCGTTGTTGCCGAAGATGCCGTGTGTACGCAGGCGCTGGAGGATGGACTGATTGCTGCGCTCCGCCAGGCCATTGCCTCGAGGGCGGTTGGCCACTGTTTGATGCATCTCAATCTTGAAGCGCTGAGCCAAATCCTTCCACTCCTGAGACTCGAACAGCTTGTCTCGGTCAGAAACACTTTGTCGAGGGCATCCTTTCAATCGAATAACCTCACGTAGGAACACATAGATAAGGTCGTTGGCTGTCATATCCTTGCGACAAGGGATGAACATTCCACGCTTGGAGAATCGGTCGACTACAGTCATGATGGCGTCATGACCCCCTGTGGTCGGCGGCAATCCTGAAACCCAATCGATGGACACACTGTGCCATTTGGTGTCGGGCACCGGCAATGGTCTTGGCACTCTGGCGGTGTCGACTCGTCTTGATTTCGCCGCTTGACAGACATCGCAACTTAGTATGTATCGCTCGACATAGTGTCGAAGGTGTGAACATACGTAGTCGCGCTTAATCAGGGCCATGGTTCGAAGGACTCCTGAGTGGCCATAGAACTCCGACTCGTGGTACATAGCCACAATCGACGTAACCAGCGTTCGGGGGACGAGCACACGTTTGCCCATCGTCGACAAATGGAGGAATTTGTCAGCATCGAAGGACAACTTGGCATCTCGAAGCTGGTGTCGTGCCGCAGGGCTTCGAATCGCGACTTCGTAGATGTTTTTCGTCCGGGGGTCCTCCTGATAGGCTGCCGCCCACACAGCTGTCGAAGTCAAGTCTTTGCACTGATAATGTCGATGTACTCGGCGGTGTGTACCCTTAAGACTTGAAGGGTATGGCGTGTTCGACCGAACCTTTGGCAAGGGAACTGATTGCAACGTGCTGTCACGGTGACGTCGACAGCGAATCAGTTCCGCCATGGTCGGAGCGTATTGAAGTTCATTGCCAAAGGTGACTCGAAGGGGGCGATCCATGCTTACATCGGTGAGGTCGTCGGTGTCGGTAGACGTGTCTGGCTCATTGCCAGCCTCATCGAGATGCATGTCTGGTTGGTGTGAATTCTCAGCCATGATCTCGTCCGATGGTGCTGGATCCAGTCTCAGGTCCTCCGGCCCAGCAGTTGTCGCGCTCAACGGTAGCGGCTCCAGGTCCTCCGGCTCGACGGCGGGTTCGGTGTCGAATTGGAGGGCTGGTTCCGCAAGCTCATCTGCGTCAAGTTCCTTCCCCACGGAGCGTCTGCTTGGTAGTGGAACGTACAGGTGGTCGTACGGCTGGGGCCACACCTCGTCATGAGAGAATGAGTCTTCGAGTACATGTAGGAACTCATCGACAGGTTCTCCTTCCGGTGAAGCCCAATCTTCGACCAGGGGAATTGCGAAAGCCCGTGTACGTGTGGCATTTTCGATATCCATCAACTGCCGCGAAGTTAGACGGGAGCAGGCGTCTGCCGCAGGGTTCTCGAGGCCCGGCACGTACCACAACGTCAGGTTGTATTCCTCGAGGAATTGGGACCATCGTGCTTGCCGTGGTGTCAGCGGTCGAGGACAGGTCTTGAGATATCGAAGACTTTCGTGGTCAGTGTGCACGTGCACCTGCTGCGGTCCTCGAAGTAGGTGAAACCATTGTTTCAAGGCTAATACGATGGCCAACAACTCCTGTTCTCGAATCGGGTATCCAGTTTCGGCAGGCTGCATTTTCCGCGACATGAAGGCAATAGGTCGAAGATGTCCCTTGTACTTCCCATGTGCACATCGTTGCGCCAGCGTAGCACCCACACAGTCTTACAAAGCGTCTGTGTACAGGTGATACGGCTGTCGGGGGTCGATAGCACTGAGATGTGTCGCACTGATCATCGCCTGCTTCAGCTTGTCGAAGGAAGCCTGGTGGACGGCTATCCATTCCCACTCGAAGTCTGCCTTAAACATTACAGTCAGAGGGGCTGCGACAGCTTGGAACCCTTCGACAAACTGCTGGTAAAATCCATACAATCCAATGAACTGTCGAACTTCATGAACCGTAGTTGGTGGAGGCCAACCTCGAATGACCTTGATCTTTTCGGGGTCCATGTGTACTCCATCTTGGTCGATGATGTATCCGCAGAAGGGCACTCGACTCTGAAAGAATGTGGATCTATCGATGCAGGGGAAGAGCTGGTGCTTACGGAGTAGTTCATGTACCAGGTCGAGGTGTCGTTGGTGTTCGTCCGCATCCTTCGAGAAGACGAGGATGTCGTCAATGTACACCCATACAAAGATCCCCAAGTGGTCTCGAAGGACATCGTTCAGGACGCGTTGGAACGTCGATGGCGCATTACAGAGGCCAAAGGGCATAACAACCCACTCGAAGGCGCCAAATTGTGTGTTGAAGGCGGTTTTCTCGATATCATCATCTTGAATTCGGATCTGGTGGAACCCACTAACAAGGTCAATCTTTGAGAAGACGGTGGAACCCCCCAGTGTACTCAAGATGGATTGGATCGATGGCAAAGGATATCGATCTCGTACAGTTCGTGTATTCAAAGCTCGGTAGTCGACGCACATACGCAATTTACCATTCGCTTTCTTCACCAGTAGGCAACCCGCTCCGTATGGACTCGAGGATGGTCTGATGCGACCAGATCGATGCAACTTGTCCAGTTGTCGTCGAAGTTCATCTAGTTGGCTCGGATCCATTTTGTAAGGGTGTACCCACGGTGGATTGTCATCCGAATCGAGGCGTATTCGATGATCTCTTCCAGGTCGATGCAGAGGTAGGTCTCCATACTCCGCTTTCTCCCGGTCGTAGAGGTCCGCCCACTTGTGTAATCGATTCGGCAGTTTGCGCCGAACAGGGTCAAGCCCGTCATCATTGCCATCACTGGCTTGCATCTTATACATTTGATCGACCGGCACTGCTGGTCGAGGCATGCAACACAGAAATACTTGATCTCCCGTGAGATCAGATCGACGGATTTCTCCCTTGAGCTTCGCCAACGAAATGTACTCAATCCCCATATCGCTGCACTCCTCATCGGTGATACCATCGTCCGTTTCGGACTCATCGAACATGTCAGTACCGCGCTGAACGTGTGTCGACGAGTGTAGGTGAGGGTGTTCGTTGGCATGTGGGGTAGGACTCCCAACCGGACTCGCTTTCGAGGAACTGGATGAAAGTATCGAAAGAAGGTCCAGCTTCGAAGCTGCTTGAAACTGCAGCTGGGTGGAATGTCTTGTTTCGCCAAAAGACAACCGGTACGAAATCCAAACAATGTTGGATGTTGGCGTATCGCTCCTTCCAGTTGACAGTTGGATTGTAGCTTCGAAGCCATGGTAGTCCAAGCACTACATCCGGCAAAATCTCCAAGACCTTGAAGTGATGACGAAATACAAGCTCTCCAACTCGAACATAAGCTCGCGTGTAGTATTGTACTTCGACTTGGACACCTCCGGCTGTCAAGACATGTCCAGGGTTTCTCAGTTTATAGAGGGGAAGTCGCGCCCTCTTTGCTGTTTGCATCGACATAAAGTCACTGGTCGCCCCACAGTTGACCAACAGTTCCACGCTGGAGTCGAAGGAGTCTTCACGACATGCGCAAATGCGCCCTCGAACCGTGAACAGAGACGCATGCTCAGGTTCGGTTCCTTCGACAGTGACACCTCCAAGCGTCGAATTCTTTTCGGGTTTATTGGTGCTGGTGGTGGTGTTCAGCTCTTCTCGAGGACGTCCGCCACCAGGTCTTCAGAATTGTTTTCTAGGCCGTTGTAGGCCGTTCTCTGCTCTTGGAGCGGGATCGAAACCATCCCTTGCTGTCTCGACTTTGATCTTGTTTTGGTGTGTTCGACCTTGATTCCCGACGTTCTCGTCCTCAGGATGGCGGTCGACCTTTTGGACAGTCACGGGCCAAGTGTCCTTGTTCGCCACAATTGTAGCAACGTCTGCTTTCTCGACCATCTTGGCGCCCGCCATGTTGACGTCCGAACCGTTCACCAATGTAGGCATGTAACTCTTCTCGAAACTTGGCAATTGCATCGAGATTCATCGGCTCTGCCACGGTCGAAGCCGTGGGCGCCGCAGCTGGGGTCGGCATTGGAGTGACGTGTGGCGTAGGCATAGGGTTGGATGGAAACGTGGAAATCGAAGTAGGTGGGACCATCATAGGCAGGGGCCTCGAGACTGCAGGACCCAAGGTGTGATCTGATGTCGTTCTTGATGCGTTCTGCACCTCTTCCAGTTGATACCCAGCCGCAATGTAGGCTTCCGCGATGGTCTCTACGGAGGTATCGAATCCAAATGGATTATTAGAACGCCATCTGGAACGGACTTCAACGATGTACTGCTGACGCACAGCGTCATTCGACAAACCTTCAACAAATCGAGAGCTGACGAGGAAACCCATCTGGAGTTCACTGGTGTTGACCTTCGACTTGATAACGCATGTACAAAATTCTCCAACGTAATCTGCATGTCGGGGGAACTCGCTCTCTTTCAAGCTCAACATTGTCGACAAATACACTGGCTCATGGGATATGCAGTCGAAACGCTGGCCTAACACACGCATGAGCTCGAACCAGTCATCTTGTACAACTTTCGTCAGGCTACGATAGTACTTAGCGGCATCACCATCGAGGAGGAATGACATCGTTGCTGCCTGATCGACGGGTGAGGTGATGTCCGACAAAGTGAAGGCTCGTAGTAAATCTTCTTTCCATGTTCGAAATTTTCCACATCCAGGTTTAACTGTGAACCTCTTGACCAGTTTGTTCAGGCGCTCGACGCGGCGTCCCAAAGTCTCCTGCGAAGGAGCACGTTGAACTAAGAACTGGGGTAGTGGTTCGAAGGTAGGCCGCTGTGGGAGTGGTTGTTTTGGAGGGTGAGGTTGGTTCAAATTCGAAGAAGACGATGGCTGTGGTTGCGGAAACTGGATGTTGTTCGGAGGTGCTGGACTCGAAGTTCGTACAAATTCGTTGAGAAGAGCGTAACATTGCGACAATTCATGTTCCACGCGCTGAAGTTCATTTGCGGCAGCTTGAGTTGCATTTTCCGTCGAGGACTGCAAGGTATCGATGCGCTGGCCAGTTGCTGCTGTAGCACTTGCTGCTGTTGCCTGCAATACATCGATGCGTTGTTCCAATTCGATAACTTTGGCTTGAGTATCTGCAACCTTCTCCGAACAGCTGTGAAGATCACGAGAGAGACATGCAAAACACTCGCTTTCTCGACTAGCGATGCGCTCTGCGATGAACTTCTCTAACGAGGTCGAAAATTCGTGATGCAAGGGTGAATCACTTCGAAACAAACTGTCTCTGATGAAATGCAGCATAGCTGCGTCGTCGAAGGGCCGCTCCATTGTAGATCGAAGTCCAAATCAAGTTGACGGCGTTGCGGCGTCGAAGATTGATCTCGAAAATTGATCCCCCCCGCCACCTAGTGAAGCGGTACCCAGAACCCCATGGCTAGGGTAGGGCATACAACCGGTCTCCGGTCCACTAACCCCATGTGGGGAAGGGAAGACCGGTCTGCGGTCCACTAACCCCATGTACGGAAGGCGCCCGTTGACGCCCGGTGCGAGCCCGGCGGGAGCGTGTTCCGTGCCGTAAAGCCCCGCATCGGCAACCGATGCACCGCCAGCGGCGATTTGTGTATCAGAATATCAGGAATCAACAGGGTTTTTTTTTTCATACTGTTTCCGTCAATTTTTACGCTTCCGTTCTGATATTCACTGTTTTGACTGCTGGTGGTTGGATCGCAACTTTACCGTAACCGCCAGTTTAACATTTACCATTCGCTTTCTTCACCAGTAGGCAACCCGCTCCGTATGGACTCGAGGATGGTCTGATGCGACCAGATCGATGCAACTTGTCCAGTTGTCGTCGAAGTTCATCTAGTTGGCTCGGATCCATTTTGTAAGGGTGTACCCACGGTGGATTGTCATCCGAATCGAGGCGTATTCGATGATCTCTTCTAGGTCGATGCAGAGGTAGGTCTCCATACTCCGCTTTCTCCCGGTCGTAGAGGTCCGCCCACTTGTGTAATCGATTCGGCAGTTTGCGCCGAACAGGGTCAAGCCCGTCATCATTGCCATCACTGGCTTGCATCTTATACATTTGATCGACCGGCACTGCTGGTCGAGGCATGCAACACAGAAATACTTGATCTCCCGTGAGATCAGATCGACGGATTTCTCCCTTGAGCTTCGGCAACGAAATGTACTCAATCCCCATATCGCTGCACTCCTCATCGGTGATACCATCGTCCGTTTCGGACTCATCGAACATGTCAGTACCGCGCTGAACGTGTGTCGACGAGTGTAGGTCAGGGTGTTCGTTGGCACGTGGGGTAGGACTCCCAACCGGACTCGCTTTCGAGGAACTGGATGAAAGTATCGAAAGAAGGTCCAGCTTCGAAGCTGCTTGAAACTGCAGCTGGGTGGAATGTCTTGATTCGCCAAAAGACAACCGGTACGAAATCCAAACAATGTTGGATGTTGGCGTATCGCTCCTTCCAGTTGACAGTTGGATTGTAGCTTCGAAGCCATGGTAGTCCAAGCACTACATCCGGCAAAATCTCCAAGACCTTGAAGTGATGACGAAATACAAGCTCTCCAACTCGAACATAAGCTCGCGTGTAGTACCGTACTTCGACTTGGACACCTCCGGCTGTCAAGACATGTCCAGGGTTTCTCAGTTTATAGAGGGGCAGTCGCGCCCTCTTTGCTGTTTGCATCGACATAAAGTCACTGGTCGCTCCACAGTCGACCAACAGTTCCACGCTGGAGTCGAAGGAGTCTTCACGACATGCGCAAATGCGCCCTCGAACCGTGAACAGAGACGCATGCTCAGGTTCGGTTCCTTCGACAGTGACACCTCCAAGCGTCGAATTCTTTTCGGGTTTATTGGTGCTGGTGGTGGTGTTCAGCTCTTCTCGAGGACGTCCGCCACCAGGTCTTCGGAATTGTTTTCTAGGCCGTTGTAGGCCGTTCTCTGCTCTTGGAGCGGGATCGAAACCATCTCTTGCTGTCTCGACTTTGATCTTGTTTTGGTGTGTTCGACCTTGATTCCCGACGTTCTCGTCCTCGGGATGGCGGTCGACCTTTTGGACAGTCACGGGCCAAGTGTCCTTGTTCGCCACAATTGTAGCAACGTCTGCTTTCTCGACCATCTTGGTGCCCGCCATGTTGACGTCCGAACCGTTCACCAATGTAGGCATGTAACTCTTCTCGAAGCTTGGCAATTGCATCGAGATTCATCGGCTCTGCCACGGTCGAAGCCGTGGGCGCCGCAGCTGGGGTCGGCATTGGAGTGACGTGTGGCGTAGGCATAGGGTTGGATGGAAACGTGGAAATCGAAGTAGGTGGGACCATCATAGGCAGGGGCCTCGAGACTGCAGGACCCAAGGTGTGATCTGATGTCGTTCTTGATGCGTTCTGCACCTCTTCCAGTTGATACCCAGCCGCAATGTAGGCTTCCGCGATGGTCTCTACGGAGGTATCGAATCCAAATGGATTATTAGAACGCCATCTGGAACGGACTTCAACGATGTACTGCCGACGCACAGCGTCATTCGACAAACCTTCAACAAATCGAGAGCTGACGAGGAAACCCATCTGGAGTTCACTGGTGTTGACCTTCGACTTGATAACGCATGTACGAAATTCTCCAACGTAATCTGCATGTCGGGGGAACTCGCTCTCTTTCAAGCTCAACATTCTCGACAATTACACTGGCTCATGGGATATGCAGTCGAAACGCTGGCCTAACACACGCATGAGCTCGAACCAGTCATCTTGTACAACTTTCGTCAGGCTATGATAGTACTTAGCGGCATCACCATCGAGGAGGAATGACATCGTTGCTGCCTGATCGACGGGTGAGGTGATGTCCGACAAAGTGAAGGCTCCTAGTAAATCTTCTTTCCATGTTCGAAATTCTCCACATCCAGGTTTACCTGTGAACCTCTTGACCAGTTTGTTCAGGCGCTCGACGCGGCGTCCCAAAATCTCCTGCGAAGGAGCACGTTGAACTAAGAACTGGGGTAGTGGTTCGAAGGTAGGCCGCTGTGGGAGTGGTTGTTGTGGAGGGTGAGGTTGGTTCAAATTCGAAGAAGACGGTGGCTGTGGTTGCGGAAACTGGATGTTGTTCGGAGGTGCTGGACTCGAAGTTCGTACAAATTCGTTGAGAAGAGCGTAACATTGCGACAATTCATGTTCTACGCGTCGAAGTTCATTTGCGGCGGCTTGAGTTGCATTTTCCGTCGAGGACTGCAAGGTATCGATGCGCTGGCCAGTTGCTGCTGTAGCACTTGCTGCTGTTGCCTGCAATACATCGATGCGTTGTTCCAATTCGATAACTTTGGCTTGAGTATCTGCAACCTTCTCCGAACAGCTGTGAAGATCACGAGAGAGACATGGAAACCACTCGCTTTCTCGACTAGCGATGCGCTCTGCGATGAACTTCTCTAACGAGGTCGAAAATTCGTGATGCAAGGGTGAATCACTTCGAAACAAACTGTCTCTGATGAAATGCAGCATAGCTGCGTCGTCAAAGGGCCGCTCCATTGTAGATCGAAGTCCAAATCAAGTTGACGGCGTTGCGGCGTCGAAGATTGATCTCGAAAATTGATCCCCCCCGCCACCTAGTGAAGCGGTACCCAGAACCCCATGGCTAGGGTAGGGCATACAACCGGTCTCCGGTCCACTAACCCCATGTACGGAAGGGAAGACCGGTCTCCGGTCCACTAACCCCATGTACGGAAGGCGCCCGTTGACGCCCGGTGCGAGCCCGGCGGGAGCGTGTTCTGTGCCGTAAAGCCCCGCATCGGCAACCGATGCACCGCCAGCGGAGATTTGTGTATCAGAATATCAGGAATCAACAGGGTTTTTTTTTTCATACTGTTTCCGTCAATTTTTACGCTTCCGTTCTGATATTCACTGTTTTGACTGCTGGTGGTTGGATCGCAACTTTACCGTAACCGCCAGTTTAACTGTTTATAATGGAAATTTTAACGCTATCCGTGACGAAGGCTCCAAAGTCGTCAGGAACTGCATGGATGCTTCCGCAATTTTCACATCTTACACTCGCAACCTTAATCCGAATTTTTCAGGATGTCGAAATCGGATTTTCGACTTCGACATCCCCGCACTTGATTTGACCTCTTTCGAGTGGACCTACGTGCTTCCCTATGCACGAATCAACTTTCCTTTTATCTTGCCCTCCATTTGTCTTAAGGATATGGGCAAAACAAAGTTGATTCGTGAGGCCACTTGTGAGGGTCATATCTCGTGCCACTTGCGAGGAATGACGATAAGGAAACGTGGGATGTATTCACAATACTCCCGACGTAATTTGGGAAGCATTATATGCCTTGCGTTTCCACACGTGCGCGCTAGTGTAATGGATCATGGTCAAGAGGGTAGAGTTTGCGTTATAACTCTTTGGCCATGACATTGCGTGCGTTAAGATAACTTTCGAGTGTAGCGCGCAAGTGTTGGTGTTGCATAGGAACTCTCCTTGAGTTCCTATGAGCGATTGACACAAAGTTATGCCCTTGGAGGGGCATGACATATCGTGGGGGGAGCTACCTTTTTGGGCAATATGTGGTATGTGCCATGTGTTGTGTTGCATGCCCATTTTGCGAGTCCATCGCTCCAAGCCGAACCCGCCAATGGACCTCATATTGTGCAAGCCCCTTCTCCATACTCCCTACGATCAATTGCGAGCCTAACCTTTGTGAAGGGAAGCTTGTATGGTGATCCCGAAGCGATGCGTCGGGAGCAAGGCATGTGTTTTGCAATTTTCCATAATTTCATGTGCCGACTTGGGAAGTAGCGCTCGTAACCTTTCAAGGCGCCCCAAGTGGAGCACATATGTGGGATCGAAGGTCATCAGTGTCAGGTCATTGTGTTTAGAAGGATTAAGTGATTGCACGATCCAAGCCGAAGATATTATAATATAATTGTGCACCCTTCAAGGCACTTTTGTGTGTGCTTGTGCCAATTTTGCCGGTTTGGCCCGTAATGATGTCAAGTGGCGACCATGTATCTCAACGTTGCGCTCAATTGACATCATGACCCAAGTATGATATGGGGGTACATGCTTCGGTGCCCAACATATCTTGGACCCGAAGAATAACTCCTCTTGGGCTTGGCATATCGTGGCCGCCATGTTGGCGATTTGAGACTATCCCAAATCATGGGCTCACTTGGCGACCCTGCCATTCCCAAAACCGGAGGAGTTGGGCGACGCCCAAAAGATATGTAGGACACACATGACTTGATACCAATCCTATGGCACACTCCGGTCCAAGTCGGGCATGTGCTTTATTTGCCCCAACCATGAGTGTGCGCTTTTTTGGCCATTTTGAGCAATTTTCCACTCTTGCTGCCCGCGGTGCACTATGTTCTAACCCTCGTGCACGCCGGACGCATGGACCAATGGACCATATATGACATGGGTGTTATGGGTAATGGTCCCCATGGTCTACACACCACGTGGGCGAAGCGGGACCACCTTCGTTAAGGCGCTAGCCCAAAGTGAGTGTGGGCAATTTTGCAATTTTGGCATTTGTGAACCCAATTGGGATCGTCACCACACCAACTGGCATGAAGATAATGGAGAGCCAAGGGCATGGGAGTCTCTGTTGGACTCCTGGTAGATCGCGTATGGAATGGCGGATCCGATCTCAAAAGCCGGCGTGGAGATATACTATTGGGAGCACACAGGATTTTGGCTCATTTCAAGCAGCCAAAATGACCCCATTTTTTTGACCCGAATTACCCCCTTCCGTGTGGTCAATTGGCGGCCCCATTTCTCCAAGCCCACAGGGAGCCCGGACCTAAATTCAAGTTGTACACTCAGATTAAGGTCGTAGGTCCCGCCTCCTACCCTGTGAACCATTGGCCTTGCCCGGGCCGGGCGAGCCACGCGTGGGAATGAGGCCAATTTTGGTGATTTTGGCATCATGACCCCACTTGACGAATCCGTGTTGCCCTGATGCCGGGACCTCAGAGGAAACCAAGTTGGGTGAGGGCTCCAGGGAGTTCGTACACGAAAGGGCATAGGGTCAGTTGTCTCGTCCCTACCTCTAGCGGGTCCGGACGAGGGGTCAATTTTGGGAATTTTGGAGCTAATATCAGTTTGGGCTGAAACAACCCATTTTCAGCTACCAACTCCTGAGGGATTCTGGCGGGGCCATATTCCTGGCTCAGACGGGAGTTGGGACCTGCCGTTAAGGGAGCATAGGGAGCCACTGTCGGTCGGCCTTGGAGCATCTTTGTTTACAAGGAACTCGCCTCTGGCTGGGCGAGACACCTCTCCCATTGGCAGGGTTTCAGGGTCCGGACTGAGCAGGGCATGGGTTGTGTTTGAGCCCCCGCCCCCACCAGCCACTGGGAGGGTCGGACCTGGGATTGGGATACAAGTTAGGATAGAGTGTCTATTGCCCTGTGATGCCCTTACCCCAGTCCAGTCTTAACCCCATGTGTACATATCCTGATGTGTTGCTGCACATACTTTCGTTCCCTTGTTGCAGAGTGGCAAGGATCCTGAAACGCTTTGTCACATGACATGAGCGCATTGATGCCCCTGTGAGCGTAGTGCTTTGCCTGCCTGCTCACTTGCGCGTGTCCACCGCGGCGTCCCGTGGCCGGCCCCCCACGGGAACGCGTCAAAAGCGTTTCACCGCCGCGGGGTTACCCAGCCCTCGCGTGCCA
The DNA here is from genome assembly GCA_964036045.1 of Eutreptiella sp. 'Long Island Sound 2002'. Classification (NCBI taxonomy): domain Eukaryota; phylum Euglenozoa; class Euglenophyceae; order Eutreptiales; family Eutreptiaceae; genus Eutreptiella; species Eutreptiella sp. 'Long Island Sound 2002'. The sequence goes on from OZ038378.1 coordinate 139,007,106, forward strand.
CTCGGGGCCACCAACCCCGAGCAGCGCGTCGCAGCGCAGCGAAGCGGCTCGCAGCGCCGCCAAGCGACAGCGCCGAGTTCGTCACGGAGCCCGCAGCGCCGTCCAGAGCATCGCCCTGACCGCGCAGCGACCGTGAAAGAGGTGCACAGACCAGGACTCCTGCATCAGCCCCATCGGCCGACCCGGAGTCCCATCGGCCGACCAGCAAGGCCCCGTCAACCACCTCCACAACAACCGGCTGACCAGCACCAGCCGCACTTCCAATCCAGTGCTGCAGCACCCGCCTCAACAACCACCACCAGTTCGTTGAGGTGAACGAGTGCATACCAAGGACCTCAAGACCAACTACGCCCCCGCTGCCACCCCCATGCGGCATGCCTGCCGCGTGGGTTGGTATGGGACCAGCACTAGCGCCACAGCCACCCCCAGTGCGAAGGCAGCATGCCCCGGAGCTTCGAGCTCCGCACGGACATCGCCCCCGACCGCCTGCAGGCCGTGGGGGACTGGCTGCGGGCAGAAGGGTTCGCCTTCCGCTTCCAGCAGAGGCGCTGGAGGACCTGGGCCCGGCCGGACAGGCCCGGCGAAGGGCTGCGGCCCGACGGGATCGAGGAGGACGAGGACCCCAACGCCTACCCGTCAGGCGCCTCGATCAATGTCTCCATGTGGGACATGATCGAGAAGAACTTCCCGGAACCCGGGAGCGAGCGCAGGCTGCAGGGCAGCAGCAGCGCGTCTCCGGCGAAGGAGAAGCGGTCCACCGGGGACAGGAAGCGGGACCGGAGGTGGCGGGAGTACCAGGAGTCCCTGGCCGCCGAAGCCGCCCAAGGGGCCAAGGGCGGAACCCCAGCCCCCAGTCCCCAACGGGCCAATGGTGGTCATCACCCCGGCCACGCCACCCTCGGCGACTTCATCCAAGTCGCCAGGCAGACCAAGGCCAAGCCCCGTCCGCTGCTCCTGAAGCCCCAGCAGGCCTCAGCAGGCCCCAGCAGCGACGTGGAGTCGGCCCACCGCGGGAGGATGCCGGCCGACCAGGCCAGCTCCAGCAGCAGCGTCGCTCCTGACAGGGACGTGGCGCGCGCCTGTGAGCGCGTCTGTGGGGTGCCCTGCAACCTTCGGGTTGTCCGGCAACGGGCCAGGCAGCACAGCGCTGCCGTGGAGGGCGCCGTCGGCATCGCCCAGGAGGAGGCTGCGGAGTGGGCGCATGGCATGGCCATCCACGCCTGGACCGTGGCAGCCATTGCGGCCGGACTCACGGCCGTAGCCGCCCATGGGGCAGCGACTGCCCAGGTCAACGGTGAGTTGGCGGCAGCCGACGAGGAAACCCGCCGGCCGCAGGAGGCCATTGCCTGCAGGGAGGCCGAGGTGAGGGCGCTGGAAGAAGCGCTTGCCCAAGAGAGGGCAAGGAAGGAGGCGGAGGAAAAGGCCCACGCCGATGCGACGGCAAAGGCCCAGGCGGACGCCGCCAAGAAGGATGCCATTGAGGCCGCGCGACGGAAGGTCGCTGAGGAGAAGGCCAAGACGGAGGCGGAGCTGGCGGCGTTGGAAGCGCAGAAGGCGCGGCTGCAGCAGGCCCGGGAAGCCGGGGCGGCTCATGCTCGGGAGGAAGCCGAAGTGCGGGCTGCCGCAGCCACCGCCGCCGCAATGGAGGAGGCAGAGGCCAAACTCCGCCGCGAGACTCCCCCGGGAGGATCACGAGTGGAGACCCTTCGAAAGCTTTTCGAAGGGGACGCCTCCTCCAGGATGACGCTGGATGAGGCGGACACGGGCAGCAGTGGGAGCAGTGGCCCCACCGCCCATCGACGGAGGAAGGGCAAGGGGAAGACCCCCGAGAGGACGCGGAGGCCAGAGGGTGGACACCCCCACGACAGTGACCCCTTCTTCACCGCCAGTGACGGGGATGAACGAGGCCGCCGACATCGCCAAGTGGTGGCTTGGACGGGCGGAGGAGGCGGAGACGTCCCCATGGAGCCGGAAGGTGAGGATGAGGATCTCCCTCCTCCCTACCGGAGCTCGGAGTCTTCCGAGACCGAGACGCCCAGGTGGGGCGATATGGACGAGGATGACGACATGGACTTCGGCATCACGAAGAAGCGCCCATCCTCGGACCCACCGAGGCGACCTGGCGGAGACCCACCGGGACTCCTGGCGGAGGACCATCAGGACCCCCTGGAGGACGCCAACCAAGTGGACCCCCTGGAAGCGGACCACCGGGCGGGGGAGGACTTCCTGGACCGGGCAGACCCGGCGAAGGCCCTCCTGGAGGACCCCCTGGGGACCCCGATGACCCACCAGGGAACGGCGACCCGGATACCACCTGGCGGTGGATTGTCTACCTCCGCAGGAGAGTCCAGTTGCTCGAGCTGGAGGTAGACACAGGCAAGGGCGAGATGGCTCGCATCTCCAGGGTCGCCGCGCGCGCGCAGAAGGAGCTGGACATCGCCAGGGCCGAGACCAAGTCGCTGACCAACGTCGTCAGCGGCCTGCAGCAGAGGCTGGACGCGCTGGAAGCCCGTGGGAGCGTCGGCAGCGACCACCCACCCCTGGAGTCTGGCTCGTCGGACGACGGCTGGGGACCCGGACCAGGTCCAGGCAGACCCCACGCCCCCGGCGGAGCCGCCAGGAGTCGCCCCAGCGCCAGTGCCCCCTCTCTCACCGCCCCCTCTCACCACAGCGCGGGCCGCCGCAGTGAGCGCGTGCCGCCCGGCAGTGGCAGTGAGGATTGGCGTGATGAGTGGCTCAGCGCGGAGCACCGCAACCGCCGTGCTCCACCGCGGGCACCGGTACGCCCCCGACGCCCCGCACCAGCCCCGGAGCCAATCCCCATCGCTGACGGACGTTATGGTGGACTCAGGGATGAGGTCCCCAGAGGAGACGTGGAATGGGATGTCGGTGAACGTGAGGACCTGGATCTGGACCTGGATGAGTTCGACATCAGCCCGCCGCGTGGTGTACGACGGGAGGCCGCTGAACGCAGCCGCCGGCGCCGTGATGAGGATGCGTACATGGAAGGAGTACGGCGTGAACTTCTAGGTTCAGCGTACATGGAGGAACCGCGGCGTAGCCACAGAGATTCCATGGAGGAGATGGACGTGGCGGCCGTGGGAGTCCGTGGGCGAGGCCGATGGGAACCTCGGTCGACCTCGCGGCCGGCGTTCATGGTCTCTAAGGCCGCGGACGCCGCCGTGTGGGAAGACTTGAAGGACATCAAGCCCCCCATGTACGACGGCTTCAACCTCGACCGCTTCTTGGAGAAGCTGGACGATTGGGGGCTGACCGTCACTGAAGACCTGCCTCCCGCAGATGCGGAGAGATATGTCTTCAGACGGTTCAGGTACCGCCTGCCGGAAGTGCTCGGAGAGCTATACTTCATGGCGACCAAGGAGGGGAAAATCAAGACCCTCAAGGAAGCCAAGAAGTGGCTCAACGAGCAGGAGCGGGTGGAAGCTCCGCAGGTGGCTGCCAGCTTGGTGGAAGTCCATCAAGCTTGAGCATGATCGACGGGACATCCGCCTGCGGGATTGGCGGGACTTCTGAGGGAAATACACCCTCCACCGCCGCAACGTGGAGGATTGGAACGAGGGTGACGAGCAGGCTCGCCTGCTCTCCATGCTGCCGGAAGCATGGATCAAGAGGGTCACCAAGGAGGAATCCAAGCGGGCCAAGTCCAACCACACGGTCAAGATGATGCTCCCCAAAGAGTATCATACGAACGTGGTGGCTTGGGCGAAGAAGAACGTGGCCCGGGATGTCAAACAGCACTCCCTGCGGAACGCTCTCCTCATCACCGTCTCGGGCGATCGCGAGAGGACCGCGATGTGGCGCCTTGACGAGTGTGAGTTGAGCGGCCAGACCATCCGTCTGCAGGCCATCCCGGCGCGGATGAGCTGCGACGAGATCCTGGAGTGGGTTGGCGAGGAAGTACTCAAGGAGTACCGAAACCTCCACCACACCCGCGGGTTGAGGCCCGGCGACCGCGACGTCAACTACGTTGGCGAGGGACCTGGCGGGGAAGCTGCCATGGACCCAGCGGGAGCCGGCGGCGATGAGACTCTCGTCGACGATGACGACGACGATGAGGCCGCCGAAGTGGCCGTGTGTGCCTTCGTGGCCAAGAACCTGAGCGCGGGGAGCAAGCCGGGAAACTGGAAGCCCCTGCAGCAGGGTTGGAGGAAGCAGGAGAAGAGGGACCCTCGCCGCATTGGCGACCCTCCGCTGTCCTTTGGGGAGTTCATACGAGCTCACCCTCAGGGCTGTTTCGTGTGTTATGGGAGGAAGCGGAGCTTCAACCATGACCACCGAACATGCCCCGTCCACAAGGCCGACACGGAGGCTTACAAGAAGTCGCACGGGTCAAAGAAGCGTGCGCCCGCGGGTATCCGGGAAGCCAAGGTGGAGGTGGACAGGGACGAGCTCTCCAAGCTGGTGTCGCAGGGGTCCGAGTTGGCCAAGGAGATCCAGGAGATCAAGAGGAACTTGGTCCCCAGGTTGGACAACAAGAACAAGGAGAACAACCAGAAAAACCAGAACAAGGACAAGGACAAGAAGCCTACTCGCAGCGAAAGAAGGAAGAAGGGCGTCAACGAGGTTGATGCGGAGGAGAACACCCCTTCTTCCACAACCGACGCCCCGTAGCGGAGCCCCTGCAGCCAAGGGCCCCAGCTAGGGCGGTCGCAGGATGGTGACGTGGGAAGCGCCGAACCATCCCAGTCGGGAGTCGATAAGCACAAAGGGACTGCCGCGGGCGGAAGGCCCGGTCCGGCACCCAGTCGCGGTGGCGGGGTGAGGGCAAGTGAAGGCACGAACCCTTGCACCCGTCCGTCCTTCGCGACCAAGAACGTGTTTGATGTACTACAAGATCTTTCCGAGAGTATCGGAGGATCACCCGGACCGCAGCTGGATGCTGCAGATGGGCAGCCTGAGCCCATTGTCCACGACCTGCACCAGTCGCTTGTTGAGCTTCTGGAACGGCCGGGGATCCTGAGTTTGCACGCCGTGCGCCGTGTCGGTCGCGAGCGGCAGTTGCATCTTAAGGTCCGTGCCTTATGCGGGCAAGTGGAAAAGGTTTTCGACGTGTTGGTCGACACGGGAGCTCAAGTCAGCTTGGTCAAGGCTGGCCTGCTTCCGCCAGAGTGTCTTACCGACAGTCGGAAACCTGTCGGGCTGAAGGTGGCGAACGGCCAGTACATGGTGGGAGGCACGAAGGAAGCGGCCATTGGGCTGCACTTCGTGAACCATCGTGAGCTGAGTCGCCCAGACCTCGGCAAGGAAATCCTCCTGCACGGTCGCTTCTACGAGGCCGAGATGGACTGGGACATGATCGTCGGGTACGACTTCATGATGGAGACGGACTCCGGCGTTCTCCCGGCCCAGGCCTCCATGACCCTGTACCAGGACGACCAACTCTCGTGGCTTTCGTCACCTGAGCACCATGTGGAATGCCAATGGATCCACCCCGAACGCAATCAGCTCAAAGTGGCCGCGCTGGACACTGAGCCAACTGGTCCTGCAAACCAGGAGTACGGCGTAAGGCCGGAAGTGGCGAGCCGAGTTGTCGCGGACTTGGGAGCTTCGGATCTGGCCCTGGATGCGTTCTCTTCAGGAACCTCCGCCCATCTTCGGGTGTGTGAGAAGTACTGGAGCGCACAGGACTCCGCGTGGAGGAAGCACTGGGGTCCGGCATCAGGGATTGATGTGGATCCATTGCCCCCGTTGGGACATTCCAAGAGCGATAGCGAAGATTCGCAAGGACCGCTCCAAGGCAGTGCTGGTTGTTCCTATGGGATGCACCGAGGAGGAAAGTACCCGACATTGGGTAGCCTCATTGACCAACATGACCTTAAACAAGGTCGTCCTACCGGCTGGAGAGAGTGTCTATCAGGACGCTAAGGGACAGCCCATGCCACCCCAGAGATGGCCAACGGAATTCCACTATGTGGATGGGGGCCTTGATAAGGCCGACACCACGGACTTCGTGTGTGTCAACCGCATCATAGCGAAGCCTTGGTGGCAATGCTTTGCGGTTCCCCCTGTTGACATCGAGGAATCGGAATCGGAAGAGCCCCTCACTGAAGAGGAGTGGGATCTGGTTCAGGGGTATATGGATCAGCCCTTTCACGACTGGGGAAACCAGCGTGAGGCCAAAGGCCAGGACAAAGCCTGGTGGGAAGTGGACTCGATCGTCTCTGGTTCCTATGATGGAGATACCTTCGTAAGGAGGGTACTGGACCACCTGTCCAGCCAGGACGAGCCAATCGGGGGTAACCCACCCACCTACGGCGATCTATTCTGAGGCAAGACCAGGGATGGCCCTTTCGGCTACCTGGGAAGACCACCTGAGCCGAAAGCGAGCGGAGTAGCTACCCCTCAAGTAAGCTCCGTGGTCCAGGTGCCCGGAAAAGCCAAGGCGGAATCCGATGATTGCCCCAAGATTCAGGCATTGAGGGCCAGGCTGAAGCAGAAGTATGGTGATACCTTCTTCAGCGGTAAGCCTGTGTTTCCCCCACCGGTGCGTGGACCGTATGGCGAGGCCAAGGTACGACTGAAGCAGGACCCCCGTGTGTATCGGCACCGGGAGTTTGCCCTGAGGGGCGAGAGGAAAGAGGCCATGGAGAAGATCCTCCGTGACTTCATCCAGAGAGGCTGGCTCGAGCCGTGCCACTCCGAATGGGCCTCTCCGTGCTTCGTCGTCCCCAAGAAGGTTGCCGGTGAGTGGCGGCTCGTGGTCGACTACCGCGGCTTAAATGCCCAAACGCAGCACGACAGCTATACGCTGCCCCTCATTGAGGACATGCTGCAAAAGCAACACCGGCGGAGGATCTTCACGGTGATTGACCTGAAACATGGTTATCATCAGATGCCTCTCGCCGAGGAGTCCCGTGCCTGTACAGCCATGAGCACCCCACTTGGACCTCTCCAGTGGAAGGTGATGCCCATGGGCGTTACCAACGGCAATGCGGCTTTTCAGCGGATGCTGGAGAACCTGCTTCAGCCGGTGCGCGACTGTGCGGACCCCTTCGTGGACGACGTGATCATCGCGTCCGGGGACCCCAGTATGAGCTACGAGGAGCTCCTGGAGGCACACGAGAGGGACGTCACTCGAGTGCTGGACCTTCTGGTTCGGCACAAGCTCACGGGCAGCAGTGACAAGGCCACCATTGCGGGAAGCGAGGTGGTCTTCGCTTGCCACGTAGTTGGGAACGGGCAGCGAAAGCCCATACCTGGCAAGGTGGCTGCGATTGAGCACTGGGAAAAGCCCAAAACGGTCTCTGAGCTACGGGCGTATCTGGGGTTCTGCAATTACTACTCGGGGTATATCAAAATGTATGCCGAGTATGCAGCCCCCATGACGACCATGCTCAAGGGCAACCGAGATGAGACCAAGAAGGGGTCCAAGAAGGCTCTGGTCTGGACAACTGAGTCCGACCGTGCCTTTGAGGGGATGAAGCAGGCGCTGCTATCTGCAGTGGGTCTGCACCTCGTGGATCCCGACCGAGGGTTCGTCCTGCGCACCGACGCTTCCGACTACGCCATTGGCGCTGTGTTGGAGCAAGTGCTTGACGACGGGGGGCACGTGCCCGTGGCCTTCTGGAGCCGAGTCCTGGCGGAAGGCCAGAGACGGACGTGGACGCCCCGTGAAAAGGAGGCGTATGCCATCGTCATGGCTCTCAGGAAATGGGCTGGGTACATAGCCCTCCATCCCGTCACCGTCTGCACCGACCATCAGAGTCTGCAGTCGTGGCACAAAGTGCACGTGGACACCCCCTCAGGTCCCGCCTCCCGACGGGCAAGATGGCATGAGACCTTAGCCAAGTTCGACCTTACGGTTGTTTATATTCCTGGAAAGGATAACACCGTGGCGGACTGTCTCAGCAGGTGGGCCTATCCCGCCAGCAAGGGCATGCAGGATATCTCTGCCCATGGCGATGAGGCTGAGACCGCTGAAGCCAAGAGGATCATCGAAATGGAGCGCCTGATGGAGGAGGAGGGTGCTAAATGCTTCGTCGTCGTGGCTGCGAATGCCCCCCTAGCGTCGAGGGTGAGCAGAGCGGTCAGAGTACTCGCCCCCGATGGAGCTGAGTCCGACAAGCACCTCTTCCCGGAGTCTTGCCTCCAGGACGACTGGACCGACGACTACGCCAAGTCTGAGGCCTTTGCGGCCGGGTATAGGGCTGTGACCGACCCTGATGACAGGCAGAAGTGGCCAAAGGGGCTGACTGAGGAAGATGGCAAGCTCTACCGGATGGTAAGCTGCTAGTACCAGAGTCCCGGGTGCTCGAGCTGTGTGAAGCTTGGCACCACCACATGCTGCACCCAGGGGTCAAGAAGCAAGCCCTTGACATGCAGCGTCGGTTCGAGATCGACCATATCGTTCTCTACACCGCCATCAAGAAGGTCAGGAAGGGTTGCTCGGTCTGCCAGGCCTGCAATCCCGATAACCGGAACGTCAAGGGGGAACCCCAATGGACCCCGGTTTCTGAACAGCCCATGGAGAGCGTGGCCATGGACGTCTTCTCCATGCCCGAAGTGCACATTGGCAAGGAGACCTTTGACTGTGTGGTTCTCTGTGTGGACCGCCACAGCGGCTACGTTGTAGCCGTTCCGGCACGCAAAAAGGGGTTGCTTGCCAAGGAAGTGGCAGTCATGATGATTCGTCATTGGCTGACCGTCTTTGACATCCCCAGCACCATTTGCAGTGACCGAGGGCCCCAGTTTACTGGTGGCTGGTTCAGGGTTATGTGTTCCCTCATGGGAATACGTCATGCCAAGAGCGTTGCCTATCTCAGCCGGTCTAACGGCCGTGCTGAAGTGGCTGGACGGCAGCTGTTCGAGAAGCTGCGCAAGATCCACATCACCAATCCACGTCGGAACTGGTTTGAGGAGATGTGGCCTGCTCTGAAGGCCCATCATGACACCCCGAAACCGGGCGGTTTGTCCCCTCACCAGATTCTGTTCGGCAGGGACCCCCTGAGTCGGGGACTTCCCTTGTCTGGTGATGGCATGGCTATGGATGCCAAGGAATTCTTCGCGCGGCAAGAGCGTACGGCGCGGGACATCCCCCAGCAGCTCGAGAAGGAGCATGCTGAGCGTCAGAAGTCCGCCCCAAGCTCAACAGCGCAGAAGTTCAGGGTGGGAGACCCGATGTGGGTGATCAGACCCCGCCCTATGGGCACCCACCGCACCAAGACCTGGTTCACACCCGGCGAGGTGGTCCGCAGGATTGGTGAGGACACCTACAGCATCAAGGTGGGTCACAGACAGTTCCGGGAGCGCCACGAGAGTCAACTCCGTGTGCGGGAACCCGACCCCCGTGGCCAACATGTGTCCCTGAGCTATGCCGCACATGAGGCTGATTCGGACGATGACTATGCTGAGCAGGACGACTATACAGTCGAAAAGATCCTTGCTCAGCGTCCGAAAGCCTCAGCACCCGGAGGTCTGGAGTTCAAGGTTCGTTGGCGAGGCTATGGGCCGTCCCACGACACCTGGGAACCCGTCTCCTCGTTCGTGCCGCGGGTCAATACTCCCTTCATGGAGTACATCCGCAAGCACAAGACCAAGATCCATGTCTCGGACTTGACAGCACTCACCCCGGCGATTGCAGCCAGGGGTGCCTGATCAGCGCCCTGAGCTCTCCCCTGATGTGCTTTGAGGCGCTTGTGAGGCCGACGGATCGTCCCTGACTTGCTTGCTCTCTCTCATCTTCCGGTGACCTGCCATCAGAGTGGCCATATACCCCCCCCTGCTGAATCCAGAGGAGGATGGCCCCTCTCTTTCAATTCTATTCGTCACTCCCCACCTGCTGAATCCTTGGGAAACCAGGTAGGGCGACTGACCTTCACACTTTTTGAGCTCTTGGGGCCTTGAAGCCCATACGACGTTGCGCAACGGATGCCGCTGTCATCGGCATTGCGATTTTTTTTGGTGTGTGGTCTGGTTCCATGGCACTTGCGGAGTCCAGACCAGTCGACGTGTGTCAGCTGACTATATATGGCCTGAACCCAGGCGTTTTCCTGTCCACTCTCCTGCATTGCCCTATCCTGACCGTGGCGTGGTTTGGCGCTCTGTCCACAGCGTGTTTACACCCCTATTTACCCAGATTGTTGCTTGTTTTTCTGCCCTCCAGGATATGTGCATCTGTATGTTAAGTGTCATCAGCCCATCGCTGAGGGATGGACTGTTTTTCACCACGAATCGGGATACAGAGGCGCCTTGAGTCGCCGTGTACATGTTCATACAGCCTGGTCCAGCCTGGACCAGTACCTGAATACAGATTCTACTGTTTGAGTGCCTGTGATACCGTGTTGCCCTATTCGCTGTGATGTGGAGATCCTGATGGCGCCAGGCGGGAAGCCCAGTTGCCTGACTACACTCCCAGCGGTCCGCCACTGTCAGTCCCAGTGTGAGCCTACCGATTCGCAGACGCACTTGCAGTCGGATGGCGGCCTCCGGTGCTCCTGACCTCGGTCAGTCTGCCTGGGAAACTGGTGGTTTGAGGAGTCGACGCCTCCGCCCACACTGCATGAGGACTCCTTCATGTATGGCCTTCGTGGTAATAGGGCGAGGGAAAAGACGGCCTTGATGCCCGATCCCTTCAGGAGGAGCTCCCTTAAGATCCCTTAAGGAGTTCGGCTGTATCACTCTGGCGTCGTATGGATATGGACATGGTGCGCCCGAGGAAGGACCCGTGGGGACTCTCCCCAGTCGGCGGGCCTTGGGAAGCTCGGGGTAGCCTGATGGATCTTTGTGGTCGCTCTCGACCTGTGGGACCACCTCGGTCGTCGTGTGCCGCCTATGTTGGCCGTGTATGCCACTGCCACTGTGGTGATGACCGTAGCAGCCGGCACCCGGTGCGCCTGGTATGGGTTAACGGGTCCTTTGGATGCCGAACAATCGCCGCCAGGACCCGGGACTTGATACTTGATACTATACATGTGCTACGAGCTTTTACAGCATCATACCTATCTTACTGTGGGATTTGGGCAGCCTACCCTGCATCAGCCTGAAGTGAGGGTGTGACACCCCCCCCCCCTTCAGGAAGTGGTCCTGGGTACCCGCTGCCATGCGTGGGTGTTATCGAGCCCCCCCCAGGGTTCGCTCTAAGGAGGGGGGTGAAGCGGTACCCAGAACCCCGTGGCTAGGGTAGGGCATACAACCGGTCTCCGGTCCACTAACCCCATGTACGGAAGGGAAGACCGGTCTCCGGTCCACTAACCCCATGTACGGAAGGCGCCCGTTGACGCCCGGTGCGAGCCCGGCGGGAGCGTGTTCCGTGCCGTAAAGCCCCGCATCGGGAACCGATGCACCGCCAGCGGAGATTTGTGTATCAGAATATCAGGAATCAACAGGGTTTTATTTTCATACTGTTTCCGTCAATTTTTACGCTTCCGTTCTGATATTCACTGTTTTGACTGCTGGCGGTTGGATCGCGACTTTACCGTAACCGCCAGTTTAAGTTTTTATAATGGAAATTTTAACGCTATCGGTGACGAAGGCTCCAAAGTCGTCAGGAACTGCATGGATGCTTCCGCAATTCTCACATCTTACACTCGCAACCTTAATCCGAATTTTTCAGGATGTCGAAATCGGATTTTCGACTTCGACATCCCCGCACTTGATTTGACCTCTTTCGAGTGGACCTACGTGCTTCCCTATGCACGAATCAACTTTCCTTTTATCTTGCCCTCCATTTGTCTTAAGGATATGGGCAAAACAAAGTTGATTCGTGAGGCCACTTCTGAGGGTCATATCTCGTGCCGCTTGCGAGGAATGACGATAAGGAAACGTGGGATGTATTCACAATACTCCCGACGTAATTTGGGAAGCATTATATGCCTTGCGTTTCCACACGTGCGCGCTAGTGTAATGGATCATGGTCAAGAGGGTAGTGTTTGCGTTATAACTCTTTGGCCATGACATTGCGTGCGTTAAGATAACTTTCGAGTGTAGCGCGCAAGTGTTGGTGTTGCATAGGAACTCTCCTTGAGTTCCTATGAGCGATTGACACAAAGTTATGCCCTTGGAGGGGCATGACATATCGTGGGGGGAGCTACCTTTTTGGGCAATATGTGGTATGTGCCATGTGTTGTGTTGCATGCCCATTTTGCGAGTCTATCGCTCCAAGCCGAACCCGCCAATGGACCTCATATTGTGCAAGCCCCTTCTCCATACTTCTACGATCAATTGCAAGCCTAACCTTCGTGAAGGGAAGCTTGTATGGTGATCCCGAAGCGATGCGTTGGGAGCAAGGCATGTGTTTTGCAATTTTCCATAATTTCATGTGCCCACTTGGGAAGTAGCGCTCGTAACCTTTCAAGGCGCCCCAAGTGGAGCACATATGTGGGATCGGAGGTCATTGGTGTCAAGTCATTGTGTTTAGAAGGATTAAGTGATTGCACGATCCAAGCCGAAGATATTATAATATAATTGTGCACCCTTCAAGGCACTTTTGTGTGTGCTTGTGCCAATTTTGCCGTTTTTGGCCCGTCATGATGTCAAGTGGCGACCGTGTATCTCAACGTTGCGCTCAATTGACATCATGACCCAAGTATGATATGAGGGTACATACTTCGATGCCCAACATATCTTGGACCCGGCGGATAACTCCTCTTGGGCTTGGCATACTGTGGCCGCCATGTTGGCAAATTGAGACTATCCCAAATCATGGGCTCACTTGGCGACCCTGCCATTCCCAAAACCAGGGGAGTTGGGCGACGCCCAAAAGATATGTTGGACACACATGACTTGATACCAATCCTATGGCACACTCCGGTCCAAGTCGGGCATGTGCCTTATTTGCCTCAACCATGAGTGTGCGCATTTTTGGCCATTTTGAGCAATTTTCCACTTTTGCTGCCCGCCGTACACTATGTTCTAACCCTCGTGCACGCCGGACGCATGAACCAATGGACCATATATGACATGGGTGTTATGGGTAATGGTCCCCATGGTCCACACACCGCGTGGGCGAAGCGGGGCCACCTTCGTTGAGGCGCTAGCCCAAAGTGAGTGTGGGCAATTTTGCAATTTTGGCATTTGTGAACCCAATTGGGATCGTCACCACGCCAAGTGGCATGATGATCTTGGAGAGCCAAGTGCATGGAAGTCTTCGTAGGACTCCTGGTGGATCTCGTATGGAGTGGCAGATCCGATCTCCAACCCGGCGTGGAGATATACTATTGGGAGCACACCGAATTTTGGCTCATTTCAAGCAGCCAAAATGACGCCATTTTGGGACCCCAATTACCCCCTTCCGTGTGGTCAATTGGCGGCACCATTCCTCTAAGCCCACAGGGAGCCTGGACCCAAATCCAATTTGTACACTCAGATTTAGTCGTAGGTCCCGCCTCCTACCCTGTGAGCCATTGGCCTTGCCCGGGCCGGGCGGGCCACGCGTGGGAATGAGGCCAATTTTGATGATTTTGGCATCATGACCCCACTTGACGAATCCGTGTTGCCCTGATGCCGGGACCTCAGAGGAAACCAAGTTTGGTGAGGGCTCCAAGGAGTTGGTACACGAAGGGCATAGGGTCAGTTGCCTCGTCCCTATCTCTAGCGGGTCCGGACGAGGGGTCAATTTTGGGAATTTTGGAGCTAATATCAGTTTGGGCTGAAACAACCCATTTTCAGCTACCAACTCCTGAGGGATTTTGGCGGGGCCATCTCTCTGGCTCAGGGGGGAGTTCGGACCTGTTGTTAAGGGAGCGTAGGGAGCCACTGTCGGTCGGCCTTGGAGCATCTTGGCTTCCAGGAACTGGCCTGTGGCAGGGCGGGACACCCCTCCCATTGGCAGGGTTTCAGGGTCCGGACTGAGCAGGGCATGGGTTGTGTTTCAGCCCCCGCCCCCACCAGCCACTGAGAGGGTCGGACCTCGGATTGGGATACAAGTTAGAATAGAGTGTCTATTGTCCTGTGATGCCCTTACCCCAGTCCAGTCTTAACCCCATGTGTACATATCCTGATGTGTTGCTGTACATACTTTCGTTCCCTTGTTGCAGAGTGGCAAGGATCCTGAAACGCTTTGTCACATGACATGAGCGCATTGATGCCCCTGTGAGCGTAGTGCTTTGCCTGCCTGCTCACTTGCGCGTGTCCACCGCAGCGTCCCGTGGCCGGCCCCCCACGGGAACGCGTCACTAGCTGGCTACCACTTGTTGTGGTTTGTTTCTTGGGAACTCGACTGTACTCCTGTGCCTCTTTGTTTCTCAAAATCCGAAATCCAAAATCCCAATCGACAAACCTCGCAGGATCTTTAGACGGGGCACCAATAATAACACAATCTCGAAGACATAAACCCTGTTCAAAGATTGAAGTATCTTACAGCGCTCATTCACAGTTGGCATTCGATGCTTCTTTATTATTCACAGACTGTCAGCGCGATTGCGACTGCGACTTGCGATTTGCGCGCTGCTGCGCTGCTGCTGTTCGAAGCCATAACACGCGTGCCAAACCTTTTTTCAAAATTGTCCCACCACTGGCTGCAAGTGGTGAACAACCACTACAGCGAGTGGGGGGACCAACAGCTGGTGGAGGACTTGTTCACCTTTGTTTTGCACAAAGGGCACCACAAAACGCCTATGGAAACAACTTGCTGACCGAATTGGTAACACACAGAGGGCTTCCAAACAGACAAAAAGGGCTACAAAAATCACTTTCACAGGATTCGACGCTGTGCGCCTCATTTTGGACCTTGGGATGCCAAAGCGAAGGTGTGTGGCATAATGCACACATGCCTACAAGTGGTTCAACGTGGTTCAACGGTGCGGTTGAACCTTTATCACAAATGAACAATTGTGATTGTGCTTCATGACAACGTTTGCACCGCAAAATAATCGCTTAATGTTGCCCAAAGCATGAACATATGAGTTGCAACGTGTTGCCCGCGTCATAAATGTGAATACTTTGTGGTTTGTACCATTGGACGCTTTTTGGTGCCATGACGGCAACCCATTCAACCGCAGGTTCAACCGCGCACTTTATCGCAATTTCTCGGTTCAACCGTCCCTAGGTACAAGAAGCTTATTTCGTGGGCCGATGCCAAAGAGAAGAAAACCCGTGCAAGCGCCGTCCCATGGACACATTGCGTTCCGTCGTATGCAACGATGGATAAAGCTTGGTCCACGTTGAGTGAGAGACAAGTACTAAAAACGACCATAAAGGATGGAAGAGATGGGGTTCGTTGGGATGTGGATGATTGGATACAATATATAGGTGATCAAAGGGATGTGCTAGAAGAAATGCACTTCCCAAGATTTAGGAATGATCACCCCCATGTACTTATAGTGCGTGGTGATGGGTTTCCATGCGGAGCAAGGTCATGGTGCCAAATTGCATGTGGTTTTGCAAACCACATGCAAAAAGCACGAACCTTGCTCTACAATTGGACCCTTGACCTAGCTCTCGTAAGTGAGCATGAAACGGATCTTGTGCGGGTCCTCTTTGGAGAGACACTAAAAAAAATACAACAAATTATTGACCGTGGCTACATGTTGCTCCGAGGGCTTTGGGTGCGAACGGTTGTCATTATTGGAGGCGATGGTACTTGGCTTCGTCATATACTTGGTCTATCAACATTTTATGAAATTGGTTCAATTTATTCCTTTGCGACATGGTCTAGGGAGAAGGAAAGATGGGTAGGGTGTGAATGGCGACGAAGTACAAGACTTGAGGCAAGATTCCGTAAGTATAAGCAAACAAGGAGTTAGTTGTGTTGGTGCAAAAGGGTGCATCGAAAGTCCACTATTGAAGGTGGATGACCGTGTAGGGTGTGTCATCATGTGTGTCCTTCATCTTGTGATATGATGTGGTGAATACTTAACAACGTTTGTGCGCACACGAGCCACAATGTTGACGGTACCACAACGATCCAAGGTTCAAAGTCTCCTAAAGGACGCTAAGACCAATATTTTTTTGAAAGGCCGGTCCTTCCCCGATGGGGAAGAGACATGGCACTTGTTTGCCAATTGGTTGCCCATTGCAAAGAGTTTGCGTCTAACACCACATGTCACCACTACCGTTGAGGACATGGGGAAATTGCTAACCGCTATCTATCGGTGGACATATGATCCATTCGTGCAAGGGTGTGCACAAATTGCAAAGAGGTTCCAAAACACTATATGTCCCCATAAACGATCACCCTACTTGCTTTGGCTCCGCAACGAGGGGGCCATTGTGGTGAGTAATTTGCAACCATGGGGGGGGGGGCATGTTTTGTGGGGACATTGTTGAGTCGCTTAACTATGTCTTTAAAGACAACTTTCCAACCACAAGTTCCCGGGGTGGTGGTCGTAAGGCTACCTAGGAGGAAGATGATGAGGTAATGCTCCGACATGCGCACGAGCGCACCTTCCTCTACAAGGAGATGCCTCGATGGGACAGGCGGCGGCGACGGGAAGATGGGCACGTAGTGCAGGCTCAATTGGAGGTTGGCAGCTAGGAGGTGTGTGTGTGGTTCCACCGTGGTTCAGGAGGTTCACCCATGCCGTTGAACCGGCTTCCCCACGGTTTCACCCCTGCTTCTCTCAGGTGCCTTTGCGCCATGGACCCGGAGTCTTTGGGGAAGGCCTTGCGGGACTGCCTGCGGACACTGGGTACGGGACAAGGCGCCGATCCTCCTGCCGCGCCAGCGCCACAAGCAGCAGCAGCGCCTCCAGCTCCCGACCTCGCCGACAAGTTCTCGCTGAAGGAAGAAGTGGTGGTGCACAACACCTGCAACCCTGACACCACCCTGGCGCCCGAGATGCCTGAGTGGCGGTGGCTGGCTGACTTGACGCCGAAGTACAGATTCCGCCGTGCCATGACGCACTTGATGAAGAAGCACCGCCAAGAAGACAAGGATGGGGTCCAGTCCTACCCCTGGGAGACGAAGTGCCTGAGCGCCAGGGGGTTTTCGGAGTGGAAGGTGCTGCGTGTGGGCCTGTCGAGCCACCCGCAAGACCACATGTCCCTGGATGAACCAGGTCCGGATGCCCTGTCCAGGATTCAGTAACCCCCACGCTACCGAGGAGGCGTTGAAAGAGCGCCGCGCCCAGAAACAGGAAGCGATCGATGAGGAGGGCAGGAAGACAATGAAGGACTCCCCCTCGTACAGTCCACTCGAGGAGAAGGAGGTCACTCCCGCGCCGGAAGCTGAAGCGGAAGAGGACAGTGACAATGGGGTTACTGTGCTGAGCCGCCACTGATTCCAGAGCCAAAGGACACTGAGAAGCACATTCCTGTGCCTAGTCCGCCGGAGGTGCCAGAGCCAAAGGAGAGTGAGGAACAGGTGGTCAAAGAGGAAAAGGTGGGGTCTGCTGGTCCAGGGGTGCAGGAGCACCAGGAGAGTGGGGAGGACTCGCTTGCAGCCCCGGTTGGTCAAGGGGAGATTGAGGAGGTTGGTGGAGCGCCGAAGGACGAGAAAAAGCCTGCATGTAAGCAGGAAGATAACGAAGAGGCAGCCCCGGAGGTTGGTGCACCAGTGCCTCACGTGAAGGATTGGCCACTCCCAAACGACTGACTTTTCACGTGCCTCAAGGGAATGAGGGGGTGGCAGTGGCGGGAGCGACATGGAGCCCAGTACCGTAGGCAGTTGTAGGGGGCCTTAATGGTGCAGGGGCATCACCGTGTGCAAGTTGCAGTGCAAACGAGGAGAGATCCGCACCTGGTCCGGCGCGTGAATGCACACATCCAAAGTGTACTCCCCCAACTAACCTACACTGCGCTCGCAGTGGTCCATGGGGTGGGCGATCATCCCATGCTTGTACATACGCATCCAAAGGATGACAGTCTCTTTACGGGGGAAATAGCCCTGGGTGATTTTGTAGGGGGGGAAATGTTTACCATTGCCCTACTTTGTGCAAATGGGCCTTCTCGTGCTGCATGGATACGTTGGGGGCGTGTTTTACTATGGGGACACATTGTGGATCCTCGATATGGGGTCATGTTTAACGCTCTTAGGCCCCACATGCCTCTGGCGTGGTCTGGACAGCGCATTGTGTTCGTACCGTACACAGGCATTGCCTGGGGACGTCTGCCTGTGGCGATGCAGAATGTACTGGTTACGTTTGGCTTCCCAAGGTGAAGATGTGTTTTTTGTGTAGCGCTTCGTGCAACAGCGGTTGAACCGGTGAAGCTGGTGCAACCGCGCGCCTGTCCAGCGGTTGAACCACCTCGAAAGCCGGTTACATTTTAGTGCAATCCATGAAGAAACAAGCTTCTGACAATCAAGTGTAGCCTTGCATGTGATTGTTGTTCACTAAAAAGGGTCCAAAGTCCTAAAAGAAAATCCAAACAACGCGCAGGGGTGTATGTCACCACGCCAAACGAAACGTTGATGGTGAAGCCGTGCGGTTTCACCAATACAGCCGCCGCCACTGGCACCTACACCACCACCGCCGTGAAATATGATCCAAGAGAAATAGGTCTCCAGTGTTTTGCACCAATGAGGCAAGAAGGCTCTCAAAAACATTCATTTTAGGGGGTGTGGCATCTCTTGGAGGGCTGAAAAATAGCGGTTTTCAGGTTGCTACTTAACAATTTGTTGCTGTACCACGATAGGGGTTCAACCGTGGGGAAGCCGTAATGAAAGTGCGCGGTTGAACTCGGTTGAACCACGGTTTCACTTGGGTAATTCAAGGGTACCTGATCCAAATGAGCACGTAGGGGTGGAATTCAAGGTACGCGCTACGCAACGCTGCTGAAGGACGTGTCAGATGCCTCCACGCCTACGCAGCGAACAGATCATGGCGATGAAGGACGGCGCGCGCAAGCAGCTTGACTGAGCACGGCCCCAAATGACACGCGCAACTCACATGCGCTTTTCCAGAACACCCAAGGTCTGACCACAAGCAAGAGATGGGTGTGAGGATACTGCGCATGCACGTTGTGAGCCCATCTAAGGGTTATATTTTTGCGACGCACGCAAAGGACTGGCAGCGCTGCAGGAGGGGAGTTAGATGGACCCACTGAGGCTGTTTCGTTTTGCGAACATGCCAATTTATATGAGCCTTCAGTTATCAAGCTGAACTCTGGTAGTGAATTTCCTACTTTAATGCACACGATGCATCCAGATCCCAGAATGCACAGCATGATGATACTAATCCAACATTGCCCAGCATGAACAGTGAAGATGATCAGTAAATCAGAAGAATGACTGAAGATGATGGTGACAGGCAGATTCTCAGAGGTCTAATTGTACATAATCAGATCATGATGCAGAAATGACATGATGGGTCATGATTGGGCACATGAATGGCTCCATGGTGGCCAGTGTTACTGAGTGGGCAGTTCAAGAGATAAAGGTCAGAACTGAACGTTGGTGATAGTAAAAGGCCCAGAAACCACAAAAACATATCTTTTTCATGTATTTAATACTCAAGGTAGGTAGGTAGGTGCACTCGGTCGTGGAGAGGCGCCCCATGGTTCCCCCTGGCGTCGCCCCTGTGACAAACAGGAAGAGGCTTCGCGCGTGAAGAGGGGAGGCGGCTTACTTCCCGCTAGACCTGACTGTTGGCCCCCAACAAAGCGGCCCCGGGCTACGCCGGGAGGGCTGATCGCCGCCAGCGTGACATGCTTGTCTCGCCAGGAGGGTGTGCCCCCGTGCCTGCGCACGTCCCCTCCTTTGGGCGGAACCCTAGGGGTTCACGGGACTTCCTGGCGTATCCCGTTCCCAAGGCGTGCATGCAGGTTCCTGGTACTAGGGTTCCGAGGCGCTTGGGTGTCGCACGCTCCGCCTCCAGTCCCAAAGCAGCGCAGGCCTTAGGATGCAGCCTTACCCCCGGGCTCCGGATCTCGTTTGGCCGGGTCACCTGCATGGCACGGGCTGCCTCAGTGCCCGGGCTGTGGGCACTGGGTTTCCTACTGTTGTGTGGTGTTTGTGTTTGGGTCCGGTTGGCGGTTGGGTGCGGGTTTTGTTAACCCCGTCAGTCCTGGCTGGGGTTTAGGCTGGGTGTTTTTCGGCTCGATTTGTGGTGTTGTCCCTCTAGTGTCGGCTATTTGTGGTGTTCGTGGTTGGGCTTCGGTTTTGGCCTGCTTTTGGGACGTGTGTGGTTTCGTGGGCGCCCCGCTTGCCCCACGCCGTTTCCGGTTCCGGCGCGCGGTGTGGGCGTGTGTGCTGGGCCCGGGACTCGCCTGTGCCCAGTCTGTCTTGGCTGGGTTGTCGGGGTGTGTTTTTTTTTTTTTTTTTGCGCTTTGGTTTTTTCTTTTCTTTCTTTTTTTTTTTCTGGGCTTTGTGGTCCCTGTCCCTCCATCCCCTTTCTTTCGGGCTGGGCTGGTGGCTCTCCTTTTTTTTTTTTTTTTTTTTTTCCGTGTCCCTTTTCCCCGTGGTCCGCTGTTACTGGCTTGGTGTTGCCGGTTTTGGGTGGGTGGTTCCCCTGTGCCTCTGCGGGGTCCCCCCCCCCCTTTTTTTTTTTTTTTTTTCCTGGGGGGGGGGGCTTGGCCGCCTGTGGTGGTGTTGGCGGGTGGTTGGGCGGCTGTGGGCTGTTTTCGTGCCTTTTCCCCTTCCCCCCTCCTTTTTTTTTTTGGGGGGGGGGGGGCTTGCCTGTTCCTCCCTCTGCCTTCCCTCGGCTGGCGCACGCACTGGCCTGTATTCAGTGTTGTCTTCGGGGCTGCTGTCTTCAGTTGCGTTCTGTGTGGCCATGTTCCGGCCCCATGGGTCGGGTGGGCTCTGTACACGGTGGGCTCGGCGCCCCTTCTTGCTGGGTTAGGTCCTGGCTCTGCCGGCTGGGCGGCTGCGCCAGGCGGCTGCTTGTG
This sequence comes from Eutreptiella sp. 'Long Island Sound 2002', assembly GCA_964036045.1. Lineage (NCBI taxonomy): Eukaryota > Euglenozoa > Euglenophyceae > Eutreptiales > Eutreptiaceae > Eutreptiella > Eutreptiella sp. 'Long Island Sound 2002'. The sequence goes on from OZ038378.1 coordinate 139,027,830, forward strand.
GTTTTGGGTTAGGGGGCTGGGGTTGCTCGTGTCCTTACCCCTCTGCGGTGCCGGCTGTAATCTTCTGGGTGGTCCGTCACCGTGTGTGGCCTGTGGTGCTGGTGTGTGGCGTGGTGGCGCGGCGCCTTCCCGGGTGTGCGGTGGCTGGCTTCGGTTAGTCCCTCAGGTTAGGGTCAGTTGTGTCGTGTTGTGCCGCTCTGTGCCGCGTCGCGTTTCGTCGTGCTGTGGTGCGTTGCTCTGTGGCGCGCTGTGGTGCGGTGTGCCGTGGTCTCGCGTGGTGCCGCGGTGGGTCAGTGGAGGTCAGCGTGGCCTGTGTGGGTCGGTTAGGTCTTCGGGAAATTCTGCTGAATGATCACGGTGTCCTTGGGGCGTGCACACTGACTCTCACCCATGGACTCAATCTTCACCGGGCCTCGCAGACAGGCAGGTGTACTCGGGGTGTAGGAAAGACGTTCCTTCTCCAAGGCAGACAAACAGACATCAGGAGTCGGACGGTGGAGGTGGCTTCCGAACGCTGTTTGAGTGGGGAATGGCTTTCACTGCAGCTCGGCCGCGCTGGCAGGGTCCGGGTTGGTGCCGCCGGCAGGGATGAGCTCACACTGTAGGGTCAGGGGGATGTCCATATCTCCGGTGCTGGACTGCTGGGGTCCGGGGCATCGGTAGTATTCTTGGCACTTCCAGTCTTCACGGCGCTCGGAGATGGCCTTGAAGGGGGCACCGTCCAGCAGCACCAAAGCCTTCGCGATCGATCACAGCGTTTCGCTTCCCCTTGCAGTGCTTGATATTCATCATGGACGGGATCGGTGTGCCGCCGCAGTGCCATTCCTCCACTGGACGCAACAGGTTGGTGACGGACGCCCTCACGGACGTGAGACCAGCCGAGATCAAGCCCCCGTAGCAATACTCTGCGTCAAACCGCGACGGTAGCGCAGCCCGGCCCTTATAGCCCATGGTGTGGTCGCGTGACGGTCCGTGGGGTTGCCCTCCCTGGGGGCCTGTGCCTTGGTCCCGTGTCCTCTGGGGGTGTCGGTCCGTAGTCGTGGGCGCCGCGGCCGTGCTTTCGTCCTCTTCCGGTGCCTGTGAGTTGGCCTTCGTGGTGGTCGGGGTCGTCGGCTGGCGGTGAGGGCATGGTGGTGTGCCGTGCGGCGGTGTTCCCTGCGGCCTCTCCTGTGGGTGTGGCCCGTTCTCCCCGTGTAGGTGTGCCCTCCGTTCTCCGTGTGGTTTCCGGTGGCCGGTGGGCGTGCGCTGGTGTGATCCGCATGGCGTCCGATGTTTGCTTCGGTGGTGTGTGTTGGGGTGTTTGGTGGGGGTGGGGCGGCGCTGGTCTCCCCGTCGGTGTGGGTCGTGGTACCTGTCGTGGTGCCCTTTTCCTCCGTGTCTTGGTCCCCGTTCCTGCTCCTTCCTGGTTCTTGGGTGGTGTCCTGCCCCCATGTGGTGTCGCCTCCGGCGCCCTGTCCCTGCGTGTGCCTGCCCTCACTTGGGGCCCTTCCGTGCCCTCTTGCCTGTGTGGTCCTTGGTGCCCCTTGCCCTTCCCTTGCCCTTGTCCTGCCCCTTCCTGGTGTGGTGGTGGTGGGAGGGGCGGGGTGGGGAGGGGGCGCCGGTGGCCCAGGCTGGGTGGCCTGGAGCCACTGGCGGAGGGCTTGGGGGGTGTAGGGGGGGCGGAGGCCCTGGACCGCATCGCGGAGGAGGGCCTCTCATGCCGCTTGCGGCATGATGGCCTCCGGGGCGGCCTCGTTGGGGTTTGCGGGGGTGCGGGTGCGCACCTCCTCGAAGGTATGCACCATGTGCATCCCTTCGTGCCTTCCCGCTCCTCCGGCCCATTTCACCCAGCGGCGGAGCTCCTGCAGAGCGGAGGGAGACCACTAGGCGAGGTAGGCGGGGGCCCGGGGGGGGGAGGGGTCCGTGCCTGGGGTCCTGGAGCGGCGGGGGGAAGACGTGGACCTGCGGTGGTGGCGGGGGTGGCGGTGCCTGGGGGAGCGGGAGCGGCGGCGGCGGGGGCTGGGGGTGGAGGACGGGTACGGGCGGAGGGGGGAGCGGGAGGGGGAGGTGGACATGGGGCGGCGGTGGTGCGCTCGGTGGCGTCCGGGGGAGCGGGAGTGGTGGTGGCGGGGGCTGGGGGTGGTGGATCGGTACGGGTGGCGGGGGGAACGGGGAGCCCGGCGGGGCGTGTGGGGGGAGGGGGAGGTGGACGTGGGGCGGCAGCGGCGTGCCTGGCTGCGTCGGGGGGAGCGGGAGTGGTGGTGGCGGGGGCTGGGTGGCCGGTGGGGGGAGGGGGAGGGGGACATGGGGCGGCGGTGGCGCTCGTGGTGGTGCCCGGGGGAGCGGGAGCGACGGGAGCGGGGTCCCTGGGGGTCGTGGTGGTACCTGGGGGAGCGGGAGCGGCGCGAGTGGGTGGTTGAGGCGCGTTCGGAGTGTGGGCGCCGTGGGCGAGTGTGCCGTGCGGGGGGGGAGCGGGAGCGCCGCCGCTTGCGGGACCGGCCCTCGTCGCTCGAGTCGGGCCAGTCCGGAAGCGTCGGCGGCCTCTGAGGGGCCTCGCGCGGCGCCGCCTGGGGGGGGAGGTCCCCCGTCGTCCTTGGGGCCCCTTCGGCCATCGGATGGTGGCCGGGGGGGTACGGGGCGTCACGCGGTGCTGGTTGGGGGGGGAGGTCCCCTGTTGTCCATGGGGCCCCATCGGCCATCGGATGGTGGCCGCGGGGGTACGGCTGGTACGGGGGTGGTGGCTGGTACGGGGGGGGTGGGTATGCGGGCGGGGCGTTCGGCGGCTGCCATCCCGTCTGCTGGTGCTGTTGGTGTACGGGGGGTTGTGGCCCGGTGGGGTAGGGCGGTGGGCAGTGGTAGTGGTGGGGGTGGTGTTGGTAGTGGTGGTGGTGGGGCCGCTGGTGGTGGTGGTGTGTGTAGTGGTGGGGTTGGTGTTGCGGGTATGGCCCATGGAGTCCTTGTGGGTTTTCCGGTCCCCCTTGTGGGGGTGGGGGGTTGGGCATCCTGGGCAGTCCCCGGGGCTGCACTATGTGGTGGGCATGGGGGAAGGGTTGGGGGCCGGGCTTGACGGTGACGATGGTTGAGGGGTCCCACGTCCCTGGGTCGGTTTGGCCGGCGGTGGTGGTGGTTTGTGGGGGATGGATGACGGGGCGCTTGGTGACGGGGATTTTGACGAGGGTTTGGACGGGGTCGTGCTGGGTGGCAGTCTCCGCGCTGGTGGTGGGTGCCGGCGGGAGGGGGGCGCGGGTCGTGGTGGGTGGGGGGTCCTGGCTTGGGCGAGGGCCCGGGCGGGGGTGGTATCGGGTGGTTTTGTGTCGCTGTGTATGCGGTGTTGTGTGTGGTCGCGTGGGCGCCGGCTTGGGTTCTGGGTTGGGTTTGGGGTTGGGGTCCGGTTTGGGTTTGGGGTCGGGTTTGGGGTTGGTGTCCGGTTCCAGGTTGAGGAGTACCTCTGTCCGGAGGTGTGAGGGCGTCGATGCTGGGTCGGGGGTCGTCCCGGTGGGTTGCCGGGGTGCCTGAGTCGCCTGTGTGGGGGTCGGGGGGTTGGTGCGTGCGGCCCCGGCTTTGGCTTTCGCCGTGGCCTTGAGGATGAGTTTGGCGGGGAGGGGGGGGTCGGAGGATGAGGTGGAGGAGGTGGACGAGGCTGAGGACGAGGAGGAGGTGGTGGACGCGGGTTGGGCTGTGATGCGGGCGGGCTTGCGGGCGGTGGCTTCTGCTGCGGCCACGGCGGGGAGGATGGAGGGCATGTCCCCGGGTTGTAGGTTGGGGGCGGGCGGCTGGGGGGGGCCGGTCGTGACCTGGCGGCCCGGCGGGCCGATCTGGTCGGCTGCGGCGGGGGAGGGAGGCGCGGGGCTGCGGCCTTCTCTTTCTGGGCTCGGCTGGGCCCGGGTCCTGCAATGTGCGAGGTCGTGTGGGTTGGTGTCAGCGGGGGGGAACAGTTCGCGTGGGCTGCATTCAGGGGACGGGGGGGGTGGGCCTGGGACCTCTGGGGTGTGTGTGGGGGGCGTGGGCGGGCCACTGGGTGGGGTGGGCGTGCCGCGGGGCGTGGGGCTCCCCTTGGCGGGTGTGTGTGGGTTGTCGAGTGTGGGGGGCGGTGAAGGGTGGCCGGTGGGTGGGTGTGTGGCGGGCGTGTGCTGGTGTTCGGGCGGGTGGGGGAGGCCCGTGTCGCGGGGCCCGGGGGTGCGCGCGATAGTGGGCGTGTGTGGGTCTCCGGTTGAGCAGCGAGAGGGGGGGGGCATGGGCGGGGATTGTGCGGGGGGTTGTGCTGTGCCGGTGTATGTGTCCGCTTGCTGCGCGCTTGCGTGGGCAGTTGTAGGCCGGGCGGTTTGGAGGAGAAGCTTGCCGTCTTCTGCTGCCGCGGCAAGGATTTCGCAGACGAGCGTTCGTATCTGGTGGATCTCTTGGTCAGTGGTGGGAAGGGGGCATGCTAGCTTTGGGCTAAGACCCGCGCGGTTGAGGACCCTGTGGATGGCGTGGTACCCCCAGGTGAGGGACTGCTGCGGCCTGGGGGGGGGTTTTGGTCGTGTGTCCGGGCCTGCTTCGACTTGTGTGTGGGCGGTGGGGATGGCCCAAACCCAGGGCACGGTCCCCGTGGGTGGCCAGTGGCGCTGGATCCAGTGGGTTAGGCAGAGCATGGACAATCGAGGTGGTAGCCCGCCTTCCCTGAGGTGATTTGGGCCAGGGCGCGGGCTGGGGGCGTGTCCCCTGGCTGGAGGAGACCCCTGAGGATCCTGTGCTGGGTGGTGGGGTCCCCCACTGCCCCTGGTGGGGCGGTCTCCGGGGCGAACATGGTGTCTGTCCCCTGGATGATCCATTGCGGGCCGTGGGACGTAGCCATAGCGGCTATCACGTAGTAGTGGCCGCGCTCGAGGACTGTAACCCAGACCTCCGGCGGGGGTTGGTCACTGTCTGTAGGTGGGGGGGGGAGGTCGTCGTCCGGGGTGCGGAGGCCGGCGGCGCGGAGGGCGGTGTCGCGGTTGGGCGCGGTGGCCTGTTCCCACTGCTCCGGGTGGTTCGGGTCCGCTGGGTGGTCCGTCTCCGCTTGGGCCCGCCGTAGGCGTACGGTCCCTCGACGCGTGACGTTGCTGCCGGTGTCGTGCGTCAGGGCCTGGCCCCACTCGAGGGGGGGGATCCAGATGGGCTGGCCCCGGGTGTGTTTGCGGGCTCGCCAGAGCACGAGGTCTACTATGGTCTCGTGGAGGCCGCTGCCTGGGGTGGTCAGGTCCCGGAGGGCTTTGACGGTGAGCTTGGTCCAGTCCTCTTGTAGGCGGTACCAGCCCAGGGGGGTGGTCGGGGCCCTGTCTTGGAGGGTCGCTCGGAGGAGGTCGGGGTCGCGGATGGTGGCCGGTGTGAGGGGGGGGTGCCCCGGGTCCGGGGGGGGTGGGCTGGATGGGCTGCCGGGGTCTTGCGCGTCTACGTCGATGGATGGTTGGCCCTGGCTGGGTTCGGCCGGACTGGGCGGTGCCGGGTGGCTTCTTGGGTGCGAGAGGGGTCTCGGGGCGCTGTGGTGGTGCCTTGGAGACCTGTGGATGGAGACGGGGGGCGCGAGCGGGGCGCAGAGCGGGTTAGTGGACGTCTGGGTCATGCACGGCATGGTAATGGATGAGACGCTGCATGTGTTCCCTGGCGGTGGGGTCGGTGAGTTGTTCCGCGTGTGTTAGCAGGAGGTGTTTGCGGTGTACCATTTGGGCCGCTGCTCTGCGGACCGCTTCTAGCTGGAGGTGTGCTGCTGCCCCCATGGGGCTTTCTGTGTGTTTGGTGAGGTGTCGGTGCAGGGCCTGTGTCACTGCCCCTCTCATGGTGGCTTCTTTGATCAGGGGGTCCCGGAAGAGGTGTTCGGTGGCCTGGTGTGCGTGGCTGTGGGCTGGCCATCCTTCGTGTTGTCGCAGGGTTTCCGCCGGGGACCAGCCCACTAGGGTGTCCCTGTCTGTATGGAGGGGGCATTTCTTGAAGTGTTCCCAGTCCTCCGGGGTGGTTTGGTCGCATGGGCAACGGGTGTGTTCGTCGGCGACGTGGATGTGCTTGCGGGCGAGCCATCTGGCGACCCTGGTGAGGAAAGGCAGTTGCTCCCTGAGGAGCTGGATGCGTCGTTTCTGGAGGTGGGCTGGGACGTTTGCTGGGCGGAGCGCTGAGTGGTAGAGGGGGACTTGCAGTCTGTCCTGGAGCTCCTGGATGTGCGCCCGGCTGTCTGCGTCGCCGAGCACGCGGGCGAGATGTTGGACGGGGTTGGGGTAGTGGTACGCTCTGTCGTGGGAGGAATAGGGGGCGTCCTCTGGTACCCAGTCCGGGGTCTGATGGGGCTCGGGTACAGGGGGCACGTGTTGGAGGTGTGTGTGGTTGCGGCCGAGGTCAGGGATCTGGAGGGCTGGTAGGTGTGTTGTGCGCTGGTGTACTGCCTGGTTGTCGACCTTACCATTTCCGTATTGGTGCCTGTGGTACTCTTGTTTCACGATGTGGAGTTGGACGTAGGGGGGAAGGCTGCGTAGGGCTTTCCAGAGTAGCAGTGCCTGGGTGCCGAGGCTCGTCGCGGTTGCTTTGTGAAGTGGTTGCCTTGCTATGCGGAGGAGCAGGTGGGTGTCGATAGTGGCGTCTACCACGAACCAGACCCGGACGATGTGCGGGGAGTGGGCGGGTAGGTGGGCCGCGACCTCGGTGATGGCGTCGGCCATGGCCCCTAGCTCCCCGTGGGAAGAGGCCCCATAGGTGGTGTGGCCCGTGTGGTGGTCCATGTGGTAGTGTCCCCCGGTGTGGGTTAGCTGCAGGGTGGCCCCCCCGGTGATGGGCGTGAGGGCGGATTCGCCTGAGGCGTCGGTGAAGAAGAGCCGGTCCGCCGGTGATGGTTGTGGGAGGCGGCATGGGTTCATGGGCAGGTAGGCGTATATGGCAAGGCCCGTGGCAAGGTGGGCTACTGGGGTTGTGGGCTGTAGGATGGGGGTGGCGTACACCCCTATTCCTTTGGAGATGATGTGCTTCGCTTGGGGGGACAGGGCTATGAGTCCCTGCTCCGGCTGTCCTTGTGTGAGGTAGGAGTAGATGTAGTGGAGGATGTAGGCTGTGTCAGGGTTTAGGTCGTGGCATGTGAGGGTTTGTGTTCGGTGCTCCGGTGTGTGGCAGGAGTGGTGGAGTGGATAGTAGGGGTGCTCGTGCTTGCCCGTTCTGCCTGGCTCGTACATGCTGTAACGGATGGCGACCCCTGCTGGGTCGGGGCGGGGGCATGTGGGTGTAGTGGTGAAGAGCCATTTGGGCGCGTGGTCGGGGTTCCATGCTACCGTGGGGTTAGTGTCGGTGCGGTGGAACCATGGGGCTATCCATGCGTAGGCCTGTGGTGGTAGGTGGGTCGTGGGGTGGGTGTGGTGGCGTGCTATGAGGTGTAGCACGGGCCATGGTGCGGTTGGTGCCTCGGGGTCACAGGCCCAACATGTGCGTGGCATGCTCTGGGAATCTTGGGGGACCTTTGGTAGGTCTCGGGCGGTCATGTGGTGTTTCGGTATGCGCCATTTTGCCCCGTGGTGGGTGACGGTGGTCTGCGTGGGTTTGGCTTCATTCGGGGCCAGTAGCAGGGTTAGTGGTGGGACTGGGCCCGTTACTGGGGGGACGGGTTCGTGTTTCGATCCGGTGGGTGCGTAGGGCGGTGTCTCTGGGATGGGTCGCGGGTGTTGCTTTGTGAATTCTCGGTAGGCTGTGCGCATGTCTTTGCTGCCCGGTAGAGTGTGTCCCGCTGTTCGTGCCGTCTGTGTGAGGTACTGGTGGAAGAGGCGGTATTGTGGCCATTCGGGAAGCTGTAGAAAGGGGGTGTGGTGTGCCCCGCTGTGGTGCAGGACCCGCATTTGGGCGAGGGTGACGTATACTACGGTGATGGAGGCCCCGACAAGGTCTATGGTGTGGATGGTGCCCTTGGGTTGGTGGTGGAGGTCCCCGCAGAGGACCGCTAGTGGCCCTTTCTCTGGGCACGTGTGGTTGGTGAGTATGGCGTGGTGTGGGGATGGGAGCAGAAGCTGCAGGTGGTTCCACAGGCGGGTGTTCATGTTGGTGGGCATGCCCGTCTGGTGGAGTACCCAGCGCGGGCATGTGTTGCGGGCCCGTTGTGCGGCTTGGAGGCGGATGGCGGTGACCTCGCGGACCTCCGGTGAGTGGTTGTGGGTCATGCGGTGAAGGAGGAGGGCGGTGTGTCTGGTATAGGCCGCTTTCACCTCGTCCCCTATGGCGTCTCCATAGTGGGGCCATGCCGCTCGGATGGCGCGGGTGGGTATGGAGGTGGGCCAGCCCCCGTGTGCTGCCCATGCCTTGGTCACGGCGCGTGTGGCCGGCTGGAGGGCGGTGGTGGGGTGTGTTAGGTGGAGTGCTTGGAAGCCTATGGAGGCGTTCAAGACCCCGGTGAGGTAGTACGCCAGGCTCTGGTGGGACAGGGAGAGGGCCTTGGTGGTCGGGGACGCATATCTGGGGAGATGGGCGAGGTGTGACTGCAACTTGGGAGGGAGGGTGGCGTCCCCAGGGTTGGCGGCCTGGACTACCCCCAGGTGGGTGGTGGTTGTCACGACTTGCATGGGGGGCCCTTGTGGCCCCAGGGTGGGAGGTGTGGCAGACCCCTTGATCATGGCCACTGACTTTGTGGGGTGGACGATGAGGTTGTTGTGGGAGAGGTAGGAGACGGTCACGTCCAGTAAGTCGTTGGCCTGTTGGGTGACCGTTGGTCCGGGGTCCGGGGCATGGAGGTCGTGTGGGGTGTGCGCGATGGTGAGGTTGGTGTCGTCCGCGAAGCCGACCAGGGGGGAGAGGAGGGGGTAGGGTGCGTAGGCCGGGTAATCCTGCTCGATTGCGAGGGCCAGGGGGAGCGTCACTAGAAGGTACAGGAAGGGGCCCTCTGCTCCCCCTTGGGGGACCCCGCTGCCTGGCTCCAGGAAGGGGGTGAGGCCTGCTCCTGTGCGGACCGTGTATTTGCGGGTGCGGATGTAGTCGGAGGTGAAGTTGTAGAAGGGGAGGCCTAGGCGTTTCCACACCGCTTCTAGAAGGAGCCAGGGGGTGTTCGGGAAGGCTCCCTTGACGTCGAGGGAGGCGATGATGAGGTCCACCGGGTCCATGTCCGCGATGGTGTCCTGGAGGAAGATGGCCTCGTGTGGGGAGCGGCCTGGGATGGCCCCCCAGAGGCTTGCTGGTATGTGGGGGTCCAGGTGGGGGCGGATGCGGCGCAGGAGGATGGTCCAGACGATTTTGACCTCCGTGACCGCACAGACTATGGGGCGCCAGTTGTCCGGGTTCGCCCAGTCCCCTTTTTTGTAGAGGGGGCGGACAACGTTTGCCCAGTCTGGTGGCAGGGGGGTCCGCCCCGTGACGATGTCCCAGAGGCGGTGGGCGAGGACGCGGAGGAGGTGGGCGGGGAGGTGGTAGTATGCCTCTGCAGGGAGGCCGTCGTAGCCTGGGAATTTGTGTTGCCGGAGACTGTGGATGGCCTTCCGGACTTCGTGGATGGTGAAGGGGCGTTTTTCCAGGTGCCTCCTCTGGGCGTGGTTGAAGACCCGAGGGAGGCGGTCGATTTTGGCCTGGGTGTCCGGGTCCAGTGTGTCTTGGGTGGGGGTGTGTTGCCGGAGGAAGCTGTCTTGGGTGGCTTGGATACTTGGCTTTAATACTCAAGAGACATGTGCATATTTTTCGGTCAGTTGTTTAGCCTTTTATGCCATGGACCTACAATCAATGGTGGACTTTCATCAGCAATTCTGATCCTGAATTTTTGCTTTGTGCTAGGGTGTAAGGCAGCAATCGTTCTGAAAAATGTGACTTTGTGAAAGAGGAGATGGAGTATGTGGGTTTTGACGTGGGGTATGGCTGGTGGAAACCAGCCGCGTCTAAGATGCAGCCCCTACAGGGCATGCAGATTCGCGATGACCCTAAGAAGGGTCTACGCGACGTGAGGAGTTTTGTGGGCGCCTGTAACTTCTATCGGCGTCACATCCACAATTTTACCTACTTCTCTGCCCCCCTCACTGACCTAATCAAGAAAACTACTCCCTGGAGGTGGACCGCCAGAGAAGAGGAGTGTTTCCAGGAGTTAAAGAAGAAAATTGCCTCCTCCAACTGCCTGGGAGTACCCCGCCCTAAGGGCGAGGTAGTCCTGATCACTGATGCCAGTGATGTAGGGGGGGGTGGAACGATCTTTCAATGGCAGAAGCTTGACCCAGCCGAACTAACCCAGTGCCATTATCGTACTAATGGACTGAACCGTGATGGCTCCTTGAAACATGACTATCCTACCAGTGAGTGGCAGCTGGTGCCACTGGGACACTGGAATTGGGAATGGAACCAAGCGCATTCCTATTACAGCACCTATGACAAGGAACTCCTGGCCGGTATGTTGGTGCTTTCGTCACAATTCCGACTCCTGGGATCTAACCCTATTGTCTGGCTCTGTGACCAGGAACCTGTGAAGTCTTTCCAGAAGGGCCCACCACCAGAGAAACCAAAACTAAAGCGGTGGTGGACTTACCTGAGCCAGTTCAGGCTGACAGTCCATCATATCACCGGTATAACAAATGAACTGTCTGACTATATATCGCGCAATAACTTCGATGCGCTTATAGGTGAGAGCTCTGAGGCGCTCGCCAAAGAGACTTTCCAGCGTATGGATGTCCAGCTTGACCTGTGCATGCGCACTGCTGGAATCCTGGAGGGTTGGAGCCTAACCGACTATCAGTCAGAGTATAAAGAAATTCTCCAGACCCTCAGCACTGGTCTGGAACCCCGTGTCATTGACGGGCACCAGTGGTATAAAAACAACCAGTACCTCTTCTACGAGGACCGTATTGTTGTACCTGAGGCACCGCTTGATGGGTGCCTACGATGGTCCCATCTCAGCTCTGGTCACAATGGCGCTAATCACTCAGTGGACTTCTTCCGCTAGTGTTTGTACTCTAGTCTAACCCTGACTGAACTGAGGTCTCGTATGCAGACCATTGTGGATGCTTGTGGCTGTCATGCCAGCAAGCAGAGCAACAGTAGGGATAGGGGACTGATTTCCAGCTTACCCATACCCTATTGTGCTGACTCTCTTATCTATGTGGATTTCATCCACGGCCTACCTCGCTTCGGCGGCTATGATAGTTGCCTAGTGGTCACCTGTGGCCTATCTCGCTTCACCCGTGTGTTCCCTTGCAATAAGAAAATCACAGGTGAGCAGACTGTGAAAATGTTGGTCGAACAATGGTTCGAACCCTATGGGGCACCTCAGCAGGTGCACTCTGATGAAGATGTACGCATCCGCAGTGACACTGGGTGGTACAAACGGCTGCTAAATGCCCTCAACGTGGAGGTAACCACAGGTGTGCCCTATACCCACAGGTCTACCCCTCTTTGTGAGGGACAGAACCGTGTGGTGGAACAAAACCTACAAATCCCGATGAAACAGGAGCGTACCAAAGACTGGGTACGCCTAGTGCCCTGGGCATGGCTGACCATGAACTCACGGCGGAGCTCTTCTACGGGTTTCACCCCCCACGAACTGTTCCATGGAGGACGACCTGCTTGGTTCTTCAAAACCCCCTTTCCTGAGGACTTCAAGAGCCCTGTTGGAGATTGGCTGGAACACAAGCAGTCCATGGCTAACCAGGCTGGGACTAACCTGAGACACATTCGTGACCGTGAACTGAGCCGGCAGAACCGCCTACGGCGACCTGCCAGCTTCAAGGTTGGTGACCTTGTTTTGGTTCACCATTCACGCCTACCCTCCTGGCCACGTAACTGCCTACAGGACCCTTATTTTGGACCCTATCGTATCATCAGGATAGATGGATCCAGGATCCATGTCAGGTGCAGTCCACGTCTAGGTGGTGAACTGCTGTGTGCACCTAAACAGTTGAGGCACTATCACTCCCCTGATGATCTGTCCCCGGACGAGTGGCGCCTCAGCGACAGTGAGGTCGAGCGTATTGACCTAGAGAGCGCTGCCAGCCCAGAGGAGGCAGACGAACTCGAAGAGATGACTGCCGATGAGATGGCAGTCAATTGTTACTACGTGGTTGCAGGTATTGCTCGCCACGGATATAACCAGGCCTCGAAATTCCTAACCCTGTGGGATGGCTATGGGTTATCTGAGGCGACCTGGGAACCTATGTCAGCCTTCATACAACCAGATGGGAGTATCAACCCCATCTTCCGCTCCTACCTGGTTGAGAACAAGGAGGGGCAGCTACCCACCCGTGCTGAGACTCTGTCCAAGCGTAAGAAGAAAAACTAATTTCCCCCTGTCAGTCTACTGACTGTGTTCTAGCCTTACAGGTGCAGTGAGCACTCTTGTGCAGATGTGCCTGTGTATGTGTGTAAGTGCAGTTGTCACAGTTGCCCCGCATTGCATCGCAGGACAGGACCATTAGCCCCCCGTGACAACGACTTCCTGGCCGAAGGCCATTGGTTTTTCACAGACCACTGCTTACTGAGCACTGCACTGACCCTGTCTGTGCCCTGCAGTCCCATGCCTATGGTTTCAAGCGTGGACCAGGTGGCCACTTATCAGGTTTGCAGCCACCCAGCGAGTGTATGCCTTGTTGACCATGTGTTGCATGGGGACTGCCCTGATGTAATGACCTTGGGGAGCCAACGAAGAACGGTGGCTTACTACTCCAGGGGGGAATGACAAGCAAGGTGTTATGAAGCAAGGTGTGTCCTCCCTCTTGGGGACAAGCGAGCCCACAGTTAGGACCCCTGACTGGTCCAAACCCATGGGATTCTACCCTTCCTTACAGGGTTTACCATACCCTTAAGTGTGCTACGTATGTCTGGGTGTGTCTCACTTCTCTCCCCGGCGTGGCTCCCGGAGACCGGGCTTGGCTGACGTCGGACCGAAGGTCCTAATCAGGTACTATTACAACTCCTATGGCGCCCAATTTCTGTGCTGGCGCCTGTCCTTCGGGGAAGACGGCAAAAGCCCTACCTACCAGAGGGGAGGGGTGGCCAAGTGTGCAAAGGGCATACAAAACGCCCATTTTTGCTAAAGGCCAAAAGCTAACGCACTCCCCAGGCCCACGTGGAAAAGCACGCGGGACAGGAGACTCCACTACACTACACTCACTAACGCCAGCACCGGCCTTCGAAGGCAGGGTGAGCACTCATCACTTGCACTCAACTTCTGCCAGGCCTGCTGACCCTAACACCTACACACGCTACTTGGAGTTGCTGTCAAAGATGTCAGGCGTCTTACTGACCCTCCTGTGAGAAAGCAAGAGAACACAGCGCTACTAAGCGACTGTGGCCTAACAGGGACGCCACTACGCGTCTCCCTGTCAGGGCTTGGAGGGAAGGAGTGCTCAGTGTGCGTGCACAGCCTGGATGGCGGTGAAGTCGGACTGCACTCACCACTCCTGGCTGAGCTGCAGTTATTTGTTTGTGTGATCTGCGCAGAATATTTTAGCGCTGCTCAAAGAGACTGCACGAATCACCCTTACCTTCCCACCTGTAAAGCAAAGCCAGATGGCCTGGGTTTGCGGCTGAGGAACCAAGACTACCTCCACGTGTCATACGCTTATCAGGTAGCCCTATAATACGCTGTCCTCAAACTCAGGTGCAAGCAAGCAAGCTTGAGGAACTCAACCCGTTCTCTTATAGAACGTGGGGTGGAGTCCCTGGGTAGCCTAAACCAGAGTTGTACCGTGCGCATTTCGCGTGGTCTACCCTTTAATGCGTCATATGCATGCACAGGTATGCACTGGTTTTCCAAATCCTCATTTTCTCTCCTAATTTAACCCATCACAACCAATCCCAGCGTGACTCAACCAGGAATTAAGCTCCTCCAGGGCTTACCTACCTTACTCACCACGCATCATGTGAATGCCGGGGAAGACACGACCGAAAAATAACCCAACGCGCTTAACCAAACCTACGGCGAACTATAGACCACCCTAAGCGATTAATGCACTGTGTGTCATGCATGCTTTCCTTGTCTTGTTTCCTGCAGAAAGAGGAAAGAGAGTGGCGCACTGCACAGCGCAAAACAAGGCTAAGCGTTTTAAGCAACCCTATTTTAGCGCTATGGCAACACGAACACGAGCAAGCACTTTCTTTTCTTACCTGTGAAGAGAAAACAAGGGTGAATTGGGGCACAGGGAAAGCGACACAGCGTGTGAATGCCTCAATTAGGCACATGCATCGCGAGCACAGCGCATATTCTAACCCTACGTGCGCGCTGCGCGCTCCATTCGCATCGCATACCTTTCATTTCTGTTTTTACCTGTGCACAGCAAGGGAGAGGAGCACCCTAAGCCCCAACAAACACAGCGGTGACAACCCTAACGTTTTAACGAAGCAACCAACACACGTGTGAAATGACACCTACATACCTAAGAGGTGGGTTGTCCACCTGCTCTGTGGTGTGGGTTCATTTTTGGTACTTTTTCCTAAAGTTTCTAAAAATTTTGATGCAACTGTGCAAAAGTTTCTTTTAGAACTTTAAAAACTCCGGCTCATACCGTCTTTTTTTAGAGCCGTTTACGCTTGCCCAACGCATTTTGTGGGGTCCGCTTCTGTTGCGCTTGTCTGCGACTTTACATTTCAGTGTAAAAATGAGGATTTCTCGCGTTGTTTCGTCAATTTTTAGCGGTTTGATTTCTTAAATCGCTACATCCTTCGCTAAACCACAGGATTCACTCCCTGTTGGTTTCATTTTCTATTTTTTTCAGCTCCTGGAGATTTGTGTCCTCCATTGGTAGTATTGCTCCGCCCTGGCCCTTGGTCAGGACGTTTACTGAATTGCTGTTTATGCAGCGATAGCCGTCCGCATTAGAGTGTTCGACTGTACCCTAGTGGGCAAGCATGTGTGCTCTAGGGAGGGAGTCCTGGGTTCAAACCGCACTACCCCCAAAATTTTTACTAAACGTTTTCGCCGCACGCTGGCGACTTCTGAGGAATGCCCCATCTAAGGGAAATCAGTCACGGTACATTACACTGTTGTTCAAGGGTACCTACAGTGTGATGGGCTTCTATGAACTGATGACAATGTTCTTGGCAGGTTTAATGCATTTTCTGAGGTAATTTTGGGAATATTTGAGCCTTTTTCCTTGGTCCTACTAACTTGATCAACTAGTACTCCAGGGGGGAGTAAGAAAAAGTCACTGCCATGTCTTTCTTGGAGGGATTGATCCAAGCCAAGCCTCCCTTAAAACCCTTTTGTTGATGCTAAGACTTACTTAAGTATTTTTATCCCTCTTTTGAAGCTCTAAGTACACTTTCTCAAAGTAACTAGGGTTATAACCCTAGCCCCCCATGAAGTTCACCCATACCACTCAACTGAGCGGAGGTACCTTCCTTCATGGAGGATATACCGAAATAAAAAAGGCATTTCATGCCTTAGGCCTTGGAGGTTAAGCCTAGTGGTCTCCCACCCCAAGGCCCCTATGCTCAAATGTTTCTACCACTTATTGTTGTTCTACCTTTTAACTGTTTCTGAATTCAGTTGCCTCGCCAAGTCATAATCTGTGTCTGGCCTAACTCCTTTGCCCCATATTCCTAACCAACTCCATTTCATCCAAACGAGTGCACATGAAGTGCTTGAGGCTAATTGGGAGGCAAGAGTCATGCCAGTTTTCATCTAAAAATCATTTGTTTTATTCCTTTGTGATTGAATCTTCGTATTTATACCTGCTTTGTATATCTGCAGCCCTTCTGTGTTACACTGGATTTCAAAGTATTCATTGATTCGATCCAGATTCCTGTTCTTGCTCTACTTACTGCCTTGGTTTGGGTTTTCAAAATCAAAACCTGCAGGATTTCACCAAAATATCTAGGGCACTAAACAAGGACATCTTTCTAATCTCCTATGAGTCCTACCTGATCCGTAGCCAAGGGGTTCATGACTAACTACCGAAGACAAAAGTCATAAAATTTACAAATAGAATCCCAAATCCCTTAAAATAATAAAATGAAGCCCAAATCCCTACACACACGCAGTGCAAGTGCAAATTCCATCTTCACCATGTGTGGCCGGCTGCCGGACTTTGCCACCGGCCTCGGTTCCTTGCTTAGCTTAGCGATTGCCAAGCGGCCGTGGTGGGGGGTGCCTCACCAAGCCCTCATGTCCAAAAGACAAAGGGGGTGTGAACGCATGCATTCAAACAATTACACCTAACACCACACAAACAGGCATGACAAACACATAGCTCATACAAATCATCACAAAATCTGACCTGAACAGAAAACTGTCAGCTCAGAACGTCGTGTTAACGCCGTAAGACCAGCACAGGCCTAAAACCGACAAATCTATATCAACCCCCTACAGAACGTTCTTGTACATACAATTGCCATTGAAGTACACATTGTCACTGTTGATTACTTTGTACTGCAAGGGTGACACATCCTCCAAGGACGTTCACAAGTTGCGTTCCTTTGTGTCAAAACATTTTGAGTTCATCAAACTGTCCCTAGAAGTTAGCTACTACTTGAAAGTTCATCAAGTTGACCAATATGGTCTACTGTAAGTTAAAATGGGGATCTGATAGAAATGTCAAATTGTAACATTGAAAACGTGGGCCCGAGATGAATGGTCAATGGTGACATGATCCCCCTGCCTAATTGGACCATCTAAGACGGAGCAAATGGAACAGTCTGTGGACCTCAAAGAAAACACTGCAGTGTCACTACAAATTTGTGATCGCATATCATCGCACATGACAAACAGTGGTTTGTTAATCTTAGCCCACGCAAACTGCACCCCCTTTTGGAAGAGAAGGACCTAAAAAATGACCGCCCAAATAACTATTTTTTTGGACATTTGCAACACACATGGCCCAGATGCCACCGAAAAAATACAATTTTACCCAATTTGCTGCTTTTTTCCACTTTTTGCTTATCAAAATAAACTATTATTTTGTCTGATTTGAGGGGTGTGTTTTACCAATCTTGTCGTTTTTGTATTTCAAAAGCCAACTGGTGCGTGCCTGTTCGGGAGCTCATTTTCAAAATATGACATTCTGCGGGTCTCCAGTTGCACCTATGTTTGTCCTGCGAAATAAATTGCTTTTTTGTGTACCTGAGTGCGCGAGGCCTCGCGCACTCAAGGTCATGGAAACAATTGTGTACAGAGGGCAACAAAAACAGGACACGAAGTGCACAACGTACAAACACTGAGATAAAAGCTTGGCAAAAATGTACAACCCTTAAGGGCATATAATTGCATTTGCGTCGAAGGCGAGTGCGCGAGCCCTCGCGCACTCATGACTGCAAAAAGAGGCGTAACACTTGGGTTAATGGTGACTTACTTCTTCTTCGGTCCAGCAACCTTAGCCAACCTGGAACCCAGGCTTCTTGCTGTTGTACTTGTCCCACTTGGAGAGGCAACGGTACCTCGAGACGGCAGGGTACCAGAACGCGAGGGCGGCTTGAACTCTGCAGTAGCACTGGCAGCAGTCTTCGCTTTCTTCTTGGACTGTTCCTTACCAGAGTCGGGGCTGCTTGCATCGAAGTGAGAGGCGGATGCCCGCTTGCGCTTCTGCTGGGTCTCCAGTACTTGCTCCAGATCGTCTTCTTCTGACTCCTCGTCAGTATCGTCGTCGTCTGATTCCGCGGGCTTGTCCGATTCCTTCTCTTTCCCTTTTGCTTGCTTCTTGGTACTCGAGGGTGTTCCTTTTCCGGCTGCAGTACCCTGAGTTGGTACAACTTTGGCAGTCTTCTTCATCTTGGCTTGCATTGGCAAGGTAGGTGCAGGCGCACCAGGCTCAGTGTCTTCAGCGGGGGCCTCAGTCACGACATCTTGCTGGACGGCTTCTGCAGCATGCACCTGCTGGTGCCCTTCATGCCCTCGTTTGCTGTCCAAAACCCACAGTGGAATGCCACGCTGGAGCCACTCTTCTTGAGTATCCCAAGTTGCAGCTGTTGCTCCCTGCTCCGTCTGATCGGCCTCCAGCATGTACCGCATCACGATTGCATGCTG
This sequence comes from Eutreptiella sp. 'Long Island Sound 2002', assembly GCA_964036045.1. Taxonomy (NCBI): domain Eukaryota; phylum Euglenozoa; class Euglenophyceae; order Eutreptiales; family Eutreptiaceae; genus Eutreptiella; species Eutreptiella sp. 'Long Island Sound 2002'. The sequence goes on from OZ038378.1 coordinate 139,045,708, forward strand.
CAGAGCACCTCCAACGGCATTCCCTAGGTCCTTTTGCTTGATCGTTGACACAGCCAGAAACGCCACTTTAGTTTTGAGGTCAGACATCGCAATCTTTGCGGCCATGGCAGGCGTGTCGTCCACAACAACCACTGCATCAGGAAGCCCACTGCACAAAACGTATCTGTCCAGGTACCACAGCACGTGAATCAGAGGCATGAAACCGCCGAGGTTCTTCTCTTGCATCTCTTCGAAATGTCCAGCGGAATACGACACATAGTTCGGCAACTGTAAATGTGATGAATATAGACGAATAACGGAGGCAGCAGTGCGCGAGGCCTCGCGCACACAACGGCATCGTAACAATCGAAAGAAGCAGATATACCTGCTTATCCCAGCGACTCGTTGTTCCGATCCACATACAGTGCTCGTCGAACTGATACGTACTGCTGGTCACGGGACCTGAGTCGCTGTGCAAATGTTAACACCAGTTGCGCCGCCAGGTCGTTCCGTTTCAGTCCTTTCCATAGGTCACCTGCTGTTTGGTATGCTGGTTCTGCCGCGCATGCCTCTCGTAGTGCTGCTGCTCCTTTGCTTACTTCTGCAATCATGCGTTGCTCTACGGATTTTCTGGCTCGAAGTGGCATTTTGCGTCTTTCTCTGTGGAATTATATTTGCGCACATATGTTGGTTATCGTTTCGCACAGCGACCTTTAAAAAAAATGTATTAGAAAACATCTGGCCTTTTCCTGTCGTCATTCTGGTGCGTGTACTGTCGCCGCAAATTGGATTTGGTGTCTGCGTGCGCTCCGTTCCCAGTAACCGCAAACTGTTTTCGCAACCACAATTTCCTGTTCTGCGTCCGTCTTTAAACCCAGTTGGAAAAAAAAACCATGTCTATCGGTCAACGAAGGCTACGCCGCTATTAAAACCGGACACGTCTACCATCGAGTGGCTGTTGGAAAAAAGCAAATCATTCCCCTGATCCCCTGAAAAATATGACGAAGGTTACCGATGTATAATCGACTGTCACAGGTGGTAGACGTGAAGGGGAATGTAAATACCGGCGTAGCCTAGCTTGATCGCTTTTTCATTTTCTTCTGTCATTTAAGTGCGCGAGGCCTCGCGCACTGATTGTTTCCGGGGAAACAATGTTCTATACCGTGTTGAATCTGATCAACATGGTGTCTACACACATATACACCGGAAAAATCAAACGTGTTTGTCCGTCTCGTACTGTACCTGCAATTGTACGCGTCACATCCAGTCTGAAAATTCAATACATAACGTGACCTGAGTGCGCGAGGCCTCGCGCACTCAGGTTGCTTAAATTTGTATTTTATTTTCACTTTACAGTACATGTGTTTCCCCTAACATGGGAAGTCCGACAGCCATACACTTCCAATGCTCCCTGGTCAGCACAATCCTAATTTTAATACCGTGTGGGAGCTGCGTATTTCCGCAAAAGCCAGTCCTTACGGGTTGTTACGTTTCGTGATAAACTCTGCTTTCGCTATCTTGAGTGCGCGAGGCCTCGCGCACTCAGAACGCCAGAGAAATGTAAAAAACGTCACATTGAGGAACACGGAGTTGCACAACACGAAAAAAGCAATTTATTTCACTACGTCTAAAATCACGTTCATGAAACATCCAAAAAAATAGTTTTTTTGCCCTGTTGCGAACCGGTCCTTTTTTGCGCGTTCGGCGCGCAAAACAGGGTGCAGTTTGCGTGGGCTAAGTTAATGAGAGCGAAAAGAAGGTTGATATGCAAGATAAATTGCTGGCAAATGACACTGGTGCTATTGAATCAGGTACGCCAAAGTGACTTGCGCAGAATGTACATCTGACCAACAGAAAACTAAGCTACTGGCTGTACCGCCAGAGACGCACCGCACTTGGTCAGTGACGAGGACTTTCGCGGTTTTTGTGATGAAATCTCATGCGGCAGGTATCATTTCTGTTTTTAGAAGAAGGTACTGAAACAGACGTTGGAGATGGTTGCAGCTCGCAATCTCGACAATCGCAAGATATTCAGAGAGTTGGAAAATCTAAAGATGAAAGCGAGCATGGCCTCTGATATCTGGAGTAAGAGTGATGCATCCTTGATCGGCACCTCTTTATACTACATTGACGACAACTTTGAAAGGCCGCAAGCCATGTTCATTGGCTGTACGGGTTTGACCGTGCTGCCCGTTCATGGAGGTGCCACACTCCGCGCTGGTGGACCGCCCGTGTGATGCATTTGGCACCCGGGTGGGGACTCACATTCAATGCTTTGTTTTGTGTCTCCGGAGATTGGGCTTAGGGACTGGCAATCCACGCTTTTTTGCGTGGCTCCTCGAGTTGGGGTTAGGTACTCACAATCCACGCTTTGTTGCGTGGCTCATCGAATTGGGGTTAGGGACTCACAATCCACGCTTTGTTGTGTCGCCCCTCGAGTTGAGGTTAGGGACTCATAATCCAAGCTTTGTTGTGTGGCCCCTCGAGTTGGGGTTAGGCAGTCACAATCCACGCTTTGTTGGGTTGCTCCGGAGGTTTGCGTTAGAGACTCACAATCAACGCTTTATTGCTTGGCTCCTCGGGTTGGGGTTAGGGACTCACAATCCAAACTTTGTTGTGTGGCCCCTGGAGTTGGGGTTAGGGATTCACAGTCCACGCTTTGTTAGGTGGCTCCGGAGGTTGGGGTTAGGGCCTCACAATCCACGCTTTGTTGTGTGTCCCCTCAAGTTGGGGTTAGGGAGTTTTAATCCACGCTTTGTTTGGTGGCTCCGGAGGTTTTCTTTTTTGCACTGTGTGTTCCCGCGTTACCCCCGGGGCACTGGGGGGCCCCGTCTGTGGTAGCTTACAAGAGTAGATTAGGAGGAGTGTGATCAATCTATGTAAACTGAGTAAGTACATTTGATGTTGTTGCGCGGTGGGATCCGGGATCCTGTGTCAACCTGATCAGGCCGGATTGCCTGCACCAAGAACTTTTGCGTTTCACCAAGGGAGCCCGAGGGGATCCTGGGGGATGTCCTTCTTCTGGGCTACTGGCTGTGTTTTTTCAGTGGCAAAAACCGCGGGAGCCATCAGGCTTCCTACCGCATGCTTTTTGTACTGAGAAAACGCTGTCAGCTTTACCTTGGGGGAACGCTCAGCACACCCAAAAAATCTGGTCTCTTGGGAATGCATGAGCAAACAGGAGCGAAAAAAACACAATTAGATCAGGAGCATCCAGGAAGATCTTCTAAACACACACTCCCCTCTTTTCTGGTCCCTGCGAGTGCGGGGCCCCTGGAACCCTGGTTCCCTTTTGCACAGAAACACATTGAAGGACAGAGCGTCATGTAAAGGCAGATCAAATTCTTGGAAAAAACAGACAGGTTTGGGCTGCACGTGTGGCATTTCTGCACCGACAGTGAAACCGGACTGCATGTCCTCTGGAGCAGGACGTGATACGAGGCAGGAAAGTTGTAGAGGGCGGGCCCGGTGATCCTGAGACGTTTGTGTGTGGGGGGGGGGGGAGTTGAGGCACCATGTTGCAGAAATACAGGGCCTTTTACCCTTTGGTACAGAAGAACACTGAAGGACGGAGCGTCAAGTGATGGCAGATCACATTGCGTAAACAGCAGACAAGACTGGGCAGCACATGTGGCATTTCTGCTCTGGCACTGTAGCTCTTTGAAACTGGCCTGTATCCCCTGTGGAGCTGTGTGTGATATGTGGCAGGAGACTTGCAGGGGGCAAACACGGTGGTCCTGAAATGAGTGGCAGGGGGGGGGGGGGCTTGAGGCACCATGTTGCTTCGCTACAGGGGCGTGTTACCCTTAGGCACACACCTAGGATTTTATGAGGTACCGGAATCCCGTAACTGAACTGTCCAAAAACTGCCGCAATTGCGATGTACGGCCCGCCGCAACCCCATTTCGCCGAGGTTTTGGTGATTTGTGCCAAATCTGTGCGCATCTGACGTGATTTGGATAGCGCAATTGGTAAAATACGATGTTATCTAGCTGCTGTATTGAAATAGCGTCGATTGCATTACTGGATGTCCCAATAAACCCAAAATACCGCCATTTTTGCCCATTTTTGCCACTTTTGGGCCATAAATGGTGAATACGATGATGTCCTTGTGGTGTCACTAAATTTCAAATTGATCAAGTTTGTCCCTAGTGCCCTGTGAGGCTAGGCAAGCAATGATATGTGCCCGTGCATGCCCTTTACCCAAGATAATAATCCGGAGGGTGCCAAAAAACGGCCAAAACAAGTATATCTGCACTTTTGAACACATAAATGTTGATTAAAGTGATACGGTCGCGCTTTCATGTGATTTCAAATTGATGAAATGTGTCTCTAGTGCTACGTGAGGCTTGGCAAGCAATCATTTGTGACCGTGCATGCCCTTTACTCAAGCTTGCGATCCGGAGGGTGCAAAATAAGGCCCAAAACAGCTATATTTGCACTTTTGAACACATAAATGTTGATTATAGTGATACGTTTGCGCTTTCGTGTGATTTCAAATTGATGAAGTTTGTCCCTTGTGCTACGTGAGGCTTGGCAAGCAACAATTTGTGACCGTGCATGCCCTTTACTCAAGGTTATGGCACGGAGGGTGCAAAATGTTTGGCCTAAAACAGTGTTTTTGGGGCCTGAGTGGTCAGTTGTAGGGCCCCATACACTATTTTGAGGGTGCTGGACTCAAAAAAACGTGTTTTGCAAGGTGTTCGAGCCGATGATCGAGGGTTTCAGGGCCGCCATAACCAGAAAACGACTTTTTTGGCCAAAAAATGCCATTTTTTGGCCTAAAACAGTGTTTTTGGGGCCTGAATGGTCAGATATAGGGCCCCATACCCTATTTTCAGGGTGCTGGACTCGACTAGAGATGTTTTCCAGGGTCTTGAGGCAAATGATCAAGGGTTTGGGGGCCACCATCACCAAAAACCAGCATTTTTTGCCCAAAAATGCCAATTTTTTTTGCCTAAAACAGCATTTTTGGGGCATGAGTGGTCAGTTGTAGGGCCCCATACCCTATTTTGAGGGTGCTGGACACAGAGAAAAACGTGTTTTGCAAGGTTTTGGAGCATTTTATCAAGTGTTTTGGAGCCGCTATTACCAAAAACCGTATTTTTTGCCCAAAAACAAACATGCATGGTTTGACCTATACAAAAGCTGCTATTCGCAACTAGGTGGCGAATGTCATATTTGTCGCATACGGCCGAATTAAGATGGAATCAAGCCTGTATTGTCGATCTAGGGGCTGGAAATCTTCCAATTTGGGGGCTGGGGGGGTGGCAAACTCCGGAAAATAAGCTCTTTATGGTATAATTTGACAAAAAAAGTAGTATTTTTGCCTGTAGCTGGTTGTCGGATTTTTGGACCCCATAAGATCCTAGGTGAGGAGCACACTGAAGAACGGAGCGTCATGTAATGGCAGATCAAATTATGTACACCGCAGACAAGGCTGGGTTGCACATGCGGCGCTTCTGCACTGGACTGTATCCCCGTTGAGCAGGAAGAGATATGAGGCAGGAGAGTTGCAGGGGGCAGGCACGGTGGTCCTATAATGTGTGCGGGGGGGGGGGGTGAGGCATCGTATTGCGTGAATACAGGGGCCTGTTACCCCTTGACACAGAAACACACTAAAGAGCGGAGCGTCATGTAATGGCTGATTACATTATGGCTAGACCCGGCAGCACATCAACATCGGTATTCTGTGAAACGGGACAGTATCACTGGAGCATGATGTGAAATGAGTCAGGAGAGTTGCACGGGGCGGGCAAGGTGACCCTAAAATGGGTGCAGGGGGAAGGGTAGGGTACAATCATGCAGGCACAGGGGTCTGCTACCTTTTGTCACAGGGACTCACTGAAAGACGGAGCGGCATGGAATGGCAGATCAAATTATGAAGCCGCAGACCGGACGGGACTGTATAATTTTTCCCGCACTGGCAGAGAAAAACTGTGAGACTGTACTGTATCCCCTCTGAAGCAGTGACCCGAGGCATGACAGTTGCAAGGGGGCGGACACGGGAACCTGTGACGTGCCTGGAACTTCCGGATCAGACCAAGAAAGCAGGCTGGACACTGACACTGAGGTCACTGACACAGGGGAGGAAACTGACTTGAACCATACGCCTGGATGTTCATGTACATGCTTTCCCTGGTCGTGAAGCACAGGATTGATCGGACTCACTGAATGGACTCATCAGAATTGCAGTTGCTGCGTGGCTGTCTGGCCGCCCGAATGGGGACCTGAAATGCGCTTGGTACCACTAACGTCTTTTCCTGGCCGGACTTGGCTTCACATGTTGACAGGGTGGGGACCGAGCAGGATGAAACGCCACAACAAGGGGGGGGGTGGCATATAGACAGTTCCGAATCCACTGGAGGCACAGGGGAGATCCTGGGACAGGGGTAGGGTTGTTCAATCCAGACAAGCGTCTACATAAATCGGCTGCAGGTTATCAGCGTCAACGTCGGTTATCAGGCAGTCACAGTGAAAAGCCTGTTGCCAGACCCGATGCGCGGACAGTGCAGTGGGCCGATAATTGACTGTGACGGCGAGTTTAACGTCTGGTTACTCTCCTGCAACTGTCAGAACATCGCGGCATATGTCAGCAGATGGAACGGTGACAGAGGTGAGCAACACACAGAAGGGAATTTCTGGTGTCCTGCAGATGATAAGCAGATGGAGGGGGCTGGGCAAATACAAACTGGTGTGAGCTGGAGACTTGGATCACATAAAGACAGCGGGATGGAGCCCTGGCATTCTCTTGACGATGAAAGAATGGGTTTCTTATATGGAGATTCACATGTTGACAGTTCCCCGAAGATTGGACAGGGTGAGATGTCTCATTATTGGGGGGGGGGACATGCAGGCAGTTGCTGATCTGGGTAGCTCTGGGATGGAGGATGGGGGGGACTGACAAGTCAGGTCGCTGAGCGGGGGGGGGGGGGGAGAGGCAGTTGTAAATCCACTGGAGGGACAACGGGTGTTCTGGGACAGAGGCAGGGTTGTTCGATGCAGACAATCGGAAGTAGATTACAATTGCTGGCTCTGACGGTCATCAGGCTGATACACAGAATAGGCTGCTGTGGAATTCAATGTGCGGACAGTGCAGGTGGTTGTGGAAGCTACTGCAATTAAACCACAACGAAGTAAATCTCAAGAGTTCAGTGCATTTAAGGTTTGAGGTTTATGGCTTCACATGTTGACAGGAAGGAGACCGACCAGGATGAAACGTCAGAACAAGGGGGGGGGGCATATAGACTGTTCTGAATCCACTGGAGGCACAGAGGCGGGTCCTGGGACAGGGGCAGGGTTGTTCTTTCCAGACAAGCGTTTACAGAAATCGGCTGCAGGCACTGTCAGTTATCAGGCGGCCACAGTGAAAAGCCCGTTGCCAGACCCAATGCGCGGACAGTGCAGTGGGCCGATAATTGACTGTGACGGCGAGTTCAAAGTCTGGCTACTCCGCTGCAACAGTCAGGACATCACGGCATACGTCAGCAGATGGATTGGTGACAGAGGCGAGCAACACACGGAAGAGAACTTCTGGTGTCCTGCAGATGATAAGCAGATGGAGGGGGCTGGGCAATTAGAAACTGGTGTAAGCTGGAGATTTGAATCACAGAAAGACGTGATGGCGTGAAGGAGTCTTCGCATTCTCTTGACGATGAAAGAATGGTTTTCTTATATGAAGCTTCACATGTCGACAGTGACCCGAACTGAACCGAGCTGCAGTTATTTGTTTGTGTGATCTGCGCAGAATATTTTAGCGCTGCTCAAAGAGACTGCACGAATCACCCTTACCTTCCCACCTGTAAAGCAAAGCCAGATGGCCTGGGTTTGCGGCTGAGGAACCAAGACTACCTCCACGTGTCATACGCTTATCAGGTAGCCCTATAATACGCTGTCCTCAAACTCAGGTGCAAGCAAGCAAGCTTGAGGAACTCAACCCGTTCTCTTATAGAACGTGGGGTGGAGTCCCTGGGTAGCCTAAACCAGAGTTGTACCGTGCGCATTTCGCGTGGTCTACCCTTTAATGCGTCATATGCATGCACAGGTATGCACTGGTTTTCCAAATCCTCATTTTCTCTCCTAATTTAACCCATCACAACCAATCCCAGCGTGACTCAACCAGGAATTAAGCTCCTCCAGGGCTTACCTACCTTACTCACCACGCATCATGTGAATGCCGGGGAAGACACGACCGAAAAATAACCCAACGCGCTTAACCAAACCTACGGCGAACTATAGACCACCCTAAGCGATTAATGCACTGTGTGTCATGCATGCTTTCCTTGTCTTGTTTCCTGCAGAAAGAGGAAAGAGAGTGGCGCACTGCACAGCGCAAAACAAGGCTAAGCGTTTTAAGCAACCCTATTTTAGCGCTATGGCAACACGAACACGAGCAAGCACTTTCTTTTCTTACCTGTGAAGAGAAAACAAGGGTGAATTGGGGCACAGGGAAAGCGACACAGCGTGTGAATGCCTCAATTAGGCACATGCATCGCGAGCACAGCGCATATTCTAACCCTACGTGCGCGCTGCGCGCTCCATTCGCATCGCATACCTTTCATTTCTGTTTTTACCTGTGCACAGCAAGGGAGAGGAGCACCCTAAGCCCCAACAAACACAGCGGTGACAACCCTAACGTTTTAACGAAGCAACCAACACACGTGTGAAATGACACCTACATACCTAAGAGGTGGGTTGTCCACCTGCTCTGTGGTGTGGGTTCATTTTTGGTACTTTTTCCTAAAGTTTCTAAAAATTTTGATGCAACTGTGCAAAAGTTTCTTTTAGAACTTTAAAAACTCCGGCTCATACCGTCTTTTTTTAGAGCCGTTTACGCTTGCCCAACGCATTTTGTGGGGTCCGCTTCTGTTGCGCTTGTCTGCGACTTTACATTTCAGTGTAAAAATGAGGATTTCTCGCGTTGTTTCGTCAATTTTTAGCGGTTTGATTTCTTAAATCGCTACATCCTTCGCTAAACCACAGGATTCACTCCCTGTTGGTTTCATTTTCTATTTTTTTCAGCTCCTGGAGATTTGTGTCCTCCATTGGTAGTATTGCTCCGCCCTGGCCCTTGGTCAGGACGTTTACTGAATTGCTGTTTATGCAGCGATAGCCGTCCGCATTAGAGTGTTCGACTGTACCCTAGTGGGCAAGCATGTGTGCTCTAGGGAGGGAGTCCTGGGTTCAAACCGCACTACCCCCAAAATTTTTACTAAACGTTTTCGCCGCACGCTGGCGACTTCTGAGGAATGCCCCATCTAAGGGAAATCAGTCACGGTACATTACACTGTTGTTCAAGGGTACCTACAGTGTGATGGGCTTCTATGAACTGATGACAATGTTCTTGGCAGGTTTAATGCATTTTCTGAGGTAATTTTGGGAATATTTGAGCCTTTTTCCTTGGTCCTACTAACTTGATCAACTAGTACTCCAGGGGGGAGTAAGAAAAAGTCACTGCCATGTCTTTCTTGGAGGGATTGATCCAAGCCAAGCCTCCCTTAAAACCCTTTTGTTGATGCTAAGACTTACTTAAGTATTTTTATCCCTCTTTTGAAGCTCTAAGTACACTTTCTCAAAGTAACTAGGGTTATAACCCTAGCCCCCCATGAAGTTCACCCATACCACTCAACTGAGCGGAGGTACCTTCCTTCATGGAGGATATACCGAAATAAAAAAGGCATTTCATGCCTTAGGCCTTGGAGGTTAAGCCTAGTGGTCTCCCACCCCAAGGCCCCTATGCTCAAATGTTTCTACCACTTATTGTTGTTCTACCTTTTAACTGTTTCTGAATTCAGTTGCCTCGCCAAGTCATAATCTGTGTCTGGCCTAACTCCTTTGCCCCATATTCCTAACCAACTCCATTTCATCCAAACGAGTGCACATGAAGTGCTTGAGGCTAATTGGGAGGCAAGAGTCATGCCAGTTTTCATCTAAAAATCATTTGTTTTATTCCTTTGTGATTGAATCTTCGTATTTATACCTGCTTTGTATATCTGCAGCCCTTCTGTGTTACACTGGATTTCAAAGTATTCATTGATTCGATCCAGATTCCTGTTCTTGCTCTACTTACTGCCTTGGTTTGGGTTTTCAAAATCAAAACCTGCAGGATTTCACCAAAATATCTAGGGCACTAAACAAGGACATCTTTCTAATCTCCTATGAGTCCTACCTGATCCGTAGCCAAGGGGTTCATGACTAACTACCGAAGACAAAAGTCATAAAATTTACAAATAGAATCCCAAATCCCTTAAAATAATAAAATGAAGCCCAAATCCCTACACACACGCAGTGCAAGTGCAAATTCCATCTTCACCATGTGTGGCCTGTTGCCAGACCCGATGCGCGGACAGTGCAGTGGGCCGATAATTGACTGTGACGGCGAGTTTAACGTCTGGTTACTCTCCTGCAACTGTCAGAACATCGCGGCATATGTCAGCAGATGGAACGGTGACAGAGGTGAGCAACACACAGAAGGGAATTTCTGGTGTCCTGCAGATGATAAGCAGATGGAGGGGGCTGGGCAAATACAAACTGGTGTGAGCTGGAGACTTGGATCACATAAAGACAGCGGGATGGAGCCCTGGCATTCTCTTGACGATGAAAGAATGGGTTTCTTATATGGAGATTCACATGTTGACAGTTCCCCGAAGATTCAACAGGGTGAGATGTCTCATTATTGGGGGGGGGGACATGCAGGCAGTTGCTGATCTGGGTAGCTCTGGGATGGAGGATGGGGGGGACTGACAAGTCAGGTCGCTGAGCGGGGGGGGGGGGGGAGAGGCAGTTGTAAATCCACTGGAGGGACAACGGGTGTTCTGGGACAGAGGCAGGGTTGTTCGATGCAGACAATCGGAAGTAGATTACAATTGCTGGCTCTGACGGTCATCAGGCTGATACACAGAATAGGCTGCTGTGGAATTCAATGTGCGGACAGTGCAGGTGGTTGTGGAAGCTACTGCAATTAAACCACAACGAAGTAAATCTCAAGAGTTCAGTGCATTTAAGGTTTGAGGTTTATGGCTTCACATGTTGACAGGAAGGAGACCGACCAGGATGAAACGTCAGAACAAGGGGGGGGGGCATATAGACTGTTCTGAATCCACTGGAGGCACAGAGGCGGGTCCTGGGACAGGGGCAGGGTTGTTCTTTCCAGACAAGCGTTTACAGAAATCGGCTGCAGGCACTGTCAGTTATCAGGCGGCCACAGTGAAAAGCCCGTTGCCAGACCCAATGCGCGGACAGTGCAGTGGGCCGATAATTGACTGTGACGGCGAGTTCAAAGTCTGGCTACTCCGCTGCAACAGTCAGGACATCACGGCATACGTCAGCAGATGGATTGGTGACAGAGGCGAGCAACACACGGAAGAGAACTTCTGGTGTCCTGCAGATGATAAGCAGATGGAGGGGGCTGGGCAATTAGAAACTGGTGTAAGCTGGAGATTTGAATCACAGAAAGACGTGATGGCGTGAAGGAGTCTTCGCATTCTCTTGACGATGAAAGAATGGTTTTCTTATATGAAGCTTCACATGTCGACAGTGACCCGAACTGAACCTGGTGAAGTGTCTCTTTGTAGGGGGGGGGGGGGGCATGCTGAACTGGGGCCTCTTTGGGGTCTGTTGGGGGGGTTGGGTTGGGTTGGGTCAAGGCCTCGCCTGGTCGCCTACCCACGGTCCGCCGCGCCTTCCCTGCCGGACCCGACTGGGCGGCCGTACCCGGGTGTCCGGTCACAAGGCCTGCCGGACTGTACACCGCACCAAGACCCCGCGGTGGCGCTCGTGGGCAGGAGATGCCGCCGTGCCTGTGTGTATGTGCCCTTGTGTGTCAGGGGGGGGGAGGAGGGCTGTGGCACACCTGCTTGCTCCATTGTTGTTCGGCCGTGGCGCACATGGCGCAGGGAAGTGTGTGCCTGGTGCTCCAGGCCCCAGCACGGAGGCTGGAGAGCCTGACTCTGAGCCCGCCGGGGGAGATGAGGGCCTGGGCTCGCAACCTCCACGTCACAAGGACATACTACCCAACCACTTCACGACTGCCTATTGGCACGTGAAGGCGGTGGTGCGTGGCACGACTGGGGTCAGACCCGCACTCCTTGACTGCCTTAGGCACAGGTGGTGCTGCCTCGCGGGCTGGGTCCGGCTCCCACGGCCGAGGGCGTACCCTGGGCAAGTGGAGGGGCACCAGGGTGCAGAGTGTGCTTCCCTGCCCTGGGTGCCGCCAGTGCTGGCTGCACTGGCTGCGGCGCTCCAGCCCGCATAGACGAGGGGGCCCAGAGGGCACCACACCCGAATGGCCTCTCCTTTGGTCTGTTTGGGGGGGGGGGTCTGGAAGCAGTGCACAGACACCACTGAGATTGGACGATGCTCACTTTGAACCAGTTGAGATCTACCATCTGCAGGGGCAGGCGCGAGGGCAGGAGTGGACTGTGGCTTCAGTGGGTACTGTGAGGGGGGGGGGGGGGGAGGCAATTGTGCGATGGCCACTGCCGGTGGGCCTGTCAGTGATGTGGAGAAGAAGCAAACTCGGGGGGGGGGGGTTGGAAGGTGACTGTCCTAAATCAGTAGCTCTAGTGGGGGGCGTCTCCACGGAAGGTGTAGCTGATTTGCTCAGTGTGAAGATTTGCTCACTTGATGCCATGTTTCCAAGAGTAACGGGCCTCTTCACACAAAGTCAGGAGTGAGCAGGGGCTGAGAGGCAAGGAGAAAGAAGATTCTTGGTTCCCGTTCCAGTAAACGTCCGTGTGGGTGGAGCTGGCCAGGCTGGGACTGATGACTATTTCCCCTAACTCTGGTCTATGAATATGCCCAAAGATTCCCTGATTTGGGGGGTAGCGGGGTATAATCATCTGGTGGATCCGAATTCCGAAACATTGCTGAATATCCTCAATGAGGCGCATGACCAGTGTCGGGGCTGATGCTTGAAGGGGCAGGAGGGGGGCATGCATGGTGGTGTCGGGGGTATACAAGAGACCGTATTGTTTGATGTATCTCCGGGCTTTGCGGTTGTACTCTGTGACTTCCCGGGGTAATATGCAAAGGTCAGCCTCAACTGCGGGTGAGACAAAAATCCTGGATGTACCTAATAGACGGAGGCAGGCCTCTGCATGGGGCTGGGGGGGGCAGGAAAAAAACTCGCAGTAGGGAGGTGATTCTTGGGTGGGCGGCTGGGGGGGTGTAAAAAACAGTGGTACCCGCGGGGGGCCGGGGTTCAAGGGAGACATGAGGCTTCTGGGGCATAGTTTGGATAACGAACTCATTAACTGACTCTCCTTTCTCACCCGTAGAATTTTCTGTGACATCAGAATTAGTGTCTGAGCCTGAGTCGCTGGATACTCTTGTGGGTGTTCTGGACTTAGACTCCGACTCCGTGTAGCTGATGGAGTCTGATTTGGATCCCGGGTCGCTACTGGAGTCTGCCCCTGATTCTTGCATGCTTGCCGGTTCGGAATCCGTTTCTGACTCGCTGATTGAAGGGTTCTCCTGTGGCAGGGTGAGCAGGGCTAACTGCCTTGCTCTGCAGGCTTGCCGACGGACTTTGGCTTTCTTGTTGCGTGTAAAACCTGCGGAGGGCGAGCTATGGTGGGCAAAAGGTAGTGCATCATGTAGGGTCAAGGTAGTGCATCATGTAGTGAAGCGGTACCCCGAACCCCATGGCTAGGGTAGGGCATACAACCAGTCTCCGGTCCACTAACCCCATGTACGGAAGGGAAGACGCCCGTTGACGCCCGGTGCGAGCCCGGCGGGAGCGTGTTCCGTGCCGTAAAGCCCCGCATCGGCAACCGATGCGCCGCCAGCGGAGATTTATATATCAGAACATCAGGAATCAACAGGGTTTCATTTTCATATTGTTTCCGTCAATTCTTACGCTTCTGTTCTGATATTCACTGTTTTGACAGCTGGCGGTTAGCTCGCGACTTTAGCGTAACCGCCAGTTTAACTGTTATATACAGATATTTTAGCGCAAATCGTGACGAAGACTCTAAAGTCTTCAGGAATTGCATTGATGCATCCGCAATTTTCACATCTTACACTCGCAACCTTAATCCGAATTTTTCAGGATGTCGAAATCGGATTTTCGACTTCGACATCCCCGCACTTGATTTGACCTCTTTCGAGTGGACCTACGTGCTTCCCTATGCACAAATCAACTTTCCTTTTGTCTTGCCCTCCATTTGTCTTAGAGATATGGGCAAAACAAAGTTGATTCTTGAGGCCACTTGTGAGGGTCATATCTCGTGCTGCTTGCGAGGAATGATAATAAGGAAAGGTGGGATGTATTCACAATACTCCCGACGTAATTTAGGAAGCATTATACGCCTTGCGTCTCCACACGTGGGCGCCAGCGTAATGGATCATGGTCAAGAGGGTAGAGTTTGCGTTATAACTCTTTGGCCATGATATTGCGTGCGCTAAGATAACTTTCGAGTGTAGCGCGCGAGTGTTTGTGTTGCATAGGAACTTTCCTTGAGTTCCTATGAGCGATTGACACAAAGTTACGCCCTTGGAGGGGCATGACATATCGTGGGGGGAGCTACCTTTTTGGGCAATATGTGGTATGTGCCATGTGTTGTATTGCGTGCCCATTTGGCGGGTTTGGCTAAGAGCGATACACCCACCAATGGACCTCATATTGCACGAGGCCCTTCCTTATACTCCCCAGGATCAATCGCAAGCCTAACCTTCGCGGAGAGAAGCTTGTGTGGCGATCCCAAAGCGATGCTTTGGGAGCAAGGTGTGTGTCTTGCAATTTTCCATATTTTCATGTGCCCACTTGGGAAGTAGCGCTCGTAACCTTTCAAAGCGCCCCAAGTGGAGCACATATGTAGAATCGAAGGTCATTGGTGTCAAGTCATTGTGTTTAGAATGGGTGGTCGATTACTCAATCCAAGCCGAAGATATTATAATATATTCGTGCGCCTTTCAAGGAACTTTTGGGTGTTTTTTTTCGCCAATATTGCTGTTTTTTGCCCGTCATGATGTCAAGTGGCGACCGTGTATCTCAACGTTGCGCTCAATTGACATCATGACCCAAGTATGTCTCGGGGATACATGCTTCGGTGCCCAACATATCTTGGACCCGGCGAATAACTCCTCTTGGGCTTGGCACACCGTTGCCGCCATGTTGGCGATTCGGGACTATCCCAAATCATGGGCTCACTTGGCGACCCTGCCATTCCCAAAACAGGAGGAGTTGGGCGACGCCCAAAAGATATATTGGACACATATGGCTTGGTACCAATCCTATGGCACACTCTGGTCCAAGTCGGGCATGTGCCTCATTTGCCCTGGCCATGAGTGTGCGCATTTTCGGCCATTTTGAGGAATTTTCCACATTTTCTGCCCGCCGTGCACTATGTTCAGCCCACCCGTGCACGCCGGACGCATGGACCAATGGACCGTATAAGACATGGGTGTTATGTATATTGGTCCCCATGGTTCACACACCATGTGGGCGAAGCGGAGCAACCTTAGTTAAGGTGCTAGCCCAAAGTGAGTGTTGGCAATTTTGCCATTTTTGCATTTGTGGACCCAATTGGGATTGTCACCACGCCGAGTGGCATGGAGATCTTTGAGAGCCAAGTTCATGGGACTCTCAGTCTGACTCCCCGTGGATGGCGTATGGAATGGCGTATCCGATCTCCAAGCCGGCGTGGAGATATACCATTGAGAGCACCCCCGAATTTTGGCTCGTTTCGAGCAGCCAAAATGACCCCCTTCTGGGACCCCAATTTAACCCCCCCGTGTGGTCAATTGGCGGCCCCATACCTTTTTGCCCACAGGGAGCCAGGACCCAATTTCAAGTTGTACACTCAGATACGAGTCTTAGGTCCTGCCTCCTACCCTGTGGGTCATTGGCCCCGCCCTGGCCAGGCGAGCCACGCGTGGGAATGACGCCAATTTTGGTGATTTTGGCATCATGGCCCCACTTGACGAACCCGTGGTGCCCTGATACCAGAACTTCAGAGGGAACCAGGTTGGGTGGGGGCTCCAGAGAGCTCATACTCGAAGGGCATAGGGTCATTTGCGTCGTCCCTACCTCTGGCAGGTCCGGACGAGGGGTCAATTTGGGAGATTTTTGAGCTAATATCAGTTTGGGCTGAAACAGCCCATTTTCAGCTACCAACTCCTAGGGGATATTGGCGGGGCCATATCTCTGGCTCAGAGTGGAGTTAAGACCTGCCGTTAAGGGAGCATAAGGAGCCACTGTTGGTACGCCTTCGAACTACTTGGTTCCCAGGAACTCGCCTGTGGCCTGGCGGAACAAATTCCCCTATTGGCAGGGCTTCAGGGTCCGGACTGAGCAGGGCATGGGTTGTGTTTGAGCCCCCGCCCCACCAGCCACTGAGAGGGTCGGACCTGGGATTGGGATACGAGTTGGGACTGAGTGTCTATTGTCCTGTGATGCCCTTACCCCAGTCCAGTCTTAATCCCATGTGTACATATCCTGATGTGTTGCTGTACATACTTTTGTTCCCTTGTTTCAGAGTGGCAAGGATCCTGAAACGCTTTGTCACATGACATGAGCGCATTGATGCCCCTGTGAGCGTAGTGCCTTGCCTGCCTGCTCACTTGCGTGTGTCCACCGCAGCGTCCCGTGGCCAGGCCCCCCACGGGAACGCGTCAAAAGCGTTTCACCGCCGCTGGGTTACCCATCCCTCGCGTGCCACTCGAGCCACCAACCCCGAGCAGCGCGGCGCAGCAGCTCGCAGCTCACAGCTCGCAGCGCAGCGCAGCGGCTCGCAGCGCCGCCCAGCGACAGCGCCGAGTCCGAGAAGGAAGTGCAGGGAGCAGAACTCCGTCATCAACGAGTTCCCTCGGCCGACCAGCAAGGCCGCACTCCCAGCCACAGCAACCACTTCCACAACCACCGGCCGATCAGCACCGGCCGCACTCCCAGTCCAGTGCTACGTCACCCACCTCAACAACCACCCCAGGACCACTCCATCGAGAGGAACGATGGTGAATTGGGATGAGGCGGGCAAGACCTGGCCGCAGCCCCACCCCCATGCGGCGCGCCTACTGCGTGGGTTGCTGTGGGGGCAGCAGTACCGCCACAGCAATCCCCAGTGCGAAGGCGGCATGCCCGGGAGCTTCGAGCTCCGCGAGGACATGGGCGAGGACCGCCTGCGGGCAGTGGAGGAGTGGCTGCGGGCGGAAGGGTATGAGTACCGCTTCCGCCGCAAGCGCTGGAGGACCTGGACCCGCTCGGACAGGCCCGGCGAAGGGCTGCGCCCTGACGGGATCGAGGAGGACGAGAAGCCCAACGAGTACCCGTCGGGCGCCTCGATCAACGTCTCAATGTGGGACATGATCGAGAAGGAGTTTCCGGAGCTGGGGAACGAGCGCAGGCTGCAGGTCAGTAGCGCGTCTCCTGGGAAGGAGAAGCGTTCCGCCGGGGACAGGAGGCGGGACAGGAAGTGGCGGGAGTACCAGGAATCCCTGGCCGCCGAAGCCGCCCAAGGCGCCAGGGGCAGATCTCAGCCCACAGCCCCCAACGGGCCAATGGCGGTCACCACCCCGGCCACACCACCCTTGTTGACTTCCTGGAAGTCGCCAAGCAGACCAAGGCCAAGCCCCGTACGCTGCTCCTGAGGAAGTCAGGCCGGAGCAGGGACGTGCAGTCGGCCCACCGTGGGAGGATGCCGGCCAGCCAGGCAGCGTTGCTCCCCACGAAAGGGATGTGGCGCGCGCCTGCAAGCGCACCTGTGGGGTGCCCTGCAACCTTCGGGTTGCCCGACAACGGGCCACGCAGCAGAACGCTGCCGTGGAGGGCGCCGTCCGCATCGCCCATGAGGAGGCCACCGAGTGGGGCAGAGGCATGGACTACCACGCCTCGACCGTTGCAGCCATCGCGGCCGGTCTCACGGCTGCGGCCGCCCATGAGGCAGTGGCTGCCCAGATCAGGGGTGAGGTGGCGGCAACCGCCGAGGAAGCCCGCCTGACGCAGGAGGCCATTGCCTGCAAGGAGGCCGAGGTGAAGGCGCTAGAAGAGGCGCTTGCCCAAGAGAGGGCAAAGAAGGAGGCGGAGGAAAGGGCCCACGCCGAAGCGACGGCTAAGGCCCAGGCGGACGCCGCCAAGAAGGACGCCATCGAGGCCGCGCGACGGAAGGTCGCTGAGGAGAGGGCCAAGACGGAGGCGGAGTTGGCGGCGTTGGAAGCGGAGAAGGCGCGGCTGCAGCAGACCCGGGAAGCCGAGGCGGCTCGTGCCCGGGAGGAGGCCGAAAGGCGAGCTGCCGCAGCCACCGCCGCCGCAATGGAGCGGGCAGAGGCCAAACTCCGCTGCGAGACTCCCCCGGGAGGATCACGAGTGGAGACCCCACTCGAAAGCTTTTCGAAGGGGACGCCTCCTCCAAGATGACGCTGGACGAGGCCGACACGGGCAGCAGTGGGAGCAGTGGCCCCACTGCCAACCGGCGGAGGAAGGGTAAGGGGAAGACCCCCGAGAGGTCACGGAGGCCAGCGGGCGGACACCCCCACGACAGCGACCCCTTCTTCACCGCCAGCGACGGGGACGAACGAGACCGCCGACATTGCCGAGTGGTGGCTTGGACGGGCGGAGGAGGCGGAGACGTCCCCATGGAGCCGAAAGGTGAGGATGAGGATCCCCCTCCTCCCTACCGGAGCTCGGAGTCTTCCGAGACCGAGACGCCCAGGTGGGGCGACATGGACGAGGATGACGACATGGACTTGGACATCACGAAGAAGCGCCCATCCTCGGACCCACCGAGGCGACCCAGCAGAGATCCACCGGGACCCCCTGGCGGAGGACCATCAGGACCCCCTGGTGGACGCCCACCAAGTGGACCCCCTGGAGGCGGACCACCGGGCGGGGGAGGACCCCCTGGACCGGGCGGACCCGGCAGAGGCCCTCCTGGAGGACCCCCTGGAGACATCGACGACCCACCAGGGAACGGCGACCCGGATACCACCTGGAGGTGGATTGTCTACCACCGCAGGAGGGTCCAGTTCCTCGAGCGCGAGGTAGACACGGGCAAGGGCGAGATGACTCGCATCGCCAGGGTCGCCGCGCGCGCGCAGAGAGAGCTGGACATCGCCAAGATCGAGATGGTCAAGAGCGCCAGCGTCGCGACCGCCACCCAGAGGCTGCTGGACATCGCCAGGGGCGGGACCAGGTCGCTGAACAAGGTCATCAGCGGCCTGCAGCAGAGGCTGGACGCGCTGGAAGCCCGTGGGAGCGTCGGCAGCGACCACCCACCCCTGGAGTCTGGCTCGTCGGACGACGGCTGGGGACCTGGACCAGGTCCGGGCAGACCCCACGCCCCCGGCGGAGCCCCGAGGAGTCGCCCCAGCGCAAGTGCCCCCTCCCTCAGCACCCCCTCTCACCACAGCGCGGGCCGCCGCAACGAGCGCGGGCCGCCCGGCAGTGGCAGTGAGAATTGGCGTGATGAGTGGCTCAGCGCGGAGTACCACAACCGCCGTGCTCCACCGCGGACACCGGTACGCCTCCGACGCCCCGCACCAGCCCCGGAGCCAATCCCAATGGCTGGTGGACGTTATGGTGGACTCAGGGATGAGGTCCCCAGAGGAGACGTGGAGTGGGATGTCGGTGGAGGTGAGGACCTGGACCTGGACCTGGAGGAGTTCGACATCAGCCCGCCGCGTGGTGTACGACAGGAGGCTGCTGAATGCAGCCGCCGGCGCCGGGATGAGGAGGCATACATGGAAGGTGTACGGCGTGAACATCTGGGTTCAGCGTACATGGAGAAGCCGCGGCGTAGCCACAGGGATTCCATGGAGGAGATGGACGTGGCGGCCGTGGGAGTCCGTTGGAGAGGCCGATTAGAACCTCGGTCGACCTCGCGGCCGGCGTTCATGGTCTCTAAGGCCGCGGATGCCGCCGTGTGGGAAGACTTGAAGGACATCAAGCCCCCCATGTACGACGGCAACCCCCTCAACCTCGAGCGCTTCCTCGAGAAGCTGGACGATTGGGGTGTGACCGTCACTGAAGACCTGCATCCCGCGGATGCGGAGAAATATGTCTTCAGACGGTTCAGGTACCGCCTGCCGGAACTGCTCCAAGAGCTATACTTAGTGGCGACCAAGGAGGGGAAAATCAAGACCCTCAAGGAAGCCAAGGAGTGGCTCACCGAGCAGGAGCGGGTGGAGGCTCCGCAGGTGGCTGCCAAGCGGTGGAAGTCCATCAAGCTTCAGCATGATGGACGGGAGATCCGCCTACGGGACTGGCGAGACTTCCGAGGGCAATACACCCTCTTCCGCCGCAATGTGCAGGATTGGAACGAGGGTGACGAGCAGGCTCGCCTGCTCTCCATGCTGCCGGAAGCATCAATCAAGAGGGTCACCAAGGAGGAAGCCAAGAGGGCCAAGTCCAACCACACGGTCAAGATGATGCTCCCCAAAGAGTATCATACGAACGTGGTGGCTTGGACGAGGAAGAACGTGGCCCGGGATGTCAAACAGCACTCCCTGCGGAACGCTCTCCTCATCACCGTCTCCGGCGATCGCGAGAAGACCGCAATGTGGCGCCTTGGCGAGTGTGACGTGAGCGGCCAGACCATCCGTCTGCAGGCCATCCCGGCGCGGATGAGCTGCGACGAGATCCTGGAGTGGGTTGGCGAGGAAGTACTCAAGGAGTACCGAAACCTCCACCACACCCGCGGGTTGAGGCCCGGTGACCGCGACGTCAACTACGTTGGCGAGGGACCTGGCGGGGAAGCTGCCATGGACCAAGCGGGAGCCGACGGCGATGAAGCTCTCGTCGACGATGACGGCAATGAGCCCGCTGAGGTGGCCGTTTGTGGCTTCGTGGCCCACAATGGCGCGGGGAGCAACCGGGGAAGCTGGAAGCCCCTGCAGCCGGGTTGGAAGAAGAAGGAGAAGAAGGACCCTCGTCGCATTGGCAGCCCTCCGCTGTCCTTTGGGGAGCTCATCAGAGCTCACCCTCAGGGCTGTTTCGTGTGCTATGGGAGGAAGCAAGGCTTCAACCATGACCACCGAACATGCCCCATCCACCAGGCCGACACGGAGGCCTACAAGAAGGCGCACGGGTCGAAGAAGCGTGCACCTGCGGGTATCCGGGAGGCCAAAGTGGAGGTGGACAAGGACGAGCTCTCCAAGCTGGTGTCGCAGGGGACCGACTTGGCCAAAAAGATCCAGGAGATCAAGAGGAACTGGATCCCCAGGTCGGGGAACAAGAACAAGGAAAACAACCAGAACGACCAGAACAAGGACAAGGACAAGAAGACTAGAAGGGGAAGGAAGAAGGGCGTCAACGAGGTTGATGCGGAAGAGAACACCCCTACTTCCACAACCGACGCCCCGTAGCGAGCCCCTGCAGCCAAGGGCCCCAGCTAGGGCGGTCGCAGGATGGTGTCGTGGGGAGCGCCACACCTTCCTCATCGGAAGTCTGTGAGCACAGAGGGGGCACCGACAGTCGCGGTGGCGGGGCGAGGGCAAGTGAAGGCACGAACCCTTGCACCCGGCCATCTTTCGCGACCAAGAATGTGTTTGACGTACTTCAAGATCTATCTGAGAGTATCAGAGAATCACCCGGACCGCAGCTGGATGCTGCAGATGGGCAGCCTGAGCCCATTGTCCACGACCTGCACCAGTCGCTTGTTGAGCTTCTGGAACGGCCGGAGATCCTGAGCTTGCACGCCGTGCGCAGAGTTGGGCGTGAGCGGCAGTTGCACCTTAAGGTCCGTGCCTTATGCGGGGAAGTGAAAAAGGTCTTCGACGTGTTGGTCGACACGGGAGCTCAGGTCAGCTTGGTCAAGGCTGGCCTACTTCCACCAGCCTGTTTGACCGACAGTCGGAAACCTGTCAGGCTGAAGGTGGCGAAGGGCCAGTACATGGTGGGAGGCACGAAGGAAGCGGCCATCGGGCTGCAGTTCGTGAACCATCGTGAGCTGAGCCGCCCAGACCTCGGCAAGGGAATCCTCCTGCACGGTCGCTTCTACGAGGCCGAGATGGACTGGGACATCATCGTTGGGTACGACCTCATGATGGAGACGGACTCCGGCGTTCTCCCGGCCCAGGCCTCCATGACCCTGTACCAGGACGACCAGCTCATGTGGCTTTCGTCACCTGAGCACCATGTGGAATGCCAATGGATCCACCCGGAACGCAATCACCTCGAAGTGGCCGCGCTGGACACTGAGCCAACTGGGCCAGCAAACCAGGAGTACGGCGTAATGCCGGAAGTGGCGAGCTGAGTTGTCGCGGACCTGGGAGCTTCGGATCTGGTCCTGGATGCGTTCTCTTCAGGAACCTCCGCCCATCTGCGGGTTTGTGAGAAGTACTGGAGCGCCCAGGACTCCGCGTGGAGGAAGCACTGGGGTCCGCATCAGGGCTTGATGTCCATCCATTGCCCCTGATGGGACATTCCAAGGGCGGTAGCGAAGATTCGCAAGGACCGCTCCAAGGCAGTGCTGGTTGTTCCTATGGGATGCACCCAGGGGGAAAGTACCCGACATTGGGTAGTCTCATTGACCAACATTACCATAAACAAGGTCGTCTTACCGGCTGGAGAGAGTGTCTATCAGGACGCTAAGGGACAGCCCATGCCACCCCAGAGATGGCCAACGGAATTCCACTATGTGGATGGGGGCCTTGATCAGGCCGACACCACGGACTTCGTCTGTGTCAACCGCATCATAGCAGAGCCATGGCGGCAATGCTTTGCGGTTCCCCCCGTTGACATCGGAGAATCAAAAGACCCCCGCACTGAAGAGGAGTTGGATCTGGTTCAGGGGTATGTGGATGGACTGGAAAAACCAGCGTGAGGGCAAGGGCCAGGACAGAGCCTGGTGGGAAGTGGACTCGATCGTCTCTGGTTCCTATGATGGAGATACCTTCGTAAGGAGGGTACTGGACCACCTGTCCAGCCAGGACGAGCCAATCGGGGGTAACCCACCCACGTACAGCGACCTATTCCGAGGCAAGACCAGAGATGGCCCCTTGGGCCACCTGGGAAGACCGCCTGAGCCGAAACCGGGCGGGGTCGCTACCCCTCAAGTAAGCTCCGTGGTCCAGGTGCCCGGAAAAGCCAAGGCGGAGTCTGATGATTGCCCCAAGATCCAGGCGTTGAGGGCCAGGCTGAAGCAGATGTATGGGGACACCTTCTTCAGCGGAAAGCCTGTGTTTCCTCCACCGGTGCGTGGAACGTATGGCGAGGCCAAGATACAACTGAAGCCGGACCCCCGTGTGTATCGACACCGGGAGTTTGCCCTGCGGGGCGAGAGGAAGGAGGCCATGGAGAAGATCCTCCGTGACTTCATCCAGAGAGGCTGGCTTGAGCCGTGCAACTCCGAGTAGGCCTCTCTGTGCTTCGTCGTCCCCAAGAAGGTGGCCGGTGAGTGGCGGCTCGTGGTCGACTACCGCGGCCTAAACGCCCAAACGCAGCACGACAGCTATACGCTGCCCCTCATTGAGGATATGCTGCAAAAACAACACCGGCGGAGGATCTTCACGGTGATTGACCTGAAACATGGTTATCATCAGATGCCTCTCGCCGAGGAGTCCCGTGCCTGCGGAGCCATGAGTACTCCACTTGGACCTCTCCAGTGGAAGGTGATGCCCATGGGCGTTACCAACGGCAATGCGGCTTTTCAGCGGATGCTGGAGAACCTGCTTGAGCCGGTGCGTGACTGTGCGGACCCCTTCGTGGACGACGTGATCATCGCGTCCGGGGACCCCAGTATGAGCTACGAGGAGCTCCTGGAGGCACATGAAAGGGACGTCACTCGAGTGCTGGACCTTCTGGTTCGGCACAAACTCACGGGCAGCAGTGACAAGGGCACCATAGCGGTAAGCGAGGTGGTCTTCGCTGGCCACGTAGTCGGGAACGGGCAGCGAAAGCCCATACCTGGCAAAGTGGCTGCGATTGAGCACTGGGAAAAGCCCAAGACGGTCTCTGAGCTACGGACGTATCTGGGGTTTTGCAACTACTACTCGGGGTATATCAAAATGTATGCCGAGTATGCAGCCCCCATGACGACCATGCTCAAGGGCAACCGAGAGGAGACCAAGAAGGGGTCCAAGAAGGCTCTGGTCTGGGATGCTGATTCCGACCGTGCCTTTGAGGCGATGAAGCAGGCGCTGCTATCCGCAGTGGGTCTGCACCTCGTGGATTCTGACCGAGGGTTCGTCCTGCGCACCGACGCTTCCGACTACGCCGTTGGCGCTGTGATGGAACAAGTGCTTGACGATGGGAGGCACGTGCCCGTGGCCTTCTGGAGCCGAGTCCTGGCGGAAGGCCAGAGACGGACGGGGAGGCCCCGTGAAAAGGAGGCGTATGCCATCGTCATGGCTCTCAGGAAATGGGCTGGGTACATAGCCCTCCATCCCGTCACCGTCTGACCGACCATCAGAGTCTGCAGTCGTGGCACAAGGAGCACGTGGACACCCCCTCTGGTCCCGCCTCCCGACGGGCAAGATGGCATGAGACCTTGGCCAAGTTCGACCTCACGGTTGTGTAGATTCCTGGAAAGGATAACACCGTGGTGGACTGTCTCAGCAGGTGGGCCTATCCCGCCAGCAAGGGCATGACGGATATCTCTGCCCATGGCGATGAGGCTGAGACCGCTGAAGCCAAGAGAATCATCGAGATGGAGCGCCTGATGGAGGAGGAGGGTGTTAAATGCCTCGTCGTCATGGCTGCGGATGCCCCCCTCGGAACGAGGATGGGCAGAGCGGTCAGGGTACTCGCCCCTGATGAAGCTGAGTCCTACAAGCACCTCCTCCCGGAGTCTTGCCTCCAGGACGACTGGACCGACGACTACGCCAAGTCTGAGGCCTTCGCGGCCGAGTACAGGGCTGTGACCGACCCTGATGACGGGCAGAAGTGGCCGATGACTGAGGAAGATGGCAAGCTCTACCGGAATGGTAAGCTGCTGGTCCCGGAGTCCCGGGTGCTCGAGCTGTGCGAGGCTTGGCACCACCACATGCTGCACCCAGGGGTCAAGAAGCAAGCCCTCGACATGCAGCGCCGGTTCGGGATCGACCACATCGTTCTCTACACCGCCATCAAGAAGGTCAGGAAGGGTTGTTCGGTCTGTCAGGCCTGCAATCCCGATAACCGTAACGTCAAGGGGGAACCCCAATGGACCCCGGTTCCTGACCAGCCCATGGAGAGCGTCGCCATGGACGTCTTCTCCATGCCCGAAGTGCACATTGGCAAGGAGACCTTTGACTGTGTGGTTCTTTGTGTGGATCGCCACAGTGGCTACGTAGTAGCCGTTCCAGCACGCAAAAAGGGGTTGCTTGCCAAGGAAGTGGCAGTCATGATGATTCGTCATTGGCTGACCATCTTTGACATCCCCCGCACCATTTGCAGTGACCGAGGGCCCCAGTTTACTGGTGGCTGGTTCAAGGCTATGTGTTCCCTCATGGGAATACGTCATGCCAAGAGCGTCGCCTATCTCAGCCGGTCTAACGGCCGTGCTGAAGTGGCTGGACGACAGCTGTCCGAGAAGCTACGCAAGATTCACATCACCAATCCACGTCGGAACTGGTTCGAGCAGATGTGGCCCGCTCTGAAGGCCCATCATGACACCCCCTTCCCGGGTGGTTTGTCCCCTCACCAGATTCTGTTCGGCAGGGACCCCCTGGGTCGGGGACTTTGCTTGTCTGGTGATGGCATGGCCATGGACGCCAAGGAATGCTTCGCGCGGCAAAAGACAACGGCGCGTGACATCCGCCAGCAGCTCGGGAAGGAGCATGCTGAGCGTCAGAAGTCCGCCCCGAGCTCGACAGCGCAGAAGTTCAGGGTGGGAGACCCGGTGTGGGTGATCAGACCCCGCCCTATGGGCACCCACCGCACCAAAACCTGGTTCACACCCGGAGAGGTGGTCCGCAGGATTGGTGAGGACACCTACCGCATCAAGGTGGGTCACGGACAGTTCCGGGAGCGCCACGAGAGTCAGCCCCGTGTGCGGGAACCCGACCTCCGTGGCCAACACGTGTCCCTGAGCTACGCCGCACATGAGGCTGATTCGGACGACGACTATGCTGAGCAGGACGACTATACCGTCGAGAAAATCCTGGCTCAGCGTCCGAACGCCTCGGCACCAGGAGTCCTGGAGTTCAAGGTTCGTTGGCGAGGCTATGGGCCGTCCCACGACACCTGGGAACCCGTCTCCTGGTTCGTGCCGCGGGTCAATACTCCCTTCATGGGGTACATCCGCAAGCACAAGACCAAGATCCAGGTCTCGGACTTGGCAGCACTCACCGGGGCGATTGCAGCCAGGGGTGCCTGATCAGCGCCCGGGGCTCTCCCCAGATGCATTATGGGCGCTTGTCAGGCCGACGGATCGTCCCTTACTTGCTTGCTCTCTCCCATCTTCCGGTGACCTGCCATCAGAGTGGCCATATACCCCCCCCTGCTGAATGCAGAGGAGGATGGCCCCTCTCTTCTTCTATTCGTCACTCCCCCCCCCTGCTGAATCCTTGAAAAACCATGCAGGGCGACTGACCTTCATATTTCTGAGCTCTTGGGGCCTTGAAGCCCATACAACGTTGCGCAACGGATGCCGCTGTCATCGGCATTGCAATTTTTGGTGTGTGGTCTGGTCCCATGGCACTTGCGGGATCCAGACCAGTCGACGTGTGTCTGCAGACTATATATGGCCTGAACTCAGGCGTTTTCCTGTCCACCCTCCTGCATATGCCTTATCCTAACCGGGGCTTGGTTTGGCACTCTGTCCAGAGTGTGTTTACACGCCTGTTTACCTGATTATTGCTTACTTTCTCCGTTCCCCAGGATATGTGCATCTGTATGTTCAGTGTTGTCAGTCAGTTGACTGCTTTTCCCCCCCGACGGGATGCGAATCGACTACGAAGGCGCCCTGAGTCGCCGTTTACATGTTCTTACATAAGGTCCAGCTTGGACCAGTACCTAAGTACAGATTCTTCTGTTTGAGTGCCCGTGATACCGTGTGCCCCATTCGCTGTGATGTGGAGATCCTGATGGCGCCAGGCGGGAAGCCCAGTTGCCTGACTACACTCCCAGCGGTCCGCCACTGTCAGTCCCAGTGTGAGCCTGCCGACTCGCAGACACACTTGCAGTCGGATGGGGAAGGTTTGCCTGGGAAACTGGTGGTTTGAGGAGTCGACGCCTCCGCCCACACTGCACTAGGACTCCCTCATGTATGGCCTTCGTGGTAATAGGGCGAGGGAAAAGACGGCCTTGACGCCCGATCCCTTAAGGATGAGCCCGTTCGACTGTACCACTCTGGACTCGCGTCGTGGATATGGACATGGTGCGCCCGAGGAAGGACCCGTGGGGACTCTCCCCCAGACGGCAGGCCTTGGGAAGCTTTGGGTAGCCTGATGGATCCTTGTGGTCGCTTTCGACCTGTGGGACCACCTCGGTCGTTGTGTGACGCCTATGTTGGCCGTGTATGCCACTGCCACTGTGGTAGTGACCGTAGCAGCCGGCACCCGGTGCGCCTGGTATGGGTTAACGGGTCCTTCAGATGCCGAACAATCGCCGCCAGGACCCGGGACTTGATACTTGATACTATACTTGCAGTTACTAACAGTTACAGCATCATACCTGTTTTACCGTGGGATCGCGATGAGCAACCTAACCCGCAGATCGGCCTGAAGTGAGGATGTGACACCCCCCCCCCCCCTTCAGGGGATGGTCCTGGGTACCCGCTGCCATGCTTGGCTGTTATCGAGCCCCCCCCAGGGTTTGCTCTAAGGAGGGGGGTGAAGCGGTCCCCAGAACCCCATGGCTAGGGTAGGGCATACAGCCGGTCTCCGGTCCACTAACCCCATGTACGGAAGGGAAGTTGCCCGTTGACGCCCGGTGCGAGCCCGGCGGGAGCGTGTTCCGTGCTGTAAAGCCCCGCATCGGCAACCGATGCGCCGCCAGCGGAGATTTATATATCAGAACATCAGGAATCAACAGGGTTTTATTTTCATATTGTTTCCGTCAATTCTTACGCTTCCGTTCTGATATTCACTGTTTTGACAGCTGGCGGTTAGCTCGCGACTTTAGCGTAACCGCCAGTTTAACTGTTATATACAGATATTTTAGCGCAAATCGTGACGAAGACTCTAAAGTCTTCAGGAATTGCATTGATGCATCCGCAATTTTCACATCTTACACTCACAAACTTAATCCGAATTTTTCAGGATGTCGAAATCGGATTTTCGACTTCGACATCCCCGCACTTGATTTGACCTCTTTCGAATGGACCTACGTGCTTCCCTATGCACGAATCAACTTTCCTTTTGTCTTGCCCTCCATTTGTCTTAGAGATATGGGCAAAACAAAGTTGATTCGTGAGGCCACTTGTGAGGGTCATATCTCGTGCTGCTTGTGAGGAATGACAATAAAGAAAAGGTGGGATGTATTCACAATACTCCCGACGTAATTTAGGAAGCATTCTACGCCTTGCGTCTCCACACGTGCGCGCTAGCGTAATGGATCATGGTCAAGAGGGTAGAGTTTGCGTTAGAACTCTTTGGCCATGATATTGCGTGCGTTAAGATAACTTTCGAGTGTAGCGCGCGAGTGTTGGTGTTGCATAGGAACTTTCCTTGAGTTCCTATGAGCGATTGACACAAAGTTATGCCCTTGGAGGGGCATGACATATCGTGGGGGGAGCTACGTTTTTGGGCAATATGTGGTATGTGCCATGTGTTGTATTGCGTGCCCATTTGGCGGGTTTGGCTAAGAGCGATACACCCACAAATGGACCTCATATTGCACGAGGCCCTTCCTTATACTCCCCACAATCAATCGCAAGCCTATCCTTCGTGGAGGGAAGCTTGTGTGGCGATCCCAAAGCGATGCGTTGGGAGCAAGGTGTGTGTTTTGCAATTTTCCATATTTTCATGTGCCCACTTGGGAAGTAGCGCTCGTAACCTTTCAAAGTGCCCCAAGTGGAGCACATCTGTAGAATCGAAGGTCATTGGTGTCAAGTCATTGTGTTTAGAAGAATTGGTCGATTACTCAATCCAAGCCGAAGATAATATAATATATTCGTGCGCCTTTCAAGGCACTTTTGGGTGTTTTTTTTCGCCAATATTGCTGTTTTTTTGCCCGTCATGATGTCAAGTGGCGACCGTGTATCTCAACGTTGCGCTCAATTGACATCATGACCCGAGTATGTCTTGGGGGTACATGCTTCGGTGCCCAACATATCCTTGACCCGACGAATACCTCCTCTTGGGCTTGGCACACCGTTGCCGCCATGTTGGCGATTTGGGACTATCCCAAATCATGGGCTCACTTGGCGACCCTGCCATTCCCAAAACCGGGGGAGTTGGGCGACGCCGAAAAGATATATTGGACACATATGACTTGATACCGATCCTATGGCACACTCCGGTCCAAGTCGGGCATGTGCCTCATTTGCCCCAGCCATGAGTGTGCGCATTTTCGACAATTTTGAGCAATTTCCCACATTTTCTGCCCGCCATGCACTATGTTCAGCCCACCTGTGCACGCCGGACGCATGGACCAATGGACCGTATATGACATGGGTGTTATGTATATTGGTCCCCATGGTTCACACACCATGTGGGCGAAGCGGAGCAACCTTCGTTAAGGTGCTAGCCCAAAGTGAGTGTGGGAAATTTTGCCATTTTTGCATTTGTGGACCCAATTGGGTTTGTCTCCACGCCAAGTGGCATGGAGATCTTTGATAGCCAAATTCATGGATCTCTCAGTCCGACTCCCCGTGGATCGCGTATGGAATGGAAGATCTGATCTCCAAGCCGGCGTGGAGATATACTATTGGGAGCACCCCCGAATTTTGGCTCATTTCGAGCAGCCAAAATGACCCCCTTTTTGGGACCCCAATTTCACCCCCCCCCGTGTGGTCAATTGACGGCCCCATATCTCTATGCCCACACGGGAGCCAGGACCTAATTCCAAGTTGTACACTCAGATGGTGGTCCCAGGTCCCGCCTCCTACCCTGTGGGCGTTTGGCCTTGCCCTGGCCGGGCGAGCCACGCGTGGGAATGACGCCAATTTTGGTGATTTTGGCATCATGGCCCCACTTGACGAACCCCTGGTGCCCTGACGCCGGGAGCTCAGGGGGAACCAGGTTGGGTGGGAGCTCCAGGGAGCTCATACTCGAAGGGCATAGGGTCAGTTGCCTCGTTCCTACCTCTGGCGGGTCCAGACGAGGGGTCAATTTTGGAGATTTTTGAGCTAATATCAGTTTGGGCTGAAACAGCCCATTTTCAGCTACCAACCCCTAGGGGATAATGGCGGGGCCATATCTCTGGCTCAGAGATTAGTTGGAACCTGCCGTTAAGGGAGCATGGGGAGC
Organism: Eutreptiella sp. 'Long Island Sound 2002'; assembly: GCA_964036045.1. NCBI lineage: Eukaryota > Euglenozoa > Euglenophyceae > Eutreptiales > Eutreptiaceae > Eutreptiella > Eutreptiella sp. 'Long Island Sound 2002'. The sequence goes on from OZ038378.1 coordinate 139,075,954, forward strand.
TACTGTTGGTACGCCTTTGAACGACTTGGTTCCTGGGGACTCGCCTGTGGCTGGGCAGGACACCCCCCCTATTGGCAGGGTTTCAGGGTCCGGGCTGAGCAGGGCATGGGTTGTGTTTGAGCCCCCGCCACCACCAGCCACTGGGAGGGTCGGACCTGGGATTGGGATACGAGTTGGGACTGAGTGTCTATTGTCTTGTGATGGCCTTAACCCAGTCCAGTCTTCACCCCATGTGTACATATCCTGATGTGTTGCTGTACATACTTTTGTTCCCTTGTTTCAGAGTGGCAAGGATCCTGAAACGCTTTGTCACATGACATGAGCGCATTGATGCCCCTGTGAGCGTAGTGCCTTGCCTGCCTGCTCACTTGCGCGTGTCCACCGCAGCGTCCCGTGGCCAGGCCCCCCACGGGAACGCGTCAGTAGGGTCAGGTGGTTCCGGGTCTGGTGGTGCTCGGGGTGGTGTCCCGAAAAAAAAAACCGGGAGTTTCATTTGTACTTCACATTCTTTGGGTGGCTCTTTATCTACTTGGGTTTCTCGCACGTGCTCTTTGTTGCAGCGTTGTGTTTGGCGACGTTTGCTTGGTTGCGTCTGGTCACCAGCAGGACGTTTAGGGGGTGGGATCTTCCACTGAATGGCGGACCGTTGGGTTGCTTGGGTGAGTGGTGGTGGGGGGGAAAGTTGTTCCTGGTAAGAAACGCAGCTGTGGTGGTGCATCGTGTGGCAAACCAGGATATTTATAACAGGTAGATTATTCGGAGATTCGGGGCGTAGGCGTGTGTGGGAGTGGTTGGGGTCCGCTTTTTCGATCAAAAGGACAGCCACCGAGGAGTTTTTCTGTCAGGCCACTCTAGGGTGTGAGAGATCCACCTGGGGACGCTTTTTAAGGGCGCGTAGTATTTGCTGAGAAAAACTAGATGAGGTGACAGTGAAATGCAGTGGGGACATGGGTTGGCGGGCAGCAGTATCAACATCATCTGTTAAGCTCACAGGGTGGACCGAGGGGAAAGAGAAAGGAAAGGAAAGGTCTGAGGGCATGCACTTCTGTGCTGGCCAGTGGTGCGTCCGGGTTTCCTACTGTTTGGAGTCCCGCTTGCCCCGCTCTTGCGATGTTCTTGACGGGGTCGTTCGGGAGGGTATTCTGAAAATAGTGAGAAACGGTGAGTTGTGTTTGGGGCCTTGGGGAGGGCTGGCGATTTGGTGTTTTTAATGGGTTGTTGAGTTTGCGCTTTTTGGTGCGCGAAACTGAGGAAGGGAGCGGTTCTTCCCGGGGGTATTGGATGGGCTGGTGTTGTGGATGGGAAGGCGTAGTGCTAAACATTGAGTGCGACCCGGCCCATCTCACGACTTGCGTGGGGGGTTTTGTCATGGGGACGTGGTGGTCGTGTGTGGGGATTTTGAGAAGCCATCTGAATGCTTCAGGGACAATTTTGTTCGGTCGTTTCCTTCTCGCCTTTAAAGCTTGGAGATACTGCACGGGGAAGTTGGGAAAGGGAGAATTTTTCTGCAGGTAGCCATGGAGTGTGTGGGGAATTAGTGTTTTGATGAAATTCCGTTTTTATCCTGGGGTGGTTTGGTTGATCCATGTTTTAACTACTGGTCCAAAGAAAGGACCCCAAGAGTCAAAAAAGAGATTTCGGGTCTCTTCTGCTCTGTTGCAGAATGTGAGGATTGATTGAGGTTTAAGGGGGTGGAGGGCATCGCAGAGGTGGCAGTCATGAAAAGAAAGTTGGTCATAGCTGGGGTAGTGAGGAATGTGGATGAGACCACTTACCCATTTGAAATATAAAACTATAAACCAAGACGAGTGTTTGAACCAGTCGTAGCTGTCGCCAACTCGAATTGATGCATGCCAGTGATGGGGGACTAGTTGATGTAAGTGTTGTGGCGGGACTTTGGAGATGAGGGGAATTTTTCCAATGGTGATGGAGTGGGGCCGTGGGTCACTTATGAGAGACTCTGGGTCACTGTCGCAAAAAGCAGCCCACTTGGCTAGTTTATCGGCCAGTTCATTTCCCAACAAACCTACATGAGCTTTCAACAACACTAACTGCTATTTACCTTGAATGTTGTTTTCGACCAAGAAATCATACAACGCCGCATGCCAGGTGCCATGTGTGGATCCGGAGGGTGGGGGCCTAAATTTGCTGGTGTCGGCAGCGTTGACCGTTTCTACTATCTCAAGATTGTCTGAAAAAATGAGAACAGTTCCAGTGGAGCTCCAGTCATGTCTTCTCATAAAAGAGAGGAGGGCCCAAATTTCAGCATCCGCTGATGATTGATAGGGCGATGGAATGGCCAGAGCGTAGTTCAACAACGGCTGATTTTTATGAAAAAACCAAATTGCAGAACCTCTCTCGGGTCCTTTCGCCGAGCCATCAAGGTAAAGGTGGCTTTCGTGTGACTCTTTGTTTGCCTCGGCTGCACGCATGCAGTTCCAAAAGTGGAGGTCTGCTTCAGTAAGTTCGAGGAGGTGGAAAGGATGTTTGAAGAGTATCCTGTCATGATGAATTTCAGGGTCGGCCAGCCCAACGGGGGGGGCTGGCGCATTGTCGGCAATTAATGGAGGTTGGTATAGGGGAGGGCAAAGGAACACATGGGTGAAGAAATCATAGGGTGGGGAGTCGGGATCGTGCATGATAAAATCATCAGAGTCCTCCAAGTCTAAGGTGGCGTCACTAAAGGCTATGGTGGAGAAATGGTCATTTTCAGCTACAACTTCTGCAGGGAAGTAGTCAGTGACACCATCATCTGTAGTGAGGGGGGTCTTTAGCTTTTCACCGATGACAAGTTGTTGACATAGCTTTGGGTTCCACTGGGGCCCGAAGCCACGAGGGAGGACCTTAAGGAATGCGCATGCTTCAACAAAACTATCCAGAAAGGGGTTTGGGGTTTCACTGAGGAGGTCGTGTCGCAGGGGATCGTGTATATCAGGTGGGCTTTCCTGGTTCAAATGGCGGAGGCCAGAATAAAAGGTTGTTTTGTGAACAGAAAGCTCTAAAGAGCGAAGTCCCAATCCACCTCTTTTCCTTGGGCTGTAGATGTCTTTGGGTGAAATTATTTTGCACAGTGCTGTAGCATGGCATAATTCGGTCCAGATTTGTTTTTGAAGTAGCTGTACCACTTCAATGGAGAGTCTGTGGGTAAGTGAGCGATAAGTGATCATAGCTATTAGTTGTTTGTTGACCAGAAGTATGTATTCACTGAAGGTAAGAGGGAGTGGGGTGAGCCTGTCGAAAAAACCAGTGATTTCGTTGCGTAAAAAATTGTAAAGTTGGGGTGCTTGCTTGGTGGTAAAAGTCCAAATGCCAAGATATTTGTATGAGGTGTGTGCATTGCCTCGTTTGTCGTAAGTGCTTAATGTTGTTCCTGTGTTTGTTTGCAGAGAGAAGTTGGGGGACAGGTCCATGACGTGGGTTTTGGCTTTGCCGACGTTGATGTCAAGGCCCAACTGGCGGAACGGGCCATCAAAAGACTCAAAAATGGTTTGCGCTTGCTGTGAGGATGGCAGCCGGACCAGTATGTCGTCGATGAATGCCCAGGCTTTGGTCGCGGGGGTTTGAAATTCGGCGAGAAGCGAATCTAACCTATGCAGCACCAAATTAATATAGAGTACAAACAGGAGTGGGGAGGATGGGCAGCCCTGGCGTACGCCACGATCAAGTGTGTAAGAGTGTTTGGTAAAACCGAGGATTCAGGGAGAATCTTGCGGTTTAATGTATAGGTTTTGCAACACAGAAATGACGTCAGAACTGAAACCCATGTGCTGGAGAATTTGCCACAGGGCTTCTGTAGGGACACTGTTAAAGGATTTGTTGAAGTCAATGTACATGTTGTAGCCCCCAGGGTGATGAAACATGTGTTGTGTGACTCGGTATAAGTGATCGGAGGTACGTCTATTCTCCTTACCTCCGATCTGTATGGTGTTAATAGGTTTGTGTTTATGTAATACACGCGAAAGTGACTCATTTATGTGGGAAGAGATAATTTTTTAGATGGCGTTTAAGAGGGATATGGGGCGGTAATTGGTGGGGTCTTTGTTGTCGCCTTTTTTGAAAAGTAAGAAAATGTCGGCTTGGGTCCATTCGGTTGGGAGGGGGTTAAACAAGAAGTAATTGCAGGCATGATAGAGGAGTTCACAAAGATGGTGGGGTGCAAGAGATAAGACATATAAATTACATTGGTCGCGACCTCCTGCCTTTGACAGTTTTGCATGGTTGATTTTGTTTTTAAATTGAGGCCAAGTGATGTGTGGTATTTTAAAGTGATTCAGTGCCGGTTCTGTAGGTGTGTGATGGAGAAAATCGGAAAGGATCTGTGGGGTGGGTTGAAAATCCACGTTCCCTCCAAGTTCATGGAGTGAGTTGGCCATGATTTGTGTCATGTGTTCAGTGTTGTCGGTCGTACTGTCTTTAGAGGAAGAGGTATAAAGAGCAGCGGGGGCGGAGTTCCAGGGAGCCAATACTTTGTTGAGGGTGCGTTTCAGTTTGACACCTCTAACAAGGTTGCGGTGGAGTTTTTTGGTGTCTTTTTTTTGTTTTTCCAGGTGGAGTTCGTCCATCATTTTCTGCAGTTCAGACATTTTAGCGTTGAAATCTGTGCTTGTGGCTGGGGGGATGTGATTTCGAAGGGAATCTACCTTCTTGTCAAGCTTCGAGGGTTTATGGGTGTCGGAGGAAGTTATGTTGTGATATGTATCGGACAGGGCTAACGAAACCTTGTTAACAAATTTGACTTTGGTGTCGTGGGGTAGGTCATCGAAGATGGGAAGCACCTGTGAAGCCCAATGGTCCCATTCTCCCAAACTGTCAGAAGATGTTGTGTTTTCGTCTTGGTTCAAATTTCTATAAATCACTGGCGGGGGTTCGGGTTCTTTCGTCTGTGGGAGGGAAGAGGCGTCGAAACTTGCCAAAACTCGGTGGTGGTCGCTAGTCTTATCAAAGGATTCAATGGTGCTTTCCTGAGGAGTGAGTGTTTCCTGCGCTTTGGGGTTGCATAAGATGAGATCAAGTCTGGTTTCACTAGTGTGTGCCTCGGACAAGTATCTTGTGAATTGTCTGAGGGTGGGGTTCAAGGACCGAAAAATGTCAATCAAGGTCCGGGGGGAGTTGCCTGTTGGCAAAATTTGTTCGGTGAGCCACTTCCATTCATTTTTGCTTTTAAGGTTGTGAGAGTTCAGGTCGTGTTGGAGAATGGCATTGAAATCCCCTCCGCAGAATAGGGTGTTGGCGTTTTCCACTCTTGTGGAGAGCGTGGAGTTGGTTGCGGTATTGTTGTTTGTGGAGAGGAGTTTGGAGAGGAAAGTTTCAATCTTTTTTCGTCTAGTCTGGTCTTTGGGGGGTGCGTAGGCGGAAACCAAATTAATCGGAAGGAGCCCAGGGGGGTGAAGTTCGACATGGCACATCAATCCCTCGTCATCGGGGTGGGGCTGTTTGATGGCGTAAGGGGCAAGGGGAGGCGAAATGAAAACTGTCGAACCATGTTTCTCACCCCGGTTTGGTCCTTCATGAATGTAGTGGAAGGCGGGGCTAGAGGGGAAGCTGTAGGCAAAGGGGAGTTGAAGTTTACTTGTGACTTCAGTGGCAAATATTACATCAACCCCCTGTTGAAAGAACAGAAAAATTTTTGATGTGTCGGTTTTTTTTTGGAAGTTGGCTGTTGCCACTCTAATTTGGTTGTTGTGGACCTAAGTAGCCTTGGGTTTGCGACGTTTGAAAAATTTGTGTCGAGGGAAGGAGGGAATGTCCGTGTTTACCGGCGCCCCATGGGGGTGGGGTTGCACAACCGTGGGATTCACACCGCGTGCATTCTACCTGAAAAGAGGGGACTCTTTGAGTCAGGAGAGTGCAGCGCTTGGTCAACCGTGAGCCTGGGGCAAAGGGAGGCAGGGGGCGGGAGGGCGGAAATACCTTGGAAGATTTCATGCGGTATGTGTTTGGCTTCTGTGTTTTTGACTTTCTTGCGAGACAAAAGGAAGGGATCCAGGATCTGGAGTATATCCAAATCTAACCGGATGGCCTCGTCCTTAAAGTCAAATCGCGGGTAATACCTTGGTCGCGGGTTGTGTTGTTGGTTGCTCTTTTGGGTTGGTGATTGCTTCTGTGGCCTGCGATGCAAAGGGGAAGGATTCGGGATCTGGGGAGGGCCCAAATCGAACCAAATGACTGCTGCCTTATTGTCGAATCGCAAGTCACATACGAGCCACCAAACTAACGGATACCTCATTTGTTTCCTTTGGGTGTTTTGAACCATGCTCTCAACCATACAAATAAGTCTGTATGAGAGTGAGTTTGCCATGGAGGAACAAGAAGGTGCGTTGACAAGTGGATACCATGTATCATTAACGTGTGCCTGAAGTTGAAATTTGACGTCATATTAGAAATTTGGTGGTTTGCATCTATGAGATGGCTTGCTACATGTGCGATAGACAAAAAGCGTGTTTGTCACTGGATGGTTTGAATCAATTCGCATGAACTCTTTGGTGAGATGCAGGATGGTGTGAAGGCAGGGCAAAAAGAAAGAGCTTGAAGGCTTCACAAAGGGATTCATGTCCATTCGCCCTTTCAGGCCATCAAAGTTCTCCAAAGAATTTATCAATACGGGCGGAACTGACTCATGCTCGGGACATAACTAGCAGCAGTTGCAAAAAATCCTGGGCCTGTGGCTGCTTCCAGGGCTTCTAATGGAAGCGCCAGAGAGTTTCGGGTGCGTTGCATTTCCTTTTGGATTCCTAAAGCTTTAGCTGCTTCCAGCGTGGCTTCTCACTTTGATTTGCCTTGGGAGAGGAAGGGGGCGAGTAACGCTGCCTTTCAAATGTCATTGGGGCGGGTGCATTGAAAGGCAACTCCGGTTATAACTTCTCGGTTGGCGAGAAACGCCGAATCTTCATTTTTGTATATGGCATCCACGCATTGCCAAAATCCTTGTGTTTCGGATTCGGTTTGTTTGATCATGACCAATTCACCAAAAAGGGCGGCCGAAGACTTAATGTCCATGAAGGTGGTAGATTGCGGAGCGAGGATGACAACGTTTTGGGGTGGATGTTTGAAGGGCATTTTGGCCGTTGGATGGACGTTAGTTGTTGGTCATTGTCACTGGTCACCGGGTTACGGTACGTTGGGATTTTAAGCCCTTGGGCTTTCACAAAACGGTATCCGCGCTTATTTAGTTGGGTGAAGAGATGACGGTCCCAACTTTCATTGGTTCGGGGTACTGCTTCTGGATCCATCATCACTGCAAGCGACCAAGGGGTGCGGGGAATCATGAAAGCAATGCAGTCTGACATAAGCGGAAGGGACCAACATTTGTCGATCAATTCAATAATGGAGGTGTTCTCTTCACTTCGGTCTTTGATGGCAAAGGCAAAGCAGTTTTTTGGATCTTTGACGAGGGTGAAAACAAGGACTTGTCGCTCACGTTTTGTGAGCGGGTAAGTTGCTTGCAATGAGAGAGCGTATTCCACAAGTTTCGGGGTGGGAACTTCAATATCCCATCTCTTGTAGATGTGTGGGGTGGGCGAGGTCCTTGATTGGATGGCACATCTTTCAATAAAACAGTGGCGAGAGTTAATCTCTGCATCACCGGGAGGCATGACGGTTGAATTGACCCATTTAAAGATCTTTTCAAGTGACTCCGATTCGGAAGGTTGGTTGTGGATATCCATTCTGATTGTGCTAACCAAGTTTGTTCCAGCGCACGAGCCTAGATAGGAAAGGGAATCTTCGAGTGACGCCTCTTCGTCCGGACTTTCCAATCCTGTTGGCACGGGGGCATTTTCGATGTTCCATGTGTATTTGGATGTGGAGTTGAGGCTTATGCAAATCATGTTGTAGAACAATTTCCGTTTGTTAGACACGAGATCAAAACCTAACTTGTCCATCTCGAATTTGTGTACAAGCATGTGCACATTGCCAATTACTTGAAAGTCCGTTGCAAATTCCAAACCTTTTTGGATGACATTCGGATAGTCCCAAAAAGGGATGTCCCAAGATTGAGGGTTGGGGTACATGCTGGGAAGGATCATGCAACCTTGGATTTGCAATGATTCAGGTGAGGCAAGACGTAACATGTCATACACGAGGGTGGCTTGTCCGGTAAGGCTTTCTTTTCCTAGATCTTTGGGGTTGGCGTGCACCGGTGTGGCAAGAAAGGCTTCTTTGGATGATTGTTTAATGATGACGAGAAGGTCACTGGCTTTGGGGTTGGTAGCGCATGTAACGATTCTCAGAGGCGTTTCGAAACTCAAGTTTGGTATTGCTTTCTTCTAGCTTTGCATGTAAACGGGCACAAAGGCATGGCCAAGGTCATATGTGTATCGATAAGTGTCAAACTGGCATTGCACAAAGCAGGTGGAAAGCAATTGCACCGGCAAAGAACCATATCGGATGTCGTAAACCAATCCATGAGTAGGTTTGAAGTTGTAAGGTTTGATTGTTTCAGCATTTAGGGAAATGGCGGTGTGTAGGTTGGTGTTGAAGCATTGTGAGGGTGGAGTCAGACGGGCAACCTCAGAAAATCTGTCTAGCCTTAGTTTCATTTCTTCTTGGGTGAAAGGGACCGATGTGGTTGAGGAATTTGAAACTGGCGATTTGGAGTTCGGTTCGGTCATTTCTGCGAATATGTTTTGTGATTTTGAATTGTTGTTGTTGATTGGAATTGGTCGATGGGCTGTCTCCGCTTTTGTGTGCTGTTTCCTTTTCACAATTCTGTGTCGCAGCACACGCGTCTTTTTTGGCTCCGGAGGTTGGTGTTAGGGACTCACAATCCACGCTTTATTGCGTGGCTCCTCGAGTTGAGGTTAGGGATTCACAATCCACGCCTTGTTGTGTGGCCCCTCGAGTTGAGGTTAGGTACTCTCAATCCACGCTATTTTGCGTGGCACCTCAAGTTAAGGTTAGGGACTCACAATCAACGCTTATGTGCGTGGCACCTCGAGTTGGGGTTAGGGACTCTCAATCCACGCTTTGTTTGGTGGCTCCGGAGGTTGGGGTTAGGGATTCACAATCAACACTTTGTTGCCCGGCCCCTCGAGTTGGGGTTAGGGACTCACAAGCCACGGTTTGTTGTGTGGCCCTTCCAGTCGGGCTTAGGTACTCACAATCCACGTTCTCTTGCGTGGCTCCTCGAGTTGAGGTTATCGACTCACAATCCACGCTTTGTTGGGTCACTCCGGAGGTTGGGGTTAGGGGACTCACAATCCACGCTTTGTTGCGTCGCCCCTCGAGTTGGGGTTAGGGAGTCACAATCTGCTTTGTTGTGTGGCCCCTCAAGTAGGGGTTTGGGACTCACCATCCACACATTGTTCTGTGGCCCCTCGAGTTGGGGTTAGGGCCTCACAATCCACACTTTGTTGCGCGGCTCCTTGAGCTGGGGTTAGGGACTCCCAATCCACGTTTGTTGTGTGGCCTCTCGTGTTGGGGCTGGGGACTCACAATCCTGGCTTTGTTGCATGGCCCCTCGAGTTGGAGTTAGGGACTGACAATCCACGCTTTGTTGCGTGGCCCATCGAGTTGGCCTTAGGAACTCACAATCCACGCTTTGTTGTGTTTCCGCTCGAGTTGGGGTTAGGGACTGACAATCCACGCTTTGTTGGGTGGCTCCGGAGGCTGGGATTAGGGACTCACAATTCACGCTTTATTGCGTGGCTCTTCGAGTAGGGGCTAGGGACTCACAATCCACGCTTTGTTGAATGGCTCTGTAGGTTGAGGTTAGGGCTTCGCAGTCCACGCTTTGTTGTGTGGCCCCTCGAGTTGGGGTTGGGGACTATCAATCCAGGCTATGTTGTGTGGCCCCTCGAGTTGGGGTTAGGGCCTCACAATCCACGCTTTTTTGCGCCGCTCCTTGGGTTGCGGTTAGGGACTCCCAATCCACGTTTGTTGTGTGGCCTCTCGTGTTGCGGTTGGGGACTCACCATCCTCGCTTTGTTGTGTAGCCCCTCGAGTTGGGGTTAGGGACTCACAATCTACGCTTCTCTGCATGGCCAGTAAGAAAAAGTGTATTTCCTTGCCAAAAGGTTAGCTTTAGTTGTTATAAAGAGGCCTAGAGGGAACACTCGTTTTTATCTTAGTATCGGCCCAACCAAAAAGGGGCGACAAGACATTTTGACCTATAAAACCAAGCATTACACTTTGGAGGTTGTGTGGACCCCTGACCCCCCAACTGATTGATCCTTTACACCATTTGCTGCACCTAGGCTTTCATGGCAGGTATTTTTCCCTAAATGGCCCCCAATCGCCAATGGATGCCCCCATGTGGAGTATGTTGTTATTGTTGCCACGTTTTTTTGAAGGACATACATTCACGATACTGTGTCTGTGTTCTTTTTTTCATAACAATCCAGTATATGCTAAATCTTTGCACAACAAGCATTGGCCCGTAGGATGGGGTGTCATTGAGGTGCATTGGGGCGAGCCAAATTTGGTTTGCCCCTTCATCAATGTTTTCCAGGGTTTTTATCAATTAGGCTGTTGTAATCCTGCGTTGTTGTCCTGTCTCTTCTATGTGAGTATTGAAAATCAGGCCGGATCTTTGCCTATGGTACGCAAATTTAACGAAACCTAATTGGCAAGTCCGAGGGCAAGTAAATGTCACCCCATCCTACATACACACCTATATCATCCGGTTGTAGTTTCTGATCACCACATTTGGTCTTGCCCCATGCAGTTCACGTGCATGGTGATCATCAGATGTGTCGTTCTACTCTGGATCTCTTCATACGAGGTCGGAGACAAATGTGTTGCTGCATGGCACAGCATAGACGCCCCATGGGACAACACAAGCAAATGCATGTACATTTTGTTCTTTATGACCAACAGACCTCGGATCCGTGCTTTCTTACGCCAACCCGTCCACTACAAAATTTGAACTGCGCTCCATTCCTCATTTTCCTCCTACTTTGATTAGTTGCTCGTTCTGTGGCCCGTGATTTACGTCCGACGATGCCTGCCAGCTGAAATGGCGCTACCGGCAGCTCGCGCACCGCACCCAGCTGGAGGCACCCAATACGCCAATGGCAAGAACAAAAAAGGTATTGTTCCCGCTTTTTTGTCAGCAAAAATTCAAAATTGTGATTCTTCCGTCCTGTGGCCCTTGATTCGCCCCCCACAGGACGAGCCACGGACGCCTTTCGCAGGACTTGAAAGACGCAGCTATAAGATGCAAAAGAGATAGTTCCGAAGCGTCGGAATCCGAAAGGCGCACGCAGGAGCCATTGGTATGTACCAACGGTCCTTTTTAGGCAGATTTCCACGCCGTGTCGTACAATTGGTCGTAAATGACGTCCCATCAAGTGTTCCACTCCTTGCGGTCGGCTGGAGCAAAACGTATGACGGCCAATGCATGACCCATAGCTTAGACATCAGTTTCAAGCTGTCGGCGTCACAGGAAAGCAGGGATCCGGCAGCGTGCCACCAATCTCCAGTTACGTGTCCAACGGCTCGTAAATCACGTCCCATCGCGTGTCGTCTGTCATGCGCCGCACCACAGCAAATTACACAGTGCCGACCACAGTTTCCAGCCTGTCAACAGTCATTTGTAGGTGTCTGAGCCTGTGAAGTGCACGGATTTTGCTTCTGGTAACTCGGAAACGCGCTGCACGTGGTTTGGCTCGTAAATCACGCCCCCTCGTATGTCCTGGTGTGTGGACGGATTTTCTGACGAGACCCACGAGTCGGATGGAGCCCCCGAAGCGGGCGCAAAGCTAGAGGCCGACTTGGACGACGAAGCAGACGCAAAGGAGTCCCTCACTAAGACAGCAAAGCCTGCCCCTGTCACTGCCCCTGCCCCTGCTTGGCTTTGGCCGGGTGTTCAGCCGAGTATGGCCCAGAGTATGGAGCTGACCTTGCTTCAGAACACACAGAACGCACAGAACACCATGCGATGATGAACAGCTATGTGTAGACTGCTGACAGTATTTTGCATTCCTGCTGTGTGCCATTGGGACACCATTTACGTGCCATTGCACGTGCCAATTTTTGAAATGTTGGGCGCCCCAATATAGGCTGCCCTCTGGGCATCTTCACATTTGAAACAGGTTGAAAACCAGTGAATGAACAGGGACGAGAGCATTGTGATGTAGACAGAGGCGGATGACTGCTCAGTGGGCCTATTCCACATTGGACGGTGCGATGGGGCAACATTTATCAGCCATGGGATGGGCCAACTGTGTTTCATTGACTTCTCTTGGGATAAGCACCAATTGAAACCTGTTTTTAACATATACGCGAAACCAACCCTGAAGGAAGGATAGAGTAGGTGCCGGCACATGGAAAAGACAGCATGACGTGGCGGGACATTTCAAACACCATTGGCTTGTTTCATGGGACCACATTTACTTGCCACCCTACGGGCCAACTTTTCTCTTTCAAATTACGGTAATATGTTGAGTTACCATGACACAGATGCATATGGCGCAAAATGATGGTGGTATGTTCTTCTCAAAGCTGTGGCACTAATAGCAACAAAATCCCAATGGGGGGCATTATTGCCCATTTTAGAAATTTAAGGAACCATTTAGGGATAAATACCTGCCATAGAAGCCTAGGTGTGGACTGACTGAGGCGCTGACATTGATCCAGAGCCTATACATTTTTCTATGTTTTCTCATGAATGCTTAGCTATCCTAGTCGTTTGCACCCTAGGGGGCTGTGGCACCTCTTTTTGAGAGGTCCTGGGTTCAATTCACAATCAGCCTAGCTAAGCAGGAATATCCCATGTGACATGGCAGTGACCTCAGCGCCACAAACCATGCCACGTCAGCACGTATGGGACCCAAACCAAAGAGTGCACATCTCAGGATGGCACTATATGCAGTGTGAGCCCTTGGGGCAGTGGTATTTCCAATCAGGCATTCTCAATCATGTGAAATATTTTGATCCAAGTTGCATTGATTGTCTATTGCTGTAGTCTATTGTTGATATCTTTATTATCTAAGTCTTTTCTGACTGCAGTCCTTCATGCTTCGATCCTGTTTGGCTTCTACTTGCTCATCTCTGGCTTGGGTTATCCTGAATTGGTTGTATTTCATCAACAAAACATTTCCTTCATCAAAAACAAGCAGCAGGAACCCTACACCAACAGCAAGCAGCAGCAGAGGCACAATAAGAGCTGAAAGACTCAGAAAAATATTCTGGTAGTAAGAGGCACACAGCCTCTGCGTGCCGGCAGCAACCTCGTGCCGTACACCCAGCGCACCGAGGACTGTCCCGAGCAAAAAGGGCGAAGGAAAATATGGACACCAAGGACACTGCCGAGACTGAAGCGGTACCCAGAACCTATGGCCCATGGCCCGGAGGCCTGTGAGCCGTCACACCCGTGCGGAAGCCGTTGACACCGGCTGTCAGCGGGATATCCCTGTTCTCTAATCCGCGAAATCTGGAATCCGATTTCTAACCAATAAATCGATGTGGAATTACCATAATTTTATTGTCTTGGGCGATTTTCGGTCGGAAATCCGTGAAGTACCCGATTTCTACCGCGATTTCTGATTGACGTGAAATCGCTGCCTGTTGTCGCCTGTTCGCGCGCTTTCGTTGCTTCTCCGTGGCGAGTTTTGTGATGGACTTTTCTACCTTTGAGTACCTTTGAGGTTCTAAGAGAACTAAAGGGCTGAATCTAGAGGGTTTCTCTTGTACTTTCATCTGGTGTGTTCACCAGAATTGCTCGTCGTTGCGTCTGAGAGAAAATCAGCGCGCAAGCCTTTCCGTCAATCGGTCGAACTCATGGTTCTCAAGTACCATGAGTTTGGACGGAACCTTACATCCCCCCCCTATGCCTTTCATCCATGCCCCTTTCACGTGGGCATATCACTTTGTATAGGGAAGCGGGCAATAGGGATGTTTTAGGCAGCCTATAGATTTCGCAAACCCAAGTCGTTTGCGTGCGCAAACGCTAACTTTGTGGCCTTGTGAGCATGAACGTTAGAAGCGGAACACAATGCTCACAAGACAGAAAAGCCCTAGGTCATTTCGTTCTTCGAACCAGCTCAACCATGGCTGCACGCAATTCAATGCGTACCAAAACTCGTTTTTTGAGAAAAGGCAAATTTTGGTCGAAAATTAGGCCAAAATGGCCCAAACCTAGAGGCTTGTTCTCGAAGCCTTTGGGGAGTTGAGCCTTGAATCAAGACAATATGTAAAGTACAGACCACGAAGAATATCGTGGATGCCTTGGTTGATTTTCTACAACCTTGTCTTCCATTTTATATAATGTCGCCCTGTGAGCACGCGTGCCATACTGCCTCTTTGCACACGTGCTCATATGCAAGCACTAATGACATGAGTGGGCGGAGACGATCTAACCATAGTGGGCATATTTGAGAGCACCCACCATGGGCCTACTCCAAAACTGTTTGCTTATATCTTTGCTCCACAATGACCCAAAGATATGTACATACCAATATCGCCGATATATGCACTTTTTTCCATAAATAGTGTGCTTCAAGGATTGAGCTGTTAAAAATGTTTCCATTATGCTTTGAACCTCAACCCTTTTTGCAAAAGGGAAGCAAAGCTTCGGTTTGCATCCATGCAAAAGCCCGAGGCTCCTTTCTTTCTGTGATACGGAGATACGATTTTTCGTGTGACCACTTTTGGGTGAGATTTAGCCGTTTTGCCCAGAATGGCCACAACCCCCTTCTCCCCCTGATTTCACCGCCGAGGTTGTGTGCGCCACTTGACCAAGGGTAAGGGCGATTCGGTGAGGGCACATAAACCTGCATCGAATGGGGTGTTTCCCCATGTGGCCTCTCTTCTTGAAGGGAGAGTTGTGAGTCACCCAATTTCGGGTATGTTGCCATTCTGCCCCATTTGCGTGTCACTTTCTCCCCAATGGGGGAAATAGCTAGAGGCGACCATGAGGGTTGGCAAGCGGCATATATCGGGACCTGAGTCCCATATGTCTATAGCACCTTTGATTGAAGGGATCCTCGCCGTGGCAATGGAGATATTGAATCATGAGTGCGGGCCATTTTGGCCAAATTTCGCTGTTTTTGCCATTGTATGCCATGTTGGAACTACCATATCTCCATGGAGCACAGAATCTAGCCAGATAGAAGGTGCGAGTATTGTAGCATATGACCAAGGGTTGAACACCATTGAGTTTCGTATTTGCTCCTCTGGCTCATCCAGAGTTATTCAACTTTTGGTGCGATCCATGATCTCCTCCGTTGCACCGCATGCTGCTTTCTGCCCCATCCGCGTGTTCATCCCCTCGATGAACAGCAAGCAGCCAGTGTGACAGCAAGCCATAACCCAGGGCATGGGACCAGAGGGGATATCAAGGGTTGTGAATCAAGGCTTGGCGCGTCAATATCGCCAAGGTTTTCTACCCTGGACGGTCGCCCAAGACGGCCAATTTTGCCATTTTGGCAATTGTGGACCCAATTTGGTTTATCGCTACGCCGGGTGGCATGGAGATCTTTGATAGCCAAAGGCATAGGAGTCTCAGTTCGACTCCTGGTGTATCGCGTGTGGAATGGCTGATCCGATCACCAAGCCGGCGTGAAGATATACTATCGGGGACACCTTCGACTTTGGCTCATTTTGAGCAGCCAAAATGACCCCCTTTTGGTACCCCAATTTCAGCCACCCGTGTGGTCAATTGGTGGCCCCATATCTCTTTGCCCACGGGGATTCCGAACTCAATTTCAAGTTGTGCACTCAGATATAGGTCATAGGTCCTGCCTCCTATCCTCTGAGCCATTGGCCGTGCCCTGGCCCGCCGAGTCTTGCGGGGGAATGACGCCGATTTTGGTGATTTTGGCATCATGACCCCACTTGACGAACCCGTGGTGCCCTGATGCCGGGAGCTCAGGGGGAACCAGGTTGGGTGCGGGCTCTAGCAAGTTTGTACTCGAAGGGCATAGGGTCAGATGCCTCGTCCCTACTTCTGGCTGGTCCGGACGACAGGTCAGTTTTGGAGTTATTCGAGCTAACATCAGTTTGGGCTGAAACAGCCCATTTTCAGCTACGTACTCCTAGGGGATAATGGCGGGGCCATATCTCCGGCTCAGATGGGGGTTTGGGACCTGCTGTTGAGGGAGCATGGGGAGCCACTGTTGGTTGGCCTTGGAGCGCCTTGGTTCCCAGGATCTCACCCGTGGCTGGGCGGGACACCCTCCCCTTTTTGGCAGGGTTTCAGGGTCCGGACTGAGCAGGTCATGGGTTGTGTTTGAGCCTCCGCCCCTGCCAGCCACTGGGAGGGTTGGACCTGGGATTGGGATATGGGTTGGGATTGAGTGTCCATTGTTCTGTGATGCACTTACCTCAGTCCAGTCTTAACCCCATGTGTACGTATCCTGATGTGTTGCTGTACAGACCTTTGTTCCCTTGTTTCATAGTGGCAAGGATCCTGAAACTCTTTGTCACATGACAGGAGCATGAGGATGCCCTTGTGAGCGCAGTGCTTTGCCTGCCTGCTTGCTTGTGCGTGTCCGCCGCAGCGTCTCGTGGCCAGGCCCCCCACGGGAACGCGTCAAAAGCGTTTCACCGCCGCAGGGTTACCCATCCCTCGCGTGCCACTTGGGGCCGCCTGAACCCCAAGCACCACGGGCTTCGCAGCGCCGCCCGGAGCATCGCCCCGAGCGTCAGCTACAGCGCCGAGTCCGTGAAGGAGGTGTAGCAACCGGAACTATGACGTCAGCGAGTTCTTTCGGCCGACCAGTACCGGCCGCACTCCGAGCTACATCACCCACCTCCACAACCACCATCGGGCGTCTTGGTCCCAGCCCTGTAGATAGAGTGGACCACAGCAACCGTTTCAACAACCACCCCCAAGACCGGTCCAAAGAGAAAAACGAGCGCCGATCGTGAACTGGCAGGAGGCGGGCAAGACGTGGCCGCTGCCCCACCCCCATGCTGTGCGCGTACTGCGTGGGTTGCCGTGGGGGCAGCACTATCGCCACAGCAACCCCCAGTGCGAAGGCGGCATGCCCGGGAGCTTCGAGCACCGCGAGGATACTGGCGCCGACCGCCTGCAGGCAGTGGAAGACTGGCTGCGGGTGGAAAGATATGCCTACCACTTCCGCCAGAAGCGCTGGAGGGTCTGGACCCGCTCGGTCAGACCCGGCGAAGGGCTGCGCCCTGACAGGATTGAGGAGGACGAGAACCCCAACGAGTACCCGTCGGGCGCCACGATCAACGTCTCCATATGGGACATGATCGAAAAGAAGTTCTCGGAGCCGGGGAACGAGCGCACGCTGCAGGGCAGCAGCAGCAGCGCGTCTCCTGGGAAGGAGAAGCGATCCGCTGGGGACAAGAAGCGGGAAAGGAAATGGCGGGAGTACAAGGAATTGCTGGCCGCCGAAGCCGCTCAAGCCGCCAAGGGCGGAGCCCCAGCCCCGAGCCCCAAATGGGCCAGTGCCGGTCAGCACCCCCGCCACACCACCCTTGGCGACTTCCTCGAAGTCGCCAAGAAGGCCAAGGCCAAGTCCCGTCCGCTGCACCTGAGGGAGTCAGGCCCCAGCAGCAACGTGGAGTCGGTCCACCGTGGGAGGATGCCAGCCGACCAGGCCAGCTCCAGCAGCAGCGTCGCTCCCGACCAAAGGTGCGTGGCCCCCGCCTGCGAGCGCGCCTGTGGGGTGCCCTGCAACCTTTGGGTTGCCCGGCAAAGGGCCACGCAGCAGAATGCTGCCGTGGAGGGCGTCGTTGGCATCGCCCAGGAAGAGGCTGCAGATTGGGGCAGAGGCATGGCCTTCCACGCCTCGACCGTGGCGGCCATTGCGGCCGGGCTCACGGCTGCAGATGCCCAGGAGGCAGCGACTGCCCGGGTCAGGAGTGAGGTGGCGGCGGCCGCCGAGGAAGCCCGCCTGGCCCAGGAGGCCATTGCCCGCAAGGAGGCCGAGGTGAAAGCGTTGGAAGAGGCGCTTTCCCAAGAGAGGGCAAGGAAGGAGGCAGAGGAAAGGGCCCACGCCGAAGCAACGGCCAAGGCCCAAGCGGACGCCGCGAGGAAGGACGCCATCGAGGCCGCGCGACAGAGAGTCGCTGAGGAGAGGGCCAAGACAGAGGCGGAGCTCGCAGCGTTGGAAGCTGAGAAAGCTTGGCTGCAGCGGGGTCGGGAAGCCGAGGCTGCCCGTGCTCGGAAGGAGGCCAAAAGGCGAGCTGCCGAAGCCACGGCCGCCGCAATGGAGGAGGCGGAGGCCAAGCTCCAGCGCGAGACCTTGCCGGGAGGATCCCGAGTGGAGACCCTTCAAAAGCTCTTCGAAGGGGACGCCTCCTCCAAGATGACGCTGGATCTGGAGGAGGTTGACACAGGCAGCAGTGAAGACAGTGGCCCCACCGCCTACAGACGAAGGAGGGGTAAGGGGAAGACCCCCGAGAGGTCACGGAGGCCAGCGGGCAGACACCCCCACGACTCCGACCCCTTCTTCACCGCCAGCGATGGGGACGGACGAGACCGCCGACATCGCCGGGGAATGGCTGGCGGAGGAGGCGGAGATGTCCCCATGGAGCCAGAGGGTGAGAGTGAGTATCTCCCTCCTCCTACTCCTCCTACCGGAGCTCGGAATCCAACGAGTGCGAGACCGAGACGCCTAGGTGGGGTGCCAATGACGAGGATGATGACATGGACTTCGGCTACACGGAGAAGCCCCCATCCTCGGACCCACCAAGGCGACCCGGCGAAGACCCACCAGGACCACCTGGCAGAGGCCTGTCAGGACCCCCTGGAGGACGCCCACCAAGTGGACCCCCCGAAGGCGGACCTCCGGGAGGGGGAGGACCCCCTGGACCGGGCGGACCCGGCAGAGGCCCTCCTGGGGGACCCCCCGGGGACCCCGACGACCCACCAGGGATCGGTGACCCAGATGCCCCCTGGCGATGGATTGTCCACCTCCGCAGGAGGGTCCAGTCCCTCGAGCACGAGGTAGACACGGGCAAGGGCGAGATGATCTGCATTGCCAGGGTTGCCGTGGGCGCACAGAAGGAGCTGGACATCGCCAAGACAGAGATGGTCAAGATCGCCAAGGTCGCCACCGCCGCCCAGAGGGAGCTGGACATCGCCAGGGGCGAGACCAGGCTGCTGAACAAGGTCATCAACGGCCTGCAGCAGAGGTTGGACAAGCTGGAAGGCCGTGGGAGCGTCGGCAGCGACCGAGCACCCCTGGAGTCCGGCTCGTCGGACGACGGCTGGGGACCTGGACCAGGTCCAGGCAGAGCCCACGCCCCCGGCAGAGCCTCCAGGAGTCGCCCCAGCGCCAGTGCCCCCTCCCTCAGCGCCCCCTCTCATCACAGCGCGGGCCGCCGTAACGAGCGAGTGCCGCCCGGCAGTGGCAGTGAGGAGTTGCGTGATGAGTGGCTCAGTGCGGAGTACCACAACCACCGTGCTCCACAGCGGACACCGGTACGCCCCCGACGCCCCGCACCAGCCCAGGAGCCAATCCCAATGGCTGGCGGGCGTTATGGTGGACTCAGAGATGGAGTCCTCGGAGGAGACGTGGAGTGGGATGTCGGCGGCGGCGAGGAAGACCTGGAAGAATGTTCGGCATTACCCCGCCGCGTGGTGTACGACGGGAGGCCGCTGAACGCAGCCGCCGGCGCCGTGATGAGGAGGCATACATGGAAGGAGTACGGCGTGAACATCTAGGTTCAGCGTACATGGAGGAACCACGGCGTAGCCACATGGATACCGTGGAGGAGATGGAAGTGGCGGCCGTGGGAGTCCCTGGGGGACGCCGATGGGAACCTCGGTCAACCTCACGGCCGGCGTTCATAATGTCTAAGGCCGCAGATGCCGCCGTGTGGGAAGACCTGAAGGACATCAAGCCGCCCACGTACGATGGCAACCCCCTCAACCTCGACCGCTTCTGGGAGAAGCTGGACGATGGGGGGATGACCGTCACTGAAGACATGGATCCCGCAGATGCGGAGAAATATGTCTTCAAACGGTTCAGGTGGCGCCTGCCGGAGGTGCTCCAAGAGCTATACTTCGTGGCAACCAAGGAGGGGAAAATCAAAACCCTCAAAGAAGTCAAGAAGTGGCTCAACGAGCAAGAGCCGGTGGACGCTCCGCAGGTGGCTGCCAAGCGGTGGAAGGTAATCAAGTATCAGCATGATGGCCAGGAGATCCGCCAACGAGATTGGCTGGACTTCCGGGGGCAATACACCCTCTTCCGCCGCAACGTGGAGGACTGGATCGAGGGTGACGAGCAGGCCCGCCTGCTTTTCATGCTGCCGGAAGCATCAATCAAGAGAGTCACCAAGGAGGAAGCCAAGAGTGCCAAGTTCAACCACACGGTCAAGATGATGCTCCCCAAGGAGTATCACAGAAACGTGGTGGCTTGGACAAGGAAGAACGTGACCCGGGATGTCAAACGGCACTCCTTGCAGACCGCCCTCCTCATCACCGTCACGGGCGATCGCAAGAAGACCGCGATGTGGCGCCTTGATGAGTGTGACGTGGGCGGCCAGACCATCCGTCTGCAGGCCATCCCGGCGCATATGAGTTGCGACGAGGTCCTGGAGTGGGTTGGAGAGGAGGTACTCAAGGAGTACCGGAACCTCCACCACATTCGCGGGTTGAGGCCCGGCGACCGTGACGTCAACTACGTTGGCGAGGGGACTGGGGGGGAAGCTGTCATGGACCCAGCGGGAGCCGAGGGCCATGAGGCTCTCGACGACAATGACGACGACTATGAGCCCGCCGAGATAGCCGTTTGCGCCTTCGTGGCCAACAACCTGAACACGGGGAGCAACCGGGAAAGCTGGAAGCCCCTGCAGAAGGGTTGGAAGAAGAAGGAGAAGAAAGAGCCCCGCCGCATTGGCGACCCTCCGCTGTCCTTTGGGGCGTTCATACGAGCTCACCCCCAGGGCCGTTTCGTGTGTTATGGAAGGAACAAAGGGTTCAACCATGACCACTGAACATGCCCCATCCACAAGGCCGACATGGAGGCTTACAGGAAGGTGCACGGGTCAAAGAAGCGTGCACCCGCGGGTATCCGGGAGATCAAGGTGGAGGTCACCAAGGACGAGCTCTCCAAGCTGATGTCGGTGGGGACCGAGTTGGCCAAGGAGATCCAGGAGATCAGGAGGTCCTGGGTCCCCAAGTCGGACGACAAGAACAAGGAAAACAAAGAGAAGGACAAGGACAAGAATGGTAAGAAAGGGGGAAAGAAGAAGAGTGTCAAGGAGGATGATGCTGAGGAGAGTACCCCTACCACCACAACCGACGCCCCTTAGCGGAGCCCCTGCAGCCAAGGGCCCCAGCTAGGGCGGCCGCAGGATGGTGTCGTGGGAAGCGCCACACCATCCCAGTCGGGAGACAATGAGTACAAAGGGATTGCCGCGGGCGGAAGGCCCGGCCCGGCCTCCAAAACGAAAGACAGTCGCAGTGGCAGGGTGAGGGCAAGTGAAGGCACGAACCCTTGCACCCGTCCATCCTTCGCGACCAAGAATGTATTTGATGTGCTTCAAGATCTATCGGAGACTATCGGAGGATCACCCGGACCGCAGCTGGATGCTGCAGATGGGCAGCCTGAGCCCATTGTCCACGACCTGCACAAGTCGCTTATTAAGCTTCTGTAACGGCCGGAGATCCTGAGCTTGCACGCCGTGCGCCGTGTGGGGGGTGAGCGGCAGTTGCACCTTAAGGTACCTTAAGCCTTATGCGGGGGATTGGAAAAGGTCTTCGATGTGTTGGTCGACGGGAGCTCAGGTCAGCTTGGTCAAGGCTGGCTTACTTCTGCCAGAGTGTTTGCCCGAGAGTCGGAAGCCTGTCAAGCTGAAGGTGGCGAAAGGCCAGTACATGGTGGGAGGCACGAGGGAAGCCGCCATTGGGCTGCAGTTCGTGAACCACCGTGAGCTGAGCCGCCCAGACATCGGCAAGGAAATCCTCCTGCAAGGTCGCTTCTACGGGGCCGAGATGGACTCGGACATGATCGTTGGGTACGACTTCATGATGGAGACGGACTCCGGCGTTCTCTCGGCCCAGGCCTCCATGACCCTGTACCAGGATGACCAGCTCTCGTGGCTTCCGTCACCTGAGCACCATGTGGAGTGCCAATGGATCCACCCGGAACGCAATCAGCTCGAAGTAGCCGCGCTGGGCACTAAGCCAACTGGGCCAGCAAACCAGGAGTACGGCGTAATGCCGGAAGTGGCGAGCCGAGTGGTTCCGGACCTGGGAGCTTCGGATCTGGCCCTGGATGCATTCTCTTCAGGAACCTCCGCCCATCTTCTGGTTTGTGAGAAGTACTGGAGCGCCCAGGAATCTGCGTGGAAGAAGCACTGGGGTCCGCATCAGGGTACCATGTGGATCCATTGCCCCCGATGGGACATTCCAAGCGCGGTAGCGAAGATTCGCAAGGACCGCTCCAAGGCAGTGCTGGTTCTTCCTATGGGATGCACCGAGGAGGAAGGCACCCGAGATTGGGTGGTCTCACTGACCAACATGACCTTAAACAAGGTCGTACTACCGGCTGGAGAGAGTGTCTATCAGGACGCTAAGAGACAGCCCATGCCACCCCAGAGATGGCCAACGGAATTCCACTATGTGGATGGGGGCCTTGAGCAGGCCGACACCACGGACTTCGTGTGTGTCAACCGCATCATAGCGGAGCGATGGCGGCAATGCTTTGCGGTTTCCCCTGTTGACATCGGAGAATCGGAGGACCTCCTCACTGAGGAGTAGTTGGATCTCGTTCAGGGTTATATGGATCAGCCCTTTCACGACTGGGGAAGCCAGCGTGAGGGCAAGGGCCAGGACAAAGCCTGGTGAGAAGTGGATTCCATCGTCTCCGGTTCCTATGATGGGAATACCTTTGTAAAGAGGGTGCTGGACCACATGTCCAGCCAGGACGAGCCAATCGGCGGTAACCCACCCACCTACGGCGACCTGTTCCGAGGCAAGACCAGAGATGGCCCTTTGGGCCTCCTGGGAAGCCCACCTGAGCGATCTTGTGGAGGTACCCCGCAAGTAAGCTCAGTGGTCCAGGTGCCCGGAAAGGACAAGGCAGAGTCCGATGAGTGCCCCAAGATCCAGGCGTTGAGGACCAGGCTGAAGCAGAAGTATGGGGATACTTTCTTCAGCGGAAAACCTGTGTTTCCCCAATCGGTGCGTGGACCGTATGGCGAGGCCAAGACACAACTGAAGCCGGACCCCCGTGTGTACAGACACCGGGAGTTCGCCCTGAGGGGCGAGAAGATGGAGGCCATGGAGATAATCCTCCGTGAACTCATCGAGAGGGGCTGGCTTGAGCCGTGCCACTCCGAGTGGGCCTCCCCGTGCTTCGTCGTCCCCAAGAAGGTGGCCGGAGAGTGGCGGCTCGTGGTCGACTACCGCGGCCTAAACGCCCAAACGCAGCATGACAGCTATAGCTGCCCCTCATTGAGGACATGCTGCAAAAACAACACAGGTGGAGGATCGTCACGGTGATTGACCTGAAACATGGTTATCATCAGATGCCTCTCCCCGAGGAGTCCCGTGCTTGCACAGCAATGAGCACCCCACTTGGACCCCTCCAGTGGAAGGTGATGCCCATGGGCGTTACCAACGGCAATGCAGCTTTTCAGCGGATGCTGGAGAACCTGCCCAAGCCGGTGCGTGACTGTGCGGACCCCTTCCCGGAGGACGTGATCATCGCGTCCGGGGACCCCAGTATGAGCTATGAGGTGCTCCTGGAGGCACATGAGAGGGACGTCACCAGAGTGCTGGACCTTCTGGTTCGGCACAAACTCACGGGCAGCAGTGACAAGGCCACCATTGCGGTAAGCGAGGTGGTCTTCGCTGGCCACGTAGTTGGGAACGGGCAGCGGAAGCCCATACCTGGCAAGGTGGCTGCGATCGAGCAGTGGGAAAAGCGCAAAACGGTCTCTGAGCTACGGGCGTACTTTGGGTTCTGCAACTACTACTCGGGGTATATCAAGATGTACGCCGAGTATGCAGCCCCCATGACGACCATGCTCAAGGGCAACCGAGAGGAGACCAAGAAGGGGTCCGAGAAGGCTCTGGTCTGGAATGAAGAGTCCGACCGTGCCTTTGAGGGGATGAAGCAGGCGCTGCTATCCGCATGTAATCAAAACTTACTTGAGCATCTACTTTCTTACCCTGATCTGTTGGATCTCCGGCACTTCAGCACCCGTATCTTCCATAGCACAGCACTGCACTGAAATCCGGAAACTCGTTGTAAGTCATCGTTCAGTTCTGATCACATGTTAAGAGAGGCATGCTGTGACATGATACACAGAAATGGCACATGGATGCCTATTAATGAAATAATGATAAATCATTGATAATTAACTATTAAAAACAATAGTTTTCTTCAGATCAAAAATTTAAATCTACGTACAATAATCGCGATGCGCGGCTGCCATCTGGCATTTTCCGTCCGCGAATTTCCGGGCCAATCTGCAGCCGATATTAGAATAAAAATGCATACTCTACAGTAAATTTGGAAACAAAATAGATAAGAGTATCTTCTACATTTGTGGACCCATTACACTCCCCCACCAAGCTGAAACTCAGGTTCCAGAGCTGAGTTTGTTGCTGAAAAAAATGAATAATGGGGGCAAATGGGTAAGATACACCCAAAGCCAATCTGACCTATTTTAGCATAAACCTATACTGTACCTGTGACATGGTATTTACTACAACCATTATGTAGAAAACAAAAACTTCTGCCACACCCCAGTGCCCTGAAATGGAAACCCACCAGGTGTCAGGGGCTTTTTGTTTTAATGTACAAAAAAAAAATCCCTGCTCAGGGGTTGGGGAAAAGCCTGCAGCAAAGGCTATAAAAACCCCATTCCCTTTCTGGGAGGTGTGTTAACACACTCCCACTAAAACCTGATATAATGAAAAAAAATCCTGCACATCTTCCTGATCTTACTTGTAACTTGCAGTCATGTTTCATTATATAAAAACCAGCTCCAACAGCCCTAGTCAGTGCAAAAACCCAGCCAGAGTTTCGAAATTATTTTCAAACCCCAACTGCAATTTCTGCCTAGGGAGCCTGGCCCAGAGTACCCTGCCTAGGGGAGATCCCAAGAGGACAGAGACACACAGGCGCAAGGCACAGAGCATGGGCACAAAAATATCGCACAAACAGATTCTGTTGTGCCCACTGGGTTCGCACCGTCCTGGTGCCGTGCACAGTACTTTACAGAGTGCAGGTGCAGTGCACAACGTGCAGTGCACAGTACTTGTGCAGCATTGAACAAACGAACAAAAAAGAAAAAAAAGAACACGTCAGACCAAAAATATCAATTCACCACGACTCCTCCACATGTCATCCAGCATCAAATATTCAATTCTTCACGCCTCCTCCACATGTCATCCAATATTCAATTCTTCACCATACCATGCACGCTTACACATACCTCGCACTGACCAAGCAAAGTGCTCACACCCAGACACCAGAACTGAGGAACACCCTGCAAATTCAAATGCCAAACCCTTTCCCAAAAAGAAAAATGTAAAGTACAACTCCGCCAGCAGAGCAGAGGTTCCCACTGACCCACCTGCTCTCTGCCCTTCCACTGGGCCTGACGTCTCACGCACTGGCGTACCTGCTGACCTGGAGGGGGGAGGGGGCGTAGTTGTCGTCCCATACCCCAACCCCAATTATAAAAGTATTATGAAGGCTTGCCATGCCCCCCACTACATGTCCTCGGACCACCCAAAAATCTGCAGCAGGTAAAGAGTATAAAAAATATCCCCAAGGGGTTGTAGAAGTTTTTTCAAGAAAAGGTTTTTTGGCTCTGGATCTCCCAAGGGGGCTGCTGCACTGAAGGGGGGGGTACCTTAAAGGCGAATTGGCCTCCCCTCAACCCATCTCCATCCCCCAACCCATCTCGTGCAGCCCCTTTCAGCAGAAAAAAAAAGCAGAAAAAATCTGGAGAAAAATTACCTGGAAAGACCTGTGAGTGACAAAGAGGTACGTGCAAAGCCGTGCCACAAACAGAATACATACAGGCGCCCACACAGGGCCCAAACAAGGCCAACAGGCCCAAAGCCCACGACGAAGGGCCAGCAAAGCAAAAACAGGGCACATCCAAGCCCACAGACAAAACAAAAACAAACGTGAACCTCCATACACTACCACAAACAACTTCGCATACTTTTTTATTCTCCTACGACGCGCGTTGTCATACCCAAATTTCACATTCTACTCATTTAGTCCACATTCAGCCATATCTGCCAATATATAACAACAGCCACCAAAATCCAGCAAACCAACCATGAAGTCAGCAGGCTAACCACAAGAACGCCCGCCTTACCAACAGGCAAACAAACGCCGCACCGCCAAGAAAGCGAACATGCCCATAACGCCGCACCGCCAAACCCACACAGAATCGTTTGCCCTCAGTCAAGCGCACAGTCGCCAAATCCACGTTCCACGTTCCCCTTGGCCTGCCTGCGCGCAACCGCAGCAGCAGACCGCTTACCCCGTTTGCCCTTCGTGCGCTTTACCGCTCCAGCACCGGCGGCCACCTTCAAGGCTCCGAAGGCCTCGTCCTCCTGACACAAAAGAACAACCTGTGCGTCGTCTTCGGCCACATCCACAAACTCACTCAAACGCCCATACAGAATTCCTCGCGCTGACAGCCATTTCCAGTCTTCACGTGCGATCGCCGTGTCCACGCGTTGGTCACTGAACGCCAGCGAGCGGCTCGAACCAAGTCGATCTTTGCCAGCAAGCACCTGCACCCGTGCTGCATTCTCCGGCGCCACAAAAGAATCCACCAAGTCCATCTCCGGCAGAGGATAACGCGTCGAATAACCCAAAGCCCGCAGCGCTTCCCACGTCAGAAACTCAATATCACGGTGAAAACCCAACTTCTCGTATTGACGCTTCAAGCAGACGAACATCTCTGTAAGCAAACCTTCGAACAAGCGCTGTTCAAGCACATAGAGACCCTTCCGGTGTTCACATTCAACAGCTTCGGTCGTCGCAAGCGTTGTGCAACCACTCCCTTCATACACCCAACAGCCATAGCAGACATTGTAGGCGCGCGGCAACGCGCTCAGACACACACTGGGGCAGACCTTCAGTGAACTCAACAAGTCCTTGAACTCCGGCATCCAGCCCACTCCACGAGCGCGATTCGCCAGGCCCACTTGCAGCAGCTTTGCCTGCAGCCACGAAACCTCCGATGAGGGTTGGTTGTCCCCGCCTTCCTGTATAGAGCACACCGCAGATGTCAGGTCACCACCGCGCAACGCGCAAAGGAACGTGTCCTCCTTCATGCTCTTCAGAGAGAGCTAAGTCCACGCAGTCTCCTCCAAGTCACGGACAGTCGCACTCAGCCGCGCGTGTGCACCTTGGAAGTGGTCATCATCAGAGTAGGCAATGTCTCTTTTACGTCGGTATCTCGTGCAGCGCTCACGCAGTGACTCCTCACCAGCCACACTGCTCGCCACGGCAGCGCTGTGGAGTCGCTGCTGCCGGTGACTGAAGCACTGAAGCCCAGACCCAATAGACAACGAAAGGCACTCGGGTGACCTGTCTTGTAATCAAAACTTACTTGAGCATCTACTTTCTTACCCTGATCTGTTGGATCTCCGTCACTTCAGCACCCGTATCTTCCATAGCACAGCACTGCACTGAGATCCGGAAACTCGTTGTAAGTCATCGTTCAGTTCTGATCACATGTTAAGACAGGGAAACTGTGACATGATACACAGAAAGGGCACATGGATGCCTATTAATGAAATAATGATAAATCATTGATAATTAACTATTAAAAGCAATAGTTTTCTTCAGATCAAAAATTTAAATCTACGTACAATAATCGCGAAGCGCGGCTGCAATCTGGCATTTTCCGTCCGCAAATTTCGCGGACCAATCTGCAGCCCATATTATAATAAAAATGCATACTCTACAATAAATTTGGAAACAAAATAGATAAGAGTATCTTCTACATTTGTGGACCCATTACACCGCAGTGGGTCTGCGGCTCGTGGATCCTGACCGAGGGTTCGTCCTGCGCACCGACGCTTCCGACTACGCCGTTGGCGCTGTGTTGGAGCAAGTGCTTCATGATGGGAGGCACGTGCCAGTGGCCTTCTGGAGCCGAGTCCTGGCAGAAGGGAAGAGACGGACATGGACGCCCCAAGAAAAGGAGGCGTATGCCATCATCATAGCTCTCAGGAAGTGGCTGGGTACATAGCCCTCCATCCTGTCACCGTCTGCACCGACCATCAGAGTCTGCAGTCGTGGCACAAAGAGCACGTGGACACCCCCTCTGGTCCCTCCTCCCGACGGGCAAGATGGCATGAGACCTTGACCAAGCTCGACCTCACGGTTGTGTATGTTCCTGGCAAGGACAACACCATGGCGGACTGTCTCAGTAGGTGGGCCTACCCCGCCAGCAAGGGCATGACGGATGTATCCGCCCATTGCGATGAGGCTGAGACCGCTGAGGCCAAGAGGATCATAGAAATGGAGCGCCTGATGGAGGAGGAGGGTGTTAAATGCTTCGTCGTCATGGCTGCGGATGCTCCCCTTGGAAAGAGGATGGACAGAGCGGTCAAAGTACTCGCCCCTGAGGGAGCTGAGGCCGACAAGCACCTCTTCCCTGAATCATGCCTCCAGGACGACTGGACCGACGACTACGCCAAGTCTGAGGCCTTTGAGGCCGAGTATAGGGCTGTGACCGACCCTGATGACGGGCAGAAGTGGCCAACGGAGCTGACTGAGGAGGATGGCAAGCTCTACCGGAATGGTAAGCTGCTAGTACCAGAGTCCCAAGTGCTCGGGCTGTGTGAGGCTTGGCACCACCACATGATGCACCCAGGGGTCAAGAAGCAAGCCCTGGACATGCAGCGCCGGTTTGAGATCGACCAGATCGGTCTCTACAACGCCATCAAGAAGGTCAGGAAGGGTTGCTCGGTCTGTCAGGCATGCAATCCCGATAACTGGAACGTCAAGGGGGAAGCCCAATGGACTCCGGTGCCTGACCAGCCCATGGAGAGGGCCATGGACGTCTTCTCCATGCCCGAAGTTCACATAGGCAGGGAGACCTCTGACTTTGTGGTCCTTTGTGTGGACCGCCACAGCGGCTACGTAGTAGCCGTTCCGGCACGCAAAAGGGGGTTGCTTGCCAAGGAAGTAGCAGTCATGATGATTCGTGATTGGCTGACCGTCTTTGACATCCCCCGCACCATTTGCAGTGACCGAGGGCCCCAGTTTACTGGTGGCTGGTTCAAGGCCATGTGTTCCCTCATGGGAATACGTCATGCCAAGAGCGTCGCCTATCTCAGCTGGTCCAATGGCCCGGCTGAAGTGGCTGGAGGGCAGCTGTTCGAGAAGCTACGCAAGATTCACAACACCAATCCACGTCGGAATTGGTTTGAGGAGATGTGGCCCGCTCTGAAGGCCCATCATGACACCCCCACTCCGGGTGGGTTTTTTAGACATGGCGGTTTCCCGCCCAAAACATCATCACAAACTGCTCACAATGCGAGGTTCCTCGAAGGACAGCCGCGGGAATGGAACCCGTACAAAAAGATCATGCCACTGTAAATTTCCCTGGGTGCAAAGCACTGCCAAGTGAGGCACCAATAGCCTAGGGAGAGTGACAAATGGCAATCAAATATTGCTGGGCTACCAACAGGAGAGGAAGCAGTTTGAAAGGCGTGATGAAACTAAAAGAGATAGGGCATGACCAGAGTCCTGTTGGAGTAACATTTCTGGATCGTCGGAAAAATGCAGTGGTCTGTAAGACTGTAAAAGGAACCTGAGCTCTGAGACAGATGGATCATCCCAGGGACACAGAGTCCACGGGGAAGCAGACATATAAACAGGATACAAGGGCTTGGAACTGGGAAACAGGGTCATCTGCAGAAAGACAAAAAAAAAGAAAAATAGAAAATGAATTAGGGCCTGGGTATGCAGGTTCCAGTGAAAACGGGGTGCCTGTTTGTCTGGATCGTCTGAAATATCCAGTGGTCTGTAGGACTGAAAAGGAACCTGAGCTCTGTGACAGATGGATCATCCCAGGAAGACAGAGTACACAGATAAGCAGACATATAAACCTGGATATGCTGGCACCACAAAAAGAAACAGAAATGAATTAGCGAGCGTGAGGGGAGGGGGGGGCTGTGGTTATGGGAAAATCGGGGCCAGGTGGGATCTATGGTTTATGGGTGGGGGGGGGGGTTTCATGCATCTTGCTGAGGGGGGGGGGGTTCAGCCTGCGTCTTTTTGGAGAAGAGTCGAGAAGTTTTGGAAGGTGGTGGCGAGAAGTGGTGCAATTGGACTGCGGAGATGAACGTGAGGGAGAAGATGTTGTGTTGGGGAAGTTGTGGGGTGTGAGGTTCAAGCGGTGGAATTTGGATGAAGATTTTGTTTTGTGAGAGGAGCGAATTTGGTAGGGGTGTTTGTTGGTGGGTTTGTTGTGTGGTTGTTTCTTTGGATAAGTAAGTTTTGTTGGAGCGCTGGAGGAGGTGCTGAGGTCAGACATTGGTGTAAACCAGGGGTTGTCAGGGGCGTGAGGCTCGAGGTGATCAAGGTTCAGAGAGTTTGTAATGAACCAGTCTCTGATGGACTCCAAGGCTTTGGAGAGGGGTTTGCGACGATGTTGGAGGGCTTTGGTGAGTGAGTTTGTGTGGTGAGCATAAGTGGTGTTTCTGTGTGGGGTTCCGAGAAGGTTGCTGAGAGAGTCGGGGACAAGCGTTTCGAAAAAATTGGGGACTTCTCCCCTTGGTGCAGTGGGGATCCAGTTTGTTACAGTGTGGCGGAAGGGTAGTGGCCATGTGTTGTTGAAGAGTTCGCGAAGGTGAATTGTGGAGGTGCAGTATGAGAGAGTTGACAGGCGGTCCAAAGGGTGAATGAGGGAGCACATCGGGCATTTAAAATCATTGAGGATGAAGTGAGGTTTGTAGCCTTTACAAGAGAAAAGGCCGTTCACCCATTTAAATGAAAACACAGAGAACCATGAAGAGTGTAGAAAGTAGTCATTGCTGAGTGAGAGATGGATGTTGTTATGATGATGTTGAGGGAGTTGAGTGGTCAAGTTTTGGTAGGAAATGTTTCCGGGAAGTATGCTGAAACCGATGGTAAGGATGGGGGAAGTGACTGACGGGAGGTGGTTGTTGGGGTGTTGGTATTGATTGTGAGGAATCCAGTTTGCAATAGAGTCAGCGACTTCGTTCTCCAGGATGTCGACGTGTCCTTTGCACCAAACGAAGAGTGGAGCAAGTTTAGATTGGTTGAGTGAGGACCATATCAAATAGTACCAAAAAGAGAAAGGATCGATGGAGGAGGACAAAGGGAAGTGAGAGTGTGACATGATGTAGTTTAAGGTACCGCAGGTTGAGAGGTTGTCGATTGGGATGATGATGGGTTGAGGTAATGAGTGTAGAGGAAAGGTTGTGAGCATGAGAACGCTGTAGATTTCTGCGGGGTAGGAGCCTTTAATGGGGCATGTGGAAGTTACGGCTAGCGTTGAGGAGGGGGTGGTGATAATGGCGGCGGAGCCGGATGGTAATAGAGGTTTGGTAGGGTAGTTGGAACCATCGGTGTAAGTGATGGTGGCGGTGGGGTGATGTTGAATAGCTTCGATGAAGTCGTGACAGCCCGAATAGTCGAGAGTGCCACTGGGGGGTAGAGGAATAACATCTCTGAGATCAAACTGGATGTATGTTCTGGTGAAGCGCGTCGAACTGAAGGGGTAGGGGAAGGGGGTAGAATGTGTGCTGGAGAAAGGGATGGTGGAGAAAGGGGATGGGTCGAGGGTTTTATGTGAGGGGACTTCAAACCGGTGGTGTGATTTCAGGGCCATGATGGCTTCTCCGAAGTCTACGTCTGTGTATTTCGGGTTTTGTTTGATGATGGTACCTGTTGCCCATCGTTGGCTGGGTGTGGGGTGAGTCTTTGTGCGGGTATAGGAGCAGGAAGTCGGAGTTGTGGTAGAGAGGAAGCATTCAAACTTAACTTGGACGGTGGTGTAGAGAGGGATGGTGGTGAGTGGGGCTGGGTTTGAGTTTGGGACGTTATGCAGAGATATGTTGATGAGGTTTGCTGAGTCGACAGAGAATGATTGGAGAAGCTTTGGAGATGGGGTTGGCTGAGAGACAGCGTAGAGGACAGCTTCATTGGTTGCTTTGGGTCCTTCTTTGAGGAGGTACCGAGTTATATGGTTGACAGTTTGCTGATGAACTTTTAATTTGAGGGAGGTTATGCCCAGCTGAAAGTGCGCGCCGTTCCCATATTTGGTTTTTGTTGGAGTGAGTTTGGATAGATGGCCTTGTTTTGAAATGTTAGACCATATCGCGCTGTCGAGGGAGTTGAGTAGATTTTCTGGGAGTGAATTGTAAATTAGGCAGTAGGTGAGAGAGGGAAGGAGTTGTGAATTGCTGAGTTTAATAAGCTCGGTGTAGGAGAGTGGGAGAGGGGCAAGGTCGTGGAAGAAAGAAGAAATAGTGTTAGTGAGGAGAGAATGCATGTGTTTGTTTTGGGTTTTGTTAAAGAAGTATGTGCCTAGGTATTTGTAGTGTGTGCGGGGGTTAACTGATTTGTCATATGTGGAGAAATGTATGTGTGGGGAGATGCGGATGGTAACGTGTGGGGTGTTGTTAAGTGCGTGAAGTTCAGATTCCTCTTGGCTAAAAAGTAGTCCGTATTTGGGTCCGTTGTGGAAGAGGAAGTTAAGGATTGTGTGGAGGATTTTCGGGTCGGAGGATTGAAGAGCGAGATCATCTATGAAAGCGTATAGGTGTTGTTGCTTTGGGGGGAGGAGAGTGAGTAAATGGTGAATGATGGGGTCGATGAAGAAGCAAAACAGGATTGGAGAGAGGGGACATCCTTGTCTGAGGCCGCGGGTGCTCATTGCCCCGTGTAGGGTGTGATTGTTGACGGAGGCGGATCAGCAGGGTAGCTGTACAGTTGTTGTATGAGAGTGATGATAAAGGGGGGAAAGTTGTAGTTGCGTAAAATTTGGAAGAGGGTCTGATGAGGGACGGAGTTGAAGGCTTTGTTGAGGTCGAGATAAAGGTGGTATAGGTCGGGGTCGGTAGAAAGGTTGGAGATCATGGAGAAAATTTGGTCGGTGCAGCGGTGGTTTGGTAGCCCCCCAAATTGGGAAGAGGATGAAAGGGAGTGTTCAAGGGTGGTTTGTCCCCTCACCAGATTCTGTTCGGCAGGGACCCCCTTGGTCGGGGACTTCCCTTGTCTTGTGATGGTATGGCCATGGACGCAAAGGAATTCTTGGCGCGGCAAGAGGCGACGGCGCGAGACATCCGCCAGCAGCACGAGAAAGAGCATGCTGAGCGTCAGAAGTCCGCCCTGAGCTCGACAGCGCAAAATTTCAGGGTGGGAGACCCGGTGTGGGTGATCAGACCCCGCCGCATGGGCACCCACCGCACCAAAACCTGGTTCACACCCAGAGAGGTGGTCCGCAGGATTGGTGAGGACACCTACCGCATCAAAGTGGGTCACGGACAGTTCTGGGAGCGCCACGAGAGTCAGCTCCGTGTGTGAAAACCCAACCTCCGTGGCCAACATGTGTCCCTGGACTATGCCGCACGTGAGGCTGATTCGGACGACGACTATGCAGAGCAGGACGACTATACCGTCGCGAAGATCCTGGCTCAGTGTCCGAACGCCTCGGCACCCGGAGGCCTGGAGTTCAAGGTTCGTTGGTGAGGCTATGGGCCGTCCCACGACACCTGGGAACCCGTCTCCTCGTTTGTGGCGCGGATTAACACCCCCTTCATGGACTACATCCGCAAGCAGAAGACCAAGCTCCACGTCTCGGACGTGGAGGCACTCACCCGGGCAATTGCAGCCAGGGGCGCCTGATCACCGCCCTGAGCTCTCCCATGATGCAGTTTGAGCACTTTTTTGGTCGACGGATTGTCCCTCACTTGCTTGCTCTCTTCCATCTTCCGGTGACATGCCATCTGAGTGGCCATATACCCCATCCTGCTGAATCCAGGGGAGGCTGGCCCCTCTCTTCCACTCTTATTTGTCACTCCCCGCCTGCTGAATCCTTGGGAAACCAAGCAGGGCGACTTATTTCGACAATTCCCGAGCTCTTAGGGCCTTGAAGCCCATACGACGTTGCGCAACGGATGCCGCTGTCATCGGCATTGCGATTTTTGGGTGTGTGGTCTGGTTCCATGGCACTTGCGGGATCCAGACCAGTCTGGGTGTGTCTGCAGACTATATATGGCCTGAATTCAGGCGTCTTTCTGTCCACCCTCCTGCATATGCCTTATCCTAACCGGGGCGTGGTTTGGCGCTCTGTCCAGAGTGTGTTTACACGCCTATTTACCTCCTTCTTGCTCACCTTTCCGCCCCCCAGGATATGTGCATCTGTATGTTAAGTGTTGTCAGCCCATCACAGAGCAATGGACTGTTTTTCCCCCCGAAGGGACGTGAATCGGAATACGAAGGCGCCCTGAGTCGCCGTGTACATGCTCTTACATAAGGTCCAGCCTGGACCAGTACCTAAGTACAGATTCTTATGTTTGAGTGCCCGTGATACCGTGTGCCCTAGTGGCTGTGATGTGCTGAGGTCCTGATGGCGCCAGGCGGGAAGCCCAGTTGCCTGACTACACTCCCAGCGGTCCGCCACTGTCAGTCCGAGTGTGAGCCTACCGACTCGCAGACGCACTTGCAGTCGGGTGGCGACCTCCTGTGTCCTGACCTCGGTCAGTCTGCCTGGGAAACTGGTGGTTTGAGGAGTCGACGCCTCCGCCCAGACTGCATGGGGACTCCCCCATGCATGGGGTTCGTGGTAATAGGGCGAAGGAAAAGACAGCCTTGATGCCCGATCCCTTATGGAGGAGCTCGTTTGCCTTTACCACTCTGGACTCGCGTCGTGGATATGGACATGGTGCGCCCAAGGAAGGACCCGTGGGGACTCTCCCCCAGACTGCAGCCTTGGGAAGCCTGGGGTAGCCTGATGGATCTTTGTGGTCGCTTTCGACCTGTGGGACCACCTCGGTCGTCGTGTGACGCCTACGTTGGCCGTGTATGTCACTGCCGCTGTGGTAGTGACCGTCGCAGCTGGCACCCGGTGTGCCTGGTATGGGTTAACGGGTTCTTTGGATGCCGAAAAATCGCCGCCAGGACCCGGGACTTGATACTTGATACTATACTTGCGGTTACTAACAACTACAGCACCGTACGTGTCTTACTGTGGCATTGTAATGGGCAACCTAACCCGCAAATCGGCCTGAAGTGAGGATGTGACACCCCCTTTCCTTCAGGGAATGGTCCTGGGTACCCGCTGCCATGCTTGGGTGTTATCGAGCCCCCCCCAGGGTTTACTCTGAGGAGGGGGGTGAAGCGGTACCCAGAACCTATGGCCCATGGCCCGGAGGCCTGTGAGCCGTCACACCCGTGCAGAAGCTGTTGACACCGGCTGTCAGCCGGATATCCCTGTTCTCTAATCCGCGAAATCTGGAATCCGATTTCTAACCAATAAATCGATGTAGAAATACCATAATTTTATTGTCTTGGGCGATTTTTGGTCGGAAATCGGTGAAATACCCGATTTCTACTGCGATTTCTAATTGTCGTGGAATCGCTGCCTGTTGTCGCCTGTTCGCGCGCTTTTGTCGCTTCTCTGTGGCGAGTTTTGTGATGCACTTTTCTCGGGTACCTTTGGGGTTCTCAGAGAACTAAAGTGCTGGATCTAGAGGGTTTTTCTTGTACTTTCCTCTGGTGTGTTCACCAGAATTTTTCGTTGTTGCGTCTCAGAGAGAATCAGCGCGCAAGCTTTTCCCTCAATCGCTCAAACTCATGAGTCTCAAGTACCATGAGTTCCGACGGAACCCTACATTTCCCCCCTATGCCTTTCATCAATGCCCCTTTCACGAGGGCATATCACTTTGTATAGGGAAGCGGGCAATAGGGATGTTTTAGGCAGCCTATGGGTTTCGCAAACCCAAATCGTTTTCGTGCGCAAACGCTAACTTTGTAACCTTGTGAGCATGAACGTTAATAGTCGAATACAATGCTCACAAGACCAAGACCCCTAGGTTATTTTCGTTTTTCGAGCAAACTCAACGATGGCTCCACGCAATTCAATGTGTACCAAAAACTCGTCTTATGAGAAAGGGCAAATTTTGGTCGAAAATTAGGCCAAAATGGCCGGAACCCTGAGGCTCGTGCTCGAAGCCTTTGGAAAGTTGAGCCTTGAACCAAGGCAATATGTAAAGTGGAGACCAGGAAGGACATCGTGGATGGCTTGGTTGATGTTGGCAACCTTGTCTTCTATTTTATATAATGTCGCCTTGTGAGCACGCGTGCCTTACTGCCTCTTTGCACACGCGCTCATATGCAAGCACCAATGACATCAGTTGGCGGAGACGATCTAACCATAGTGGGCATATTTGAGGGCACCTACTATGGGCCTACTCCAAAAATGTTTTCTCATATCTTTGCTTCTCAATTACCCAAAGATATGTACATACCAATATCGCCGATATATGCACTTTTTCCCATAAATAGAGTGCTTCAAGGATTGAGGTCTCAAAAATGTTTCCATTATGCTTTGAACCTCAACCCTTGTTGCAAAAGGGAAGCAAAGCTTCGGTTTGCATCCATGCAAATGCCCGAGGCGCCCTTCACTTGTGATACGGAGATACGATTTTTCGTGTGACCACTTTTGGGTGAATTTTGGCCGTTTTGCCCAGAATGGCCACAACCCCCCTCTCCCCCTGATTTCACCGCCGAGGTTGTGTGCGCCACTTGACCAAGGGTAAGGGCGATTCGGAGAGGGCACATAAACCCGCATCGAATGGGGTGTTTCCCCATGTGGCCTCTCCTCTTGAAGGGAGAGTTGTGAGTCACCCAATTTCGGGTATGTTGCCAATCTGCCCCATTTGTGTGTCACTTTCTCCCCAATGGGGAAAATAGCTAGAGGCGACCATGACGGATGGCAAGCGGCATATATCGGGACCTGAGTCCCATGTGTCTATAGCATCTTTGATTGAAAGGATCCTCGCCGTGGCCATGGAGATATGGAATCTTGAGTGCGGGCCATTTTGGCCACATTTTGCTGTTTTTGCCATTGTATGCCATATTGGAACTACCATATCTCCATGGGGCACAGGATCTAGCCAGGCAAATTGTAGCATATGACCAAGGGTTGAACACCATTGAGTTTCGTATTTGCTCCTCTGGCTCATCCGGAGTTATTCAAATTTTGGTGCGATCCATGATCTCCCCCGTTGCACCGCATGCTGCTTTCTGCCCCATCCGCGTGTTCATCCCCTCGATGCACAGCAAGCAGCCAGTGTGACAGCAAGCCATAGCCCAGGGCATGGGACCAGAGGGGATATCAAGAAATGTGAATCAAGGCTT
This sequence comes from Eutreptiella sp. 'Long Island Sound 2002', assembly GCA_964036045.1. Taxonomy (NCBI): domain Eukaryota; phylum Euglenozoa; class Euglenophyceae; order Eutreptiales; family Eutreptiaceae; genus Eutreptiella; species Eutreptiella sp. 'Long Island Sound 2002'. The sequence continues at coordinate 139,113,204 of OZ038378.1, forward strand.
GGCACGTCAATATCCCCAAGGTTTCCTACCCTGGACGGTCCCCAGAGACGGCCGATTTTGCCATTTTGGCAATTGTGGACCCAATTTGGATTGTTCCCACGCCTAGTGGCATGGGGATCTTTGAGAGCCAAGTGCATGGGAGTCTCAGTTGGACTCCTGGTGTATTGCGTGTGGAATGGCAGATTCGATCTCCAAGCTGGCCTGGAGATATACTATCAGGGACACCTTCAATTTTGGCTCATTTTGAGCAGCCAAAATGAGCCCCTTTTGGGACCCCAATTTCAGCCCCCCGTGTGGTCAATTGGTGGCCACATATCTCTATGCCCATGGAACGTCCGGACCTAATTTCAAGTTGTGCACTCAGATTAAGTAACTCAGATATAGGTCCCAGGTCCTGCCTCCTATCCTGTGAGCCATTGGCCGTGCCCTGGCCGGGCGAGTCACGCGTGGGAGAGACGCCAATTTTGGTGATTTCGGCATCATGACACCACTTGAGGAACCCGGGGTGCACTGATGCCGGGAGCTCAGAGGGAACCAGGTTGGGTGAGGGCTGTGGGGAGTTTGTACTCGAAGGGCATGGGGTCGGATGCCTCGTCCCTACCTCTGGCTGGTCCACACGAGAGGTCAATTTTGGAGTTATTCGAGCTAACATCAGTTTGGGCTGAAACAGCCCATTTTCAGCTACCAACTCCTAGGGGATATTGGCGGGGCCTTATCTCCAGCTCAGAGAGGAGTCCGGACCTGCCGTTGAGAGAGCGTAGGGACCCACTGTGGTTGGCCTTGGAGTGCCTTGGTTTGCAGGAACACACCTGTGGCTGGGCGAAACACCCTCCCCTATTGGCAGGGTTTCAGGGTCCGGACTGAGCAGGGCATGGGTTGTGTTTGAGCCTCCGCCCCTGCCAGCCACTGAGAGGGTCGGACCTGGGATTGGGATATGGGTTGGGATTGAGTGTCTATTGTCCACTGATGCACTTACCTCAGTCCAGTCCTAACCCCATGTGTACATATCCTGATATGTTGCTGTACATACTTTTGTTCCCTTGTTTCAGAGTGGCAAGGATCCTGAAACGCTTTGTCACATGACACGAGCATGAGGATGCCCTTGTGAGCGCAGTGCTTTGCCTGCCTGCTTGCTTGTGCGTGTCCGCCGCAGCGTCCCCTGGCCAGGCCCCCCACGGGAATGCGTCAGAGACGACAGCGCCGTCACTGGCACCACCCAAGCCAGCGCCAGCGCCCAAACCTACTGGTGGACCTGAACCTGAGGTGCCTGTACCTTCAGTGCCCTTAAGTGGGCTGAGGGATGATTCTCTGAATGGCTTTGGGGTTGCTTTCAGTGGTCTATCCGTGGGAGGACCTGAAGGCAAACAGAAGGAGAAGGAAAAGCAAGCAGTGGACAGGGGAGTCGAAGAGGCATACCCTGGAGATGGATACGGACCATCCAACGAGGCGCCCTTCGAGGACACACCTGAGGAGAGCGCTCCGAGCGCCTCTGATCTCTCTGCAGTACCCTCTTGAAAAACCACTACACTCCCAGCCGCACATCCAGCTACATCCTCACCCACAACCACTCCACCTATGGCTGGGGGTCTAGGCCTTACTGGAATGCTTTAACCCACATATGGTGTGACTCCAGCCGCGACTGTGCCACCTATGGCAACTGCAGTCAGCGAACCAGTGGCATCCAGCTCCACCTACACCGGTGCGCCTGAGCCTATGCCGCGCCGCTATGAGGATGTCTATCACAGACCCGCAGCGGGCGTATACATGACTGGGATACCTGGCTATGCGGCACCCGAACCTGGCTACACTATGTCAGCACCTGGTTTCACTTCCCTGAGTGGCCTGGTTGGCCCTGTGTCCCTCGGTGGAAGGAGTAGAGGATCTGGAAGATCCTCCAACAGGTCCCTGACGTGGTCAGAGATTGAGAAGGCTCTCCGAGGAGCCACCTCTGAACTTGTCGGTGATCTCACTCGAGAGATTCGGGCTAAACTGGAGCCCCTGATTCCTCCCCAAGCGTCACCTACCATCGTGGGAGTTTCACCACACCGAGTACAAACCAATCACCTGGTGGCGGGGTTGACAAACACCCTGCGAAGCCTGAGTAGCCGACCAATGTCGACCCCTGCTGTGATACCGAGAAGCCCTTTCATACCAAGAACGGCCCAGCCCCCCTACAGCCACGTGGAGAATTCCACGAGAGCCGAGCTGGACCGGTTGGGGCTGACAGCTCTGAGGGCAATGGTTGACATGGAGCCCTACGGCTCTAGTGACCTAGGCGGAGACCCCTCGGACGATAAGCCGCCCTCCATGACTTCTGCTTCGCCCTCGGAAGACGACGACCCTGAGGACCCTGAGAACCCGAGCGGGCGGAAGAAGAATAAGAAGAGGAAGACCAAGCACCCTGAGGGACGCAGGTCCCAGGAGGCTAAGGCAATTGCCACCTCCAAAATCGTGTTGAACGTACCTGAGTTCACAGGCAAGGATCTCAGCGAGTTTGCTGACAACTTTGGCCGGTTCCTCCAGATTACCCGGCCAAACCCGTGCTAGTGGACGAGTCAAGAGCGATCTGCTCCTGCAGTGCTGCAAGACCAAGTACCTGGAGAAGCAGGTCAAGCAGATGGTGACGAAGTCCGCCACCTTCGCCGACGTGTTGGTTGCCTTGGAGACGCAGTACCTGACCTACGAAACCGACCTCTCCATCAGGGCCGAGATCCAGAACCTGGCCGTGCTGCCCAACAACCCCAAACCAGCCAGGATCTCCGAGCTACTGGCTGACCTGGTCCACTGGGGGGGACGACTGATGCCGGGTTCCTACAGCAGCGACGAGCTGCTCTTCTGGCTGGTGGCTAAGCTCCCTTGCGAGCTATGAGACGAGTGCTGGTCAACGGCAGCGCGCAAGGCGAGAGCCCTCAACTATGAGGATTTGTCTGTGCTACTTTTGGAGCTGGCGCCGGAGAAAGAAAGCAACGAGCACCTGAATGCCTACCGTCCTGGAGGAGGAGGCTCTGGGAGCCATGGCCGTGGGTATCAAGGACACCGACCCGGACAGGGGACTACCCCCCGAAAATGCTCGTATCATGAGCAATGTACAAGATCTCTTCTGGTGTGATGCCAGAGATGAGCAGGGCTCCCTGCTTCACCCCCCGGACTGCGATCAGCATGATTGCTTCGTGATCCACCGTAGGAAGCAGGAGACCAACAGCGGCGGCAAGGGGAAGCTGCCAGACGGTTACAGGTGTACCATCACCTGTGCGTTCTGCGGGAGGAGGAAGCACTATGAGGATGAGTGCTACCATAAGCAACGCCTATCGGCGAAGCTTAAGACCGAGAACGCTAGTGGCAAGGGCGGTGGCAAGGGCAACGCCAACAAGGACAATGGCCCAGGCAAGTCCAAGGGGAAAGGCAAAGACCAAGGTCGAAGGTCGGAAAGGTAAAGGTGGACGAGGAGGCGGCGACCGCAAGCCTGACAGGGACAAGAACGCGAACCCGTCCTGAGGGAACCCCAATCCGACACCAGGGGGGAGCCCTGGGCCCTCCGGTTGGCAACCCAACAGGGGACCTACGACCCGTTCCCGGACGCAAGGCCAACAAGAACAAGGGACAAAGCGTGCTAACGAAGATGGGGACCAGTCCAATGCCCGCAAGCGCTCCCGCCTCATGCGCATGGCGCGTAAACTCCAGAAGAAGGGGTTCGAAGTGACCTGCCCCGCGGAGTTCTGACAGGGTAGCTCCGGGGGGCCTACAGACCTGGTGTTCTGGGTACGTATCCGTCTTGGGGGAGGTGAAATACCTGGGGGTTTGTCTGATACTGGGGCCACCATATCTATCGTGGCCAAGACAAATTTACCTTGTGGGGACCTGAAGAACATCTTGTCTACCGCAGCCATCCGCATGAGAGATGGGCATGTGGTGCACAGTTGTGGGGACTTTGAGGTCGAAGTGCCTATGGGTTCTAGAAGTATTGCCCATCGGTTCTACGTGATGTACACCGAAGCATTGGACTTTGTACTGGGTACTGACTTCTTCGTCAAACACTCACAGATGCTATCCCTCACCCTGCAAGCACCCTACGTCCTCCAGGTGGAGGATGGTGATGGCTGGGAGTCTGTACCTCTGGAGCAGTCCGAGCATACGTCTAGCTACCTGAGGGTATGCAAGCGGGAGCCCTCAACCATGATGGTCGCCTCCAAAACAGAGGACTATCAGCTCCTGGGTGATGTCCTAGACCAAGGTCTGAGGGAGTTGGGATACTCCCGGGAAGACCTGAACGTGGAGCTATTCGCCAGCAACAAGCAACATGTCCTGGACCTCTACTGGAGCAAGGGGAAACATTGCTGCTATAAATTTTACCGGCCCTCTTTCGGGATGGCCTACGAGAATCCAAGATTCAGTGAGCTGGGGAAGGTCCTGATCAAGGTGGCCCTGGAACGTTCCTGTATGGTCCTGTGCTCTCCCGATTGGGGAGCCCATGGGGGAAATGAGTACTGGCGTACTCCATTGGATAAGCTGACGCTCACCTCCATCCAGCTGCCGGATGACGCCATCTACGTGCCTCTGGGATGCATTACGCCCATCGTGAAACCTGGATGGGGTAGTATGCTAAGCGTGGTGGATGGGAGTGCCCTGGGAGGATCTGCACTCTGCTCTGGTCCAGGAAATTCAACCTGAGATCAGTGGCGTCACCCTGGACGTCCTGAAAAATCACCTACTCCCTCGAGATGCCGTGGAGACTACTCCTGGGCGAGACGAGTACGTCGTGTCTGACACAGTTGCCCCCAACTCCCCCTGCCGTGTATCTAATCCTGATGTAGTCTCAGATTGTGGGCTATCCGAGCTACCCAGCTCTATACACTCTGATGACGAGACTGAGCATGACGCCTTCTTCGTGCAGACGTGCGTAGAGGAAGTGAAGAACGCCGAGTACGCCGCCCCACTGAAACCGCTACTCTCCATGAGGGGAGAGGAGCCCCTGGACGAGGAGTTGGACCCCCGATCCAGGCTAAGAGAGTACGTGGACTCCAAGAGGAGATTGGTGGCAAGAAAGCTATGCTACGCTAGGCCTACACGCCGCTCATGGCCGTTGAAGCAAGGGTCTATGGGGGATATCTCCGAACTGAAGGAGGACCTACAACAGAAGATTACCACCTGGCACCGAGAGGTGGACCTGAAGCTCATGAACAGTGTCTGGGGTGCCCATGTGAGGAGCCCAGAAGAGGATGAACCCTCAGAGGAATGCGTATGCGAACCCCCTCGAGTGTGCCTATGTTGTCATCGACCACCTGAGACTGTGGAACGAGACCATCTCTACGCCTACCAAGGACTGAAGGATACGACCAAGGACGCTGAGCCGGTTGAGGATCACCTCCCTGCTTCTATACACAAAGGGGCAAGCAATCTACACTCTGACGAGGACATGCAGGACAAGATCAAACTCTTGGACCCTAGAGTACACAAGCTGATCAGGACCTATCTGGAGGTATTCCGAGAACTACCCCCTCCAGCGTCCTGTGACAAGCTGGTACAGATGGACCTCAAGCTGAAACCCGAGTTCGTGGGTCACAAGATAAGAAGGAGACCCTACCCTGCTCCTAAAGACCAGGCCGATGAGATAGAGCGACAGATACAAGAGTGTATCGACGCTGGCCTGCTCCTGGAGTACAAGGATGGGGACTATCCCCCACACTGCAGCCCCTGTTTCCTTGTGGCTAAGCCTGGGTCAACAGCCAAACGGCTGGTAGTGGACTACAGAGAGCTGAACAAGAAGACGTTGAACCACTCAGGGTCCATTCCTAATATGGAGTCAACCCTCAACAAGATAGCCTCCTGTCGCTACAAGACGAAGATGGACAAGCGCAGTGGATTCTGGCAAGTGGACCTCACACCCAACGCCCAGGAACTCCTTGCCTTCATCACCCCTCAGGGGAGGGTGTTCAAGTGGACGGTCATGCCCTTTGGCGTGGCCAACGCATCCGCTCTTTTCAAGGAGCTGATGAACAAGATCCTATCCATCCTACGTCAAAGACCGGTGGTGCAAGAACTCATATCCCGGGGCACCCAGATGGAAGCACACATCGACGATGTATGCCTGGGAAGGAATACCCAAGAGGACCACCTAATCCTCTTGGGTGAGTTCTTTGCGCTCTGCCAGGAGAACCACACTAGACTCAAGCTGGAGAAGTGTGAGTTAATGCAGGAGACCATGCAGTACCTGGGGTTTGACGCTGGCTATGGGTGGTGGACCCCAGCGGCCTGTAAGGCCAAACCCCTGACTGATGCTAAGGTACGACATGAAGATCCCAAGAGAGGACTCCATGATGTACGCAGTTTCATTGGGGCTTGCAACTTCTACTGACGCCACATTAAGAATTTCACCTACACCAGCGCCATCCTGACGGACCTCATTAAGAAAACTACTACCTGGCGCTGGGGCCCTCAAAAACAACAAGCGTTTGACAAGCTCAAGGACAAAGTGGCCAATGCTAAGTGCCTGGGTGTGCCCAGAGCACAAGGGGAGATTATCCTGGTGACTGACGCCAGCAATGTGGGCGGAGGTGGAACGTTGTTCCAGTGGCAAGCACTAGAGAAGGAGGAGTTCAAATCGGCCATTTCCCAATGGGTTACTGATGGACTCAACCAAGACGGTACTCTTAAACACAGCTACCCTGACGACAAATGGATCCTGGTTCCCCTGGGTCATTGGAACTGGAAATGGAACCAGGCCCAGGGTAACTACTCTACCTATGAGCAGGAACTGCTCGCGGGTATGCTGGTGCTATTCTCTCAGTCCCAACTGTTGGGGAGTAACCCTGTGGTATGGCTGTGCGACCAAGATCCGGTCCGCACCTTCCAGAAGGGACCGCCACCTGAGAAGGCTAATCTCCGACGCTGGTGGACCTACCTGAGCCAGCTACGGCTCTCAGTACATCATAGTCAGGGCGTGAAGAACGAGAGTGCGGACTACATCAGCAACAACTTCCACAACATGATTGGTGCCAGGTCTGAGGAGCTAGCCAAGGAGGCGTTCAGCTGTATGGATGTACACCTGGACTTGAACGTGACCATGATCAGACCTCTGAATGGACTAGGACAAGTGGCGTACCTCAAGGAGTTTGGGGATATCTACAAACGCCTGGAGAAGCGTCCGGTACCCGTCCTGGTCAACCAGGAACAGTGGAAGCGGGACAAGACCTACCTCTGGCATGACGACCGGATAGTCGTGCCTAGCGACAGAATCCCGGCGCTCCTCAAGTGGAACCATGAGTCAAGTGGTCATGCCGGGGCCAGCCGTACCCTGGGGCTTATCAAGCAGTGGTTCCACTCTACGTGGACTGATGACCAGCTGCAGAAAACCCTCCAGCCTATCGTGGACAAGTGCCCGTGTCGGTCCTTTAAACTGGGGATATCAGGGACAGAGGTCTCTATTCGACTCTCCCTATCCCCCACTGTGCCAACAGTGTTCTCTACGTGGACTACACCGAGATGCCTAAGTCCGGGGGCTATGACTTTGCCCTAGTGATAAGCTGTGGGCTGACCAGGTTTACCAGGGTGTTCCCATGCACTAAACACATCACCGGCGAGGAGACCATTCAGATACTCCTGGAAGAGTGGTTCTGTGTCTATGGGGCACCTAAAGAGATAAACTCAGACGAAGATGTCCGAGTACGCTCCAACACTGGCTGGTACAGGAGAGTCCTGAGATCCCTCAATGTGCAGGTGTCAACTCAGATTCCCTATACTCATACGAGTAACCCCCTATGTGAGCAACAGATTCTTGTTCTCAAGGAGAACGTAAGGATATGGTGCAAGACTGAACGCACCAAAGACCGGGTGAGAGTACTCCCCATCATATCCTTGATGATGAACTCCCAAGAGAGTTCGGCAACTGGCTATACGCCCCATGAGCTGTTCATGGGACGCCCGGCGTGGTTCCTACACGCTCCCTATCCTGAGGATTCCTACTCCACTGTGGGTAAGTGGGTGAAGGAGCAACAAGACAAGGTGGACAAGGCCAAGGCTATGCTCCAGAGAGTGAGGGAGCGCCAATGGAACAGGAAGAACAAGCACAGGGTGCCCGCCTCCTACCAAGAGGGGGACTGGGTGCTGGTGCACCACAGCCGGCTACCCGCCTGGCCACACACCACCAGCGATGACCCCTATTTTGGGCCCTACAAGATCCTATCTGTGGATGGTCACCCTATCACCGTTCGGTGTTCTCCTCGACTACGGGGGACCCTGGTGTGCGCTGCTCAACCGCTCAAGCGCTATTACGACCCAGAGGACCTCTGTGGGGAAGAATGGGAACTAAACAACGAGGAGATCACCGCTCTGGGCCTACAGGGGGCTGCCAGCCGAATGGAAGTAGAAGGAGGACTCCCCGACATGAATGCCGAGGAGATGGCTAAGGAAGGCTTCTACCTGGTGAAGTGGGTCATCTGACACCGCTATTGCCAAGGTAGGCTTTTGCTCACCCTCTGGGAAGGGTTTGGAGTTGAAGAAGCTACCTTGGAGCCCGTCTCTGCATTTGTTCTTCCTGAGGGACGCCTAAACTCTTTTCTGGTAGACTACCTGTCCCAGAACAACCTAGGAGAGTTGCTGAGGCTTGCGGAGACACTTGCCTCTCAGAAGAAACCTAGGGACTGAACCCTTCCTATTCCTTCCTAAGCGTGTGTGTGAGTGTGCTTTTCTTGAGGTAGTGGGAGCAAGCTGCGGAAATGGTGTCCTAATTATACCCAGGTCTGCATCCTTGCTGAACCCGGCGGATGTCTTACCGGTGCCACGGGGTACGCCCTGAGTCTCTCCGCCCCTAAGCGCCCATTTTCTGTGATGGCGCAAAACCTTTGGGGAATACCCAGCACGTGAGTCCAGGTATTGTTTTCCTACCTACCTGCCTACTACAGGGGAGGGGTGGCCAAAAGCTATGAGGCATGAAAACGCCTGTTTGCTACGATGGCCAAAACCTGGACTAACCACTGCCACTGCCCACCAAAATCCTGAAAAAATTTCAGGAAACAGGCGGGACAGTGACACACACACTACGGGTCCTACAATCACTAGACTGGCACCAGACATCGAAGGATGAGCGGGCTCTGAGGCCCAAGCACTCACCCTGGCTTGCCACTCCTACACACACACGCTACTTGGGGTTGTTGACGAGGATGTCAAAGGCCCTAGAGGCCTGCCAGTGAAAGGGACGAGAGAACAGAGCGCTACTAAGCGACTGTGGCCTAACAGGGACGCCACAACGCGTTTCCCTGTTAGGGCTTAGAGGGAAGGAGTGCTCAGGTTGCGTGCACAGCTTGGATGTTGAAGAGGTCGTACTGCCCTCGCCACTCCTGGCTCAGGGGCAGTTTGTTGATTGTGTGATGAGCGCCCGTTTTAGCTTGGGCGAAAAATTCAAAAGTCGCCGAAGGCAACTGCAGCTGCACCGATTCACCCTGACCTTCCCACCTGTAAAGCAAAGGCCAATGACTGCGGTTCAAGACGAAGGAACCAAGACAGCCTCCACGTATTATACGCTTCTCAGGCTGCCCTATAATACGCTGTTCCTGAACCCCAGCACAAGCAAGCAAGCTTAAGGAACTCCAACCGTTCTCTTAAAGAACGTAGGGTGGAGCCCCTGGGTAACCTAAACAAGGGTTTTACCGTGTGCACCACGCGTGGCCTACCCTTTAATGCGCCATGTGAATGCCCGAGCACGCACGAAGGTTCCAATCGCCTACTCTAACCAATCCCCCTTCTTTGTTCCTCAATCCATACCAAGATCACGAAATCTACCAGCAGGTGGCCCCTCCTGGGCTTACCTACCTTACCTACCGCTGGAGAGCGAAGCAAGGGAGAAAGAAAACGAAACACAAGCAAGGCAAGCGTTTATACACGCGTGTGTATGCTCTAATCACCCGATCCCACCTCTAATCATCTTGCAATCTTCTAATCTGTCCCTCCATCCTATGTTTGGGTTGCTACACTGCGCAATCAGGATGACGCGGGACAAGCAATGTGCATGCTGCATACAAAGCAAACAAGACCTGTATGTTTATACGTTGGTCTTTGAATTCCTTTTGATTTTCTTGAATTCATTCTTCTTCATTGCTTCTACGTGTATTATTTATTGTGTGTCTCGTCATTTTCTTGTTATTACGTGACATACTGTTATAATCTTATTATTTTTGTATTTTCTGGCGCTCAATCAGGATGCGCTCCGGCGCGCCGCTTTTCTCTGCGTGTAAATCCAGGATTTTCCTAATTCCTGTGATGAAAATAAATTTGGCAAAAGTGTGCATTTACTGCACATGAAGGTTCGAGACAGGTGTGTGCCGTCAGAAAAATTCTAGGCCGTCATTTGACGCATTTGGGTGATTGCGTCGGTCGTTGCGTGCCTGTCAGTCCCTCAACTCTTCGTCTTTTCTCTGCAGATATCCTGGAGCGCAAACAGTGGAGTAGGCCGTGTTCAGGCCGAAAAACTGACTCCCGGACCACCGTCCTGAATCTCAAACCCCCCTGAGGGTAAATTAATTTTCAACGCACTAAGGACAGATCAGGTCTTACAGCAGGTTCATTGAGACCCCAGACAGCGTGCCCTGATCATATCCAGCGTTGGGTTTTGCGTATTGCACTGTGTTTTGCCATTTGGAGGGAGAGGGTTGTGCATGCATGAATTGGCATGCCTTTTCTAACCCCCTACCAAACCACAGCTGCCCCAGCGACGCCAATGAGCGTAGTGGGAGCTGTAGGTGTCTTTTATGACTCAGCAGAACCTGGCGACTGCCCTGATGCAGCGCCTTCTTTTAAATGTTAGGGATGTTATAGGAAATTTTAAATAAATGTTAAAGCGATGGGGAGGCCAAGAAAAATTCCCTTTTTCCTTCAGACTGCCACAGTGGTGGCCACCACAGCACAAGGGGGGAGTAAGGAAAAGTGTATTTCTCTGCCAAAAGGTTAGCTTTAGTTGTGATAAAGAGGCCTAGAGGCAACACTCATTTTTATCTTAGTATTGGCCCAACCAAAAAGGGGTGACAAGACATTTTGACCTATAAAACCAACCTTTAACGTTGGAGGTTGTGTGGACCCCGGACCCCCCAACTGATTGATCTTTTACACCATTTCCTGGACTGACTGAGGCGCTGACATTGATCCAGAGCCTATACATTTTTCTATGTTTTCTCATGAATGCTTAGCCATCCCAGTGGTATGCGGCCTAGGGGGCTGTGGCACCTCTTTTTGAGAGGTCCTGGGTTCAATTCCCAGTCAGCCTAGCTAAGTAGGAATATCCCATGTGACGTGGCAGTGACCTCAGCGCCACAAGCCATGCCACCTAAGCACCTATGGGACCCAAAACAAGAAGTGCACATCTCAGGATGGGACTATATGGAGTGTGAGCACTTGGGGCAGTTTTCCAATCAGCTTTTCTCAATCATGTGAAATATTTTGATCCAAGTTGCATTGATTGTCTATTGCTGTAGTCTATTGTCTATATCTTTATTATCTAACTCTTTTCTGACTGCAGCCCTTCATGCTTTGATCCTGTTTGCCTTCTACGTGCTCATCTCTGGCTTCAGTTATCCTGAATTGGTTGTATTTCATGAGCAAAACATTTCCTTCATCAAAAACAAGCAGCAGGAAGCCTACCTTAACAGCAAGCAGCAGGAGAGGCACAATTGGAGCTGAAATACTCATAAAAACCTTCTTGGCCCCTCGAGTTGGGGTTAGGGACTCACAATCCACGCTTTGTTGCGTGGCCCATCGAGTTGGCGTTAGGAAGTCATAATCCACGCTTTGTTGTGTCGCCCCTCGAGTTGGGGTTGAGGACTCACAATCCACGCTTTGTTGTCTGGCCCCTCGAGTTGGGGTTAGGGAGTCACAATCCATGCTTTGTTGGGTGGCTCCGGAGGTTGGGGTTAGGCACTCACAATTCACGCTTTATTGCGTAGCTCCTCGAGTTGGGGTTAGGGACTCACAATCCACGCTTTCTTAAGTGGCTCCGGAGGTTGGGGTTAGGGCTTCGCAATCCACAGTTTGTTGTGTGGCCCCTCGAGTTGGTGTTAGGGACTATCAATCCTAGCTTTGTTGTGTCGCCCCTCGAGTTGGGGTTAGGGCCTCACAATCCACGCTTTGTTGTGTGGCCCCTCCAGTTTGGGTTAGGGCCTCACGATCGACGCTTTGTTGTGTGGCCCCTCGAGTTGGGGTGAGGGACTAAGTATCCAGGCTTTGTTGTGTCGCCCCTCAAGTTGGGGTTGGGGACTCACAATGCACGCTTTATTGCGTGGCTCCTCGAGCTGGGGTTAGGGCTTCACCATCCACGCTTTGTTGCGTGGCCTCTCATTTTGGGCTTGGGGACTCACAATCTACGCTTCTCTGCGTGGCCCCTCGAGTTGGGGTTACGGACTCACAATCCACGCTTCTCTGCGTGGCTGCTCGAGTTGGGGTTAGGGACTCACAATCTACGCTTCTCTGCGTGGCCCCTCGAGTTGGGGTCAGGGACTCACAATTCACGCTTTGTTGCGTGGCCCATCGAGTTGGCGTTAGGAACTCACAATCCACGCTTTGTTGTGTCGCCCCTCCAGTTGGGGTTGGGGACTCACAATACACGCTTTGTTGTGTGGCCCCTCGAGTTGGGGTTAGGGAGTCACAATCCACGCTTTGTTGGGTGGCTCCGGAGGATGCGGTTAGGGACTCACAATTCACACTTTGTCCCGTGGCTCCGGAGGTTGAGGTTAGGGCTTCGCAATCCACGCTTTGTTGTGTGGCCCCTCGAGTTGGGGTTAGAGACTATCAATCCACGCTTTGTTGTGTCGCCCCTCCGTTCCGGGTTAGCGCCTCACAATCCAGGCTTTGTTGATTGGCCCCTTGAGTTGAGGTTAGGGCCTCACAGTCCATGCTTTGTTGTGTGGCCCCTCGAGTTGGGGTTAGGGACTAAGAATCCACATTTTGTTGTGTCGCCCCTCGAGTTGGGGTTAGGGACTCACAATCCACGCTTTCTTGGGTGGCTCCGGAGGTTGGGGATAGGGCTTTGCAATCAACGGATTGTTGTGTGGCCCCTCGAGTTGGTGTTAGGGACTATCAATCCTAGCTTTGTTGTGTCGCCCCTCGAGTTGGGGTAAGGGCCTCACAATCCACGCTTTGTTGTGTGGCCCCTCGAGTTGGGGTGAGGGACTAAGAATCCAGGCTCTGTTGTGTCGCCCCTCGAGTTGGGGTTGGGGACTAAGAATCCACACTTTGTTGTGTCGCCCCTCGAGTTGGGGTTAGGGACTCACAATCCACGCTTTCTTGGGTGGCTCCCGAGGTTGGGGTTAGGGCTTCGCAATCCACGGTTTGTTGTGTGGCCCCTCGAGTTGGTGTTAGGGACTATCAATGCTAGCTTTGTTGTGTCGCCCCTTGAGTTGGGGTAAGGGACTCACAATCGACGTTTCGTTGTGTGGCCCCTCGAGTTGGGGTGAGGGACTAAGAATCCAGTCTCTGTTGTGTTGCCCCTCGAGTTGGGGTTGGGGACTCACAATGCACGCTTTTTTGCGTGGCTCCTCGAGTTGGAGTTAGGGATTCATCATCCACGCTTTGTTGCGTGGCCTCTCGTGTTGGGCTTGGGGACTCACAATCTACGCTTCTCTGCGTGGCCCCTCGAGTTGGGGTTACGGACTCACAATCCACGCTTCTCTGCGTGGCCCCTCGAGTTTGGGTTAGGGACTCACAATCTACGCTTCTCTGCGTGGCCCCTCGAGTTGGGGTTAGGGACTCACAATCCACGCTTTGTTGTCTGGCCCCTCGAGTTGGGGTTAGGGAGTCACAATCCACGCTTTGTTGGGTGGCTCCGGAGGTTGGGGTTAGGCACTCACAATACACGCTTTATTGCGTGGCTCCTCGGGTTAGGGACTCACAATCCACGCATTCTTGGGTGGCTCCGGAGGTTGGGGTTAGGGCTTCGCAATCCACGGTTTGTTGTGTGGCCCCTCGAGTTGGTGTTAGGGACTATCAATCCTAGCTTTGTTCTGTTGCCCCTCGAGTTGGGGTTAGGGCCTCACAATCCAGGCCTTGTTGTGTGGCCCCTCGAGTTGGGGTTAGGGACTCACGATCGACGCTTTGTTGTGTGGCCCCTCGAGTTGGGGTGAGGGACTAAGAATCCAGGCTTTGCTGTGTCGCCCCTTGAGTTCGGGTTGGGAACTCACAATGCACGCTTTAGAGCGTGGCTCCTCGAGTTGAGGTTAGGGATTCACCATCCACGCTTTGTTGCGTGGCTTCTCGTGTTGGGCTTGGGGACTCACAATCTACGCTTCTCTGCGTGGCCCCTCGAGTTGGGGTTACGGACTCACAATCCACGCTTCTCTGCGTGGGCCCTCGAGTCGGGGTTCGGGACTCACAATCTACGCATCCCTGCGTGGCTGCACGAGTTGGGGTTAGGGACTCACAATCCACGCTTTGTTGCGTGGCCCATCGAGTTGGCGTTAGGAAGTCAGAATCCACGCTTTGTTGTGTCGCCCCTCGAGTTGGGGTTGGGGACTCACAATACACGCTTTGTTGTGTGGCCCCTCGAGTTGGGGTTAGGGAGTCACAATCCACGCTTTGTTGGGTGGCTCCGGAGGCTGCGGTTAGGGACTCACAATTCACGCTTTGTCCCGTGGCTCCGGAGGTTGAGGTAAGGGCTTCGCAATCCACGCTTTGTTGTGTGGCCCCTCGAGTTGGGGTTAGGGACTATCAATCCACGCTTTGTTGTGTCGCCCCTCCATTCCGGGTTAGCGCCTCACAATCCACGCTTTGTTGATTGGCCCCTTGAGTTGAGGTTAGGGCCTCACAATCCATGCTTTGTTGTGTGGCCCCTCGAGTTGGGGTTAGGGATTCACAATCCACGCTTTCTTGGGTGGCTCCGGAGGTTGGGGTTAGGGCTTTGCAATCCACGGTTTGTTGTGTGGCCCCTCGAGTTGGTGTTAGGGACTATCAATCCTAGCTTTGTTGTGTTGCCCCTCGAGTTGGTGTTAGGGACTATCAATCCACGCTTTGTTGTGTGGCCCCTCGAGTTGGGGTTAGGGACTATCAATCCACGCTTTGCTGTGTCGCCCCTCGAGTTGGGGTTAGCGCCTCACAATCCACGCCTTGTTGATTGGCCCCTTGATTTGAGGTTAGGGCCTCACAATCCACGCTTTGTTGTGTGGCCCCTCGAGTTGGGGTTAGGGACTAAGAATCCACATTTTGTTGTGTCGCCCCTCGAGTTGGGGTTAGGGACTCACAATCCACGCTTCATTGCGTGGCTCCTCAAGTTGGGGTTATGGACTCACAATCCACCCTTTGTTGTGTGGCCCCTCGACTTGGGGTTAAGGAGGCGTTAGGAACTCACAAGCCACGCTTTGTTGTGTCGCCCCTCCAGTTGGGGTTGGGGACTCACAATACACGCTTTGTTGTGTGGCACCTCGAGTTGGGGTTAGGGAGTCACAATCGACGCTTTGTTGTGTGGCTCCGGAGCCTGCGGTTAGGGACTCACAATTCAAGCTTTGTTTGGTGGCTCTGGAGGTTGAGGTTAGAGTTTCGCAATCCACGCTTTGTTGTGTGGCCCCTCAAGTTTGCATTAGGGACTATCAATCCACGCTTTTTTGTCTCGCCCCTTGAGTTGGGGTTGACGCCTCACAATCCACGCTTTGTTGTGTGGCCCCTTGAGTTGGGGTCAGGGCCTCACAATCCACGCTTTGTTGTGTGGCCCCTCGATCTCGGGTTAGGGGCTCACAATTGACGTTTTGCTGTGTGGCCCCTCGAGTTGGGGTGAGGGACTAAGAATCCAGGCTTTGTTGTGTCGCCCCTTGAGTTGGGGTTGGGAACTCACAATGCACGCTTTATAGCGTGGCTCCTCGAGTTGAGGTTAGGGATTCACCATCCACGCTTTGTTGCGTGGCCTCTCGTGTTGGATTTGGGGACTCACAATCTACGCTTCTCTGCGTGGCCCCTCGAGTTGGGCTTACGGACTCACAATCCACTCTTCTCTGCGTGGCCCCTCGAGTTGGGGTTGGGGACTCACAATCTACGCTTCTCTGCGTGGCTGCTCGAGTTGGGGTTAGGGACTCACAATCCACGCTTTGTTGCGTGGCCCATCGAGTTGGCGTTAGGAACTCACAATCCACGCTTTGTTGTGTCGCCCCTCGAGTTGGGGTTGGGGACTCACAATACACGCTTTGTTGTGTGGCCCCTCGAGTTGGGGTTAGGGAGTCACAATCCATGCTTTGTTGGGTGGCTCCGGAGGCTGCGGTTAGGGACTCACAATTCACGCTTTGTCCCGTGGCTCTGGAGGTTGAGGTAAGGGCTTCGCAATCCACGCTTTGTTGTGTGGCCCCTCGAGTTGGGGTTAGGGACTATCAATCCACGCTTTGTTGTGTCGTCCCTCCATTCCGGGTTAGCGCCTCACAATCCACGCTTTGTTGATTGGCCCCTTGAGTTGAGGTTAGGGCCTCACAATCTATGCTTTGTTGTGTGGCCCCTCGAGTTGGGGTTAGGGACTAAGAATCCACGTTTTGTTGTGTCGCCCCTCGAGTTGGGGTTAGGGACTCACAATCCACGCTTTCTTGGGTGGCTCCGGAGGTTGGGGTTAGGGCTTTGCAATCCACGGTTTGTTGTGTGGCCCCTCGAGTTGGTGTTAGGGACTATCAATCCTAGCTTTGTTGTGTCGCCCCTCGAGTTGGTGTTAGGGACTATCAATCCTAGCTTTGTTGTGTCGCCCCTCGAGTTGGGGTTAGGGACTATCAATCCACGCTTTGCTGTGTCGCCCCTCGAGTTGGGGTTAGCGCCTCACAATCCACGCCTTGTTGATTGGCCCCTTGATTTGAGGTTAGGGCCTCACAATCCACGCTTTGTTGTGTGGCCCCTCGAGTTGGGGTTAGGGACTAAGAATCCACATTTTGTTGTGTCGCCCCTCGAGTTGAGGTTAGGGACTCACAATCCACGCTTCATTGCGTGGCTCCTCAAGTTGGGGTTATGGACTCACAATCCACCCTTTGTTGTGTGGCCCCTCGACTTGGGGTTAAGGAGGCGTTAGGAACTCACAAGCCACGCTTTGCTGTGTCGCCCCTCCAGTTGGGGTTGGGGACTCACAATACACGCTTTGTTGTGTGGCCCCTCGAGTTGGGGTTAGGGAGTCACAATCCACGCTTTGTTGGGTGGCTCCGGAGCCTGCGGTTAGGGACTCACAATTCAAGCTTTGTTTGGTGGCTCTGGAGGTTGAGGTTAGAGTTTCGCAATCCACGCTTTGTTGTTTGGCCCCTCAAGTTTGCATTAGGGACTATCAATCCACGCTTTTTTGTCTCGCCCCTTGAGTTGGGGTTGGCGCCTCACAATCCACGCTTTGTTGTGTGGCCCCTTAAGTTGAGGTTAGGGCCTCACAATCCACGCTTTGTTGTGTGGCCCCTCGATTTCGGGTTAGGGGCTCACAATTGACGTTTTGCTGTGTGGCCCCTCGAGTTGGGCTGAGGGACTAAGAATCCAGGCTTTGTTGTGTCGCCCCTCGAGTTGGGGTTAGGGACCCACAATCCACGCTTTATTGCGTGCCTCCTCGAGTTGGGGTTAGGGACTCACCATCCATGCTTTGTTGTGTGGCCTCTTGTGTTGGGGTTGGGGACTCACAATCCACGCTTCTCTGCGTGGCCCCTCGAGTTGGCGTTAGGGACTCACAATCTACGCTTCTCTGTGTGGCCCCTCAAGTTGGGGTTAGGGACTCACAATCCACGCTTTGTTGCGTGGCCCATCGAGTTGGCGTTAGGAACTCACAATCCACGCTTTGTTGTGTCGCCTCTCGAGTTGGGGTTAGGGCCTCAGAATGCACGCTTTGTTGTGTGGCCCCTCGAGTTGGGGTTAGGGAGTCACAATCCGGGCTTTGTTGGGTGGCTCCGGAGGCTGCGGTTAGGGACTCACAATTCACGCTTTGTTAGGTGGGGCCGGAGGTTGAGGTGAGGACTTCGCAATCCACGCTTTGTTGTGTGGCCCCTCGAGTTGGGGTTAGGGACTATCAATCCACGCTTTGTCGTGTCGCCCCTTGAGTTGAAGTTAGGGCCTCACAATCCACACTTTGTTGTGTGGCCCCTCGAGTTGGGGTTAGGGACTAAGAATCTACGTTTTGTTGTGTCGCCCCTCGAGTTGGGGTTAGGGACTCACAATACACGCTTCATTGCGTGGCTCCTCGAGTTGGGGTTAGGGACTCACAATCCAGATTTTATTAGGTTCTTCCGGAGGTTGGGGTTATGGACTCACAATCCACGCTTTGTTGTCCGGCTCTTTGAGTTGGGGTTAGGGAGTAACAATCCACACTTGTTTGCGTTGCACCTCGAGTTGGGGTTAGGGACTAAAAATCCACGCTTTGTTGTGTCGCCCCTCGAGTTGGGGTTAGGGCCTCACAATCCACGGTTTGTTGTGTGGCCCGTGGCCTTGAGGTTAGGGAGTCACAATCCACGCTTTGTTGTGTAGCTCCAAGTTGAGGTTAGGGAGTCACAATCCACGCTTATTTGGGTCTCCCGGGAGGTTGGGGTTAGGGACTCACAATCCATGCTTTATTGCGTGCCTCCTCGAGTTGGGGTTAGAAACTCACAATCCATGCTTTGTTGCGTGGCCCCTCGAGCTGGGGTTAGGGACTCACAATCCATGCTTTGTTGTGTGGCATCTCGAGTTGGGGTTAGGGACTCACAATCCCCGCTGATTTGCGTAGCACCTCGAGTTGGGGTTATGTACTCCCAATCCACGCTTTGTTGCGTGGCCCCTCGGGTTGGGGTTAGGGACTCACAATCCACACTTTGTTGCGTGGCCCCTTGAGTTGGGGTTAGGGACTCACAATCCACCCTTGTTGCGTGGCCCCTCGAGTAGGGATTAGGGACTCACAATCTACGCTTCTCTGCGTGGCCCCTCGAGTTGGGGTTAGGGAATCACAATCCACGCTTTGATGTTAAAATTGATTGCCACAAGTGGTTTTTTCCCTCGGAGTTCAAGTAGTTTCCAAAATTTAAATCAATACAAGCAACCCCGGTGTTCCTGAGCACTTAGACTATTTCAATCCTCTTGCAAGAATGCAGTTTTTCGTCGCGTCCAAATGCAAAACCAGATCAACAAAAAGCAAGTACCCAGCGCAAACACTCCGACACTCAATGAAGAATTCAAACGGCGTCCACACCACCAATCTAAGCTTTGCGGCCCTAGCAGGGCCCTCTTCAGCACATCATGTCTCAAACAACAGTGGATGCAACAGAATTTATGTATCAAAACCTGAAGAAACATGCAGTCAAACGATGCAGCAATTGTTTTATAATTAAAGCGCCACTGCGGAGAAACATCTATTCACAAGTTGGTGCCTGAGCTTGAGTGAGCGCGCGTGACCTAAACTTATTGAATATTTTTTCCCAGTGTCCCAATTTCAACAACGCTACAAGAGTTGGTGGTCGGGTATGCGCCTTCCCAACAGCTTGCCAAAACGCTCACCGAGTTCTATGCGGCCCAGAAGAAGCCTCGCCTTCCATGTTTCAGATTACTGGATAAAACACACAAATCCACGTGCCTAAACAACCGAGGGGGTTTTGCTTCGAGACCTCTAGTTGGCCTCACGCGCTGGGGCACCACAGGTACCTCCATCCTTCTGGCTGTGATAGGCAACATTTTCTGGAAGCTTGACTGCCTACAGGATCCAATGGCAGCGCCACTCTCTGATACAGTTGACCTAATTCAACGTTTGGGTAAACTCGGTGCATTGTCCCCCTCATGTGTCTGCACCAATTGCGATGTCTCTGCTCTCTACACGAATATATTCTGGGATAACATGATTTGTGCTTGTAATTTCTGGACTAATTGGTCAAAGAACCTGCTGACGACTACAATGGTTCATCTGACTCAAGAAGAAAGGGAACTCATGGATCTTTTCTACAGTGGATCAGATGTGCACACATATCTAGGTTTTAGGGACAGTTTTCCTTTCTGTGATTTTGATTACGACGGGGAACTAACTGTAGGGCGCTTCCTCCTCAATGTGATTTACAGACATTCAGTTTTTCTGAATGAAGGGTTTGGCATCTACCTACAGCGCCTTGGCTGGGCGATGGGTACCAATGCAGCCCTTACTTGGGCTACCCTTGCACTACGTGCGTATGAGCTCACTACACCCCTGCGCCTGCACTCTTCCCTCCCTCCCACGCCTATTTTCCGCTTTATTGATGATATATGCCTGGTCCACAAACCAGTTGATAAACAGAGGTTGATGACTGCACTGCGCCAGATTTATCCTGAAAATTTGAATTTGACATTTGAATGTTGCATGCAGAGAACTGGTATTCCCTTCCTTGACCTGTACATCATTAGCCTGAGCCCCCTACGCACAGCAGTGTATTTCAAGGGGACTCACAGCTGCACCTACATCCCGTGGTCAGCTAACCTACCGATGGCTACCAAAACAGGGTGGATATCTGGTGAATGTGTCAGGTATTTGACAATCTGCCGTGAAGAATCATTCTTTTTACTTGCCTGGCGCAGACTGAGAGCAGCGCAAGATTTCTGGGGCTACCCCAGACGCCTGTGGCTCCCTGCACCCCCGGTCAAGTGGAGACACAAGTGCTCTGTGATGACTATCAAACGACATCAAATCAGTGATGAGGGAAATGAAGGCATGGGTCGGTTTGGGTTGGGCCTTTTTTCCCCCAGAGGTTTTGTACTGCGTGCACCGCACCACAGATGCATTGCACTGTCTTGGTCTAAAATTGTTTCACACATTTCTTCGTGTGTTCCATACTTGCCTGGGACCAGATTTTTTGTTACATTGAAGCCGTCGCCAAATCTGAAAAAAATATTCAATAAGTTTAGGTCACGCGCGCTCACTCAAGCCGCAGGCACCAACTTGTGAATAGATGTTTCTCCGCAGTAGCGCTTTAATCATAAAACAATTGCTGGATCGTTTGACTGCATGCTTCTTTCGGTGTTGATACATAAATTCTGTTGCATCCACTGTTGTTTGAGACATGATGTGCTGAAGAGGGCCCTGCTAGGGCCGCAAAGCTTAGATTCGTGGTGTGGACGCCGTTTGAATTCTTCATTGAGTGCCGGAGTGTTTGCGCTGGGTACTTGCTTTTTGTTGATCTGGTTTCGTATTTGGACGCGACGAAAAACTGCATTCGTGCAAGAGAATTGAAATGCTCTAAGTGCTCAAGAACACTGGGGTTGCTTGTATTAATTTCAATTTTGGAAACTACTTGAACTCCGAGGGAACAAACAACTTGTGGCAATCAATTTCAACATCGGAGGTTGGGGTTAGGGCCGCACCACGGCACGGCAGAGCACCAAAAGGCACAGCGCAACAGTAGCCAGCACAAGAACAACGCAACAGGCCCACGTCACACAGCAAGACGCACCACGGCCGAGCACCATACAGACCAAAAAAACACGGACCACCACGGGAACGCACGGAAGAACGCGAAAAAAAAAAACCAGCAGAAAACACAGCAGCACACGACAGCAGAGAACAACAAAAACAGCCCAACAAGACCAAGCGCAAAGGGGGGCGGACAGCAAGGCCGGAGAACCCAGCCAAGCACAAGCACGCCACAGAGCACGAGGCAAAACACACAACGCACCACAGACCACAGCGCCAACAGCACCACACACCAGCACACCCCACAGCCACAAACACACAAACCGACCCCGCACCGCACAACCTGCACCAAAAAAAAGAAAAAAACAACAAACAGGGCAGGAAAAAAAAACAACAACAAACAGAGCAGCGGAAAAAAATAAACAAGGAAAAACGCCACGAACAAAACACAAAGGAGGAGGAAAAAAAAAACAAGAAGGGGGCGGGAAAAAGGGAAAAAAGAGAAAGAAAGAAAAGAGGGGGGGGCGAACAAGACGCCAAGGCCCAAGGCACCCCGGGCCGGAAAACACGCAACGCCAGACACAACAGGGGCGCACAAATGAAGAAAAAAAAACACCACAGCAAACAGGGCGACCCAAGCCCGGAGGGGGCCGAACAAAGAAGAAGGACAAAGCGGCCACATGAAAAGGTGAGGCGCACCAGAACGCGCCCGGGAGGCCGGCCCGCCCGACCCGGCCAAGCAGAGCACGCACACGCACACACGCGCGGGACCAGGGCGTGGCATCCACGGACCCGAAAGGGGCGGTGTTGGCGTCCACACGAAACAGCCCTGGTGCACCGGCCGAGTCCCCCGTCGAAAGATGGGCGGTACGGGAAACTGGACGCGTCAGTGACCGGGTCCACACACGCCAACCACCGCAGCGCACGCAGCCGAAGACTGACGCCGCAGGGACCCGTCAGGGACAGCCCCATCGCGGGGCCCCGAACAGGTAGGACGCGGAGCTAGCCCAGAGCCCCTGCCTCGGCGGGGGCCAGCGGCAGGCACAAAGAGCCCGGTTCTCGGCCGGCCTCCACGTGCCCCGCGCAGCCGCCCAGTCAATCTGGGGGCGCAAGACCCCGGGATGGAAAAAGGCACCACGGTGCCGGGAAAGCCGAGCGGAGCACCGAGAGCGACCAGGACTGGACGAGGCCTGGCGCACCAACGCGGGGCCACAAGGCACGCCAGAGAGGCACGCCACCGGCCACAACCACGGCACACGGACAGGTCCCAAGCAACAACGGCCACCGGGTGCCAGAAACCTGGGCAGCGCGCACAACACGCAACGAACCACGGCACAGGAACAGGTGCCGGGCAACAGCCAACCCACACACCACAAACCCCAGCCAGGAGTGGCGGGGTACAAGCGGAGCGCGCACATAAACACACACACACCCCAACACTCCAGCCAGGAGTGCCGGGGCGCAGCCGAAACCCGAGCCCAAGCACACACACCCACACCACAAACCCCAGCCAGGAGTGGCGGGGTACATGCGGAGCGCGCACACAAACACACAGACACCCCAACACCCCAGCCAGGAGTGGCGGGGCGCAGCCGAAACCCGAGCCCAAGCACACACACCCACACCACACACCCCAGCCTGGAGCCGCGGGGTACAGGTGGAGCGCGCACAAAAAAAATACACACCGACAAAAAATCCCCCAGCCAGGACTGGCGGGGCGCAGCCAAAACCTGAGCCCAAGCTCACACACCCATAGCACACACACCAGCCAGGAGTGGCGGGGAACAGGCAGAGCGCGCACACAAACACACGCACACCCCAACACCCCAGCCAGGAGTGGCGGGGCGCAACCGAGACCCGAGCCCAAGCACGCACACCCACACCACAAACCCCAGCCAGGAGTGGCGGGGTACAAGCGGAGCGCGCACACAAACACACAGACACCCCAACACCCCAGCCAAGAGTGGCGGGGCGCAGCCCAAAACCCGAGCCCAAGCACACACACCCACACCACAGACCCGAGCCAGGAGTGGCGGGTCACAGGCAGAGCGCGCACACAAACACACACACACCCGAACACCCGAGCCAGGAGTGGCGGGGTGCAGCCGAAACCCGAGCCCAAGCACACACACCCGCGCCGCACACCCCAACCAGGAGTGGCGGGGAACAAGAGGAGCGGGCACAGGAACACACACACACCCCAACACCCCGGCCAGGAGTGGCGGGGCGCAGCCGAAACCCGAGCCCAAGCACACACACCCACACCGCACACCCAAGCCAGCAGTGGCGGGAAACAAGCGCAGCGGGCACACGAACACACACACACGCCAACACCGCAGCCAGGAGTGGCGGGGCGCTGCCCAGCCACGAGCCCGAGCACACACACACACACCCAAACATCCCAGCCAGGAGTGGCGGGGTACAAGCGGAGCGGGCACACGACCACACACACACCCCAACACCCCAGCCAGGAGTGGCGGGGCGCAGCCGACATCCGAGCCCAAACACACACACACACACCAAACACCCCAGCCAGGAGTGGCGGGGAACAAGCGGAGCAAGCACACGAACACACACACACCCCAACACCCCAACCAGGAGTGGCGGGGCGCAGCCAAAGCCCGAGCCCAAGCACACATACACACAGCCCAACACCCCAGCCAGGAGTGGCGGGGTACAAGCGAAGCGGGCACACAAACACACACACACCCCAACACCCCAGCCAGGAGTGGCGGGGCACAGCCCAAACCCAAGCCCAAGCACACACACCCACGCCGCACACCCCAGCCAGGAGTGGCGGGGTACATACGGACCGGGCACACAAACAAACACACATGCCAACACCCCAGCCAGGAGTGGCGGGGCGCAGCCGAAACCCGAGCCCAAGCACACACACCCACACCAAACACCCAAGCCAGCAGTGGCGGGAAACAAGCGCAGCGGGCACACGAACACACACACACGCCAACACCGCAGCCAGGAGTGGCGGGGCGCTGCCCAGCCACGAGCCCGAGCACACACACACACACCCAAACATCCCAGCCAGGAGTGGCGGGGTACAAGCGGAGCGGGCACACGACCACACACACACCCCAACACCCCAGCCAGGAGTGGCGGGGCGCAGCCGACATCCGAGCCCAAACACACACACACACACCAAACACCCCAGCCAGGAGTGGCGGGGAACAAGCGGAGCAAGCACACGAACACACACACACCCCAACACCCCAACCAGGAGTGGCGGGGCGCAGCCAAAGCCCGAGCCCAAGCACACATACACACAGCCCAACACCCCAGCCAGGAGTGGCGGGGTACAAGCGAAGCGGGCACACAAACACACACACACCCCAACACCCCAGCCAGGAGTGGCGGGGCACAGCCCAAACCCAAGCCCAAGCACACACACCCACGCCGCACACCCCAGCCAGGAGTGGCGGGGTACATACGGACCGGGCACACAAACACACACACATGCCAACACCCCAGCCAGGAGTGGCGGGGCGCAGCCGAAACCCGAGCCCAAACACACACCCACACCAAACACCCCAGCCAGGAGTGGCGGGGTACAAGCAGAGCGGGCACACGAACACACACACACCCAAACACCCCAGCCAGGAGTGGCGGGGCGCAGCCGAAACCGGAGCCCAAGCACACACACCCACACCACACACCCCAGCCAGGAGTGGCGGGGTACAAGCGAAGCGCGCACACCAACACACATACACCCCAACACTCCAGCCAGGAGTGGCGGGGCGCAGCCGAAACCCGAGCCCAACCACACACACCCACGCCACACACCCCAGCCAGGAGTGGCGGGGTACAAGCGGAACGGGCACACGAACACACACAAACCCAACAGCCCAGCCAGGAGTGGCGGGGCGCAGCCGAAACCCGAGCCCAAGCACACACAACCACACCGCACACCACAGCCAGGAGTGGCGGGGTACAAGCGGAGCGCGCGCACAAACACACGCACAGCCCAACAACCCAGCCAGGAGTGGCGGGGCGCAGACGAAACCCGAGCCCAAACACAACCCGGACCAAAACACAAACACCACACAACAGTAGGAAGCCCAGTGTCCATAGCCCGGGCACTGAGGCAGCCCGTGCCATGCAGGTGACCCCGCCAAACGAGATCCGGAGCCCGGGGGTAAGGCTGCATCCTAAGTCCTGCGCTGCTTTGGGACTCGAGGCGGAGCTTGCGACACCCATGCGCCTCGGAACCCCAGTAACAAGAACATGCGTGCATGCCTTGGGAACGTGATACGCCAGAGAGTCCGGTGAACCTCTAGGGTTCCGCCCAAAGGAGGGGACGTGCGCAAGCACGGGGGCACACCCTCCCGGCGAGACAAGCATGTCACGCTGGCGGCGATCAGCCCTCCCGGTGTTGCCCGGGGCCGCTTTGTTGGGGACCACCAGTCAGGTCTAGCGGGATGTAAGCCGCCTCCCCTCTTCAAGCGCGGAGCCTCTTCCTGTTCGTCGCAGCGGCAACGCCACCAGACACCATGGGGCGCCTCTCCACAACCGAGTGCACCTACCTATCTACCTACCTACCTGGTTGTGTCTGGTATCCCGGCGTTGGCGGGTGCTGTGGTAGGGGCTGGTGGTGGTGGTATACGTGATGGTGTGGTGCAGTGAGGTGTTTCGGTGTGGGGTGGGTGGCCCGTCGGGCCCGGTTGTGGCGGGGCGTGGTGGGGATGAAGCTGGCGGGGGTCGCCGTAGTATTGAAACATCGGGGGGTAGGGGCTGGAAGATACGGGGGCGTGGTGGTGGTGTTGGTGGTGCCGTGTCCCCTGGCTCTGCGTGTATGCTGGTCCTCGCATGGCGTGGACGTGTGTGGGCGAGGGTTGCTGGCTGGGCTGCAGGGTTAAGGTGCTCTGGTAAGGTGGTGGTGGTGGGCGCTGGTGGGGACAGTGCTGTTGGTGTGCTCCGGGGGTCTGGGCGTGGGGTGGCGCGGCGTGGCTGGACCTGGGCCCTGGTCAGGGCGCCGCGCCCTGCTGGCGGGCGCGCTGGCGGGCCTCCTGACCTGTCTTGGTCTTCTTGGCCTGGTGGGTTTCGGGGGCGGGTGAACCCCCCTGTCCCCGTGGGGGCGATGGGGAGCGGGCGTGCCAGCGATGCGCCTCTCTGATGCGTGCCTCGAGGCCTCTGACGTAGGCGTGCTGGTCCGCGGGGTCGATCCGCGTGGCCGGCTTCGTCGGGGGCGGCAAGGTGGGCGTCCTGAAAGGTCGCCCAGCCCTCCGGGGGCCTCAGCTGCGCGGGGTGGGGGGGGTGCGCCGGGTAGAAGAGTGCGCTCAGTGGGTAAGGTGTTCCTTTCCACCGGCCGGGGGCGGTGTTGAACCGGCGGCAAGTGATTCGGAGGTAGGCTGCTATCTCCTCTGGTGCCGTGTCCGCCCACGCTTCTGGCGTCGGGGCTGCTGCTTGGGGGGCCGGGAGCTGTGGGTCTGGGAGGTGCAGGTCACGGTGGTGGAGGTAGAGGCGAGGAGGACGTGGCGGGCCGCCACGTTCAAGCCGCCCCCGCTGTGGTGTAGGGGTGGGCTGTGGAGGGGCAGGGGTGTGCTGCCCGTAGCCATGGCTATGGTCCACGCGTGGTCCGTCGCGTCCGCCGAGTAGTACCCTCCCAGGTGGTCCCGGAGGGTGTCGGTGAGTGGTCCCACGAAGCCCGGGTGGCTGGCGAGGGGGGGGTGCGGATGGGGCCGCGGGGCCGCGTGCGTTGGTGGGGGTTGAGGTCCCCGCAGTGGGGACAGTGGGTGAGGCGGTGCGCGGCTCCCAGGCAGACCCAGTGGTCTGGGTTGCAGGGTAGGGACGTTTGTGGTAGCCGCTGGCGTACGCAGAGGGGGCATGCGGTGGCTGGCGGTTGGCGGTACCTGTGGACGGACGGTGGCGGAGGGGATTCGGAGCTGGCGGCGCGCGCATGCTGGTGGGTGTGTGGAAGGTGCCTGTGGTGCGGGTGTGTGCCGTGCCGGTGTTGTGCCCGATGGATGGTGTTTAGGCGTGGTTGGGGTCCCGTTTTGGGTGGTGTGTCTTGGGGTAGGTTATCACGGTTGGTAGAAGAGGAGTTTGAGAAGGTGGGCTTGGTCGGTTGGGGGCAGGGTGGCTGCTGAATGCTTCAGGTATTTCTGGATGCTGTATGTGAGCTGCTCCGATGTCTTGGCAACGGCTGTCCGTTGCATTTGCGCCGCCGTGGCCTGGGGGTCCTCCGCGTGGGTGCGTAGCAAGGTGTAGACGGCAGTGGGGACAAGCCCCCTGCGGACCGCCTTGAGTATCTCCGTCTGCTTGAGGACGGCGGTGAGTTGCTGGGTTGCCGGGGACCGCGTCAGCCATCCGGCGTGCTGTGCAATGGTGTGGGTCAGGTTCCAGTCTGTGAGGGTGTCCAGTCCTCGGTACAGGGGGCACACCTTGAAGTGGTCTGGGGTTTCTTCTTCCGCGTGGCCACAGATGCATTTGGGCTATCTTGCGGGGACGTGGATCGAGCGGCGTGCGTACCATCGGTGGTATTGGGTGAGGAGGGGAAGCTGTTCGAGGGCGAGTTGGAGTGCAGGCTTTTGTAGGTATGCTGGGAGGCTATCCGGGCACAGGGCGGAGTAGAAGAGGGGTGTGTGGATGAAGTCTTCGAGGCGTCGGAGGAGTTCGGTGTTCGCTGGGTGGCCCAGTGTGGTGGCCAGCTGGTGAATGCCCGTGGGGTAGTGGTACTGCTTGTCTGGATCTGTGTACGGCGTGTTCTCGGGTATCCATTGGGGGGGCTGTGTGGCCGAGGGTATCGGGGGTAGGTGCTGCAGGTGGCTGTGGTGTGGGGTGTCCAGTCGTACGTGTTCGAGCCCTGGGGTTTGGCTGATGCTCTGGTGTTTGGCCGGCGTGTCTGCGCGTCCATTGCCGTATGTGTAGCGATGGGATTCCTGTTTGACGATGTGTAGGGCGTCTTGGGGGTGCATGCCCCTGAAGGCCATCCATAGCCCCAACGCTTGTGTGGTGAGGCCGGATTCGAGTGCCTTGTGGAGGGGCAGGTCTGCGAGGCGCCTGGTGAGGTGGATGTCGACTGTGGCGTCCACGACTACGCAGATGTTGCGGGGCCTGATCGTTGCAGGTGGTGGTGTGGCGATGACGGCATCTGCCAGGGTGCGCAGTTCGCCATGGGAGGACGCCCCAAAGATGGTGGCATGGGTGTGGTGTTCCACGTGGAGGCCGTCCCCGGGCCGGGTGATGCGCACGGAGGCACAACCGACCGTCGGGGTGCGTTGCTGGGTGCCGGATGCATCAGTGAAGTAGATGATGTCGGTGTCGCTGGGTATGGGTAGGCGAGCAATTGCTGTGGGGTGATGGACGTAGACGGGGTTCCCTTCGGCGGTTCTGGTGGTGATTTGCGTGGGTTGCAGTAGCGGCGCTGCATAGACGCCTATCCCCTGGGTGATGATGGCCTGGGCTCGTGGCGTGAGGCGCAGGAGGCCTCTGTCTGGGCGCCCCTGGGTGATATACACGTACATCAGGTGGCTAGGTGAGTATCTTCGGGAGCTCGAGATGCCTCCTTTGACATTGCAGGAGGAAGGTCTTACCAAGGGGACGTCCTGTCCCTCCCACTGCCCTATGTCAGGTGCCTCCCGAGCCGCTCCCGCGTGTGCTTGGGAAGGCATTGTCGCGGCCACCCGGTCCATGTGTCCCAGGTGGGAGGGTGTCCCCACATGTGTCCATGGGTAGGGCCACATGCCCCCTCCTTTGGGCGGCAGCTCTGGGGGCTGCCCAGCCGTGTGGTGTATCTCTCAGCAAAAGGGGTATTGCTCCCGCCACTCTACGGTACGACCGCCTCACCCTTGTGGCTTGAGTTGCGGGGCCACTCTGCTTGGCAGGAGATCCCCTCCTGGACTGTGTACCGGCTCGCCTGTCACCGGTTGCTTCCATGGATCCGGGTGAAGTTTGCCATGGTCCCCGATGCAGCCTGGCCGGGCTCGGACCAGTGGCCTTGGACTATCGCGCCTGCCACTGGTCCGGTGGGTCGGCTGGGTCGCCCCAGTGCGTCCGACCCATGGGGTGTTGGTTCTTTCCTGTCCCTCGGCCGCCCTACGTCTGTGCAGTGTCCTGGGCCGCTTGGCTCCCGTTCACCGGTGTGCCCGCGCGGTTTGCTGTGTTGCGTCTGCGGTGTCCTGGGCCACTTGGCTTCTGTTCACCGGTGTGTTCGCTCGGTGTGTTGTGTTGCGTGTGCGGTGTCCTGGGCCACTTGGCTCCCGTTCACCGGTGCGCCCGCTGGGTGTGTCGTGTTGCGTGTGCGGTGTCCCGGGCCACTTGGCTCCTGTTCAACGGTGCGCCCGCTCGGTGTGTTGCTTTGCGTGTGCGGTGTCCTGGGCCACTTGGCTCCTGTTTACCGGTGTGCCTGCTCGGTCTGTTGTCTTGCGTGTGCGGTGTCCTGGGCCACTTGGCTCCTGTTCACCGGTGTGCCCGCGCGGTTTGTTGTGTTGTGTCTGCGGTGTCCTGGGCCACTTGGCTCCTGTTCACCAGTGTGTCAGCTCGGTGTGTTGTGTTGCGTGTGTGGTGTCCTGGGCCCCTTGGCTCCCGCTCAGCGGTGTGCCCGCTAGGTGTGTTGTGTTGCGTGTGCGGTGTCCTGGGCCACTTGGCTCCTGTTCACCGGTGTGTCAGCTCAGTGTGTTGTGTTGCGTGTGTGGTGTCCTGGGCCCCTTGGCTCCCGCTCAGCGGTGTGCCCGCTAGGTGTGTTGTGTTGCGTGTGCGGTGTCCTGGGCCACTTGGCTCCTGTTCACCGGTGTGCTCGCTCGGTGTGTTGCTTTGCGGTTGCGGTGTCCCGGGCCTCTTGGCTCTTGTTCCCCGGTGTGCCAGGCCGTGGTGTCTCGTCCCTTTGTTGCCCTCGGTGCACGCGCGTGTGCGGTGTCCTGGCCCTCGTGGCGCCCCTTCACCGGTGTGCGCGCTGTGTGCGGTGCGCGTGTGCCATTGATGATTGTGTACCTCTTCCTCCCCCCTGATTTTCATCTTTTTTTTTTACATCAGGTGGAGGAGGTATTTCGTATTGGGGTCGTACTTCTGGCACGTGATGGTCTGTCGCCGTTCCTTGTGGTCTTTGTCGCCGCGGGGGGTGGGGCATTTGTGCTGTACGGGGCGCATGGGTGCCTCTTGAGGTCCTGTGCGGTGTGGGTCGCAGCGGTCGTACTGGATGGCCACGCTTTCTTGGTCTGCCCGCTCCTTGGTGAATGTCCATGTTGCCGTGGGTGTTCGGGTCCAGGCTACGTGTGCCAGGTGGTCCGGGGGTACCGTGTGAAACCAGGGGAAGAGCCATGCCTGCTGGTCGGCGGTGGTGGCGGTGGTGGGGGTGTGGTAGTGGGTGGACATGAGGTGCAGCAGGGGCCGCGGAGTGTTGAGGGCGGCCGGGCCACAGTGGCAGCACGTGGGTTGTATGCCCTGGTCACTGTATCTGACTGGTGGTACATCGGTCTCCGGTGTGTTGTGTTTGGGGATGGACCAGGGGGCATGGTGTCGCTGGACAGTGCGGGTAGCGTGTTTGTGGCCGTTTGGTGCTAGTAGCAGGATGGTGGGTGGTGTCCGGCCTTCGGCTGACGGGATGTGCTCCTCCCGCGTCGTGCTGCCGTCGTTGGGGGTCTCGTGCTCGCTCGGGCGGGGCCGGGGGTGCTGGCGCTGGAAAGCCTTTTACGCCATGTCGATGTCCTTGAGCCCCAGCACGCCGCGCCCTGCCTTCGTAGCGCATGCGCAGAGGTACGCTTGGAGAACGCGGCTTGCTGGCCATTGTGGGTCGGAAAGGAACGGGGCGTGGTGGGCGTTGCACTGGGCCCTGATCCTCATCTGCGTCGGGGTGATATATACTATGGTGATGGTGGCCCCCACGAGGCGCAGGGTGTCCACCTCGCCTGCCGGGTGTCGCTGGATGTCGTTGTGCGTGGCCACGAGTGGCCCCTGTTGATCGCAGTGGTGGTTCATCAGGATGGCGTGCGTATGGTGCGGTAGGAGGAATTGCAGCTGGGCCCAGATGCCAGTGCCCACGCAGGTGGGGGCGCCGTGTTGCGCCAGTATCCACCGGGGGCAGGTGTTGCGGGCCATTTGCGCTTCCTTTGCCCGTATGGCTGCCGCTTCGCGAACCTCGGGCTGGTGGTTGTGTGTCACCCTGTGTAGGAGGTGCGCTGCGTGTTTGGCATAGGCCATGTCGACAAGGGCGCCTGTATTGTCCCCGTAGTAGCGCCAGTGGGCCATCATGGCCTCCTTGGCAAAAAGCGTCGGCCAGTCTCCGTGTTGCGCCCATGCCTTCGTCACTTGCTGTCCAGCCTGGCGTAGGGCGTCTTGGGGGTGCGGGAGGTGCAGGGCTTGGTACCCGATGGCTGCGTTGAGCACCGCTTCCATGAAGTATGCCAGGCCGCGCGTAGTCAGGAGGTCCCCCCTGGCAACCTGGGGTAGCCAGGCGAGGCGCCCTTCCAGCTTGCTTGGGAGTGTGATGTGGTGGTGCCGCGTGGCCTGTGTGACTCCCAGGTGGACTGTGGTGTCCTCCAGGTGTAGGAGTTCGCCTTTCCGGATGTGGGGGGTGGGGGTCCCGGTGTCGGCTAGCCCGACCGATATGCGGGAGTGCACTAGGAGTTGTCGGGCGTCCAGGTAGGTTGTGGTGAGTTGGAGAATGGCGGACGCTTGCTCGGTGGTCCTTGGTAGCCCTGCATTCTCAGGATCGCGGTGGCGGGTGGCCGTAGTTAGGAGGTTGTCGTCCGCGAAGTTGATGAGGGGGGACCTTAGCGGGTATGGGGCGTACCCCGGGTATACCCGTGCTAGCTCGAATGCCAGCGGTAGGGTAACGAGGAGGTAGAGGAAGGGGCCCTCGGCGCCACCCTGGGGGACGCCGCTGTCTTTGCCGGTCCAGGGGGTGAGGCCTGCGGCTGTGATGATGGCGTAGAGCCGGGTCTGGATGTACTCGGTCATGAAGGATAGAAATGGGAGGCCCATGGCATCCCATACCTCCGTGAGGAGCCGGTGTGGGGCGTGGGGGAACGCACTTTGGACATCGAGGGAGGCGACAATCATCTCGTAGGGGTTCATGTCCAGCGCGGTGTCCTGGAGGAAGATGGCCTCGCGGGGGGACCTGCCGGCGATGGCTCCCCACATGCTGGCGGGCACGCGGGCGAAGACCGCCGGTGCGATGCGGCCCAGGATGAGTGTCCATACCAGCTTGACTTCGGTGGTGGCGCAGACTATGGGCCGCCAGTTCCCTGGCTGCGCCCAGACCCCCTTCTTGTAGCGGCGGTGGACCAGGTTGGCCCACTCAAGGGGGATGGGCGTGGCGTCCGTGACCATGTCCCACAGGCGGGCTGCCAGGCGGCGCTTGACGGGCAGATTGAGGGGTCGGTACGCTTCGGCCGGTAAACCATCGACGCCGGGCACGACCCCCTTATTCAGGCAGTCCAGGGCGCGTTGCGGTTCTGAGATGCTGAAGGGGTCATGTTTGATGGCGCGCCGCTGTTCCCGGTTGAAGACCCTGGGCACATGCTCGCGGATGGTGCTTCTGGTGTGGGGGTCGAGCTCGGGGAGGGCGTCCTCGTGTTCTGCCTGGAAGCTGTCCAGGACTGCCTGGAGGACGGCGTCGGGGTCTTTGGTGAGGCCCCCCTCACCGGTGCGCACCGCGTAGATGGTACGGCGCCCCCCGTCCTCCAGAATGCGGCTGACGTACCGCAGGGACTTGTACTGCGTGTCGTTTCTGCCCGAATTTTTGCTTTCTTGGGCTGCGGCCGCTATGCGGTGGGCGTGCCATTCCTGGAGTTGGTGGCGGCGGGTGGTGGGGAGCGCTCGGAGGTGGGCGTCCCGGTCTCGTGCCTCCGGTGTGCTGGGGCGCAGCAGGGTGGCGAGTTCCTCTTTCGTGGTCCAGATGTCATGGACGAGCTGTTGGAGGGTGAGGTTTGGTTGTCCTCCCGTGTGGCTGGTGTCGCACTCCATCCCGCATGCTTGTGCCGCCCGGTGCATGGCGGTGGTGAGTGTTGGCGCATTCAGGCAGCGCAGGATGGCGTGTAGGGCCCTGTTATACCTGTGCCAGGCGCCGTGGTCGTCCTCGGCCGGGAACCGCAGTGTGAGTGAAAGGGTGTCGTCTGGCAGGGTGTACGCGGGTTGGGGTAGGTTGGGGATGATGAGGTCGATGTTGAGGGGTCGTTGGCCAGTGCCCGTGGGCGGAAGGTCCCCATAGGTTGCCTCGTGGACGCGCACCGTGGTTGGGTCCCCGTAGCACGTGTCGATGCGGGAGGAGTGGGTGCCGGCTTGGTGGGGGTAATGGGAGGGTGTGCTGGTGAGTCCTGCCGTGAGGTCGGTGAGGCGCAGTTGGTGCATGGCATCCCGGACAGCTATGTCGGTGGCTGTCGGTGGGCCGGTGCGGTCGTCTTCGGTGGGGGCGGCGTTTAGGTCGCCTATGAGAATATCGGGTGCTAGGAGGGAGAGGCGGCAGTACACCAAGCTCAGGGTGTCCATGAAGTCCTTGGTCTCCTCCCCGAATGGGACGTGCGTGAGTAGCACGTTTAGCTGCCATCCGAGCCCCACGCACTAGTACGCTCCGAGGCGACCATCCACTCCTAGGTCGGGGTGGGCATGCACCGTGACCGACGTCTTGTCGTAGAGGGGCACCCTTCGTTGCCAGTGGGCGTGATATTTGTTCCCCTCCAGGTCCAGGAACGGTGCGGGTTCAGGCTGGTCTGCTCTGCGAGGGCTTGCTCCAGGAACCCCAGGAGGTCTGCGCCTTGGGGGTGTGGCCCGGGCATGGCTTGCAGTGTGGCGGCCTTGGTGGGGTGACCGCGGGCTCGTTGAGGATGTTGATGCGGACGTGGGCTTCTGCAGGCGCCGGTTTCCTGGGACCAGTATTTGTGGGGGCGGGCCGTGTCCGGCCCGGGCCCCGTCAGGCGTCGAGGAGGTCGATGACGCCCTGAGCTGCGGGTGCCTTGCGGTTCGGCTTCTGGGGGCGGGGTAGGGGCCATGCACTGTGGACTTCGCCCGTGTACTCGGTGCCGGTGAGGTGCTCTGTGTCGGGGGTGCATAGCTGCATGGGGACCATCTCACGACCGTCTCGGTCTCGCCAGAGTTTGATGGTGCGCCCCACTTTCTTGTCATTGGGGGTGGCTGGGTTTCACTTGACATGGATCCTGAACCCCTGGTGGTCCCCGGTTACGCGGTACCGGTGCTTGACCTCACCTGCGGCCAATATCTACTTGGAGGACCCTAACCCTAGCCCTAACCTGGAAGGGCATCTGCACCCGGGTACCGATGGCGTACTCGGGATACAGGGCGGCGGCTTCCTCTTCGGTCCAGCTCTTCGACTTGGCTTTTCACTTGCGTGCGGGTTTGGCCTGTGCGGGCGCCTTGTGCTTCTCCGCACCTTGGCGGCGCCGGGCATTGGGTTGTCTCCATTGGGGAGGTACGCCCTGGGGCTGCTCTACAGGCGCGTGGCCCGGTGCAAAGACGGGGTGCTCACGGGCAGCTGGGACGTCCGGCTTGGACGTGGGGACGGTGTCCTTCAGCTGGAACACTTGCTTGGTCATGAGGCCAAGCACTTCCTCGGCATCTTGCGGGGCGTCGGGCGGGTCCGTGGGCCAGGTGAGGAGACGGTGCCCCGTGCCTGCTCCGTGGCAGCACATGTGGGCCGTGTAGCGGGTGGCATGGCGTGTCCACGCTGGGGTGCGTTCCGGGGGGAGGGGGCCCTTTTGCGCCCCCTGCGCCGAGTAGAGGGCGTAGTGCAGCGCTTCCCAGGCTGCCTCTGGGGTGTGGGGGACGTGGGCGGCGAGTCGCAAGCGTTTGCCTCCGCGTGGTGGGGGCGGGACTTCGTTGTCGGGGGCGTGTGCCGCTGCCCGTCTGACCTTGCCATGGTCGTCGCATTCCACTGTCCACCAGATGTCCCGGTGTTTGAAGATGTGGACCTCCGTGGTGGCCGGGGGGGCGTCCATGGCGTCTCAGCTGACGAACTGGATGGGGCGGACCTGGGGGTGGGTCCTCGGGGGTGCTCGCGTGCTGAGAATTCGGTGGATGTCCTCAGCGGTAGGGCCCGTGCCGGGGGCGTCCTGCGCTGCCTGGGCTAGAGGTGGGGAGGGGCGGTCCTCCCAGAGGCGGGAGGCGGACGCCGTGGCGTACATGGCTGCGATCAGGACATGCCCTGTCAGCCCTTCCACCATGAGGTGGTTTTCTCCCTTCAGGTCTCGGGGGATGCTGGCTTCCGCCTTTAGGGTGAGGAGTGCGATGGCGCGTTTGGGTCCAGGCGTGGCATGCGTTGGCTCATCTGGCGGGCGTCCGTCGGATGGGGTGTGGGGGGGGCGCTTCTGGAAGGCGGATGGTCCCATCGCCAGGTGCTCGACAAGGTGTAGCGGTATGGCGTGGTGGCGTTCTGCCGCGGGTAGGAGGTAGGCGTGTGGGTCTCCGGATATAGTGCCGAGGTATATGCCCCCCCTGTAGGTAGGGGTGGGCAGGGTTTGCTGCAGAGCGCCCGCGCATGGTAGCGCGCAACGGGGTTGCAGTGGGTTCATTGGGCCGTTATGGGGTGCGGTACCGCGTACACGGTGAAGGGCCCTACCGCGCGCTGCATGTGGCGGGGGATGATGGTGCGGAAGTCCGCCAGCCGTGCCGTGCGGCTTTCGCCATAGTATATCCAGTGTGTGGCCTCCAGTGCCATTTTGAGTCGTAGCTTGCGGGCCAGCAGGTTCAAGGTGCTTTTGTGGGTGGCATCGGTGACGGTGCCGGGTCCAGCGCTAATGCGTGGGAGCAAGTGGTTTTGGTGGTGTGCCGCGGCCCGTCTGCGGGCTGCGTGGAGGGCAGTGCTGTTGGCGGGAGGGGGCGCGTGGTGGGCGGGCCTTTTGCGCGGGGTGGGGGCGACGTGTAGGGGATGCTTCCATGCCAGACGCGGGTGGTGTTCTGGTGGTTGGAGGCCAGGGTAGGTGGTGAAGGTGTATATGGTGATGTGGGAGCGCTCATGCGTGGCGTGGAGGTAGTAGTGGTCGCGACCCGTGTTGTGGGTGACGATGACGTTTGGCGTCGGTATGTCGTAGTGGAGTGCGGTATTGGGGAGCTGTTTGGTGACGCGTGCCGTCGCGTCCCCCGTTTTCGGTGCAGTGTCGTGGGGCACGAGGATGTGGACGGCCCACGCATCGTGGGCAGGGAGGTCGAGGTCCGGTAGGATTGGATGAATGGGGCGTCCCCGGAAGTGTGCGGAAGCTGGGTTGTGGTGTGCCGCCGTTTCTTTGATGACGGACGGTGCCCATTGGGGTGGCGCCCGAACTTGCTGGGCCATTGCGGCGACGGCTCGGGTGACCGCTGTGAGGTCTTGGCCGATGCCAGGCTGGTCTGCCGGTGGTTGTAAGCCCCCTTCTGGTGCAGGGTGGTGCCACCATAGGGTGTAGCGCTTTTGTGTGTTATCGTGGGGGGTGTGCACGAGGCCCTGGTGGTTGGAGATGGCGGTCTTCAGGGCTTCAGCTGCCGGAGCAATGACACCATCCTCAGCCTCCTCGCCTACCACAGCTGGAGATGGGGCCACCAAGTCACCCTCCACCGGCCGCAGAGCGGACCCCACCAGTGGTTCCGGAACAGACAGCGAAGTGGGACATCGTCCTCCAGCTCACCCCCGAGGGCTTCTACATCCTCGCACACAGCGGATTACCCGACACCACACCCACTGCACAGGCACTGCCGCTAGCCCAGCCCCAGGAGGACGACGCAGACGCAGCCCCCCCCCCCCCCCCGGAGGAATGTAAGTGGGACCCCCCCACAGCCACCACCAAACACATGCCGCACCGCCTCACCAAGCGTCACCTCTTCCAAGATTACCATGCCACCAGCAACTTGCGGGGACGCCGCACACTGCCCCTGCAGTGGGCATCACCCGAGGGCACCTTCACATGGGGGGAAATCCTCCCCGGCGCCGTGGCGCTCACGTACCCGTGGCTCTGGGACGCGGAGACACACACGCAGGCCCCTGGCACACACCTCCTCCTCACGCTAGAAGGAGAGGCCGCCATCGAAAGCGTCCACACAGCGGAGGGAGAGGACTACGTGACGGCAAACGCAGACACCGCGGTATAACTACACACCCACGAGCACACCACACCCCCCACCGTAGTACCGGGGTCACACCCCTGGCACGTGATCATCGTACGACTGCCCACAGGGGCAAGCACGGGAGGCGCCCAACAGGGTTGGGCGGACAGGTGGGCACACGTGTGCACCTCCCTGCACGATGGTTTGAGGTTTGAGGTTTGATTTTGCGGGTACTAGACGCCTTTCGGCCCCGGGGGGCCACCTGGT
Organism: Eutreptiella sp. 'Long Island Sound 2002'; assembly: GCA_964036045.1. Taxonomy (NCBI): domain Eukaryota; phylum Euglenozoa; class Euglenophyceae; order Eutreptiales; family Eutreptiaceae; genus Eutreptiella; species Eutreptiella sp. 'Long Island Sound 2002'. Next base: position 139,150,747 of record OZ038378.1, read on the forward strand.
CGGGCCAGGTGATATCTTCCCCACCGGGTCCTAGTGGGGGGCCCTCCAAGACGCACCTCCTGCCTGGTGGCGGAGTCCCCCGGGTACACAGGGCTCGGAGCCCCGTCCCTCCCCGGCTTCCCCTATTCGCCACTCCCCGGTCAGTGCATCAATTGGCAGCCGTGGCTGCGGGCGCTTACCAACCGCGTCGCCCCCCTAATGCAAGGTCGCCCGGGGCGCCGGCGCCGCCGGGCCCGTGCTACTGGCTTGTCGCCAGTGGGACCCCCTTGGGCTGGCGCGGAGGCTGCCTTGCCTAGGGGTTGGGGCGCCTTGACGGGTGCATTGCCCCGTCTGTGTGTGCGCGGCGCTCGCGGCCGGTTCGGGGGGCTCTGGCCGGTACCTGGTGTTGTGTCTCTCCCGTTTCCCCCTTCCCGGCCCGCGTGTCCCGCGCTGCGTGTGGCGGGCCGTCTCGTCTGGGTGTCCCTTACCCTCGCTCGCTGGTACGCCATTCCAGGCGGTCTGTGCGTTCCGCGAGCTCGGTCCGGTTGCCCTTCTGGCAGTCCCCGCGTGCCCTTTGCATGTGTGTGCGCTCGCGCTCCCGCGGCGTCTGCTCCCCCCCCCCCTGGGTGGTGTGGCATGCGCACTCCGCGCGGTCCCGGCACTGGGCGCTGGTAGGGCCGTTCCACGTGGTCCGTGCCCCTCCGCGTGTCCTGCCCCGGTCCCTTGCTCTGTCTGCCGTGCTCGGGGCGGGGGCAGTCCGGTCCCGGTTCCTCCCTACCTGGCTTGGCCTGCACGCCCTGTGGGGGCTGCGTGCTGCGGGGGCGGTGGGGGGCCGTCCCCGGGGGGGGTCGCCTGCCACCGTTGTGAGAGGCGTCTGGTGTCAGGCGCTGTCCCCCCCCCCGACCGCCCGTCCTCTGGGGCGGGCAGCTGGGGTACCGCGACCCGTGTGTTCCGCGTGGGGTCGGTGCGGGCGTGGGGACCCAGCACCGGTTCCACAGCGTGCGCGCTTGCGGGCCGGCGTTGCTCGCTGTGGGGGTAGCGGAAAGGCGTCCCCGGGGGGGGTGCCTTCCACCGTTGTGAGGGGCGTCTGAGGTCGGGCGCTCCCCCTCCCCCGACTGCCCACCCACTGGGCGGGCTGTTGGGGTCCGTCACCCACATGCTGTGGGTGCGGGCGTGTGGGTGTGGGGGCCCATCACTGCCCCTTTGGTCTGCATGCCCTGTGGGGGCTGCGTGCCGCTGGGGTGGCAGGGGGTCGTCCCCGGGGGGGGTGGCCTGCCACCGTTGCGAGGGGCGTCCGGTGTCAGGCGCTGTCCCTCCCCCTGCCGCCCATCCTCTGGGGCGGGCGGCCAGGGTCCCGCGACCCGTGTGTCCCGGGTGCGGTCGGTGCGGGCGTGGGGACCCAGCACCGGCCCCACAGCGTGCGCCCTTGCGGGGTGGCGTTGCTCGCTGTGGGGGTGGCGGAAGGGCATCCCCGGGGGGGGTGCCTTCCACCATTGTGGGGGGCGTCTGAGGTCAGGCGATCCCCCTCCCCCGACTGCCCGCCCACTGGGCGGGCCCTTGGAGTCTGCCACCGGCGTGCTGTGGGCGCGGGTGTGTGGGTGTGGGGGCCCAACACTGTCCCCTTTGCCTGCAAGCCCTGTGGGGGCTGCGTGCCGTGGGGGTGGTGGGGGGCCGTCCCCGGGGGGGTTGGCCTGCCACCGTTTGTGAGGGGCGTCTGGTGTCAGGCGCTGTCCCTCCCCCGGCCGTCTGTCCTCTCGGGCGGGTAGCCGGGGTACCGCGACCCGTGTGTTCCGGGTGCGGTCGGTGCGGGCGTGGGGACCCAGCACCGGCCCCACAGCGTGCGCCCTTGCGGGCCGGCGTTGCTCGCTGTGGGGGTAGCGGAAGGGCGTCCCCGGGGGGGGTGCCTTCCACCATTGTGGGGGGCGTCTGAGGTCAGGCGCTCCCCCTCCCCGAACTGCCCGCCCACTGAGCGGGCTGTTGGGGTCCGCCACCCACATGCTGTGGGCGTGGGCGTGTGGATGTGGGGGCCCAACACTGTCCCCTTGGCCTGCATGCCCTGTGGGGGCTGTGTGCCGCGGGGGTGGTGGGGGACCGTCACCGGGGGGGGTGGCCTGCCACCGTTGTGAGGGGCGTCTGGTGTCAGGCGCTGTCCCTCCCCCGGCTGCCCGTCCTCTGGAGCCGGCAGCCGGGGTTCCGCGACCCGTGTGTCCCGGTTGCGGTCGGTGCGGGCGTGGGGACCCAGCACCGGCCCCACAGCGTGCGCCCTTGCGGGCCGGCGTTGCTCGCTGTGGGGGTGGCGGAAGGGCATCCCCGGGGGGGGTGCCTTCCACCGTTGTGAGGGGCGTCTGAGGTCAGGCGCTCCCCCTCCCCGACTGCCCGCCCACTGGCCGGCTGTTGGGGTCCGCCAGCCACGTGCTGTGGGCGCGGGTGTGTGGGTGTGGGGGCTCAACACTGTCCCCTTGGCCTGCATGCCCTGTGGGGGCTGCGTGCCGTGGGGGTGGTGGGGGGCCGTCCCCGGGGGGGGTGGCCTGCCATCGTTGTGAGGGGCGTCTGGTGTCAGGCGCTGTTCCTCCCCCGGCCGCCCGCCCTCTGGGGCGGGCAGCCGGGGTTCCGCGACCCGTGTGTCCCGGGTGCGTTCGGTGCGGGCGTGGGACCCAGCACCGGCCCCACAGCGTGCACCCTTGCGGGCCGGCGTTGCTCGCTGTGGGGGTAGCGGGAGGGCGTTCCCGGGGGGCTGCCTTTTACCGTTGTGAGAGGCGTCTGTGGTCAGGCGATCCCCCTCCCCGAACTGCCCGCCCACTGGGCGGGCTGTTGGGGTCCGCCACCCACATGCTGTGGTCGCGGGCGTGTGGGTGTGGAGGCCGAACACTGTCCCCTTGGCCTGCATGCCCTGTGGGGGCTGCGTGCCGCGGGGTCCGTGGGGGGCCGTCCCCAGGGGGGGTGGCCTGCCACTGTTGTGAGGGGCGTCTGGTGTCAGGCGCTGTCCCTCTCCCAGCCGCCCGCCCTCTGGGGCGGGCGCCCGGGGTTCTGCGACCGGTGTGTCCCGGGTGCGGTCGGTGCGGGCGTAGGAACCCAGCACCGGCCCCACAGCGTGCGCCCTTGCGGGCCGGCGTTGCTTGCTGTGGGGGTGGCGGAAGGGCGTCCCCAGGGGGGGTGCCTTCCACCATTGTGAGGGGCGTCTGATGTCAGGCGCTGTCCCTCCCCCGGCCGCCCGTCCTCTGGAGCGGGCAGCCAGGGTTCCGCGACCCGTCTGTTCCGGGTGCGGTCGGTGCGGGCGTGGGGACCCAGCACTGGCCCCACAGCGTGCGCCCTTGCGGGCCGGCGTTGCTCCCTGTGGGGGTGGCGGAAGGGCGTCCCCAAGGAGGGTGCCTTCCACCATTCTGAGGCGCGTCTGAGGTCAGGCGCTGTCCCTCCCCCGACTGCCCGCCCACTGGGCTGGCTGTTGAGGTCCGCCACCCACGTGCTGCGGGCGCGGGTGTGTGGGTGTGGGGGCCCAACACTGTCCCCTTGGCCTGCATGCCCTGTGAGGGCTGCGTGCCGCGGGGTTGGTGGGGGGCCGTCCCTGGGGGGGGTGGCCTGCCACCGTTGTGAGGGGCGTCTGGTGTCAGGCGCTGTCCCTCCCCGAGCCAACCGTCCTCTGGAGCGGGCAGCCAAGGTTCCGCGACCCGTGTGTTCCGGGTGCTGTCGGTGCGGGCGTGGGGACCCAGCACCGGCCCCACAGCGTGCTCCCTTGCGGGCCGGCGTTGCTCGCTGCCGGGGTGGCGGAAGGGCGTCCCCGGGGGGGATGCCTTCCACCATTGTGAGGGGCGTCTGAGGTCAGGCGCTGTCCCTCCCCCGACTGCCCGCCCACTGGGCGGGCCGTTGGGGTCTGCCACCCACGTGCTGTGGGCGCGGGCGTGTGGGTGTGGGGGCCCATCACTGCCCCTTTGGTCTGCATGCCCTGTGGGGGCTGCGTGCCGCGAGGCCGGTGGGGGGCTGTTTCCGGGGGGGGTGGCCTGCCACTGTTGTGAGGGGCGTCTGGTTTCAGGCGCTGTCCCTCCCCCGGCTGCCCGTCCTCTGGAGCAGGCAGCCAGGGTTCCGCGACCCGTGTGTCCCGGGTGCGGTCGGTGCGGGCCAGGGGACCCAGCACCGGCCCCACAGTGTGCGCCCCTGCGGGCTGGCGTTGCTCGCTGTGGGGGTGGCGGAAGGGCGTCCCCGGGGGGGGTGCCTTCCAGAATTGTGAGGGGCGTCTGAGGTCAGGCGCTGTCCCTTTCCCGACTGCCCGCCCACTGGGCGTGCTGTTGGGGTCCGCCACCCACGTGCTGTGGGCGCGGGTGTGTGAATGTGGGGGCCCAACACTGTCCCCTTGGCCTGCATGCCCTGTGGGGGCTGCGTGCCGCGGGGGTGGTGGGGGACCGTCCCCGGGGGGGGTGGCCTCCCACTGTTGTGAGGGGCGTCTGGTGTCAGGCGCTGTCCCTCCCCCGGCCGCCCGTCCTCTGGAGCGGGCAGCCGGGGTTCCGCGACCCGTGTGTCCCGGGTGCGGTAGGTGCGGGCGTGGGGACCCAGCACCGGCCCCACAGCATGCGCCGTTGCGGGCCGGCGTTGCTCGCTGTGGGGATGGCGGAAGGGCGTCCCCGGGGGGGGTGCCTTCAACCATTGTGAGAGGCGTCTGAGGTCAGGTGCTGTCCCTGCCCCGGCTGCCCGCCCACTGGGCGGGCTGTTGGGGTCCGCCACCCACGTGCTGTGGGCGCAGGTGTGTGGGTGTGGGGGCCCAACACTGTCCCCTTGGCCTGCATGCCCTGTGGGGGCTGCGTGCCGCAGGGGTGGTGGGGGGCCGTTCCCGTAGGGGGTGGCCTGCCACCCCCTAGAGGGGCGTCTGGTGTCAGGCGCTGTCCCTCCCCCGGCCGCCCGTCCTCTGGAGCGGGCAGCCGGGGTTCCGCGACCCGTGTGTCCCAGGTGCCGTCGGTGTGGGCGTGGGGACCCAGCATCGACCCCACAGCGTGCGCCTTTGCGGGCCGGCGTTGCTCGCTGTGGGGCCGGCGGATGGGCGTCCCCGGGGGGGGTGCCTTCCACCATTGTGAGGGGCGTCTGAGGTCAGGCGCTGTCCCTTCCCCGACTGCCCGCCCACTGGGCGGGCTGTTGGGGTCCGCCACCCACGTGCTGTGGGCGCGGGTGTGTGAGTGTGGGGGCCCAACACTGTCCCCTTGGCCTGCATGCCCTGTGGGGGCTGCGTGCCGCGGGGGTGGTGGGGGGCCGTTCCCGTAGGGGGTGGCCTGCCAGCCCCTAGAGGGGTGTCTGGTGTCAGGCGCTGTCCCTCCCCCGGCCGCCCGTCCTCTGGAGCGGGCAGCCGGGGTTCCGCGACCCGTGTGTCCCGGGTGCGGTCGGTGCGGGCGTGGGGACCCAGCACCGGCCCCACAGCGTGTGCCCTTGCGGGCCGGCGTTGCTCGCTGTGGGGGTGGCGGAAGGGCGTCCCCGGGGGGGGTGCCTTCCACCATTGTGGGGGGCGTCTGAGGTAAGGCGCTGTCCCTCCCCTGACCGCCCGCCCACTGGGCGGCCTGTTGTCGTCCGCCACCCACGTGCCGTGGGCGCGGCTGTGTGGGTGTGGGGGCCGTACACTGTCCCCTTGGCCTGCATGCCCTGGGGGGGCTGCCTGCCGCGGGGGTGGTGGGGGGCCGTCCCCGGGGGGGGGGGGGTGGCCTGCCACCGTTGTGAGGGGCGTCTGGTGTCAGGCGCTGTCCCTCCCCCGGCCGCCCGTCCTCTGGAGCGGGCAGCCGGGGTTCCGCGATCCCTGTGTCCCGGGTGCGGTCGGTGCGGGCCTGGGGACCCAGCACCGACCCCACAGCGTGCGCCTTTGCGGGCCGGCATTGCTCGCTGTGGGGGTGGCGGAAGGGCGTCCCCGGGGGGGGTGCCTTCCACCATTGTGAGGGGCGTCTGACGTCAGGCGCTGTCCCTTCCCCGACTGCCCGCCCACTGGGCGGGCTGTTGGGGTCCGCCACCCACGTGCTGTGGGCGCGGGTGTGTGGGTGTGGGGGCCCAACACTGTCCCCTTGGCCTGCATGCCCTGTGGGGGCTGCGTGCCGCGGGGGTGGCCTGCCACTGTTGCGAGGGGCGTCTGGTGTCAGGCGCTGTCCCTTCCCCGGCCGCCCGTCCTCTGGAGCGGGTAGCCTACTACTCCTACACGCACGCTCTACTGGGTGGTGTTGAAGACAAAGTTGTGGGTCCTAATGACCCTCCTGTGAAGAAGACAAGAGAACACAGCGCTGCTAAGCAACTGTGCCTAGCAGGGACGTCACAACACGTTTCTGTGCTAGGGCTTGGAGGGGAAGGGCGCACAGGTGGCGTGCACAGCGCGGATGTCGATGGAGTCGAAGTGCCCTCGCCACTCCTGGCTGAGGCGCAGTCAATTGATTGTCTGATCAGCGCCGTATATTTTAGCACGGCTCAAGGGACTGCACCAGTTCACCCTGACCCTCCCACCTGTACAACAAAGGCCAATGGACTGGGTTCAAGACGGAGGAACCAAGACACACTCCACGTATTATACGCTTCTTAGTGTGCCCTATAATACACTGTTCCTCAACCCAGTTGCAAGCAAGCAAGCTTAAGGACTTCGCCCGTTCCCTTATAACACGTAGGGCGAAGCCCTGGGTAACCTGGCAAGGGTTCATACCGCGTGCACAGCGCGTGGCCTACTGTCAAATCCCTTTAATGCATCGTGTGCACGCATGCAGGAAGGTGTGCGGTATCGTGGGGGGTGTGCACGAGGCCCTGGTGGTTGGAGATTGCGGTCTTCAGGGCTTCCGCTGCCGGAGCAAGACACCATCCTCAGCCTCCTCGCCTACCACAGCTGGAGATGGGGCCACCAAGTCACCCTCCACCGGCCGCAGAGCGGACCCCACCAGTGGTTCCGGAGCAGACGGCGAAGTGGGACATCGTCCTCCAGCTCACCCCCGAGGGCTTCTACATCCTCACACACAGCGGATTACCCAACACCACACCCACTGCACAGGCACTGCCGCTAGCCAAGCCCCAGGAGGACGACGCAGACGCACCCCCGCCCGGAGTAATGTAATTGGGACCCCCCCACAGCCACCACCGAACACATGCTGCACCGGCTCACCAAGCGTCACCTCTTCCACGATTACCATGCCACCAGCAACTTGCGGGGACGCCGCACACTGCCCCTGCAGTGGGCATCACCCGAGGGCACCTTCACGTGGGGGGAAATTCTCCCCGGCGCCGTGGCTCTCACGTACCTGTGGCTCCAGGATGCGGAGACACACACGCAGGCCCCTGGCAGACACCTCCTCCTCACGCTAGAAGGACAGGCCGCCATCGAAAGCGTCCACACAGCGGAGGGAGGGGACTACTTAATGCGAACGCAGACACCGCGGTATGGCTACACGCCCACGAACACACCACACCCCGCACCGTAGTACCGGCGTCACAGCCCTGGCACGTGATCATCGTACGACTGCCCACAGGGGCAAGCACGGGAGGCGCCCAACAGGGATGGGCGGACAGGTGGGCACACGTGTGCGCATCCCTGCACGTTGGGCTGCACAGGCCCTCCCTCACCAGTTACACCCTCGAGCCGGCCCCCACCAGCGCTGAATCCCATACCGGGGCGGCCCCCCCCACCGGGGTCTGGGCCTACACGCACACCCACAAAACGTGATTAAATCACATCAGAAGCATATGGAATGTGATCATTCATGTATGGCTACTAATGTATCCTAGATCTCTGCTCTCTGTAGTGTACCTAAGAGCAGTAGACTCTAGCAGTAAGCTATAGGCTTGAAATATGAGCCAAGAATGACGGAATATCCTACTGTTCTCCGATCTTCAAGCTCTAAGAGGTGTGGTAGAGATCTTCCAGAAAGCTTCTGAGAGGCCCAAATGCCCAAACTTATGACATTGGGATGTTTCCATTGCCTGCAGTGTCCGCTTTCTCAGTTTGTTCAGATTACGCCGAATACCGTGATATGCTAGTGGGTCCTAAAGCCCCCGGGACGTTGAACCATGGGGGGAAGTTGATCCAACCACGCCGAGCCGATGCATTCAGGTAGTGTGTGTTCATGGCTGGCGAAATTGGACTGTAGCGCTGGATTTTGGGTCAGTGCAAGACCATGAACCCACCAGTCATTCAGTGGTAGCAAACTTTGTTCAGTTACCAGATGTTACGGGAATTCTGATGTGTTTATACCTGGGTACCTATCCCTTTTCTGCGGTGTATACACCAATGGGTAGTATCAGTATTGGCAGCCCTGGGTGACCTGCAGTGAGTAATGGAACCCGGAATATTAGTACTGAAGCACTGGAGTTGGATTCGCTAGGAAATACCCAGTGCTGTGGGTAGGCAACGTGGTTTTGTTTTGGGCCGTTCATTAGCTGGGATTACTGGTCAGTTTTCCTGTGGGTCTAGGGCCCTGGTTTACCTTCCCGTATGTGTCTGTGAGAGAGGAAGTAGCGTCCATGCGCGCATACCGCCTTAATGCGAGTACCCCGTACACCCCACAGACCAGATTTCTGTCCTCTGCAGTGAGGGCGGAATGCAGAACGAATCTTGGTTTTTGTGCCTTGGACTACCACTGAGCTTGATAGTTTTCAATTTTGGTGCTGTCGAAGGGAGTTATCCCGAGATAGATGTAAGGTAAAGGGACCGGTTCATCCCCGGTGACCAGTTCAGCCCCACCCTGGAGATTATCAGGGCGGGGTGGGGATGAATAAGACACCCCCCGGGGAGAAAAAGGGCACCCCCGCGGATAAAGAGGGCACACCCTAAAAGAGTACAAACCATAAAAAGCTTGTGTCATTGGTTTTCCTTTACAACCCCTGTAATGTTTTTCTTCCTTGTAAAAGGTTGTTCTCTTTTCTTTTTGTGAAACCATGCAGAGGGTTATGTCTCTCAAAACCCCGTGATGTTCTTTCTCCGTACCAAAAGTTTATGACTTGTGTTTTGTAAAAGCATGCAACGTTTATTCGTTTTTTTAGAACCATGTACTATTTCTTTCTGTTGCAAAAGGTTGATGTGCCCTGTTTTGTACAACCATGCAGAGGTTTTTTTCTTTTTGGAAACTTATTGATCTATTTGTATGTACCAGGTTACACTCTCCTGTTTCATAAAACCATACAACTTTTAATTTTTTGTAAAACCGTGCAACGTTTATTTTTTTGTAGAGCCATTCAATGTTTGTTTTTTCGGGCAAAAGGTTGCATTCTTCTGTTTTGAAAAACCTTGCAAGGTAAATATTCTCTTCCAAAACTATGTACTGTTTTTTTTCTTGCTAAAGGTGGATGTCTCCCATTACGTAAAACCACGCAAGGTGTTTGTTTTTTTAAAACCGTGCAATGTTTTTTTGTTACAAAAGGTATTTTCGTTTGTAACACCATGCAATGCTTGCTTTTCAAAATTAAGGAATGTTTTTTTTGTAAAACGTGGGAATCTCCTGCTTTGTAGAACTGTGCACTGTCTCCCTAGCACACTTGCACAGAGCAACACGGTGACTGTTTCTGAATGCTCCCATACACCTGTTGTAAAGGTACTTGAAGCACTGAGACAGCTTATGGACATAAGCGTGTACCTGGCTGAAAGCGTATGGCTTTGCACTTTTGATGACTGCGCCTAAAAGCACAATCATTCTAAGTGTGCCAGTGTGTTCCATGACATATATACTCTATAAGTCATGTGCTCTACGACTCTTGTACACAATCTACTAGCCATGCCATGCATGGCACAGTGGCATGAGGAAAGGAGACGACATTAGAAGCATAGTTTTATTCTGTGTCCATGTCCATGGACGAACCACTGTCATGCGTCACGTAGCACGCGAATGCGGAGGCATTAGCTTCAAAGTCGCTGGATGTGTCGCTGTCTGTCACTTGATGCTTGGCAGCACGCTCCGACCTTTCATCACACCGACGGGCACGCTTTTCATGTCGTGACCCTCCGGCGAAGGCGTTCGTGTGGGGGCGTCTCAGCCTGCTATTGGTGTGCGGTGCAGCGGATGCTTCGGCAGATGTGCGTGCCCGTTTAGCAACGGGCTCCGCTGGCCGTGCCTGAGCGTGCATGCCTCTGTTTCTTGCTTGCTTGAAAGTTTTGCGTCGCCCTTTGGCTTCCTCTTGCTGATCACGTTCTTGCTGCGCAGCCTGCACGGCTGCGAGGAGGCTGGTCTTCCTGACCGATCCATCAAGGCGCAGCGTCGTTGCATCATGCTTTGTTTCCATGGTGATGGTCCATGCGGTTGCTTGGGATCCCATTTCTCTGGTGGTAACTGGGGAGTCTTGGGATGCGGAGGACTCTTGAGAAGTGGGACAGATGTCACTTGCTGGTACAATACGGGGTGCCAACTGCGCAAGCAGCTCCAAGGACTTGGCATCTGTCTCCTCACGCTTAGGGCGCAGGCGTTCCTCAGGGGCCTGGCGTAAGAAGGTCTCCATGCTGTACGGTACAAGGCCTGTAACGCAAAACGCTGTACGGACCTTCTCACCGGTGCACGTTTGATACCACGCCTGCTCAACGAAGGAAACAAATCGGGCCACACCAAGGCTCCTCCCAAGGTTGCTCTTGATGAAGTGGTCCTGCAGCTGCCGGTACCGGCACTTGACACCACAAAACAGGGCACGGTCAGGAGGTTGGATTATGTCTGTAGCGTGACCTTGAAAGAGGACAACCGAAACACCAGACTTCTTGCACACAGTCAGACCTCTCACTCCAAGATGACTCCTTGAACCGTCCAAGAACGGCACGATCTTGTTGTACGGATTACTGAGCGGACCCAACCTGGGAACCAGTACTTGCTCCACCCACTAAACAAAGATCTCACTACTGGACCACCCAGTTCCCGTGCCTTTCAGGACAACCTCTCTGTCGCAGTACCTTAGATGACTCCCCTTCACAGTCTTGGTGTCAAACAACAGAGTCGGCGGTAGAGCCTCTCCACTGGCAACCACTGCTGCAATGACAGTCACAGCCTTCCTCTGATACCCCTGCCGCCACGGCACTGATCTCCGACCCCTGATGCTGTACACCTTGCGTGCCGCTGCCCTGGTGATGAAGTTCTGACGGAAGGAGGTCTCATCCATGTTCACGATGTACCGGCCGTCGTAGTCCACCTCCGCAAGGGCCTTTGAGGCTTCAGCAAAGAAGTCTCGCCACTGATCTTCGTCCAAGCGACTGTCAGCACGCTGACTCTCCACCAGGCTTGGGGTACGGCTGACCACGTCCGTGTTGCGTGCTTTGAATAGGCACCACCACTTGTTGCCTGACCCTAGCCTGAACTCGTGCTCCTCTGCATGTCTCCGTGCCTCCTCCACAATGTCCACCTTGTATGGGGTCAAGGAACTCAGCAGGTGCTGCTCCAACCACTTCCTCAGTCGGAGGTCTTGCACTCTGGGCGGCGGCCCAGGCCGTTCCATCACCACAGGCTCACTGTTCATGAAGCGGAGCAGGTTCTTCTTGATGGTCTTGTTGTCCACAGTGAACAGCCTCATGGCTTGCCTCAATGAACCCCAGCCCAGCGGCAACCCAAGCGACGGCCTCTTCCAGGTTTGTGGTGTGCTGCGGCAGAGGATAGGATGCGTAGGGCTCGTGTTCTGTTCTGTTGCACTTTTTGACTTCCGTTTACCTCTCATACCAGCCTTAGAACGCCCTTTTGGCAGCGTTTCACAGGCGTTCCTGATTTTCCGCTGAGCTGCAGCTCTACCGATACGGGATCCCAGCCGCATTATCTAAAATGAAAAAACAGAAAGAGAAATCAGTCTTGGAATCGTATATTTCGCGCAGTATTCATTTTGCTTTTACGTGGTGACATTAGGGCTTACGTAACTTTGCGGCGCTAATTTACGCAATTTCGCGCGGTCTTATCTGGCAATTTACGGGATCTCGATTATTTTTATAATTTTCAAAATAATGTTTCGTTGATTCTAAATCGTCATTTCCTGATAACATTATTTGCCTCGCGATCCTGCGCGGCGACAGTGGGTGTCTAACTGGTCCCTTTACCTTAACCTCCCTTTACTTTGTTTGTTTTTCCCTAAACGGAGCGTGGGGGGCCTGCTTCAGAACTCCTTTTTACTTCTGAACTCTGATTATTCTTATGAATTTTTGGTTCTGAGTTTGTTAAGCCTCGAGGGCAGGTACGCTTTCTTGAATACCTGTACCATCCACGTAGTTACCCTTCGCCAGGCACCCCATATTGATACCCCAGTTTCTTAAGTGTTGGTCACTTTGGATGTGTTATGGTGATTACATTGATTCCCCACTGAGGGACATGTGCTGAGTTTGTTGAGTTACTTTTTAACACTTACTGTCCCCCATGTAAGTGTGCTTCATTCTCGTCATGGGTGTCGAGGGTGCTGTTGGTGGATGGGTTTAGTGTTGTTGCACGGTTACCTCGAGATGTACCCTAGGCCGGGGAGGAAGGACTGTGGGCTAGTTGACAATAGCCCCAGTAACCCCCAGCTTACGGTAACCGGTGCAACCTGACCTGCGGTACTATGTACCCCTGGGTACCACCTTGCTCCTGTTGTGTGTTTGGCTGTTTTGTTCTGTTGCTTACTTACAGACGGTTACTACGCTTTACTACCGCTTCCTGATGCAAGGTCCTTGGCCCTGCTTGATGCCAGTCTGGGACGCCTAGTTCATATCGCCAGGCGCGCCAAGGAGCGGAACCTGAGCCCAACCGTGGCTGATGCTCAGGCAACCTGAGGATATCATAGATTACTGCTACAAGCTGTCCGTGAATGGTAATGTACCTACTGCAGGCCTTTGGGGTCAGTTGAAATTTTATCCAGCATGTTCTGCCCGGCGTAAGTCAACCCCTGGCAACGGTTGAAGGGGTGACCATCCTTCCCGGAGTATTTGCATGTAACCCCAATCCTGAACTGGCCAGATGCGCTGTCATCGAAGTTTACTTGTGCGATTTGGGACCCAACAGGGCACTTTGACTGTTTCTTAAAGTTTTTCGTTCTCGGCCTTTTAAGTCACACGTGCCTTTTGTTTCTTTTCGGCTAATTCCTACTCGAGCTGTTTTTCCTGAAGTTTTATTGTTTGTTCGAAATATTCCTTGCCAGTGAATGGCAGTTAAGTTGACTTTGGCAGATGCCCCTTTTTATAAGCTCTAGGCCTTGATTTGGCCAGAGTATCTCTAGCAGATAAACCCATGATCCCCAATCAAAACCGGTACCTGTGCAGTTGGCCAACACTGTATGTATAGGTTCCCCAAGTTAAAGCTACTGTGTGCACCTCTGGGTTTCCTGACGTCAGAACCAATCAGACCTGCTGCCAGCTAAGTCCTGATGCTCAAGTTCCATGTTTTTACGACAGGCAAAGACCCCAGTCCTCTGAAGCCAGCACAAAGCCAAGTCCTCTCCCTGAAAACCCCCATCGGCAACGGCCAAGTCTTCTTGACCTCTGGGTGCTGTTACCTGTTGTATTAGGCAGGTAGTACTACTGCGGGCAGAGAGAGAGCTAGCGTACTCTGTTGGGACAGTCAAGCTTGCCCTGCAATTTTTTCCTGCACTCTGCAATCCACGGGAGGCAAAAAATGTCAGAGAAAACCGCGCTGGCGAGTATCCTGTGGATGTTGGGCGTCAAAAGAGCCCGCATCAGGTTTGCCACATGGAACCCCCCAGAGATTTTGCCATCCGTAAGCCCTGTAATTTTCTGAAATGAGTTGCAGCGGTGTACAGGTGCAGGTGTGTTTTTTTCTGCTCGTTGGCCTAGGTACGGACTTAACCAAAGAGATGTGTTGTCGTGTTACTTTACTCCGAAGCCTACACGTTTTTCTAATGCATCTGCTGTAGGGTGTACGGTAAGTGACTAACCTCGGATTGTCCATTAGGCTTTGGGATTAGCATGTATTACCTCTGTGTTGTGTGCATCATGCCTTCAGCCATTTTACCCCCATGATGCTTCCTGCATACTCTTTCAGCTGAGGGTACTGTGAGCCTTGCTGTGAATTAGCAGGCTCGTTTCAAATGGGAAAAGGCACCAAGAGGCTAGAAGATGCTGAAGCGAATACGGAGCCAACCGACACCGGCGGGAGAAAATGTTTCCTTTGCCCTGTGCCGGCCGCACCTCAGGGGAAATAAGGTGTGCTTGTATCCATGAGTTGGCTCTATACGGTCGTGTAGTATTTCCTCCCCCGCATACTGTCTTTGGTGCAATCTTAGTTCTGATTTTCTGTGCTAACATGAACGGCAAAAGCTGAATTTACTTGATGGTGATGGTTGAGGTAATGGTAGGAATGATGAGCCTGGATTCAGGGCTGTGGCTGAATTTTCTGGAGGGTTTTTAAATGGAATTGAATTTTTCTTGGAGTTAAGTTTATCATTTGAGTTCCCCCTTGGGGGGGGTCCTCTACCTTGCATGTCGGTCTCTTGATCAGCCCCTAAATTTCATATTGTTTCTGTTTTTTTTGATCCACCAATGAGGAAGTTGGCCCTCCTGTGGGAGTGGGATACCTCAGGCGACAGCCCCGCGGTATGTGGTAGGTAAGCTCCTTTGTTGCCTCTGTTTCACCCTGTTGCTTGTGTTCTGATTTTCTGGCTTACCCCTTGAGTCTAGTTGGAACCTTGCCTAACTTTATCTGTAGCCCTCTGGGGCAGATTCCAGTTTTGTTCTTTTTCCTCTTCGGTTTTCAGATCTTGTCTCTTCCCGGGAAGTCCCGTATACTGTCTACTGACCTAAGGGAAACTAAGGAGGGACGTGACTGTAGTTACAATTATTCCGTGGGCGTGATGCCCATTAAACAACACCACCGTCTGGTGTGTATGTGATCAGTACTTCAGGTGAATTCAGATATTCAGGTATTTTCCTGGTGAGCTGGAGTTTCAATTCTCCCGTGAGCCAATGACTCAGTCCGTGGTTTAGACAACACTGTTCAACAATGGGTGCCATGCATTTGGCCAGCTCTTTGGTATTGCGGTAATTGTAGGGATGTAGCACCACGTGCACTTGCTTTGGAAGCCTCCACGCACGTTGTGTATACAGTCTGTAAGAGGTGGGAGGTGGGGTCATTTACCCCCCCTAACGGATGAATCACTGCCCTTCTGTGTGTCCTGGTGTCCTGGCACGCTGTGTTTGCGTGCGATGTCTGCGTGTGGTGAGTGTGTGAACCGCGTATGAACAACACTGCCGCTATAAGGCGTCGCTGAATGTTTGTTTTTCTGATTTTCTGATTTCAAGCCAGATCCAAACCAAATTTCCCCGGATGTTCTGTGTACTGTGTATTGTGTACCGTACTGTAGGAAACGTGGGAGGGAGATGACAGTGTAGATTTTTCGGTGCGCGTGACGCCAAGTAGACACACGCACCTTCTGGTGTGTGTTCTTGGGGGAAGTAGGAAAAATCACTTTTTCCCTAAATACGCCATTGCTTTTGCTGTTTTCCTGACTTGAATTCTGATCTGTCACCGTCTCTGAACAGTGTGATCTGTTGCGACCCCTGCTGAGATTGCACATCGCGGCGCTGAAGACGTAGGACAATCGTACTACAAATTTTGCCAGATTTTATTTGATTTCACGCGGGTTTGTGTACTTTGTTGTATGAGTGACTGATTCTTCGTATTCTCTCCTTTGTACATTACGCAGCCGATCAGTTTGTGTAGATGTTCTGCAAAAAGCATAGTTTAATTAGTTGTTATCGGTTTAAGCAACACACGTCATGCATTCATTGCATTCATGCATATTTCTCATTTTTCATACGTTGCGCAGCAAAGTTATCAAGATAATACTTATTGAAGCATTGCATTGTAGGATAGCAGGACTATGAGTAATGACTGTATTCACACGATTGTCTTCTTTTTTTTTTTGACCCTATGCCGTGGTGAGCCCAGGCGAGGTTCAACCAGGTACGGCATAGAGAATAAAGCTACACTTGTGCCATACTGAGGAGTGCATTACCTCGATTGGATCTTGCTTTGTGCTTTGCTTCACCTGAATGTCGTTGTGTTTGATTGTTGAGTTTGCGGGTATGACCCTAGGAGTGTTTTGAATTGAAACATTTTTATGTAAATAATCACATGGAATCATTTGGGTAAATTGTTGCTCGTGCGCAATCCTCCCAAAAAATATGTAGTTTTGTGAGCCCATTTTCTAAATCATGTTTTATGGGTTTTGCTAACCATTGAGTAATTGCAACATAGGCATTTTGGGGGTATTTTAAAGCAAGTCATAACTCACTATGGAGTGGAGTAGTTCTTAGGCGGCCGAAACAGGTACACTTTTGTACCGCTCTTTTTTAAAAAAAACACCGAGAAATGATGTGGATTAATCAGTGATTTACCCTATTTTTTTGGCCCCGATTTTTCATGAATGTTTTATCAGTAAAGAAAGGTACTTTTTTCACGACGTTGCAACAAATTGGGCTCCTTTGTATTACTGCATACGATGGTATCTCAATACGGAAGGGCAACCCACTATGCGTCGTACCACGTGTAGGTTATTACGCCTTTTATCTCGCAATACAAGGATTCGAATTACCAGAATTACCAGAATCGAACGCATGCAGAGTTCCCATAAGGGTAATTACAAGAAATTACACTCTTCTTCGAATGCGAGGCCTCGCATTCCGTTTCAAAATATTCGGAACAGGTGTAGTTTCGCGAATCGAAATTGGAGGCCTTGCAAAAATGAAGCAGGAAACAACAAAATGGACAGATCCACCAACTACACAACATGTTCATTCCCTTTGATGCGGCGCTACTGTACGGGCGCCCATATAGGTCCCGCCGGCATCTCTTTTTTTCATACTGTGGTCACCGCTGGCTTCACTGCCCAACAGCAATGGTAGCAACTCGCAACTGGGTACCGCAAGTGGGATGAACAAGAGAAATGTGGGAGCAGTTGACCCTTACCAGTAACCGAGAGTGCGCACGAGCGGCGCAGTTGCGCGCAAAGATCGATATGCGCGTGTCGCGTGTGCAGTGTTGTGCTGGCAAGAAACTTTTTCACCTGTAGCGTTAAAGGAGCCCTTTTTTGCGCGGAATTGCAGAATCCAGATACACATTATTAAGTTTTTGAGGTGATTCTTTATGCCACGTAACAATCCGCATCGGAAGCAGAGGGAGCTGGAACGGACTGTCTTGCGATTGGGAGCTTTCTGTGCAACAGAACATGGATATACGACTGCTGAATCACTATGGGCTGCCGTTGAAAAGAACAAGAGTGGAGCTGTTTTCTTTTTTGATTTTGCGCGCTTGTTAGAACTAATTAGGAAGACACGGCACTAACTATTGAGGTTGGAAAGCAGACGAGAGAGCAGAGCGGCAAATCACTTCAAGGAGGAGTTCTTCAACGTATACAACATCTTGCGCTTGCGGTTCACAAGCCAGCACCTGGACGAGGACGCCCCCGGTTTTGCCTCTATCGGTCAGCAGAACAGGCGCCGGTTGCGCAGGACAGGACTGCTGCGGCTGCGAGAGGAAACTATGAAGCAACGTTCTGCCGGAAAGATGCTTGAAACATGGCGTTGGATGGAGAACCGGCAGGTTTGCGTCTGGATCGACAATTGTTACATTAAGCAGTATGGAACGCATCCAACGATCCAGGATCAGTCGCTAAAATGCACAGCCCTTTGCGTCGTTGAGATCCCGTGCAGGTTGCCGTATTTGAGAGGTCACCCAAACATAGATGTACTCATCGGCAGCATCGGCAGTGTGGCTGTAGTTCTTGAGAGAATGAAAGGGAGCTTTTATGGGATCATGACAGATCTGGGCCTGCTTGCGGACAGACCTGCAGCAATACCGAGCATCGAGGCGCCCCTTGACATCGTGCGAGATCCAGTACCGAATCCCGGTTGAAGACCGCTGCTGCTGAGTACGCATCAGGTATCCTCGTACAAGGGCCTGGTCGAGCTGTTGGACTACATTGCATCTCTGCTGAATCACACGCACCCCATTGTGCCCATCCTCGTTGATGAGAACATACACAAAAGATGCTTGAAGTTGCTCTACTCCGACAGAACGCAACAGTGGAACTGGCACGAAAAATTAAAGAAGACTCCTGTTTTGTACGGCTGTTGGCATCCCTATAAGTACCTTGTGGCAAACGTGTGGCTGCGCTTTGATTTGCTGTTTGTGTACTTCCGCTTGGGTCGCTTAGGAGTGGGTAAAACAGTAGGGTCGTACCCAAAGCTGAGAGTCATGGAGAGAACTATGGACGGCACCCACGATCCGCCATCGACGCCCAAAATGTTTTGCGACTGGTGTTCATGCTTTTGACAGAGCTGGGCCTGGCTGCAGGTGATCCAGTTGTGTATGTGAGGACCATCGGTGTTGCGTTGTTGCATTCGCAGGCGTTCAACAGCGGCCTGCCCGGATTGTGCTATGGTGAGGAGTTTGGCGAAGTCATGCTCAGTCGACTTGGGTCCATGAAGGATCGACACTGTTGGGCCGTGACACCGAGCGACGTGGAAGATTTGTTTGTCCAATTCTGCCCTGCGAGAATTAACGGACGCCTGCTGGTTAGTGGTTTGTTCTCCGACATTGAAACCGAGATCCGACAGCGCTTGTACTCGTATGTTACTGACGACCGCCTGAGAATTCAGTACTGTCCTTGGCAGTCGGGTACCTCGACCATGGAGAGGCACTGGGAGGCTGAACCAGATTTTCCGTCCGACCCTTACAGCGAGCCCGGACGTGGACACATACAGGACTGTGTTGACAGATGTTTTGCGTACATTTCTGCGGCAGCCTCCAAATTTCTCACCTGCCGTAATATGATTGATTGACAATAAGGTTCCTCTGCGGTTTGATGCGCGGCGCACGAACATTCTGGACACAATCTGGGCCTTTACGGATGCATAGAATCTGTTTTAGGTTGATTCCCAGCTCCGTTTTTGTTGTTGCGCGCAAGCCAATGCTCTTGCTCACTACTGCGTGTTCAGATTGCGAGCCCTTGCAATCGTCTTCTCAAAAATACGTTTTTGACTACATGTTGTTACCCTAATGCGAGACCTTGCAATACGAAGTAGGTAATTGTTGAAAAATCCCTGTAATGTCGAGTGCGAACCCTGGCAATCAAAGGATAAAGATGTACAGTTTTCCTCTTTTTACAGGCCTATTTCAACATGGCAGAGAGTCTGACGCCAACAAAAGCGGGCAGAGCATCACCAGACACCTCACAAGTACCATCCACGCAGGAAACGGTGCCAGAGGAGTTCTTGAGGTTCTACACCAAGCGTTTGCAGGTGGAGTTCGACGTCTGGAGCCTTTCGATCGACAAGAAGAAGAAGTACGGCCAGATCCGGAATTATCAACAGCAGCGAGTCGACGAGGTTAAGAGAAGTCTTATGGCAAACCCTCCTAAGGAGCTCGTGACCGTGACTGCATGGCAATCACCACGTACGTAACCTGGCCGCAGCGTCGATGTTTCATGTGTATGTTCTCAAATCCCTTTTTTCGTCTCTGGCTGACGATTGGATTGTCACTGCAAAGCAGCACTGCGTCAGTGCGCTGAAAGAGCTCCGAAACGAATGTCCTGAGAGGGGCCTTGACACACCGCAGTGGATGCAAATCGTTAAGGTCAACCTGCTGAAGACGGAGACCAGTTGGGCTACCCAAGTATCAATCGCCGGTCGGAAGCAGGCCGTCGATCTAGACATCTCCACCGTGCCACCGTCGGAAGCAGCTAACAAGTTCCTTATGTATTTGCGAGATTTGCGGGCTGGGCCTGACGTGACTGCCAGAGAACACATTCACCAAACCATCCCGAAAGCCGCGAGCGCAAGTGCATTGATTCGACCACAGGTTTCCGATGATGAACTCCAAGTATGTTCCATTTTCCAATGCAAGGCCTCACAATCCGCATCTGGCTACGTATCCTCCACCTGTGCACATCTTTTCAGTTAAGGCGTTTGGACCGTTCTTCACGTGGGTGTACCATGCAGAGGACGCAGCGTGACATCCCTGGATAATTTCCAGAAGATGGACACGCCAGTGAGAATGAACCGGCTGAAGTTTCTGCAGGGTCTGTACGAGCCATCGCTCCTACAACGGGTCGCCGCCGACATGTCAAGACCAAAGACGAACATCAAGGAAATTGAAGAGCCGGCCTCTAATACCAGAAGCAGCATTGGATCAATTGGCATTGGGGAGCCGCTTCGGACAGCGCCATCCATCCCTTCTGAAGTATGTTTCCCTGACAAGCAGGTAGGCAAACACGCAAACACGAAGCACAGTCGGTAAATACAATCTTTCCACACGTTTACAGAGGCCAGTCTGGCAGAGAAGGTACCGTTGCATGACTGGGATGTCCTTTGGTTTTGGATCCCTTAGGGGGCTTGGCAATGGAAAGCTGAGGCTCTGTCGCCAAAATGGGAAACGCGCAGCAAGGTTCTGGACGGCGATGGGAGACACTTATCCAAAGCATGGGGCATCAATGGACCTTGGTCGCCTGCGGCAACAACTGACATCGCCCTTGACGGAAGTCAAGTCCACGGAGTCTGGAAAGGTGGACGTGGTGAACATTGAGCTCAGTGGAAAGATGGTCAAAATGCTGTGCGCGCCCTACAAAGATCCGCAAGATCCCCTGAAGCTTTTGGAGGCTCTGGACACCGACATGATTATTCTGAATGGGAATCTGGCGGACGGTGCTGATCTTGTGAGTCCCGTTGTGATGGCCAAGTTGATTGACTACCCTGAAACTGTCCTTGTGATCTACGGCGAGGTGGAGCCTGTTTGGGACGCCCTGCAAACAGTTCTCGAGACGCCTAGAATTGCGGAGAACGATTACGGGTATGAAAAAGTGCACGTGTGTTACTGGCTACCTGGCGCAGGCAAGACAGGAAAAGGCGGGATTCAAGTAAAAGCACTAGTTCTGCTGGCCGGTGTGAAGATCAAGAAAAAGGTATGTACAACGCTTTTGGATTGCGAGGCCTCGCAATACCTTTGCCACCTCGCTACTCCTCACTACAGATCCCACCATACATCGGCTTGGGTGGCCGCGAACGTGATGAACCAGGGTTCGTGCCCCTTGTCCTTTATACGTGGATGGCAACGCTGATGCGGACTAAAGACCGCACGGAGAACGTCATGATGTTCAGTCGCAATGTGCACATGGCGGCGAAAGTGGCAGCCTTGGATGATCTTCCACAAGTTTGTTCTGTGCGATTGACCAAACAGAAGCGATCGGATTGGGCACCGAGCTACCATCACCAGGTGACGTAGCGTGTGCAGGCGGGAATTGAGCAGACGAGGCTGGCGCAGTGCAAGCTCCGGATCCAGTTCGGCATGCCAATGTGGTTTCAGGACGAAAATGTGGGTTATGCGCGTCTCGAGGTGTCGACGGCAGAGGAACCAAGTCAGCATGCCCATGAAGAAGTTGCAGACAAAGACTTGGATCTTGGGGACGATGTCGATGACCCGCAGCTCACAGGATCTGATCGGCGATCTCCTCGAAAGTCAACGCAGGTCCGGGCGTTCTGTTCCGCGCTGGCGATGCAGATGATGACGAACCGGAGGCGAGCCAGGCGCCGAAGCCAAAAAAGCCCAAGACCAAGGCGGCATCTGAGCGGAAGCAGACGACCGTGCCGTAGCCCCAGGGAGTGAAGAGAACGCTGAGCCTTCCGGATCCCGGAAGAGCAGTGGGATCAACGTCGAGGAGTAAGATGTTGGCAGCGGGATTCAAGAAGAAGAAGAAGCCCTAAAGGGCGTTGCAGCCCTGTTTTTCGTGATATGCTGTCTTGCATTGCGAGGCCTTGCATTCCAGATTAGGCAATTCGCCATTTCAGCTCTGTTTTCGGAAGCGTCATCTGGAGTTGACGGTTATACTGACCCTAAGGCAGCAGTCAGTATTGCGAGGCCTCACATTCCGAAAGCTTCACGTGTCGACGCGCACAATTTATTGATACTCTGTATTCTGTTTTTGTTTGTTTCTGAATGATCTGAAGCTGTGTGTAATTGCAAGGAATTACATTGTTTAATGTGTCACATTGCGAGGCCTCGCAATACGAAGAGGAAAAGGGTACCCTTTTACAGCATTTTGGAAACCATCGGCGTAAAAAGTGCATCTTTAAGGTAGGACAAAAAAGGCATGGAGAGGACGACAACAAAAAGCAAGTTTTTCCAGTTCAAGAACCCCCACAATATGGTGCATTTTACAGAAAAGTGGGTAAAATAGGAAAAAAAAATGAGACAGCTTTTTTGGAGGAAAATCATGCTTTTTTGTGGGTGATTCGGCCAAAAAACTGAGTAGTCAAATTTATGTGGTAGAAAAAAGTAGGTAAATTGGGCAAATTACGCATACCAAATTTGCAGACACCCCGGTACAATAGCGTACCTGCTTCGGCCGCCTAAGTAGTTCTCTCAATTGGCCAAATTAGACCAAGAATCCAACAAAGCGGGCCCTTTGATTCCTTCGATAGGCTCTTCTTTCTTCAAGCCGGTGTCGTTTCGCTGCAGTGATAACTTGAAAAATTGTGATGCTTCCAAGCAGTGTAACCGCTGCATAGTGGCGGATCTTTTCTGTAATTGCGAAGCCTGTAGCCTTGATGCCCCAGGGGTCGTAACGCCCGACACTGCCCCTGATATCTCCGAACCCAACTGACCCTCTTCAGACTCATATCCAGCCTCTGGGAGCGACATCTGCGAAGCACTTGTGAGCCCATTGAACTCCGTGGTGGAATATGAATAGTCAGAAAACCCGGTCTACAAAAATGGAGCAGACATAGAATCTCATTGTGCATCCATCGCACATAATGACTCAACGTGAAATCATTCAAAATAATTCAAATAAATCCGATTGGGAAATCACGAAAGAAAAATGCGACTCGACGCGCGCTCACAGGCGACATCTGGCGGCGAACGGAAAACATGAAAACAAGCGGAAATTTACTGCACTAATGTACATCTGAGAATCATTGAAATTTTGATCACATTGATGTATAAATTGAGTGCTGTCACTGCTGCCGTTACACTCCCCCTCTGAAAGCATACGCCAGTATGTCAGGCTGGGTCAAGTGAAGTGAAAGAAACGGCAAATGTGACCAAAAACATACGCCAGTATGTCATGCTGGGTCAAGTGAAGTGAAAGAAACGGCAAAAGTGACCAAAAACCGACTGATCTGTGACAAAATGCAAGAAAATGAGCTGAATTGAGCAAAATTGTGCTGAGATCTGTGTTTCACGATGGCCATCGACTTGAATGAAACGCATATGTACCTTAGGGCACACAGAAATAGCTTCGATCAAGCTCGAAAAATCGAAAATTGAAAGTCTGAGTGAAGAATGTACACGCATGATCAAGATCCATGATCAATGATGGAATCAGGATCTGACATCCCACTGCCAGAAAACAGAAAACGAGTGTCGCCATGTTGTTGAGCGTCCAAAAAATAGGGTATCCCTTCATGGAGTCCAAGATATGTGAAACTGGTCGGTGTCATTTGCAGTCATGAGACCAGATGCCAGATTATGATACAAAATGTGACTGAATTGAGACCAAAATCAGTGAATCGCACACAGATTGAAGACGGGGAAATCTACATCAAGCCGATATAGGTTCAATTCATTGTCGATAGATACTGTGTGTTGTGCTGAACGGAAATCCAGTTCTCAGTCATAGCCAATCCAAATCAAATCCTCATGATGATGATGATTCCCATGATGGAAATTCAATCATGTCAGTAATGATAGCCACGAAAACCCAGTGAGTGATCACCACACTGTCAGTATTGTCTCCAGGGCTTCATGTTTAATCCTGTATGAGCCAGAAGGGGTAATTGACTCATTATAGTCCCAGAATGTATAAGCATCCAATACTTGG
Organism: Eutreptiella sp. 'Long Island Sound 2002'; assembly: GCA_964036045.1. Taxonomy (NCBI): domain Eukaryota; phylum Euglenozoa; class Euglenophyceae; order Eutreptiales; family Eutreptiaceae; genus Eutreptiella; species Eutreptiella sp. 'Long Island Sound 2002'. The sequence continues at coordinate 139,174,471 of OZ038378.1, forward strand.
TACCAGGGAATTGCCAAATTTGAGCTGATTCTGAGGGGGATTCCAACACAATCCACAGATGAGCAGCGAGTCGACACAAGTAAGAACACCATCGTCCTCACTTGGTCCTAATAAGCCCTTTGACAGCAGTCGATTGGAAAACAAACCAACAGTCTCAATGTAAGAGCTGATTGAAATAACATTCCCAGCAGATCCGTCAAACACATGAACTGCATCAGACTTAGTCATGTGCCAGAATCTCTGAAATGAGCACGAACTCGAACGAGTCCTTCCCAAGGCGAGTAGATGGGCAGAGTCGACAGCAAAACACGAGAGTGTCGTCGTGGTTGAGGATAAAGGCCTTTCGTAGCTTCTGATGGGAATCATCTACAATGAAGCAGATGATTCACATGATGACCATAATGAGAATGATGGACATGATGACCAGCATGATCCCAGAATGTCCCATCATCTGTTCATCGAACACATAGACGATGCGCCAGGACTGTTTTGTCTCAATGCCAAGGGTATATGTAGACCGTAAACCTTTTCGAAAGTTTCGGCGATTTAAATTCTGATCAGATCTTGTCTCGAATGGATTCTGCCACGATTGGAGCTTCTTCTTGTGCTTGTAAGTCTTCCTTGGTGACACAATCTTTGATCAGCGAGAGCTCACGGTCAATATCAGGGTGCTTCTTCAGGAACTTGATGAAAGTGTCCGTATAACCATCGAAAAAGCTTGAAGCTGGCTCCCATTTGTCTTCTTCTGGACCGAATCCTTTCCATCTGCACAGAAAGTACCACTTGTTTCGAGCATTTTTCTTGTAATCAAGGATCTTCTCCAACTCGAAACTGCTGGTGACCATCTTCCTGTCGCTCAGGTACTTCGAAGTCCAATAGAGGGGCTTGAACCTTCCTTTGGGGCAGGGTACTTCGGCCTTCAAACGGTCCCGATGTACTTCTTGATGTCTGCCCGGTTCAACCTCAAGGTTGAATGTAGTCTCACTTAGTTGACCACCCATGAGACCCACCACTGGGGGTATTTTCTTCGAACGAAACCTTCGAACGAAGATTATTTCTTCGAACGAAGAAACGTTTTGAACTGTAGCTGAAGCTTCCACCTGACGCCAACGGCGCTGGTTTGCGTTGCTGCAACCTGTGGGCAGTGGAGCGGTAAAAGACTTCGAATACAATCTTCGTTCGAAGATTCGAATGTTCGAACGAACGTTTTTTTCTTCGAACGAAGAATGTTTTTCGAAGAATAACGTAGAGGACGCATGCATGGTCAAAAGCGCTCAGCTACAAGGTAAATGTGGTACCTCCGATTCAGGAATGTCCCCTCCCATGTAGCCATGCTGCACTCCTGCTGCGACTGCTGCCTGGAGCACCGTCTGCCACTTCGCCGGTGTTGTGCTTTGCAATTGTTGTACTCCCCCTGCTTGCTGCGCTCCTGGGTACGGATTTCCCTAGAATGAGGTCAAGGTAGGGGCGGGTGACTCCGGATTCAACGATTACCTGGCGGCAAGTGTCGAACTCGGCGCTGACATCGAACACTTCGTTCACCACCACGTAATCCGGATCATATTCTTCTGAATCCTGGGATCCAAAATCTAGCGGGTCATCCAAACGGCGAGAAGGGGATGGTGACGGCTCCAAATCCGCTGAACGCTGCGGCGCTGGGTGCTGAGCCAGTTGTGTACTACTCTGGGAAGGTGTTCCTGGCGCTGATCGTGACGCTGGGGCAGAAGTTGGGTGCGCCTGAAGCAACTACTGAGCACAGCGCGAAAGATTCGAAACATATCTTCGAACGAAGATTCGAATATTCGAACGAAGAAAAATCTTCGAACGAGAGTTCGTTCGAGGATTCGAAGATTCGAACGAAGACAAAATCGAAGGACTACAACGCATGCCTGCAGGGCTTGGAGAATAACACATACCGCCACCAGTCTTGCGACATCGGCCTTGTCTTCCTTTGTCAGCACCATTGAGCGGCATCGTCTATTAAGGATTCGAACAATGCAGCGTTTGGGCAAGAGACCGGGCGCGTTGTACCGTGAGCTACAATATGGGAGTGTGTGTACAAGAAGGCATGCTCCATGGTTTGTAGTAGAGCAGAGAGCTGGTAGTCATCTGTGGTGCTGCCCCCTCTGTTTGTGAACCGCAAGTAGAAATCCCTTACCTTGGCATTCGTGGTTTCAGCCAAGTCCTGGCAGTACATCCCAAGCCCGTAAGGTGCTATCGCCTCTAGGATTCTGGGCACATCGAACTGCAAGATTATCAGATAATGAGAACGGGTATCAGGCAAACAGTGTGCGCGAAATTCCCAGGCCGCCTGCCGACAGTCCGCTGGGAGGTCAATGTCGATGCGCTGATAGGTGCGATAGAGCCGTTGCATCACGTCCCGCAACCGCATGACAGCCTGGTTACCCAAGTGCTCGTCGGCCAACCCCAAAACATGAGCAATACCATCCCATATAAAAAACAAACGCTTGGTTTCTTGTCCATCAGGTCTACAAGTTCCACCTAGCTGCCAACCACACAGAGCAATCTTCAGCATGTTATTGATAGCGTTGCGTGCTTCCCTGCTGGCGGACAAGCATAGCCTTTCCAAGTATTCCCCAAGCAAAGCACCAATTCGCATAAGCATATGAAGAACACAAATAATGGCATGGTGTCGTGGCACTTGAAGCAAAGGTTTTGAAGCGCAGCCACGAGCTCCCTTGCAGATAGGGGTCTTGCCAAGTCGGGACGCATCACCCGTGCGCGTTCTGCGCCGGTGACAGCCCAGGTACCGCCTCTTGAGAGGGTTCCAAAGGCCCAAGTTGTGAACTGACGGTATATACCAATGCTCAGTAAGTCCCAAAAACTTCTTCAAAAACGGTAAATCCCCGCCCAGCATAACACTTGCCGCACAGCGTGCGCCCTTCACGATGACGGATCGCGTAGTTATGATCTGCTGCAGGACCTAGTAGCGTACAAAGCGCAATCAAAATTTTGTTCGAAAAACATGTTCGTTCGAAGGAAAAGCTTCGTTCGAACATTCGAAGGTTCGAACGAAGGCAATATTCGAAGAAATAACATACCCTCAGATTCTTTTTCCAGACCCGGCGCAAATCCTTCAGATTGGAGTCACCACAGTATGCCAGCTCTAAAACCCAAATGTGTGCTGCATTGCGGGCTAGATGCTCATGATTTCGGATGCGAATGGTAAGCTGAGTCCAGCTTATACCCGCTACAGGATAACCATCGCCACTCACAATGAAAACCAACCCATCTTTGCTGGGCTGTAGAGTTTCATAGAGGCAAGGCTGTGTGAAAACGTAGTTGATCCAGTGATCAAACGGCCAGGAGACATTTCGGATGCCAGTTTTCTTGTCGATGTGGCCAACAAGGTGCAGGGGCTCCTTCATCCTTTTCCAAGCCAAGTTGACTCTCCGGCGGCCTGGCATTGGTTTCCCAAACCTTAGGCCAGTCTGTTTGTACCATACGTCCGCACGCTTGGAAATAAAGCGCGATAGAACCCGAAGGCGGCGTCTAGGGATTCCCAAATCGAGAAGCAAAGCAAATCAGTTGAAAAAACAAAAAAAACCCTTCTTTCTGGCAGAAATCTGCGTCTCTCTGGCACAAATCTGCTTTCTTCTGGCACAAGTCTGCGGCAATCGCCTGTCAATCTGGTGCGCGCGCTGCTGTTGCTGCGCTTTTGCGGCAATTCTCCCCAGCAGCTTGGATTCAATTGGATTTAATTGAATTGCGATTAAAGCAAATACAGTCTTCGAATTCGAATCTTCGTTCGAAGATTCGAATCTTCGTTCGAAGACTGAAGTTCGTTCGAAGAAAATACCCCCCCCAGTGGGTCTCATGGGCACTGACTTGGAATGGGCCTTCCCACAAAGGTAAGAATTTGTTGTCGTCCTTCAGGGTCTCGTCTGACTTACGAAGCCAAACTTGCTGGCCTTTCTTGAAGGGTTTTCCTTGTGTCTTCGACTGATTTTTGAATTTCAACCAATCTGATTGACTCTCCACTTTGGCTTGGATCCACTTGGACTCTAAATCCTTGATCCTCTCAAACCATTGTGAGGCGTCGTAGCACTGCCTTGGATGATACATCACTGGTCCTGGACCCATCTTCTCACGACCAAAAACAAGCTCATTCGGACTTAATCCAGTGTAGTTCTTGGTCCGATGGTATCTCCTCAAGACACAGTAAATTGTCTCCAACCAATTGTAGTCTTTTTCAGTCGCCAGGAATTTTCTCAGAATGTTGATAAGAATTCTTCCAGCGCGTTCAGCAGGGGGGGCTCGATGGTCGTACACTCGGGCACGAAGATGATGAACTCTAAATAGAGCACACATGTTCTCCCACCAAGTCCCAATGAACTCCTTCCCACTGTCCGTCAGAATTTCACTGGGAACATCCCAGTTACTCATCCACTGACTTGCAGTCCACTTGGCAGCCATTTCAGAGGTGAGATGCTTCGTGTTGCAAGGGAGGACCTGGATGTAGCCACTGTGGCGGTCTTGAATTAACAAAACCCTATCAATTGGCTTCCTCGTGTAGAGACATTCCTCTTGGATTTGTCCCAACTCGAAGACATCCGCCGTCACCTTGTCGAACAACCTCTCAGGAATTGGCAGTCCCTTCAATAATCCTTCTGCCTTTTGATTCTTGGGGATGTTCGCCTGACATTGCTTGCATCCTTTGGCAACTCGCTCACAGGCACTCTTGAGGTCCCGTGTGTACACTCTGTGTCGTAGCTCCGGCTCCAGAACACGGGAGTGTCCGTGGGATGTTTCATTCCGACGCCAATGTTTGACATATTGGTCAGTTGGACAATCAGGAACACCAATCCGTCCTTGCCAAAATAACTTGTCGCCTTGGATCTTGAAATCAGACGTCTCTTCAGAGTCGTAAGGCTTGTCCCCTTTCAACTTGTGGTATACAGACCCAAAGAACCTGTCCTCCTTGTACATCTTTGTCCAATCCACATAGAGGAAGGAAGTTTCCTTGTCCTTTTGTTGTGGAGGGAGCGTGGATTTCGCCTTGGATCTTGTCACTGGAAACAACTTAAGGAGTGGCAGCGAAGACTCAGAGTCGAAGTTAACCCTTTCAATCTGATCTGCCTTGGTGATCTCCTTGCATCTGACCAATTCAACCTTCATCCGATTTTTAATCGAACATTGAAGACAATGTTTCTTGATCAGTGCTTGTTTCTCTTCGTCAAACTCGGTCACTTCGGCTTTATCCGTCGCTGTCCCATGAAAACTCACTTCAGAGTAAGCCTCTGAGGCTGGGTAGGCCCAGCGACTCAGGGCGTCCGCCACTGTATTGTAGCGCCCTGGAATGTAAGTCACGTGGAGGTCAAATCTGCTGAGAGTTTCATGCCAACTGCCTCTCCTCCCAGCTGGTCCACCAGGGGTATCCACATGTTCTGTCCTCCAGCTCTCCAGTGACTTGAGGTCAGTCAGTACCTCAACGCGATGGCCCAAGATCCAACCTTCATAACGCCGTAAGGCACAAAGGATTGCGTAGGCTTCTTGTTCCCTTGGACCCCAATTTTGCTGTCTTGTTGTAAGCTTGCGAGACCAGAAAGCCAGAGGATGATGGTGACCTCCGTCATCCACTTGTTCGATCGTAGCACCAATGGCGTAACGACTGGCGTCTGTACGAATATAAAAAGGTCTTCCATCCAACCACGGAGTCTTGAATGTAACCACATTTGCCAGTGCTTCCTTGAGACCAGTAAAGGCCTCTTCACATTCTGGCGTCCACTTGGGCTTGACTTGAGATCCCTTCTTTCCTTCTATTTTGCCAACCTTGAGTAACTGTGTCAATGGACCAGAGAACTTGGCGTAGAGGGGAAGGAACTCGTGTGAATAATTGCAGCAGCCTAAAAAGGCACGTAGCTGCGTGATGGTTTTAGGCCTTTCCCATAGCTTCAGGGCAGCCGTTTTTCCTGGGGCCGGTCTTCTTGTCCCATCTTCCAAGACAGAGCCACAAAATTCCACACTCTGGAGAAACATTTTGCCCTTTTTGGGTCCACACACGAGCTTCTCTTGTCGAAGGACTTCGAGAACTTTGCGGACTTGTTCTTCGTGCAACTTCAGGCACTCATCAAAGTTTTTTCCCAACGGCGTGGCAATCAGAAGGTCGTCAATGTAGATGCTGCAGAATTCTTGTAAATCCATAGACTTGTGCTTCTGAAATAAAATAGTCTTCATCATCTTCTGGAACATCGACGGCGCATTCTTCAGACCCATCGGCAGTACAGTCCACTGGACAGTGCCACAGGGCGTGCACATTGCCGTCAAATGCCTATCCTCCTTTCGAAGTGGCATTTGGTGAAAGCCATGGCGTAAATCCAACACAGTAAAGAGCTTACCTTTGGCTCTCGCGGCGATCTCCTTCTCGATTAAAGGAAGGGGATGCTCGTCAGGTACCGTCGCGGCATTCAGAGCTCTGTAATCCACCACTAGACGCCAAGCATCTATGCTGGATTGGACAGCAGGTGGGGGTTTGGGCACAGTAAATGTTGCTGAACACCACTCAGAACTCATGCAGCCCTCCAACCGAACTCATAGAGATTGCGCTCAATAATCTTTCGCAGGGCATCTGCTTTGGTGCCGTGAAGGTAGAATGGACGTTGTTTGTGCACCTTTGAGCCTTGGATTATCTCAATATTGGCTTCCCCATTTTCACATCGAATTGAGGGGTTTTTCCACAACTTCCCACTCGGCATGTCATCTTTATAAGCTTCGAACACTGCGTCCCTTCTTGCAGATATCTTGTCTCCGTCGACCTGATTCCCACATTTAATCACCGACATTATGTCCACCAATTTGCGAATTGTTGGTCGTGGTCTCACATTCTTGGCCACTTCATTCCAAACTTCTTCGTCGCATTGTTGGCGGATGAAGCTCACCTGAGCTCGCTCCTCTGTGGGATCCCACCAATTAAGGGGGTCCACAAATGTCTTGAAGGGATGGTCGGACGAATTCAGCTGCATTCCTGTCAATTCAGGTGAAAATCTTGGAAATTTGTCGTCATTCTTGCTTGAAATCTTGACATTTTTGGCTTGATTTTTGTCTGATGGGGACGAATTGGAATGGATGGAGGCGTTCTCTTGAGGGACGCCGATTGTCTTTCCCTCCTTCCGCGACGATATGTCGGGATTCCGCTCTCGTTCGTCTCAATCCACCTCAATTTCGTCGATTCCTTGGGATTTGAGATGACCTCTTCTGTTCCCATTTCACTGTCATCTCGCCAATAATCTCCCAGATTCCCGTCAACTAAGCACGCCACCGTGCTCCACGAACGCTGTGGCAAAGGTTTGCCATTGTCTTCGCAATACAGCTTCACTCCCTTGTGAGGTAGCTCGACAATGTCAATTGAAACGTCCATAATGTCCTTGAACCAAGATTGTTTTGGCCAGTTGGGGACAATTAAAATCGCCTTTGCGCCGGATTGCTTCAGCTTCTGCACCACACGAGGAAAAATGTCGAAGGGCGGATTGATCCATAAGGGTTCAGACCAGTCCTCACTCCAGGCATCGTCGTAGAACTTTGGAAATCTTTTATTTCTGCTGTTGCCAAAGGCATCAACTTGCGGACGAACATTGTGGTTCTTTTTGAAGTAATCCACCAGATTGTCCCGCCATTTGTCGACTACACGATGGCAAACTGACTTCCACTTCTTGCAGTTCAATAATTCCACCTTTCCTTCGTCGAATTCTTCTTGATTCCCTGTCCATTCCTGCCCATCTTGCTGAATATGCAGCTTATTTCGTTCCTTGAATTGGTGTATACTCTTGATGTATGGGTGCAGATAATACAGGTCGGACGGGTCGCTGGTCGACGGATCCTGGAGGAAGCATGTCCTGTGTCCCATGGGCGACACACGGTGAGCGTGAAGCCATGGTTGACCCAAGAATAAATCATATTTTATGGTGGCGTCATAGAATTTTCCAGAAAACCACTCCTCCGTCACTGTCTCCTCCACGCTCCAGACAGATTGTTTCACCAATCTGACCGCCAACTCTGCCTCTCTGTCGCCACCTTCAAGGCGATGTCCGCTCACTCCCTCCAGCTGGACAGGTGTCGAGGACATCTTCGCCTCGTCCTCCTGCAGAAAGCCTCTCCTCACCAGATTGACCTCTGAACCATTGTCAATCAGACATTTGGCAAGTTTAACCTTACCATCTGTCGTCCTGACCTGGATCCAGCAGACAAACTGGCGCTGCTTGCCCCGCCGGACAGCGCTGAGGACCCAGGCAGGGTAGAGGAGGCCGGAGGAACGCGCCAGCCGATCCCAGCAGCGTCCATCCACCGCCCCAACTACCCTGATGGGCTTTGTTTCCTGCCACTCAACACCAATGTTTGGATTTGGGTCAAGTTGGCTTCCCTATTGCCATTCTTCTTCGACGTTCGGCTGCACGTCCTGTACTTGTCCTTCGTCAACCCATCCTTCTCCTGCTTCAACGGCATTGACTCTTTTTCCACGTCAACGACCACCAAATGACTTTCCACCACCACCTTTCTTACCTCCTTGGCCTTTGTTGTTGGAGGTGTTGGAATTGGGGTTGGATTCGTTGGATCTGCCCTTGCCTCGACCTCCAGTATCCTTGTTGCTGCCGAAGGTCTTGTTTGCTGGCGTCTCCGTATACAGGGGGTTGCCATTCACCTTGGAATCCTGTTGATTCCCGGACTTTCCTTGTCCCTTTCCACTCTTTTCGCCAGATTTTCCACCAGATTTTCCACCAGCATCGGTCCATCTTGAGCCGCTTGGATCTCCGCCTTGCTGCGAGTAATCTTTTGGTGTCCAATCCCTGTTCTTTCCTTTGGACCGCCCTTTACCCTTTCCCCTTCCATGCTGGTCAGCATCTCGTGCTCCATCCTGCTGGGGATTTTTGCGAAATTTTCTCTTTCCATCCATTTTGGACTGAATTGTCTTGATATCTGAGGGCGTCCACCTGTGATCTGCGGTCGTGTGAGTCGTCGCGCGACCTTCCTTTCCAAGGGCCATGCACCCAGAGCATCCCTTCTCACCAACGGCACTGATCTTGCCTCCGAAGCCTTGTGCATCCTGTGACTTCTGGCGTTCTAAGTTTGCATACTTTTCAAGTTGGTCCCAGATCTGCTCGACTCCATACGAGAAGATCCACGGCCGCACCTTCAAAACTGTCCCCTTATACTTCACTTTTCCATCCACCATGCTACAGAAAAACTCGGACTGTTCAGAATCATGGAAACCAACTCTCCATCTGCCCTCACGAATGGTGATGTCTTTCAATCCCGTAGCACTGATAGAGTGTAGCAACTCACGGACTGCCATTTTTCCCATAGTCTCCGGCAATCCTCGGACTTCAACCCAGTTGCCCAGGACTTTTTGGTCCGCCTGGGAGTCCCTGATCTTCCGCTTGGTCTCCGGCGTGAGCTTGCTCAGGAGGATCTTCTTCGTCTCGCCTTCAGAAAGGCCTTCTCCCGAGTTCTCCGCCTCCTGCACCAAAAACTCCCAATCCTGCCTTGCTTTTAGGATCTCTTCAAGAAACAATTTCTTGATCGCCCTGAAGTTCTCAAGACGGTTCCTGTAATGATCCTCAGGGAGTCGAGAGCCTTTCTTTTTGAGACTTTGCCAAAGCTCTTCATAAGTCAGGGGATCTCCTTGATTCTGCCTTTCCACATAAAGATTATATGTACTTTCCCTGAGTTTGCCAGTCAAACAGTCCATCCACCGGAGAATCCAGAGTTCCTTGTCCAGTTTCTCCGTCTGCGGCCAAACCATGAATTGTCTTTCGAAGGACGCCCAGTAGTTTGGGTGTCCTGAGAACTTGGGCTGCTTCATCACTGAAACTCTAAGCCTCATGTGCAAGGGATTGAGCAGGTGGTTCAGGTTGAAACCTGTGGATGTGCCAACAGGATTGACAAAAACTGGGTTGACGGCGGCGCCTCCCATTGCCTGTGCTTGAGCAATTGCGGCCGCCAGCAACGCCTGATCCACAGTAGGCTGTACAAACGGGGTTGACTGTGCTTGATGATACCTCATCTCCTTCGATTTCTTCTGTTTTTCCTTCGTTTTGGCTTCATTTTCCTTCTTCTCCTTGCCTTTCTTCTTCAAGGCTATTGATCTCTCCTTCACGGTGGTCCTTGCTTCTCCATCAATATCACCAATGGTACCAACAGACAGTATAGACCTCTCTGATGAAGATTCTCCTCCTTCAGTACCCAGATTGAAGCCAATAGGACTTGTAATTCCAGTAGGGGGAATACCAGAATTTCCAGTAAAAGCTGGGAGTGGGCCAGTAAGAGCTGGGGGTGCCGGAGAATGTGGAACGCCGTAAGGCGTGGATGCAGGTGCAGCTGAGGAGGTAGGTGCTGGGTGACTTGCCATTGTAGGCGCTGGTCCAGTGAGCCCAGTAGTGCTCAGATTTTGTACCAGATTGGTCAATTTTTCCAGCTTCTGCTCCATCTCCTTCCACTTGCTGTCGTCATCCCGCTTTTTCTTCTTGGCAGCCTTCTTCAGCTCCTTCACCCTGTCTTCCAGCGACGAAATCTGGCGTCGACAGGAGCAGTCCTTGGCACACTCACCACAGGACGGGCATCGAGTACCTTTTCCTTTGCTTCTTACCTCATCAACCCAAGTATCAACACTAGAGTTGGAGTTCGGAAGCTTGGACAATTGCTCCCTGGAGAGGTGAGAATGTGTCGAATCACACCTCATTTCGTCAACCTCTTCGTCGTTCGGACCCCAGGCGCCCGACAGACCAGCGTGCTGATACACATTCTGGCGTCTCTCCTCTGCAATGATGGCCATTTGAACCATCACGGCAGCCTGGTGGTCGAACTGGTCCATCAGCTCCTCCCAATTCTCTTGTTCCTGCAAAGTGGCGTCGAATCGCAGGCGGCCACTGTCCCTGATGAACTGGCACGACGCCCTGAACCAGTCCCTCAGACGGCCTCGATAGCCTGCCTCCGCCAGTAGCCAATTTTGGCGGTGCAAGAACTCCCGATTCCAAATTTCCTGGAAGTGGTTTTCCCAGTAATCACCAGAAATCTCACTAATTCCAGTATTAGATGGCTCTCCTTCGCTGCTGCTGTCTTCAAGATCAGGTAGAGCGTGAGAGCTGGAACCAGATTCACTTGAGGAGGGAGATTCTCGACCGGGTTTAAGGTTAGGTGGGGCGTTCATACAACAATCAGCACAAGTATGAACTCCAGGCCAATGTCTATGGCCACAGTAAGGACACTCTGAAGGTTGATCCTCGGTCTGCTGGGGAGAAGCCACGCATGTAACCTCAGGGGGAACACGAAGTGACCCAAAACGAGTGCTAGCCCCGCTAAAGTCCGATGATCTTAGGGTGTCCGTGGAGATTCCAGAAGCAGAGTCATGATTTCCTCTGCTACCATGTAACCGCTGCATAGTGGCGGATCTTTCTTGTAATTGCGAAGCCTGTAGCCTTGATGCCCCAGGGGTCGTAACGCCCGACACTGCCCCTGATATCTCCGAATCCAACTGACCCTCTTCAGACTCATATCCAGCCTCTGGGAGCGACATATGTAGAGCACTTGTGAGCCCATTGAACTCCATGGTGGAATATGAATAGTCAGAAAACCCGGTCTACAAAAATGGAGCAGACATAGAATCTCATACACGCACACTCGTGCGTGTATACTCGCACACAATGACTCAACGTGAAATCATTCGAAATAAGTTAAATAAATCCGATTGGGAAATCACGAAAGACAAATGCGACTCGACGCGCGCTCACAGGCGACATCTGGCGGCGAACGGAAAACATGAAAACAAGCGGAAAATTTACTGCACCAATGTACATCTGAGAATCATTGAAATTCTGATCACATTGATCTATAAATTGAGTGCTGTCACTGCTGCCGTTACAAGCAGGGAATGTACGGGCTCCGGCCGGGTTTCTCAGTCTTCGGCAAGCTGTATGGCGGTAGCATGGGTAGTCTCTGCATAGGTTGATATTAACCTCCATTCAATGAATAACGAAAACTTACCCTCCTGCTGACCCTATTTGTCATCATTGCCACCATCTTGCCATCCTCTATGTTCAACTTCGTTACCGGAGCGGAAAAATGGAACATGCTAGGAGTGGTTTTTCCTCTCTTTTCGTGAACATACATACCTATCAACGTGCCTTAGACGCATGCTGCAGCAGCTCCTAAGTACGCCAGTGCCAATGCGGCAGCGATGAGGGTCTCTTCAACCTCCAAAATATGCATCGTTGTTCAGTCTCTACTTGTTCAAATCATCAGAGATTCCCTTTGATACTTGGTGATTCTTTGTAACCGCAGCACTGACAGCACTCAATTTATACATCAATGTGATCAGAATTTCAATGAGTCCCAGATGTACATTGGTGCAGTAAATTTTCCGCTTGTTTTCATGTTTTCCGTTCGCCGCCAGATGTCGCCTGTGAGCGCGCGTCGAGTCGCATTTGTCTTTCGTGATTTCCCAATCCGATTTATTTAAATTATTTCGAATGATTACACGTTGAGTCATTATGTGCGATGGATGCACAATCAGATTCTATGTCTGCTCCATTTTTGTAGACCGGGTTTTCTGACTATTCATATTCCACCATGGAGTTCTATTGGCTCACAAGTGCTTCGCATATGTCGCTCCCAGAGGCTGGATATGGGTCTGAAGAGGGTCAGTTGGGTTCGGAGATATCAGGGGCAGTGTCGGGCGTTACGACCCCTGGGGCATCAAGGCTACAGGCTTCGCAATTACAAGAAAGATCCGCCACTATGCAGCGGTTACATGGTAGCAGAGGAAATCATGACTCTGCTTCTGGAATCTCCACGGACACCCTGAGATCATCGGACTTTAGCGGGGCTAGCACTCGTCCTGGGTCACTTTGTGTTCCCCCTGAGCTCACATTCGTGGCTTCCCCCCAGCAGACCGAGGATCAACCTTCAGAGTGTCCTTACTGTGGCCATAGATATTGGCCTGGAGTTCATACTTGTGCTGATTGTTGTATGAACGCCCCACCCAACCTTAAACCCGGTCGAGAATCTCCCTCCTCAAGTGAATCTGGTTCCAGCTCTCACGCTCTACCTGATCTTGAAGACAGCAGCAGCGAAGGAGAGCCGTCCAATACTGGAATTAGTGAGATTTCTGGTTAATACTGGGAAAACCACTTCCAGGAAATCTGGAATCAGGAGTTCTTGCACCGCCCAAATTGGTTACTGCCGGAGGCAGGCTATCGAGGCCGTCTGAGGGACTGGTTCAGGGCATCGTGCCAGTTCATCAGGGACAGTGGCCGCCTGCGATTCGACGCCACTTTGCAGGAACAAGAGGATTGGGAGGAGCTGATGGACCAGTTCGACCACCAGGCTGCCGTGATGGTTCAAATGGCCATCATTGCAGAGGGGAGACGCCAGAATGTGCATCCGCACGCTGGTCCTTCGGGCGCCTGGGGTCCGAACGACGAGAAGGTCGACAAAATGAGGTGTGCTTCGACACATTGTCACCTCTCCAGGGAGCAATTGTCCAAGCTTCCCAACTCCAACTCTAGTGTTGATACTTGGGTTGATGAGGTAAGAAGCAAAGGAAAAGGTACTGACGCGTTCCCGTGGGGGGCCGGCCACGGGACGCTGCGGTGGACACGCGCAAGTGAGCAGGCAGGCAAAGCACTACGCTCACAGGGGCATCAATGCGCTCCTGTCATGTGACAAAGCGTTTCAGGATCCTTGCCACTCTGCAACAAGGGAACGAAAGTATGTACAGCAACACATCAGGATATGTACACATGGGGTTAAGACTGGACTGGGGTAAGGGCATCACAGGACAATAGACACTCTATCCCAACTTGTATCCCAATCCCAGGTCCGACCCTCTCAGTGGCTGGTGGGGGCGGGGGCTCAAACACAACCCATGCCCTCCTCAGTCTGGACCCTGAAACCCTGCCAATAGGGGAGGTGTCCCGCCCAGCCACAGGCGAGTTCCTGGGAACCAAGGCGCTCCAAGGCCAACAGACAGTAGCTCCCTATGCTCCCTTAACGGCAGGTCTGAACTCCTCTCTGAGCCAGAGATTTGGCCCCGCCATTCTCACCCAGGAGTTGGTAGCTGAAAATGGGCTGTTTCAGCCCAAACTGAAATTAACTCAAAAATCCCCATTATTGACCCCTCGTCCGGACCCGTTAGAGGTATGGACGAGGCAACTGACCCTATGCCCTTCGAGTACGAACTCCCTGAAGCCTTCGCCCAACCTGGTTCCCTCTGAGGTCCCGGCATCAGGGCACCACGTCTTCGTCAAGTGGGGTCATGATGCCAAAATCACCAAAATTGGCCTCATTCCCACGCGTGGCTCGCCCGGCCAGGGCAAGGCCAATGGTCCACAGGGTGGGAGGCAGGACCTACGACTTTTATCTGAGTGTACAACTTGGAGTTAGGTCCGGGCTCTCTATGGGCTTAGAGAAATGCGGCCGCCAATTGACCACACGGAAGGGGGAAATTGGGGTCCCAAAATGGGGTCATTTTGGCTGCTCGAAATGAACCAAAATTCGGGGTGCTCCCAATAGTATACCTCCACGCCGGGTTGGAGATCCGATCCGCCATTCCATACGCGATCCACCGGGAGTCCAATTGAGACTCCCATGACCTTGGCTCCCAAAGATCTCCATGCCACTCTGCGTGGTGACGATCCCAATTGGGTCCACAAATGCCAAAATGGTAAAATTGCCCACACTCACTTTGGGCTAGCGCCTTAACGAAGGTTGCTCCGCTTCGCCCACGTGGTGTGTGAACCATGGGGACCATTATGCATAACACCCATGTCATATATGGTCCATTGGTCCATGCGTCCGGCGTGCACGGGTGGGCTCAACATAGTGCACGGCGGGCAGCAAAAGTGGAAAATTGCTCAAAATGACCAAAAATGCGCACACTCATGGTTAGGGCAAATGAGGCACATGCCCGACTTGGACCGGAGTGTGCCATAGGATTGGTATCAAGTCATATGTGTCCAACATATCTTTTGGGCGTCGCCCAACTCCTCCGGTATTGGGAATGACAGGGTCGCCAAGTGAGCCCGTGATTTGGGATAGTCCCAAATTGCCAACATGGCAGCCACGGTATGCCAAGCCCAAGAGGAGTTATTCGCCGGGTCCAAGATATGTTGGGCACCGAAGTATGTACCCCCATAACATACTTGGGTCATGATGTCAATTGGGCACAACGTTGAGATACACGGTCGCCACTTGACATCATGACGGGCCAAAAACGGCAAAATTGGCACAAAGATACACAAAAGTGCCTTGAAGGGCGCACAATTATATTATAATATCTTCGCCTTGGATCGTGCAATCAACTAATCCTTCTAAACACAATGACTTGACACCAATGACCTTCGATCCCACATATGTGCTCCACTTGGGGCGCCTTGAAAGGTTACGAGCGCTACTTCCCAAGCGGGCACATGAAATTATGAAAAATTGCAAGACACATGCCTTGCTCCCAACGCATCGCTTCGGGATCGCCACACAAGCTTTCCTTTACGAAGGTTAGGCTTGCAATTGATCGTGGGGAGTATGGAGAAGGGGCTTGCACAATATGAGGTCCATTGGCGGGTTTGGCTTGGAGCGATGGACCCGCCAAATGGGCACGTAACACGACACAAGGCACATACTCCATATTGCCCAAAAAGGTAGCTCCCCCCACGATATGTCATGCCCCTCCAAGGGCATAACTTTGTGTCAATCGCTCATAGGAACTCAAGGAGAGTTCCTATGCAACACCAACACTCGCGCGCTACACTCGAAAGTTATCTTAACACACGCAATATCATGGCCATAGAGTTACAACGCAAACCTTACCCTCTTGACCATGATCCATTACACTAGCGCGCACGTGTGGAGACGCAAGGCATATGATGCTTCCTAAATTACGTCGGGAGTATTGTGAATACATCCCACGTTTCCTTATTGTCATTCCTCGCAAGCAACACGAGATATGACCTTCACAAGTGGCCTCACGAATCAACTTTGTTTTGCCCATATCTTTAAGACAAATGGAGGGCAGGATAAAAGGAAAGTTGATTCGTGCATAGGGAAGCACGTAGGTCAACTCGAAAGTGGTCAAGTCAAGTGCGGGGATGTCGAAGTCGAAAATCCGATTTCGACATCCTGAAAAATTCGGATTAAGGTTGCGAGTGTAGAATGTGAAAATTGCGGATGCATCAACGCAATTCCTGTAGACTTTAGAGCCTTCGTCACGGATAGCGTTAAAATTTCCATTATAAACAGTTAAACTGGCGGTTACGGTAAAGTCGCGATCCAACCGCCAGCAGTCAAAACAGTGAGTATCAGAACGGAAGCGTAAAAATTGACGGAAACAATATGAAAATTAAAAACCCTGTTGATTCCTGATATTCTGATATATAAATATCCGCTGGCGGTGCATCGGTTGCCGATGCTGGGCTTTACGGCACGGAACACGCTCCCGCCGGGCTCGCACCGGGCGTCAACAGGCGCCTTCCGTACATGGGGTTAGTGGACCGGAGACCGGTCTTCCCTTCCGTACATGGGGTTAGTGGACCGGAGACCGGTTGTATGCCCTAACCTAGCCATGGGGTTCCGGGTACCGCTTCACCCCCCTCCTTAGAGCAAACCCTGGGAGGGGCTCGATAACACCCAGGCATGGCAGCGGGTACCCAGGACCATATCCTGAAGGGGGGGTGTCACATCCTCACTTCAGGCTGATTCGCAGGTTAGGCTCCAAACTGCACAGTAAGACAGGTATAGTGCTGTAGGGTTTTGTAACTTCAAGTATAGTATCAAGTATCAAGTCCCGGGTCCTGGCGGCCATTGTTCGGCATTCAAAGGACCCGTTAACCCATACCAGGCGCACCGGGTGCCGGCTGCTACGGTCACCACCACAGTGGCAGTGGCATACACAGCCAACATAGGCGTCACACGACGACCGAGGTGGTCCCACAGGTCGAGAGCGACCACAAAGATCCATCAGGCTACCCCAAGCTTCCCAAGGCCCACCGACTGGGGAGAGTCCCCACGGGTCCTTCCTCGGGCGCACCATGTCCATATCCATACGACGCGAGTCCAGAGTGATACAGCCGAACTCCTTAAGGGATCTTAAGGGAGCTCCTCCTTAAGGGATCGGGCATCAAGGCCGTCTTTTCCCTCGCCCTATTACCACGAAGGCCATACATGAGGGAGTCCTCATGCAGTGTGGGCAGAGGCGTCGACTCCTCAAACCACCAGTTTCCCAGGCAGACTGACCGAGGTCAGGAGCACCGGAGGCCGCCATCCGACTGCAACTGCGTCTGCGAGTCGGTAGGCTCACACTGGGACTGACAGTGGCGGACCGCTGGGAGTGTAGTCAGGCAACTGAGCTTCCCGCCTGGCGCCATCAGGATCTCCACATCACAGCGAATAGGGCAACACTGTATCACGAGCACTCAAACAGTAGAATCTGTACTCAGGTACTGGTCCAGGCTGGACCAGGCTGTAAGAACATGTACACGGCGACTCAAGGCGCCTTTGTATACGATTCGCATCCCCTCAGGGGAAAAACAGTCCACACCTCAGTGATGGGCCGACAAGACTCAACATACAGATGCACATATCCTGGAGGGGCAGAAAAATAAGCAATAAATGGGGTAAATAGGCGCGTAAACACACTCTGGACAGAGCGCCAAACCACGCCCCGGTTAGGATAAGGCAATGCAGGAGGGTGGACAGGAAAACGCCTGAATGCAGGCCATATATAGTCTCGAGACACACGTCGACTGGTCTGTATTCCGCAAGTGCCATGGAACCAGACCACACACCAAAAATTGCAATGCCGATGACAGCGGCATCCGTTGCGCAACGTCGTATAGGCTTCAAGGCCCCAAGAGCTCAGAAATATGAAGGTCAGTCGCCCTACCTGGTTTCCCAAGGATTCAGCAGGGGGGGAGTGACGAATAGAAGAAGAGAGGGGCCATCCTCCCCTGTATTCAGCAGGGGGGGGGTATATGGCCACTCTGATGGCAGGTCACCGGAAGATGGAAGAGAGCAAGCAAGTAAGGGACGATCCGTCGGCCTCACAAGAGCTCAAAACGCATCAGGGGAGAACTGGGGGCGCTGATCAGGCACCCCTGGCTGCAATCGCCCGGGTGAGTGCTGCCAAGTCCGAAACGTGGATCTTGGTCTTGTGCTTGCGGATGTACTCCATGAAGGGAGTATTGACCTGCGGCACGAACGAGGAGACGGGTTCCCAGGTGTCGTGGGACGGCCCATAGCCTCGCCAACGAACCTTGAACTCCAGACCTCCTGGTGCCGAGGCTTTCGGATGCTGAGCCAGGATCTTCTCGACTGTATAGTCGTCCTGCTCCGCATAATCGTCGTCCGAGTCAGCCTCATTTGCGGCGTAGCTCAGGGACACATGTTGGCCACGGAGGTCGGGTTCCCGCACACGGAGCTGACTCTCCTGGCGCTCCCGGAACTGTCCGTGACCCACCTTGATGCGGTAGGTGTCCTCACCAATCCTGCGGACCACCTCGCCGGGTGTGAACCAGGTCTTGGTGCGGTGGGTGCCCATGGGGCGGGGTCTGATCACCCACACCGGGTCTCCCACCCTGAACTTCTGCGCTGTCGAGCTCGGGGCGGACTTCTGACGCTCAGCATGCTCCTTCTCCAGTTGCTGGCGGATGTCGCGCGCCGTTTGCTCTTGCCGCGCGAAGAACTCCTTGGCGTCCATAGCCATGCCATCACCAGACAAGGGAAGTCCCCTACCCAGGGGGTCCCTGCCGAACAGAATCTGGTGAGGGGACAAACCGCCCGGAGTGGGGGTGTCATGATGGGCCTTCAGAGCAGGCCACATCTCCTCAAATCAGTTCCGACGTGGTTTGGTGATGTGGATCTTGCGCAGCTCCTCGAACAGCTGCCGTCCAGCCACTTCAGCACGGTCGTTAGACCGGCTGAGATAGGCGGCGCTCTTGGCATGACGTATCCCCATCAGGGAACACATAGCCTTGAACCAGCCACCAGTAAACTGGGGCCCTTGCTCACTGCAAATGGTGCGGGGGATGTCAAAGACGGTCAGCCAATGACGAATCATCATGACTGCCACTTCCTTGGCAAGCAACCCCTTTTTGCGTGCCGGAACGGCTACAACGTAGCCGCTGTGGCGGTCCACACAGAGAACCACACAGTCAAAGGTCTCCTTGCCAACGTGCACTTCGGGCATGGAGAAGACGTCCATGGCCACGCTCTCCATGGGCTGGTCAGGAACCGGGGTCCATTGGGCTTCCCCCTTGACGTTCCGGTTGTCGGGATTGCAGGCCTGACAGACCGAGCAGCCCTTCCTGACCTTCTTGATGGCGGTGTAGAGAACGATATGGTCGATCTCGAACCGACGCTGCATGTCAAGAGCTTGCTTCTTGACCCCTGGGTGCAGCATGTGGTGGTGCCAAGCTTCACAAAGCTCGAGCACCCGGGACTCCGGTACTAGCAGCTTACCATTCCGGTAGAGCTTGCCATCTTACTCGGTCAGCTCCCTTGGCCACTTCTGCCCGTCGTCAGGGTCGGTCACAGCCCTATACTCGGCCGCAAAGTCCTCAGACTTGGCGTAGTCGTCAGTCCAGTTGTCCTGGAGGCAAGACTCCGGGAAGAGGTGCTTGTCGGACTCAGCTCCATCAGGGGCGAGTACATTGACCGCTCTGCTCACCCTCGACGCGAGGGGGGCATCCGCAGCCATGACGACGAAGCATTTAACACCCTCCTCCTCCATCAGGCGCTCCATTCCGATGATCCTCTTGGCTTCAGCGGTCTCAGCCTCATCGCCATGGGCAGAGATATCCGTCATGCCCTTGCTGGCGGGATAGGCCCACCTACTGAGACAGTCCGCCACGGTGTTATCCTTTCCAGGAATATACACAACCGTGAGGTCGAACTTGGCCAAGGTCTCATGCCATCTTGCCCGTCGGGAGGCGGGACCTGAGGGGGTGTCCACGTGCTCCTTGTGCCACGACTGCAGACTCTGATGGTCAGTGCAGACGGTGACGGGATGGAGGGCTATGTACCCAGCCCATTTCCTGAGA
The DNA here is from genome assembly GCA_964036045.1 of Eutreptiella sp. 'Long Island Sound 2002'. Classification (NCBI taxonomy): domain Eukaryota; phylum Euglenozoa; class Euglenophyceae; order Eutreptiales; family Eutreptiaceae; genus Eutreptiella; species Eutreptiella sp. 'Long Island Sound 2002'. The sequence goes on from OZ038378.1 coordinate 139,194,513, forward strand.
GCCATGACGATGGCATACGCCTCCTTTTCACGGGGCGTCCACGTCCGTCTCTGGCCTTCCGCCAGGACTCGGCTCCAGAAGGCCACGGGCACGTGCCTCCCGTCGTCAAGCACTTGCTCCAACACAGCGCCAATGTCGTAGTCGGAAGCGTCGGTGCGCAGGACGAACCCTCGGTCGGGATCCACGAGGTGCAGACCCACTGCGGATAGCAGCGCCTGCTTCATCCCCTCAAAGGCACGGTCGGACTCAGGTGTCCAGACCAGAGCCTTCTTGGACCCCTTCTTGGTCTCCTCTCGGTTGCCCTTGAGCATGGTCGTCATGGGGGCTGCATACTCGGCATACATTTTGATATACCCCGAGTAGTAGTTGCAGAACCCCAGATACGCCCGTAGCTCAGAGACCGTCTTGGGCTTTTCCCAGTGCTCAATCGCAGCCACCTTGCCAGGTATGGGCTTTCGCTGCCCTTTCCCGGCCACGTGGCCAGCGAAGACCACCTCGCTTACTGCAATGGTGGCCTTGGCACTGCTGCCCGTGAGTTTGTGCCGAACCAGAACGTCCAGCACTCGAGTGAGGTCCCTCTCATGTGCCTCCAGGAGCTCCTCGTAGCTCATGCTGGGGTCCCCGGACGCGATGATCACGTCGTCCACGAAGGGGTCCGCACAGTCGCGCAGCGGCTCAAGCAGGTTCTCCAGCATCCGCTGAAAAGCCGCATTGCCGTTGGTAACGCCCATGGGCATCACCTTCCACTGGAGAGGTCCAAGTGGGGTGCTCATGGCTGTGCAGGCACGGGACTCCTCGGCGAGGGGCATCTGATGATAACCATGTTTCAGGTCAATCACCGTGAAGATCCTCCGCCGGTGTTGCTTTTGCAGCATGTCCTCAATGAGGGGCAGCGTATAGCTGTCGTGCTGCGTTTGGGCGTTCAGGCCGCGGTAGTCGACCACGAGCCGCCATTCACCGGCCACCTTCTTGGGGACGACGAAGCACGAAGAGGCCCATTCGGAGTGGCACGGCTCGAGCCAGCCTCTCTGGATGAAGTCACGGAGGATCTTCTCCATGGCCTCTTTCCTCTCGCCCCTCAGGGCAAACTCCCGGTGCCGATACACACGGGGGTCCTGCTTCAGTCGTATCTTGGCCTCGCCATACGGTCCACGCACCGGTGGGGGGAACACAGGTTTTCCGCTGAAGAAGGTCTCACCATACTTCTGCTTCAGCCTGGCCCTCAATGCCTGAATCTTGGGGCAATCGTCGGACTCCGCCTTGGCTTTTCCGGGCACTTGAACCACGGAGCTTACTTGAGGGGTAGCTACTCCGCTCGCTTTCGGCTCAGGTGGTCTTCCCAGGTGGCCCAAAGGGCCATCTCTGGTCTTGCCTCGGAATAGATCGCCGTAGGTGGGTGGGTTACCTCCGATTGGCTCATCCTGGCTGGATAGGTGGTCCAGCACCCTTTGCACGAAGGTGTTCCCGTCATAGGAACCAGAGACGATCGAGTCCACTTCCCACCAGGCTTTGTCCTGGCCTTGGCCCTCAAGCTGGGTTCCCCAGTCGTGAAAGGGCTGATCCATATACCCCTGAACCAGATCCCACTCCTCTTCAGTGAGGGGGTCTTCCGAATCCGATTCTTCGATGTCAACAGGGGGAACCGCAAAGCATTGCCGCCATGGCTCCGCTATGATGCGGTTGACACACACGAAGTCCGTGGTGTCGGCCTTATCAAGGCCCCCATCCACATAGTGGAATTCCGTTGGCCATCTCTGGGGTGGCATGGGCTGTCCCTTAGCGTCCTGATAGACACTCTCTCCAGCCGGTAGGACGACCTTGTTTAAGGTCATGTTGGTCAATGAGGCTACCCAATGTCGGGTACTTTCCTCCTCGGTGCATCCCATAGGAACAACCAGCACTGCCTTGGAGCGGTCCTTGCGAATCTTCGCTATCGCTCTTGGAATGTCGCAACGGGGGCAATGGATCCACATCAATCCCTGATGCGGACCCCAGTGCTTCTTCCACGCGGAGTCCTGTGCGCTCCAGTACTTCTCACACACCCGAAGATGGGCGGAGGTTCCTGAAGAGAACGCATCCAGGGCCAGATCCGAAGCTCCCAAGTCCGCGACAACTCGGTTCGCCACTTCCGGCCTTACGCCGTACTCCTGGTTTGCAGGACCAGTTGGCTCAGTGTCCAGCGCGGCCACTTCGAGCTGATTGCGTTCGGGGTGGATCCATTGGCATTCCACATGGTGCTCAGGTGACGAAAGCCACGAGAGCTGGTCGTCCTGGTACAGGGTCATGGAGGCCTGGGCCGGGAGGACGCCGGAGTCCGTCTCCATCATGAAGTCGTAACCGACGATCATGTCCCAGTCCATCTCGGCCTCGTAGAAGCGACCGTGCAGGAGGATTTCCTTGCCGAGGTCTGGGCGGCTCAGCTCACGATGGTTCACGAACTGCAGCCCAATGGCCGCTTCTTTCGTGCCTCCCACCATGTACTGGCCGTTCGCCACCTTCAGCCTGACAGGTTTCCGACTGTCGGTCAGACACTCTGGTGGAAGTAGGCCAGCCTTGACCAAGCTGACTTGAGCTCCCGTGTCGACCAACACGTCGAAAACTTTTCCACTTCCCCGCATAAGGCACGGACCTTAAGATGCAACTGCCGCTCGCGACCGACACGGCGCACGGCGTGCAAACTCAGGATCTCCGGCCGTTCCAGAAGCTCAACAAGCGACTGGTGCAGGTCGTGGACAATGGGCTCAGGCTGCCCATGTGCAGCATCCAGCTGCGGTCCGGGTGATCCTCCGATACTCTCGGATAGATCCTGTAGTACATCAAACACATTCTTGGTCGCGAAGGACGGACGGGTGCAAGGGTTCGTGCCTTCACTTGCCCTCACCCCGCCTCCGCGACTGGATGCCGGACCGGGCCTTCCGCCCGCGGCAGTCCCTTTGTGCTTATCGACTCCCGACTGGGATGGTTCGGCGCTTCCCACGTCACCATCCTGCGACCGCCCTAGCTGGGGCCCTTGGCTGCAGGGGCTCCGCTAGGGGGCGTCGGTTGTGGAGGAAGGGGTGTTCTCCTCCGCATCAACCTCGTTGACGCCCTTCTTCCCTCCCCCTTTCTTACCCTTGTTCTTGTCCTTGTCCTTGTTCTGGTCATTCTGGTTGTTCTCCTTGTTCTTGTTGTCCGACCTGGGGACCCAGTTCCTCTTGATCTCCTGGATCTCCTTGGCCAACTCGGTCCCCTGCGACACCAGCTTGGAGAGCTCGTCCCTGTCCACCTCCACCTTGGCTTCCCGGATACCCGCGGGCGCACGCTTCTTCGACCCGTGCGCCTTCTTGTAAGCCTCCGTGTCGGCCTTGTGGACGGGGCATGTTCGGTGGTCATGGTTGAAGCCTTTCTTCCTCCCATTACACACGAAAGAGCCCTGAGGGTGAGCTCGTATGAACTCCCCAAAGGACAGCGGAGGGTCGCCAATGCGGCGAGGGTCCCTCTTCTCCTGCTTCCTCCAACCCTGCTGCAGGGGCTTCCAGTTTCCCGGTTTGCTCCCCGCGCTCAGGTTTTTGGCGACGAAGGCACAAACGGCCACCTCGGCGGGCTCATCGTCGTCGTCATCGTCGACGAGAGTCTCATCGCCGCCGGCTCCCGTTGGGTCCATGGCAGCTTGCCACTCTGCAACAAGGGAACGAAAGTATGTACAGCAACACATCAGGATATGTACACATGGGGTTAAGACTGGACTGGGGTAAGGGCATCACAGGACAACAGACACTCTATCCCAACTTGTATCCCAATCCCAGGTCCGACCCTCTCAGTGGCTGGTGGGGGCGGGGGCTCAAACACAACCCATGCCCTGCTCAGTCCGGACCCTGAAACCCTGCCAATAGGGGAGGTGTTCTGCCCAGCCACAGGCGAGTTCCTGGGAACCAAGGCGCTCCAAGGCCAACAGACAGTAGCTTCCTATGCTCCCTTAACGGCAGGTCCGAACTCCTCTCTGAGCCAGTGATATGGCCCCGCCACTATCACCCAGGAGTTGGTAGCTGAAAATGGGCTGTTTCAGCCCAAACTGAAATTAACTCAAAAATCCCCAAAATTGACCCCTGGTCCGGACCCGTTAGAGGTAGGGACGAGGCAACTGATCCTATGCCCTTTGAGTACGAACTCCCTGGAGCCTTCGCCCAACCTGTTTCCCTCTGAGGTCCCAGCATCAGGGCACCACGTGTTCGTCAAGTGGGGTCATGATGCCAAAATCACCAAAATTGGCCTCATTCCCACGCGTGGCTCGCCCGGCCAGGGCAAGGCCAATGGTCCACAGGGTGGGAGGCAGGACCTAGGGCCTATATCTGAGTGTACAACTTGGAGTTAGGTCCGGGCTCTCTATGGGCTTAGAGAAATGGGGCCGCCAATTGACCACACGGAAGGGGGAAATTGGGGTCCCAAAATGGGGTCATTTTGGCTGCTCGAAAGGAACCAAAATTCAGGGGTGCTCCCAATAGTATATCTCCACGCCGGGTTGGAGATCCGATCCGCCATTCCATACGCGATCCACCGGGAGTCCAACAGAGACTCCCGTGCTCTTGGCTCCCAAAGATCTCCATGCCACTCCGCGTGGTGTTGATCCCAATTGGGTCCACAAATGCCAAAATGGTAAAATTGCCCACACTCACTTTGGGCTAGCGCCTTAACGAAGGTTGCTCCGCTTCGCCCACGTGGTGTGTGAACCATGGGGACCATTATGCATAACACCCATGTCATATATGGTCCATTGGTCCATGCGTCCGGCGTGCACGGGTGGGCTCAACATAGTGCACGGCGGGCAGCAAAAGTGGAAAATTGCTCAAAATGACCAAAAATGCGCACACTCATGGTTAGGGCAAATGAGGCACATGCCCGACTTGGACCGGAGTGTGCCATAGGATTGGTATCAAGTCATATGTGTCCAACATATCTTTTGGGCGTCGCCCAACTCCTCCGGTATTGGGAATGGCAGGGTCGCCAAGTGAGCCCGTGATTTGGGATAGTCCCAAATTGCCAACATGGCAGCCACGGTATGCCAAGCCCAAGAGGAGTTATTCGCCGGGTCCAAGATATGTTGGGCACCGAAGTATGTACCCCCATAACATACTTGGGTCATGATGTCAATTGGGCGCAACGTTGAGATACACGGTCGCCACTTGACATCATGACGGGCCAAAAAAGGCAAAATTCGCACGAAGATACACAAAAGTGCCTTGAAGGGCGCACAATTATATTATAATATCTTCGGCTTGGATCGTGCAATCAACTAATCCTTCTAAACACAATGACTTGACACCAATGACCTTCGCTCCCACATATGTGCTCCACTTGGGGCGCCTTGAAAGGTTACGAGCGCTACTTCCCAAGCGGGCACATGAAATTATGGGAAATTGCAAAACACATGCCTTGCTCCCAACGCATCGCTTCGGGATCGCCACACAAGCTTTCCTTTACGAAGGTTAGGCTTGCAATTGATCGTGGGGACAATGGAGAAGGAGCTTGCACAATATGAGGTCCATTGACGGGTTTGGCTTGGAGCGATGGACCCGCCAAATGGGCACGTAACACGACACAAGGCACATACTCCATATTGCCCAAAGAGGTAGCTCCCCCCACGATATGTCATGCCCCTCCAAGGGCATAACTTTGTGTCAATCGCTCATAGGAACTCAAGGAGAGTTCCTATGCAACACCAACACTCGCGCGCTACACTCGAAAGTTATCTTAACACACGCAATATCATGGCCATAGAGTTACAACGCAAACTCTACCCTCTTGACCATGATCCATTACACTAGCGCGCACGTGTGGAGACGCAAGGCATATGATGCTTCCCAAATTACGTCGGGAGTATTGTGAATACATCCCACGTTTTCTTATTGTCATTCCTCGCAAGCAACACGAGATATGACCTTCACAAGTGGCCTCACGAATCAACTTTGTTTTGCCCATATCTTTAAGACAAATGGAGGGCAGGATAAAAGGAAAGTTGATTCGTGCATAGGGAAGCACGTAGGTCCACTCGAAAGAGGTCAAGTCAAGTGCGGGGATGTCGAAGTCGAATATCCGATTTCGACATCCTGAAAAATTCGGATTAAGGTTGCGAGTGTAAGATGTGAAAATTGCGGATGCATCAACGCAATTCCTGTAGACTTTAGAGCCTTCGTCACGGATAGCGTTAAAATTTCCATTATAAACAGTTAAAATGGCGGTTACGGTAAAGTCGCGATCCAACCGCCAGCAGTCAAAACAGTGAGTATCAGAACGGAAGCGTAAAAATTGACGGAAACAATATGAAAATAAAACCCTGTTGATTCCTGATATTCTGATATATAAATCTCCGCTGGCGGTGCATCGGTTGCCGATGCTGGGCTTTACGGCACGGAACACGCTCCTGCCGGGCTCGCACCGGGCGTCAACGGGCGCCTTCCGTACATGGGGTTAGTGGACCGGAGACCGGTCTTCCCTTCCGTACATGGGGTTAGTGGACCGGAGACCGGTTGTATGCCCTAACCTAGCCATGGGGTTCTGGGTACCGCTTCAGTACTCGATGCCAGTCCTGTGGTGAGTGTGCCAAGGACTGCTCCTGTCGACGCCAGATTTCGTCGCTGGAAGACAGGGTGAAGGAGCTGAAGAAGGCTGCCAAGGAGAAAAAGCGGGATGACGACAGCAAGTTGAAGGAGATGGAGCAGAAGCTGGAAAAATTGACCAATCTGGTGCAAAATCTGAGCACTACTGGGCTCACTGGACCAGCGCCTACAATGGCAAGTTACCAAGCTCCTACCTCCTCAGCTGCACCTGCACCCACGCCTTACGGCGTTCCACATTCTCCGGCACCCCCAGCTTTTACTGGCCCACTCCCAGCTTTTACTGGAAATTCTGGTATTCCCCCTACTGGAATTACAAGTCCTATTGGCTTCAATCTGGGTACTGAAGGAGGAGAATCTTCGTCAGAGAGGTCTATACTGTCTGTTGGTACCATTGGTGATATTGATGGAGAAGCAAGGACCACCGTGAAGGAGAGACCAATAGCCTTGAAGAGAAAAAGGCAAGGAGAAGAAGGAAAATGAAGCCAAAACGAAGGAAAAACAGAAGGAAATGAAGGAGATGAGGTATCATCAAGCACAGTCAACGCCATTTGTACAGCCTACTGTGGATCAGGCGTTGCTGGCGGCCGCAATTGCTCAAGCACAGGCAATGGGAGGCGCCGCCGTCAACCAAGTTTTTGTCAATCCTGTTGGCACATCCAGAGGTTTCAACCTGAACCACCTGCTCAATCCCTTGCACATGAGGCTTAGAGTTTCAGTGATGAAGCAGCCCAAGTTCTCAGGACACCCAAACTACTGGGCGTCCTTCGAAAGACAATTCATGGTTTGGCTGCAGACGGAGAAACTGGACAAGGAACTCTGGATTCTCGGGTTGATGGACTGTTTGACTGGCAAACTCAGGGAAAGTACATATAATCTTTATGTGGAAAGGCAGAATCAAGGAGATCCCCTGACTTATGAAGAGCTTTGGCAAAGTCTCAAAAAGAGAGGCTCTCGACTCCCTGAGGATCATTACAGGAACCGTCTTGAGAACTTCAGGGCGATCAAGAAATTGTTTCTTGAAGGAATCCAAATAGAAAGGCAGGATTGGGAGTTTTTGGTGCAGGAGGCGGAGAACTCGGGAGAAGGCCTTTCTGAAGGCGAGATGAAGAGGATTCTCCTGAGCAAGCTCACGCCGGAGACCAAGCAGAAGATCAGGGACTCCCAGGCGGACCAAAAGGTCCTGGGCAACTGGGTTGAAGTCCGAGGATTGCCGGAGACTATGGGAAAAATGGCAGTTCGTGAGTTGCTACACTCTATCAGTGCTACGGGATTGAAAGACATCACCATTCGTGAGGGCAGATGGAGAGTTGGTTTTCATGATTCTGAACAATCGGAGTTTTTCTGTAGCATGGTGGATGGAAAAGTGAAGTATAAGGGGCCAGTTTTGAAGGTGCGGCCGTGGATCTTCTCGTATGGAGTCGAGCAGATCTGGGACCAACTTGAAAAGTATGCAAACTTAGAACGCCAGAAGTCACAGGACGCACAAGGCTTCGGAGGTAAGGTCGGTGCCATTGGTGAGAAGGGATGCTCCGTGTGCATTGCCCTTGGAAAGGAAGGTCGAGCAGCGACTCACACGACCGCAGATCACAGGTGGACGCCCTCAGATATCAAGACAATTCAGTCCAAAATGGATGGAAAGAGAAATTTTCCCGAAAATCCCCAGCAGGATGGAGCACGAGATGCTGACCAGCATGGAAGGGGAAAGAGTAAAGGGCAGTCCAAAGGAAAGAACAGGGATTGGACACCAAAAGATTACTCGCAGCAAGGCGGAGATCCAAGCGGCTCAAGATGGACCGATGCTGGTGGAAAATCTGGCGGAAAATCTGGCGAAAAGAGTGGAAAGGGACAAGGAAAGTCCGGGAATCAAGAGGATTCCAAGGTGAATGGCAACCCCCTGTATACGGAGACGCCAGCAAACAAGACCTTCGGCAGCAACAAGGATACTGGAGGTCGAGGCAAGGGCAGTTCCAACACTTCCAACAACAAAGGCCAAGGAGGTAAGAAAGGTGGTGGTGGAAAGTCATTTGGTGGTCGTGGAGGTGGAAAAGGAGTCAATGCCGTTGAAGCAGGGGAAGAATGGGTTGACGAAGGACAAGTACAGGACGTGCAGCCGAACGTCGAAGAAGAATGGCAATAGGGAAGCCAACTTGACCCAAATCCAAACATTGGTGTTGAGTGGCAGGAAACAAAGCCCATCAGGGTAGTTGGGGCGGTGGATGGACGCTGCTGGGATCGGCTGGCGAGTTCCTCCGGCCTCCTCTACCCTGCCTGGGTCCTCAGCGCTGTCCGGCGGGGCAAGCAGCGCCAGTTTGTCTGCTGGATCCAGGTCAGGACGACAGATGGTAAGGTTAAACTTGCCAAATGTCTGATTGACAATGGTTCAGAGGTCAATCTGGTGAGGAGAGGCTTTCCGCAGGGGGACGAGGCGAAGATGTCCTCGACACCTGTCCAGCTGGAGGGAGTGAGCGGACATCCCCTTGAAGGTGGCGACAGAGAGGCAGAGTTGGCGGTCAGATTGGTGAAACAATCTGTCTGGAGCGTGGAGGAGACAGTGACGGATGAGTGGTTTTCTGGAAAATTCTATGAAGCCACCATAAAGTCTGATTTATTCTCGGGTCAACCATGGCTTCACGCTCACCGTGTGTCGCCCATGGGACACAGGACATGCTTCCTCCAGGATCCGTCGACCAGCGACCCGTCCGACTTGTATTATCTGCACCCATACACCAAGAGTATACACCAATTCAAGGAGCGAAATAAGCTGCATATTCAGGGAGATGGGCAGGAATGGACAGGGAATCAAGAAGAATTCGACGAAGGAAAGGTGGAATCATTGAACTGCAAGAAGTGGAAGTCAGTCGACGAATGGCGGGACATTCTTGTGGATTTCTTCGAAAAGAACCACAATTTTCGTCCGCAAGTTGATGCCTTTGCAAAAAACAGAAATAAAAGATTTCCAAAGTTCTACGACGATGCCTGGAGTGAGGACGGGTCTGAACCTATGTGGATCAATCCGCCCTTCGACGTTTTTCCTCGTCTGGTGCAGAAGCTGAAGCAATCCGGCGCAAAGGCGATTTTAATTGTCCCCAACCGGCCAAAACAATCTTGGTTCAGGGACATAATGGACATTTCAATCGACATTGTCGAGCTACCTCACAAGGGAGTGAAGCTGTATTGCGAAGACAATGGCAAGCCCTTGCCACAGCGTTCGTCGAGCACGTTGGCGTGCTTAGTTGACGGGAATCTGGGAGATTATTGGCGAGATGACAGTGAAATGGGAACAGAAGAGGTCATCTCAAATTCCTCAGGAATCGACGAAATTGAGGTTGATCGAGACGATCGAGAGCGGAATCCCGACATATCGTCGCGGAAGGAGGGAAGGACAATCGGCGTCCCTCAAGAGAACGCCTCCATCCATTCCAATTCGTCCCCATCAGACAAGAGTCAAGCCAAAAATGTCAAGATTTCAAGCAAGAATGACGACAAATTTCCAAGATTTTCACCTGAATTGACAGGAATGCAGCTGAATTCGTCCGACCATCCCTTCAAGACATTTGTGGACCCCCTTAATTGGTGGGATCCCACAGAGGAGCGAGCTCAGGTGAGCTTCATCCGCCAACAATGCGACCAAGAAGTTTGGAATGAAGTGGCCAAGAATATGAGACCACGACCAACAATTCGCAAATTGGTGGACAAAATGTCGGTGATTAAATGTGGGAATCAGGTCGACGGAGACAAGATATCTGCGAGAAGGGACGCAGTGTTCGAAGATTATAAAGATGACGTGCTGAGTGGGAAGTTGTGGAAAAACCCCCCAATTCGATGTGAAAATGGGGAAGCCAATATTGAGATAATCCAAGGCTCAAAGGTGCACAAACAACGTCCATTCTACCTTCACGGCACCAAAGCAGATGCCCTGCGAAAGATTATTGAGCGCAATCTCTATGAGTTCGGTTGGTTGTAGTGCTGCATGAGTTCTGAGTGGTGTTCAGCACCATTTACTGTGCCAAAACCCCCACCTGCTGACCAATCCAGCATAGATGCTTGGCGTCTAGTGGTGGATTACAGAGCTCTGAATGCCGCCGCGGTACCTGACGCGCATCCCCTTCCTTTAATCGAGAAGGAGATCGCCGCGAGAGCCAAAGGTAAGCTCTTTACTGTGTTGGATTTACGCCATGGCTTTCACCAAATGCCACTTCGAAAGGAGGATAGGCATTTGACGGCAATGTGCACGCCCTGTGGCACTGTCCAGTGGACTGTACTGCCGACGGGTCTGAAGAATGCGCCGTAGATGTTCCAGAATATGATGGAGACTAATTTTTTTCAGAAGCACAAGTCTCTGGACTTACAAGAATTCTGCAGCATCTACATTGACGACCTTCTGATTGCCACGCCGTTGGGAAACAACTTTGATGAGTGCCTGAAGTTACACGAAGAACAAGTCCGCAAAGTTCTCGAAGTCCTTCGACAAGAGAAGCTCGTGTGTGGACCCAAAAAGGGCAAAATGTTCCTCCAGAGTGTGGAATTTTGTGGCTCTGTCTTGGAAGATGGGACAAGAAGACCGGCCCCAGGGAAAATGGCTGCCCTGCAGCTATGGGAAAGGCCTAAAACCATCACGCAGCTTCGTGCCTTTTTAGGCTGCTGCAATTATTACCACGAGTTCCTTCCCCTCTACGCCAAGTTCTCTGGTACATTGACACAGTTACTCAAGGTTGGCAAAATAGAAGGAAAGAAGGGATCTCAAGTCAAGCCCAAGTGGACGCCAGAATGTGAAGAGGCCTTTACTGGTCTCAGAGAAGCACTGGCAAATGTGGTTACATTAAGGACTCTGTGGTTGGATGGAAGACCTTTTTATATTCGTACAGACGCCAGTCGTTACGCCATTGGTGCTACGATCGAACAAGTCGATGACAAAGGTCACCACCATCCTCTGGCTTACACCAAGACAGCGAAATTGGAGTCCAAGGGAACAAGAAGCCTACGCAATCCTTTGTGCCTTACGGCGTTATGAAGGTTGGATCTTGGGCCATCGCGTTGAGGTACTGACTGACCACAAGTCACTGGAGAGCTGGAGGACAGAACATGTGGATACCCCTGGTGGACCAGCTTGGAGGAGAGGCCGTTGGCATGAAACTCTCAGCAGATTTGACCTCCACGTGACGTACATTCCAGGGCGCTACAATACAGTGGTGCACGCCCTGAGTCGCTGGGCCTACCCAGCCTCAGAGGCTTACTCTGAAGTGAGTTTTCATGGAACAGCGACGGATAAAGCCGAAGTGATCGAGTTTGATAAGGAGGAACAAGCCCTGATCAAGAAACATTGTCTTCAATGTTCGATTAAGAATCGGATGAAGGTTGAATTGGTCAGATGCAAGGAGATTACAAAGGCAGATCAGACTGAAAGGGTTAACTCTGACTCTGAGTCGTCGCTGCCGCTCCTGAATGTGTTTCCAGTGACAAGATCCAAGGCGAAATCTACGCTCCCTCCACAACAAAAGGACAAGGAAACTTCCTTCCTCTATGTGGATTGGACGAAGATGTACAAGGAGGACAGGTTCTTTGGGTCTGTATACCACAAGTTGAAAGGGGACAAGCCTTACGACTTTGAAGAGACGTCTGATTTCAAGATCCAAGGCGACAAGTTATTTTGGCAAGGACGGATTTGTGTTCCTGATTGTATAATTGACCAATATGTCAAACATTGGCATCGGAATGAGACATCCCACGGACACTCCCGTGTGCTGGAGCAGGAGCTACGACACAGAGTGTACACACGGGACCTCAAGAGTGCCTGTGAGCGAGTTGCCAAAGGATGCAAGCAATGTCAGACGAACATCCCCGAGAATCAAAAGGCAGAAGGATTATTGAAGGGACTGCCAATTCCTGAGAGGTTGTTCGACAAGGTGACGGCGGATGTCTTCGAGTTGGGACAAATCCAAGAGGAATGTCTCTACACGAGGAAGCCAATTGATGGGGTTTTGTCAATTCAAGACCGCCACAGTGGCTACATCCAGGTCCTCCCTTGCAACACGAAGCATCTCACCTCTGAAATGGCTGCCAAGTGGACTGCAAGTCAGTGGATGAGTAACTGGGATGTTCCCAGTGAAATTCTGACGGACAGTGGGAAGGAGTTCATTGGGACTTGGTGGGAGAACATGTGTGCTCTATTGGGAGTTCATCATCTTCGTGCCCGAGTCTACGACCATCGAGCCCTCCCTGCTGAACGCGCTGGAAGAATTCTTGTCAACATTCAGAGAAAATTCCTGGCGACTGAAAAAGACTACAATTGGTTGGAGACAATTTACTGTGTCTTGAGGAGATACCATCGGACCAAGAACTACACTCGATTAAGTCCGAATGAGCTTGTTTTTGGTCGTGAGAAGATGGGTCCAGGACCAGTGATGTATCATCCAAGGCAGTGCTACGACGCCTCACAATGGTTTGAGAGGATCAAGGATTTAGAGTCCAAGTGGATCCAAGCCAAAGTGGAGAGTCAAGCAGATTGGTTGAAATTCAAAAATCAGTCGAGAACACAAGGAAAGTCCTTCGAGAAAGGCCAGCAAGTTTGGCTTCGTAAGTCAGACGAGACCCTGAAGGACGACAACAAATTGTTACCTTTGTGGGAAGGCCCATTCCAAGTCAGTGGTCAACTAAGTGAGACTACATTCAACCTTGAGGTTGAACCGGGCAGACATCAAGAAGTACATCGGGACCGTTTGAAGGCCGAAGTACCCTGCCCCAAAGGAAAGTTCAAGCCTCTCTATTGGACTTCGAAGTACCTGAGCGACAGAAAGATGGTCACCAGCAGTTTTGAGTTGGAGAAGATCCTTGATTACAAGAAAAATGCTCGAAACAAGTGGTACTTTCTGTGCAGATGGAAAGGATTTGGTCCAGAAGAAGACAAATGGGAGCCAGCTTCAAGCTTTATCCATGGGTATACGGACACTTAAATCAAGTTCATGAAGAAGCACCCTGAGATTGACCGTGAGCTCTCGCTGATCAAAGATTGTGTCACCAAGGAAGACTTACAAGCACAAGAAGAAGCTCCAATCGTAGCAGAATCCATTCGAGACAAGATCTGATCAGAATTTAAATCGCCGAAACTTTCAAAAAGGTTTACGGTCTACATATACCCTTGGCACTGGGGCAAAACAGTCCTGGCGCATCGTCTATGTGGTTCGATGAACAGATGATGGGACATTCTGGGATCATCCTCGTCATTCTGTCCATCATTCTCATCATGGTCATCATGTGAATCATGTGCTTCATCGTAGATGATTCCCATCGGAAGTTCCGAAAGGCCTTTATCCTCAACCACGACAACACTCTCGTGTTTTGCTGTCGACTGGGCCCTCTACTCGCCTTGGGAAGGACTCGTTCGAGTTCGTGCTCATTTCAGAGATTCTAGCACATGACTAAGTCTGATGCAGTTCATGTGTTTGACGGATCTGCTGGGAATATTATTTCAATCAGCTCTTGCATTGAGACTGTTGGTTTGTTTTCCAATCGACCGCTGTCAAAGGGCTTATTAGGACCAAGTGAGGACGATGGTGTTCTTACTTGTGTTGACTCGCTGCTCATCTGTGGATTGTGTTGGAATCCCCCTCAGAATCAGCTCAAATTTGGCAAATTCCTGGTACCAAGCATTGGATGCTTATACATTCTGGAACTATAATGAGTCAATTACCCCTTCTGGCTCATACTGGATTAAACATGAAGCCCTGGAGACAATACTGACAGTGTGGTGATCACTCACTGGGTTTTCTTGGCTATCATTACTTACATGATTGAATTTCAATCATGGGAATCATCATCATCAGGAGGATTTGACCTGGATTGGCTATGAATGAGAACTGGATTTCCGTTCAGCACAACACACAGTATCTATCGACAATGAATTGGACCTATATTGGCTTGCTGTAGACTTCGCCGTCTTCAATCTGTGTGCGATTCACTGATTTTGGTCTCAATTCAGTCACATTTTGTACCATAATCTGGCATCTGGTCTCATGACTGCAAATGACACCGACCAGTTTCATTTATCTTGGACTCCATGAAGGGATACCCTATTTTTTGGACGCTCGACGACATGGGGACACTCGTTTTCTGTTTTCTGGCAGTGGGATGTCACATCCTGATTTCATCATGGATCATGGATCTTGATCGTGCATGTACATTCTTCACTCAGACTTTCAATTTTCGATTTTTCGAGCTTGATCGAAGCTATTTCTGTGTGCCCTAAGGTACCTATGCGTTTCATTCAAGTCGATGGGCATCGCGAAACACAGATCTCAGCACAATTTTGCTCAATTCAGCTCATTTTCTTGCATTTTGTCACAGATTAGTCGGTTTTTGGTCACTTTTGCCGTTTCTTTCACTTCACTTGACCCAGCCTGACATACTGGCGTATGTTTTCAGAGGGGGAGTGTAACGGCAGCAGTGACAGCACTCAATTTATACATCAATGTGATCAGAAATTCAATGATTCTCAGATGTACATTAGTGCAGTAAATTTTCCGCTTGTTTTCATGTTTTCCGTTCGCCGCCAGATGTCGCCTGTGAGCGCGCGTCGAGTCGCATTTGTCTTTCGTGATTTCCCAATCGGATTTACCTAAATTATTTCGAATGATTACACGTTGAGTCATTATGTGCGATGGATGCACAATGAGATTCTATGTCTGCTCCATTTTTGTAGACCGGGTTTTTCTGACTATTCATATTCCACCATGGAGTTCAATGGGCTCACAAGTGCTCTACATATGTCGCTCCCAGAGGGTGGATATGGGTCTGAAGAGGGTCAGTTGGGTTCGGAGATATCAGGGGCAGTGTCGGGGGTTACGACCTCTGGGGCATCAAGGCTACAGGCTTCGCAGTTACAAGAAAGATCCGCCACTATGCAGCGGTTACATTCTTCCGCCGTTGCTTTCCTTTTTTTTCCCAAACAGGTCAGCGTGATTTTCCGCCGTTGCTTTCTTTCTTTTTCCTAAACAGGTCAGCGTAGACAGCAATCGGTGAGTTGCAGTGTGGTTAACAAAACAAACAAGATGAGCACAAGAATATGCAGATGCAGGGCAAAATGCGGAGTAACCTGTGTAGCGTGTCCCTACCTGCTACCAATGTGTTAAAGCCTTATTCTCAACTAACCTTCAAAACACAAAGACGTGACAAGGCACAACAATACCCTGCTCAGTGATACAGTATTGGCGCAGGTCACTCCGTCAGAGTGTTCGGATATATACCGGAATATTTGAGGGCGCGTGGGCCGGATATTTGTTTTCAATGAAAATGAAATTGTGAATATGCCTGCCATTATGAGCAAGATCAAAGAGTGGCACATGGCGCGCTAGCATCAATCTGCGGCACACAAATGGCCAAAATACAAACAGTATGAGCTGGAATGACAGGTAGCGATGGTTCTCATCGAATCCGCAACGTCGAAATTGACATGACAAATCTAATCATGCATCATGATGCTTCATGCAAATCATGGATCATGATTCCCAACACATATACACATGCTGAGCAGAATGAGGAACATACAGAAAATGGTCAGTCCACTACACCGCGCACACCAAGGTGATTTGTCTCAAAACATGCTTTTAGAATTCACCGACGACTTCGGAAAACTCTATCCCGGAGATAAGCATTCGTTGCAACATCGGTTGCGGTGTGCTTGCCATTTGTTTGGAAAAGCTCCCTTGCGAGCCCAAAGAGAAGAAACTCGTGAGCATCATATGTGCCCCTGCTCTACTTACGGTAGGTCAACGTTTGTGATGTCCCTTGGGTGGAGCACAAAACTTCACTTGGACGCACTGCTTGTGTATCACCCCTACTCGCGTGGTTTGTTGCCGAGAAAGAGGCACCATAACCAGCCACCTCCACGCATAGCAGGGCGCAGGGTGTTAGTTGTTGTAGCTGCCTCAGCACCAACTCGCACCACGTATCTTCTTTCACCTCTTCTCTGCCGTTTGGGGTCGGCACGTCTACTGTTGCTCCATAAAGATATGCCAAGCGTGGCTAGAATTGGCACAATCGTCTACAGGCTTCTCCTTTGGCCGCTGAGGGCGTTGGCTAGAAACGGAGCATCAGGAGAACACACAGGACAACTGCCGCAGAGCAAGAGATACTGGAGCCAGCCCCAAATTGGCGATCCCCACCAGAGCCCGCCCCGTCAACCCGGTCTGTAATAGGTCTTGCCGTAACGACGATACGAAGCTCACGCAGTAACAGCTCGGCCTCACTCAGACTAGGAAAGGATGCAATCGGTCATGATCACACCATTCACTTCCAGTTTCTTGCTCAGCATCTCCACATTGCTTCCGAACCCTCACATCTTTTCTGTGTAAATGGTCATTCCACACCAGCCGAAACCCACAAACAGATGGCCCCTGACGATCCAAAAAGTGTGGAAATCGCATCATCATAAACATCCTATGCATGCATCAACACTAACCAATTGGTGAATCGGCAAAAGAACCATGACCGGGTGGGCGCTGCACTCTCCACATCCACCCCGTAAACCCGTTGCACCCCTAATCAGCATCATGTGCAGAGAGAAACAAATACTTTTCTTTATGGTTCCCCTTTCACAATTTCCAAAATCAATTGCCTTCAGCAAGGCACCTCGAAGAGGGGAGAGGTGCGAGAGGGCAGTTTAAGCAGTGAGGAGACGCATCCTAGGGCAGAGACGCTATGGCACGGGGGGTTGGCATGCATTGTCACCAAATGAAGCCCCCTTGAGAGCACCCCCCACCCCACACCCAAATAGGGTGAAAAACACATGAAGAGGGCCAAAAACATGCTTTACATAGAATATTTGATCATTTTGGATGGTCAAAGTATCAAACAAAGCAGTTTCGGAAATCTCCATTTTTGAGCTGCCGAGGCCGGAAAACTCCATAAGCAGGTTGTGCCCTGGACCCCCTGGTACCCCCCCCTCCACGCCCAAATAGGGTGAAAAACACACTAACAGGGTCTAAAACATGCTTTACATAGCATATTTCATCATTGTAAGTGGTCACAATATCAGAAAATATTTGCAAAAATTTTCCATTTTTGACCCGTAGAGGATGGAAAACTGCTTTAGCATTTTCTGCACACCCCAAAGGCCATTGAGTCACCTACAAACAGCACAACATTTTGAAGCTTTTGAGGGGCCCATGGAGCGGGCTAGATGAACCCAGTGGCCACTACATGGGTCCCCATGGAAGCTCAAGCACCCATATTGTCACCAAATGATCACCCAAACCCATCCTAGGGGCAACAGAAGGGTTTCGGAAAAGGTGGAAATGTGAAAAACTTTCAATTGTCACTAAATAGCTTACGCAGCAGCAGTTTTGGGGCTTTCGGAGGGCCCATGGCACGAGCTACATAAGCCTAGTAGCCGGTACATGGGTCCCCACGGGTGCTCAAGTACCCGTATTGTCACCAAATGATCACCCAAACCAATCCTAGGGGAAACGGAAGGTAGTCATGAAAAATCAAATTTCAAAGAACCTTCACGTGCCGCTAAACAGCCTATCCAGCGTGAAAACGGCTAAGTCCTCATTGGCGAGGAGGGGCCATATAGGGGGGTTGACTGGGCATACTCGGAGTTGGGACCCGGGACCCCCGCCATGGGTCAGGGGGTCCACATACAAGATCAAAGTTCTTCAAGACCCAGGTGCAAATACACACACAGCGGCCACAAGACACAAAGAAGTTCTGACCCCCCCCACCTTCCCCCCTAAAAAAGGTACCCCGGTGCGGGGGGGGGGGGGTGCGGGGGTCAAAATCCAAAAAATCATTGGGGGATCATTTTTGGTCCTAAGATGATGATTTTTCAGGGGGTTAGATGTCAGAAACCATACATTGGGGTATGCTACGCGTGCAACCCCAAAAAAGGTGGGTATACGATGCTCGCAGCTGCGCTTGATCTAACAACCTCTGTTCAAGGTGATTTCCTGGAATTGTGATATACTCTCCACTGGTGGCGCACACCGGTTGTCGGCTGCAGGGCGCCCGGTTCCGAGGTCTCCGCAGTGCGAGCACGTTGCCTCCACCGCCATTTCCTAAGGCACCTTGACAAGCAATTCAGGCAGGAGGAGGCTGCAGGATATCACGTTTTCCTCTATTGCACAACATTCCCAGCAAGAGTACGGTGGGACAGTACTTCTGGCGTGTGCGATTCCCGAGGCGGCACTGCCTCGGACATAGAAGCCACTTGGGCGGGTGGGCGGGAGGAACAGAGAAAAGAGGGCACAAACGAATTCGACTGAAGAGCAGGGGGAGGGATATTACATCCTGACTGCCACCCCCGTCCGCCCTACTCCGACGCAGAAAACTTCCGTTCCTGCGGAACTACAGTTCCGTGGTCTCCGCAGTGCGACCGCGTTGCCTCCAGCGCCATTCCCTGAGGCACCCTGATAAGCAATTCAGGCAGGAGGAGGCCGCAAGATTTCCTTCTTCTGCACTACAGCTAGCGAATGGGAGCCCTGTTAGAACTCCGCCGGAACTCTGCTCTATCCTGCCACCCTGACGGAAGGTCGAGACGGGGAAAAACCACCAAACTGCCCCGGATTCATGCCCCACGATTTTCGGCGGCGCTCGGCGGCCGCCGTGACATGTGTCCACCCCGGGAAATCCTGGACTCGGCTCAGGGGATCGGCGGGATGGAGTGCCGACGCCACCGTGAAGAAAGAGGGCTCAACATGGCTCCACGCCCGGAGCCAAAACATCCTTCTCAGCATGCGCTGTTGACTGACACAAGCTACACTCGCCGACAAAGCACTGAGCTGCGCCCGGGCGGCGTCATTATCTACACCCACCGCCACTGATCGTGCCCCTTTGTACACAGCGATTTGGGTGGCCCAATACGCCGCATACAATTCAGCCTGTTGGAGGCAGGTGATCCATGGCGGGCACACCAGGGCACACCAGGGCTGCCCACCACCCCTACGCGGAAGCCTCGTGGCGCCTCCGCCGCGTCGCTGAAAAAGACCGAAGTGCGGCGACGGTGGCGCCTGGAGATGCGGAGGGGGGGAGCAGAGAAAGCAATAACAGTGCCCAGCGACCGGGCCAAGGCCCTGGTGAAGTGGCTGCGGCCAGCACCAATCTGTCGGCAAGCCCCCGCCAAAAAGGGTGCTGCCCCCACCCCTGGCCTGGCCAGCCACTGCAGCCGATCTAGCAGACGTGAGAGCTCGTGGGGGGAGATGCCCCCCCTCCCCAGATCCCGAAGCCATATACGCAGCGCCGCCGCAACCGCTTCTGGACTATTGGCGATGGACCCCTGGCGCGAGTCGATACGCTTTCCTATAAAAGAGAGCCGCTGGGACGGGGTAGTCTCGGACTTTGGGCTAATGATGAACCCAGCGGACCGCAACTTATGTACAGTTTTGCGCAACACGCGGGAGACCAGAATGGTTGAAGATGCAGAGACCAGAATGTCGTCTAAATACACATCTGTCACCACTAGCAGACCCTGCACTGCGGACGAACCAGGGCCCTGACCAGACGCTGACAGACCGTAGCTGAGTACTTCCAGCCAAAGGGGAGGCGGGTGTACCTCCATCCCTGTCCGTGCACCCGCACCACAAACACCCTTCTCCACGCCCCTGGCAGCCTGATTGACCAATAGGCGGTGTAAGGTCAAGCTTAGCCATCCAGAGATGCCTACCGCCTGGCCTGGCCAATCTATCTGCCAGCAGTTGAAGGGACGGGAGCTTGACACCTGGTGGCCTCCGGTCATCCACCGCGTTGATCTTCGTGGCGTTGAGCAAAGGGCGGCACTTGGTTTTTTTTTTGTAGCGCAGAAAAGCTGTGGCAGAGGCAGGGCGACCCGTAATACGCAGGCCAGTGGTATCCAGGCGGGCAGAGTTCAGCATTTTTCGCAGCTTCCCGGGAGACCTAGAATTAGAGGTGGGAAAGTCGATGTCGCTGCGAAAGGCCCTGAGGTAGACATCCAGCAGATCTGCTGGCACACACTTCCTCCATATGGACTGGGCCACGGAAACTCTGCATGCTTTACCCAGCCCTGCCCTGGCCATATCCTCCGTCACCGCTGGCTCGCGCTTGAAGGTTGGGGGTTTTGGGCGGGCGGGGGGGCAGTAGCGATCATATATTTGCTCCTCGTCCTCCCCGAACCCGCACTGAATCACCAAACGTAGAGCCTGCAGAAGCTTGTGGCTGCCTTCGCAGCCATCGACCATTTGACGTACCGCCGCAAACATGTCGAGCAGGGCCCCACGGACCATGTCCGCCCTGCCACGCTTGACGCCTTGCAGCTGTGACGCCGCTGCCACCGCCTGCAGGACCTCGTGGTCGCGTCCACCGGTCTGACCCCGTCTCTCACGTCGGGTGCGAACGGGTGCGGCGCCTTTTCTGGCCGGCTGGCGAACGTGGTTGCAGCCCAGTAGGTCGCACACCGCTCCTTTTCGCTTCATCTGCCATTGCGATGTCGGCCTGCATTCACGGCGCCCAGAGCTGCAGCGTGGTACCCGCTCTCTCGGACATTGTGACTGTCCTGTGTTCGTCAATCGCGGTGACCGGCAGCGGGCCACCCCGGGCGAAGCTCCGACTGCTGAGCGGATGCGCGTACACTTTGAGCATACTCGGTGTCGCCCAGCCCCCCCATCGCAGCAACGATTGTGTCGGTGCCCCAAAGAGGCGCAGCTGCGCCGCCCCATACCGGCGCCATGAATGCCAGCGCAGCGCCTTGCAGTCGGACACCGGCCTGCCCACCAGCTCTGCGATGCCTCTGTGTAAGGCGGCCCTGGAAGCGAACCACGCGGACCTGGCAGGCGGGAAACCATGGCGCGCCCGCGGCATTTGCAGGAATTCACCCCACTCGCGCGCCCAGGGCCCTGCTTCTTCCGAGTGGAGCCCCCGCCGCCCTTTGGCCCCTGCATATTGGACGGACCCTCCATCGTAGGACACGGACAGCGCCTCGATTGCCCGGAGTCGGAAGGACATGCTGAGCGCCGCCATTGCACAGAGTTCCCAGTCTGCCAGACTTCGCGCCAACTTGCACATGTTTGCGAACCCTCGCATCGAGGCCCATGACTTGGAGCTGACCTTGCCGAGCTTCTCTTGATATTTTTCCATCGCCGGCACGACAAACCAGTCACCGGCACCGACCGTTGGCGGTATCCAGCGTAGCTTTTCCAGCAGCCGCAGCCCACTGAGCAGGTTTTTGAGTGATGATCGAGATTGGGTGGTTTGGACAAAGTGCAGGACCTGATCGTCGAGGCTGGTTCGCGCGCTGGCCCCTGGCTGTTGTCGAATGCGCCTGGCGAACGTCCGTAACTCCTGCAGATATCCTCTGTTGGTGTCATCCGCGAGCCCACACACCGCCGTTCCCGCATAAGACGAGGTGTATCCTGCTGAGATAGCCGCCTCCAATTTGCGCACTGCGTCGACCAGCTGGAGGGCGTCATGTTGGTGTATAGGCGCTTCATCGCCTCGATTGCCTCCCGCTCCGTCCGGAGGCAGGCTTCGATGCTCTCCGCTGACGATCTCCTCCCGGCCGTGGAGGTCGGCCTGCGCCCTGACCGGCTGCTCCCCCGGCGCCGGGCGTGAGCGCCGGGAGACCGGTGATGCTTGTCATCTTTTGCGCGCGGCGTTGCCGGGGCAGCCGACCGCAGACCCCTGCCAGTACCAGTGGCACTTCTGACAGGACCGACAGGTGGTATTCGGTGGCTTCTCCGCATTCACCAGGCCGCCGGTTGTCTTCGAACGAAAATGCGGCACACCTTTGACATAGATGAAAAGAGGCGCCCCTGGCGTGTCCTTACTGTCCTCGAACAACTTGTCATAATTGGAAATGTCCTTCACTGCCCCTCTCCCACTCCTCCGACGTCCGGAGGACGACGACGACGACGACGACGTGGTCGACCCGTAATCCGAGCTGGAGCTGTCGCAATACATTGCGCCTGATGCACGCGTTGAGTGAGAGCGCTTGCCCTTGCCTTTGCCTTTGCATCGAGCCTTCTTTTCCTTTTTCCTGGCGTTCCGCGCCTTGTCCTTGAGCACTGACTTGGCATCATCATCACATTTCAATATGGTTTCCCAGATTGCAAGTGCCAGCTCCCAGTGCAGCAGTGGGTCTCCGTCGCCCCCCAGCATGCTCGCGTCAGCGCCCCCGCCGTGCCCCGCGGCCCGAACCGCCTCACTGGCCGCCTCCGGTAGATGCTTCAGGTACGACTCCAATACCCTGCACAACTTCTGCGTTCAGCGACAGGCCCCGGCCCGTTTCCTCAGATCCTTAAGGTGCCCCGGGGACAGCGCATACTTGTCGTCCGCATAGGTCTCTTCCCCGTATCTGGCTCCTTCCGTCGACCCCTCGTGCTTGCCCGCCTGCGTCTCGCGCTGCGCTCCATCTCCCGCGTTGTTCCCCGCCGACGCCGAACGCTTTCCGCGCCAGGACCCGTCTCGCAGCTGGCTGACTCGCTGCGCTTGCCTCATGATGTCGACATACGCAAACGCCGCTTGACTCTGGTCCGGGGTGAGATCGAATCGCTGCATGTCCACGTCCCAGGACACGCTCAGAGCAAACAGGAAGCAGTCTCTGTAGTACTGGAATGTGCTAGACACCATACGCACATTCAGCATTTGCTTAAACAACACTGCTCCGCGCGTGGTGGTCAAATGACTAGAATTTATCCACACATTGTACCCTGCTGTAAGAACATTGCTCATGTGTTCTTCCGGGATGTCTTCTGCTTTGTCTGGATGCTTCAGCAGATGGGACCACCCTTGGTCCAACAGGTCCAGGTTTTCGGCCAACAAATGCTCCCACCCCCAGTCATAAGAGTGGTTCTCAACCATTGAGGAACAGAGAAAGGAGGGCACAAACAAATTCGACTGAAGAGCAGGGGGAGGGGATATTACATCCTGTTTGCCACCCCCGCCCGCCCTACTCCGACGCACGGAACTTCCGTTCCTGCGGAACTACAGAACTCACAAACAAAATCCACCATCCCCTGATGGATTCCATCTTGCCCTATTGTGACATGCTCACAGTGGCCGGCGTGGGAGGTAAAAGAATGGATTATCCCGCGGCCCAGCCAACCCTCGTGTTGCGTGTTAACCCTGAAAAATACCTCCCTGCCCCCCCCCCCCCCCCCACCACCACCACCCCTCCACTTACACCCCAACACCACGGTGAGGTCACGGGCCCCTCGAGCTATGGGTAAGCGTGCGGCCTTTTTTGGTACAAAGTGGGGGGTTGTTTGGTTTGTTGGTACGCAGAAAACCACATTGTCCACCAACTGGAATCTGGTTCGCACTCGGCAAATGGTGAGTCAACACAACATAACACAACACAACACAACACAATACAAAACAACCTTACCACAACCAGAAAACGGACACAGCACATTGACGCACAAGGGCGGGGGAATGCAGTAACGGAAATGGTGACAAATGAGTCAGGGCACAGCAGCACTTTGCTATCTTTCAGCCTGAGTGGCAACCAACACAAATCGAATGCAGATGCAAGATGTGAGAGACCTATCCTGGTGATCATTCTTTTCTGCCTTGAACTGAGACTCCTGCCGATCTCCTATCTGCTGTAGGCTTGCATGTAGTTACGTCAGCAAGGATGCAGGTGAGTACACATTTAGGGCTATGTGTGCAGATGGCTTGTGGATACATGAGTGCATATGCTGTTTTGCTTAGCTGGTGGTCTGCCTCCTGTCTCTTCTGTAACGTCCACCTATTCTGTCTGAACCCGTCTGTCTGTCTGTATGAGAATGATCACGTAAATGCAGAGGAGAAGAATGGAAACTGCCATCCAATGATGGGTATGCAGTCAGGCTTATCTATCCACATGGCTTGCGGCAACGTCTATTTACAGAGATCTGCATGGAGGAATGCATTATTTGTCCAGAGATCTGGAGCCCTGAGCGGGCATGGCTAGGGGTTGTCTGGATCAGCAACAGTGGGGTGTCAGTAAGGGAGCAGTGTTCCATAAATAGGCGGCTTCATTGAAAGATGTCTCACCCAACGACCCAGTGCAGCGCAAATCATGTTGAAAGCGTTCTGCCCTTGACCGTCTTGCAGCACATTGGTGTGCTGCTTGGCTCATTATACATATCTTATATTGCTATTGCCCAGCCCTGTTGGCTGTATGTATTTTGGTGCAGGTGTGTAATTGGATTGGTAGGACTTCAGGGGTCTTGCAAAGGTGCACTGCTTTGCACAACCATCCCTCCGAGATCACATTGCACTCCCGTCCCTGGCCCTTCCTACACCCATGGCCCTGCGCTGTGACAGGAGTGTTCCAGAACACTCCTGCTTCGAGTGATAGGCCCAGAAATCAAACCCCTGGAACAGTGACTGAGAACTTAAACCCCCCTCAAGTGCTCTTGGAAGGCTCTTGCATGGGGCGGTCAGTGGGTCCAGAGGGTCCAGGGCCCATGCCTTAGGGCGTGCACGGCTTCGAGATGCCACCTGCCGCGGCCGTAGGCAGTACCAGGGCGATGAGGTGAGGGCACTGTGGCTACTGCGGGGCGGTCTCGGGTGCCGGTGCCAAGGGACGCACGAGGCCTGAGGGCCTCGGCCACACCGCAGGCACTGTGGCATGTGGTGCCCTGCAGGACTGCCGTGTACAAATGATGACAGCGTCGCACATGTTATGACATGCAGCGTCGCATTGTGCGTTTGCAGGGCCCAATGGGACAGAGCCGGGGCGCATGGGAGGGGGCGGGGCACGCCGCCCCACAGACCCGGGCACCAGAACATGCCTGCGCCGTCGGTGGCCACGCCCTGTGTTTGGTCTCAGCGTCACGCTGCACCCGCTGCACCTGCGCCTGAAAGGACCCCAGTGAAGGGGCAGAGGCCTGCTGTAGCTCCCACAGCTGCAACGCCGCACGTCTCTGCTCGTCCATCGTGCCCACACACGCACCACGTTCAAGGCTTTCATATTGCAAAGGAGAGTTCACTGCCAAAATAAGAGGAGGATGTTCCGGACTGCGACCGTGTTCATAAGAGAGGGGCCGGGGAGTAAAACAGAGGACCTAACAGGGGGATGCATGGGATTTGCGAAAATAATTCGACCCCCTGCCCCGGACGTGTCATGCGCACGTGTTCACGCACGAGATTCCTCAGGACAAACGTGGGACGACACCGCCACTTCAGATGGACTAAGACGCTCCAAGGCTGGATTCCCAAGGTCCATCCGGATGTCAGTCGTGGGCCCAGTACCATGCGTGAACAAGGGGCAGGGGGATACGCGCGGGCACAATGGATGCATCACTATGGAGCTCATGACACAAGCAGGCGTGGGGCTGCGACCATTGCAACGTACATTCATTCACGACAGCTGGGCGTGATATGTATGCATTTTGCAAGTATCACCGCACCACCACAGAACGCAGTCTATGCGGCACCTCGTTTGGGGACAGGACGGTAAAAACACTGGCGGTCCACAGTCCGGTTGCGAACCGCCAACTGACGAAGAGGAGTAGAGGGGTTGTGCTGAAGGATGCCCCTCCCCTTGATACTGAGTGTTGCGGCATCTGGGCCATGGCGGCAGGGGCTGGTAATATCACAGAGGCAAGCAGTGAGCAGATGAGGGCGGCATCAGATGTCCATGAATGGGACCCGCACCCGAGGACGGCATTAGGCATCGCGGATCAAGGGGAACAAACTGTTAACTGTTAGACAATGGACCAGCCTCTTTTTCCCTTTACAGCGGTCGTACCCTCTTGGCCCTCGCAAGACAGTGTCGGGGCATGTTGGAGCAGCCGCCAGTTCCCCGGCCCCCCCAGATGGCGGGAGTCTCAGAGTATCTCTAGTACTGGCGCTTTTGGGGGGTAAGCATTAGGGATGAGGTCGCGACCCCGGCGCCAGCCCCTGCAACTGTGGTCAGACATGGCCTTACGAAGGAGGAACGGAAAGTGGTCATGAGCCACGCCCGACGGAGGCCCCACTTAAGGGGCGGAGGGGGGGCTCAGTCTTAAGAGAGGCGGGTTCCCCAAGAGACACAATGTAGCACACGCTGCAACAAGTGTCTTAAGGGCCAAAGAAACAACAACACCACCAAATGTCCGGTGCTTCTGGTCTCTGGACTAGCTGCCAACGGATGGTGGTTGGCGTTTAATCGACAACGGTTGACGGTTGACCCGACGATGCACAAAAGGCAGGGGTGATCAGAGCACTGAAGAAAAATAACGAAAACAAACAGGCCTAAAGGGACCCCTTGAGGGAGGTTTATGGTTCAGACAGGCGGGAAGCCCCAGAGACACGACACATCACAAGTGCCTCGAGGTGCCCCTTGAGTCAGAAGCAGGAGGAATGGGGTTCAGCCCACACGTGCCCTCCAAAAGGAAAATGCGTCCCGGTAGTATGGTCAGTGCGCTTGCTTGTTTTTAGACGCCCCTGTGTGCCCCTTTCCAAACAGATGGCACCGCGCGTGCACACGGTGTACGGTGTGTATGCCGTGACGCGCTGTGGCGCGTCATTGCACTGTGAGCAGTGGGTATGTTCTGTATGACCTTCGTGTGCCCTTCCCTTGAGGACTAGACACGAGGCGTCGAGCCCTCCGCACATGTAAGTGTAAAAAGACATGCGGGACAGCCCATCAGAAGCACATTTTGTGAACAATGTCCGGGCCCACTTCCTCGTACAAGTCTTTAGAAATCCACATGTTCTGAAACGTCGGCAGCGCAGCCAAAATGGCACCCCCAATCCATACGCTGTACCGCCGCTCCGGAGGTGATGTCACACGCACTTTGCAGCTGGGCGGCGACAGGGCCTGCAGCTCCCGCAGCAGCCGCTGTGGGAGTCCTTCGAAGCAAGTGCTGCCGCCGCTCAAGAGGCAGTTGTGGTACAGGTCGCGCCTCACGTCAATATCACACTTCTGGACCGTGTTGTGAATAAGGTTGTGGATGCCTGGCGACTCCACCCCCACCATCTCTGGGTCGAAAAGGACCTCAGGACACTGAAAGCGCTCCACACCAACCTGTAGCAAACGGACCGGAGGTGGAGGGGTCGCAGGATCAGAGGAGTGGGGAGTGACAGGGACACAATGGGCCCCCCAAAAAGAGTTCACGAGCCCCCCCCGCCCCAGATGCCCCAGATGCAAAATGGCAGGTGTTCTTTCAGTGCAGAGCTGGTAATGTATCCCGTGCCTGAATTGGGGTTTAATGTGTTCTGTGACAGACCACTTGGTGCGGATACAAACATCATTGCCGCATGCACCTGCAGGGCACGTGATAGATGACAGACTCCTGGACAACAACAAGCGACTGACGGACATACTGACGATAGAGTAAAGAGCAAAGAAAAGAAACAGTATAGGCCCAAACGCTCCTACATGCCCAACTGTTAGATACAGATGTTGAAATTACTACTTATAATGTTTATCAAGTGGCACGTAAAAATCACTGAAGGTTAGACAATTAGCAAGGATCAAAATCAGCAGTAGCTAATCCTTGCCGTCTCGGGGGTTCCCAGAGTTGGGATCAATCACTAAAAGTTTATTTCCACAAATTTCTTTCATTTTTAAATTGTACATTAAATTGTGAGCATTTTAGGGGAAAACAAAAAAATTACCTCTTGAGCTGGGCATAGAAAACAAGGTTCCGACGCTTTTGGCACCATGACCCCAGGACCACTATCAAAACCCGGGGATGGGGGGGGGGGGGATCACAGCTGCGCCTCTCGTGGACGACGGCACTGGCCAGTCTTAACGCATATCTCATCTGTGTTACAGGCCACCCATAACTGGGGGTGACTACACACACAAACAGGCATGGAATGACAGTGCATCCGCATTGCCGCAATGTTGACAGGCATGCAGGTGACGGAGGCCATCTGCTTCATAACACTGGCCCCCCTGCGACCGTTTGTTGAGGGCTTTTGGAGAATTTTTTGACATGCAGAGCACCCCCTCCTCCTCCAGAAAAATATGTGTGCCATGGCATGCACAATCACAAGTGTCTCTACAGTCGCATAGTACCCTACCAGGCTTTGGCCGTTTGTACCGGCACTGTGCCCGGTCAATTTAAAAGCCAAATCAAAACTTGCCTCAGCCCCTACTCCTTTCACAGACTCTGGTACCGAGAGTTGGACCCTGCCCTAATGCCATGAGGATCCACAAAGGTCTTGTGGCCCACATTTTAGGGCTGGCCCAGCTGGGGGTGGTGGCTTTACGGAGGGCCTGGGGATGGGGGGAGGGGGGGCTAAATATGGGCCACATTGCTGAAGTCATTTTCCATGCAAGGAGCAACCCACCCCCGCAAGACCCCATGGCACTTCCGCGCTGTGCGTGCAGACCTCCTGCGGAATATGTTTGGCGCACGCAGTATCATGAATGCCTGAGGTAACATGCTTCGTCAGTGAGTCCTCCCGTGTCTCATCCATCTTCTTTCCACATGGCTTGCAGTACGGCGCACCGTTGTTGTCATACAGACCATATTTACCATACTTTTCAACCCTCTGTACTTTTCTACCCTCTGTGCAATTGTAACTTTTTTCAGCACACGATGTTGTTTGGCCTTCTTCAACGTGTCCGGACGCGAAGGTTTTGCGCGCACCTTCTGACCATCTGACCCGTGGCAGCAGTAGAAGACTCTGCACCAGACGCTGAAGGCTCCCCAGCCCCAGGTTCCACTGACTCTGTGGCCAAAGGCGTGGCTGCACCAGACACAACTAGAGGAGCCGAAGGCAGTTGCGGCCCAGAATCCACTGATTGGGGGGCTGATGATGAGGTGCTTAGAGAACGGCGGCCGAAGAACAAACTGGGGCGTGCAGAGCGAAGACACTAGTCGCAAACTGCCCCCTGACCAGCATCAGGGTACTTGTCGCACAGAAAAGTTTGATCATCAGGGGACAATGAATCCCAGGGGACCACAGACTCGTCTTTTTGTGGGCAGTAAAAACACTTCATGGTGCCAATCTGAACAACCAATATAGAAAGAAAAGGTATTATATAGTGTCCCAAAATAAATGATGCACATCTTAGAGTGACACCTCCCAATCAGGTGTCCTAGAATCACAGAAACCCCACAAATCGGCAGAACAAATCGGCAGAATTCCGAAACCCAGCAAATCGGCAGAACAAATCGGCGGAATTCCGAAACCCAGCAAATCGGCAGAACAAATCGGTGAAATCGGCCGAATTCGGCCACCGATTAGGGGGCTGGCTTGCCTGCCTCACTGAGGCCGGCTTATTTACCTTTAAGGGCGCCCCACAGGCTGGACGCGCCCTGCTGCACGGCCTCGTGTCAATCTTTCTTGGCACAGTACTCCCTACTGCTTGGCCTCGGCCCACAGGTAATTGCGGTGCTCAGCTCAGCTCTATGCTGTGATGGGGCACATAGGATTCCCCCTGGTTGCTCCTGCAGTGTGGCCTTCAGGGCCACTTCCAAGGATTGCACTGCAGGGGGACCTCTACATCAACACATGCCCGTCAGTCCCTGTGCTTCCCCAGGCATCCTCCCACTGCTGCATCCTCACTCACCGTACAGCCCTGCCCAGGTCTCAGCACTATGCCACACAGCACATGTGGCTCGGGGTCATGCTGGCATGGGGCAGGGACAGGGGAGTAAGGGGGCACTGGGAAAGCCCCGTGGAAGGAATACAGCTGTTGTGGGAGCGCGCAGGGACGCATGAGGCGTTGTGGGAGCGCGTGCTGGGGCGAAGGGCGCGAAGGGATTATGTGCGTGCAAGTGCAGAGCGGCGTTGGTACCGAGGACTGCTCAATTTCATCTTTCGTGAGCTTTCGGTACATGCACCACACAGGACAGACCATGTCGTGAGGTGCAGGCACTTAGTAACGAAACAAACAAGACTAGAAGAGCCTGCCAGTCCACGGGCCAAAGCGCAGTGCGCTGGATCCGTCACCAAATCCACACCAGCAGAACAGTACACCGGCGGGACCATGTGGAGAGGCGTGGGGTGTAGTGAGCTCCCACCACACCCATTCCAAAGTACCGCCTTCCCCTGCACCCATTTGTACCGTTGCGCCCTTTGCATTGCCCTCTGACCCCGCTCCTGTCCTTTCACTCCCATGACTGCTCGAAACCCAGCCCCCAGACGGTGCGGGGGTTTGGGATTGCGGCTGGGGACTGGCCTGGCGGCTGTTGGTTGGGTCGATCTGCCAAGGGTTACAGCGGTGCGCCTTCGTTGTGGTGCGTGTAGGGCTTGGGTGGGAGCGCAGGGCATTGTGTAGGTGATGTGTGTGTGTGGTGAAGCATCGGGCGCCGTGGTACCACACTAGTTGGGGGAAGACGGTGTGTGAGCGTGTGGGGAGGGGTCGACAGAGGAAATGCGCTGTCTGTGTACTGCACGATCCGGCACTGTATTGGGCATTTTTGAAGGACGGAGGGGCACAGAGATACACCCGGATTTTGCCCCCATCCGGCAGCTCATACTCCCTTTCCAATGCAGAATTGTTCCTGGACTGTGCCAGAGCCTCATTGTAGTCCAGTGCGACGTAGCACAGCCGTTCCTTAACTTCCCTTGCGACCTCATGCCCCGCTGTCGTGTCCAAGTTGTGGCCCGCCCCCCGCAGGAGCTTGACCATGTGTTGCGTCAGATCACGGCCAGCAAGGTCGAGGCGCTTGACAGCAAAAGGCAGCGAGTAGCCCTCATAGACCTGTTGTAAAAGCATGACACCAAAAAGCAAAGCCTCAGGGCCACGTCGCCTGAGCTTCAAAGCAAAGTGTTGCATGACAAACTGATGGCCTCTGGTGGGCAACACTGTCGTTTGCTTCTCCAAAGGTGGCGATCACCGGCGCTCCGCCCTCGGTTCATTGTTACGTAAAAAGCCACCCGCTGCACAGGACTGCCGGTTGGCAGGGGATGACTAACTGTGGGTATGTACTGAAGGCCGTTCCGTTGTGCAGGCAGCGCCAAAAGCAGGAAAGGTTGAAGCAACATGTGGGGTTGTCAGAAAAGGACCATTATTTATGCAGGACCCCACGATAGACATAACCCGGACACTGTACCCACTGTGGACGATTTGGGGATTGAAGCAGTGGACCACACACCCTTCAGACAGCTCAACTGTACAGCAACACGAACAAATCCCATTCCCAAACCAGCAAATCAGTGGCAAACAGGGGGGGGGGGTTCTCAAAAATTGGATACCATGCTTAAAACCCCCCGGGGGCATTTGGGAAAAACGGGGGGGTTTGGCAGGGGGGGTTTTAAGGGGGTTTTTGGCCGCCCCCCCCGAAACAAAAAAGCAACCATGGGGGGTGGGTGGGTAGACATGTTAGCCACAATCCAGCCAAAAGAACAGTTCCCCCTTTGGATTGTGTTACCGGGTAGCGGGTGGTGCGGCCTCATATTCGGACCCAAAAATTGTCTACATAAAAAAATGCTACCCATACCCCATATGCCCCCCCCTCCCCCCAACACCCCCCCCCTTTGGCACCATGGGGTATGTGGGTTGGGGACTGACACCTACGGGTTAGGTCAGCCCCCACTAGCCATCATGCAACTACACAAAGGAGAGGGAATACATACGGAGGGGCATACAGGGGAGAGGGAATA
The DNA here is from genome assembly GCA_964036045.1 of Eutreptiella sp. 'Long Island Sound 2002'. Taxonomy (NCBI): domain Eukaryota; phylum Euglenozoa; class Euglenophyceae; order Eutreptiales; family Eutreptiaceae; genus Eutreptiella; species Eutreptiella sp. 'Long Island Sound 2002'. The sequence continues at coordinate 139,226,588 of OZ038378.1, forward strand.
CATTAATTAGCGTTTCAGTTTGTGTCTCAGATGTGGTGACACTACTGTGCCTTTGCCTGCCTAGCCGTGCGTTGCCTCTTGACACCCATCTTGGGACTTGGTAGGGGTCGCTTGCTGGCTGGCACGCGGGCTTTGTTTTTGGGAACGTTTTTTTTTTCCACTACCTCTACACCTACACAGCTGGAGGAGTCCGACAAGGTGGCAGTGCTGGAGGAGTATGCCCCTGCATTATCACTGTCTACATTAGAACTACTCGTGTCGGATGTGTCCGAACTGTCGACGGACAATTCACTATCCTCAGGCTTCCACTCAACTTCAGAGCGGCCCATAGAAGCCTCAGAGAATGATGTCACTTCAGAAGTGGTATTGGAACCTGCAGACTGTGCCACCTTTAGAGTGATAGAGGGTCGCAATACTGAAGGGATCTTCTTCCCTCGAACTTATTTCTCCGTATGTTGCATAGCAACGTTCCAATCTTTCAAATCAATGCTGTCAAGTGCAACCGTAGCATGGCACCGGGCCAAATGCTGCTTCATATTCAGCACCCAGGGTGCTGCAGTACACAATGGAACAGGGCACGCGCGGGGAACATTTTCCTTATTTTTTTGGGCCTTACCCAGCTTGAATGCAAAGGCAAAGAGGCATGTGGAATGCACAGTCTTGCGCACAACTGTGGTAACGCACGAGACATTACTACTTCCACAAAAACCACAGGGCTCGGCATCACCACACAGATGTGCAGCACCAATTGTGTCCCCCTTCTGCAAATGACCTGCTACATGGTTTCGCATGCAATGCAATGGCTTTGCCACAGCACAGAAATTATAAATTTCTGTGGCCTCTGCGGGCCTCACACTAGTGTGCTGGACTGCAGCATAGGGACTGTTGCGGTGTCCACAAAGGAACCTAACATGGCATGGCGTACAACCCAACATCCATCAGGGGCAGGGGTCACCCCGTTGTCCTACGCGATGTCTACCTCCCCTGTGACAGCCCCCTAGTACTCTGCTGCCCTCCTCACCCGGAGGCCCCCATTCATCCGTCTCGGCGGTCCAGTATTCTGGCTCCTGCACAGAATACAGACCTGAGTTGAGCTTGGTTAAGGGAAATACATAAATACATACATACATAGTCATAGTCATAGTCATAACCACTTATCATGCCGTCTACTGGAGTTACCGGGCATCTCGCACCGACAGGTGGTTCCTCCCACAGCAATACGGAGGACCCATAGGACCGGGGATACCGGCCAACCAGGCTTTGGGGGCGGTGGCAAATGTAGGGCGTTAGCATTAGCAACGGCGACGAGCGCTGGCCCGTTGGATCACCGGGGGTAATGGGGCAAGGCATAGCATCGCAGCAGCACGGCAACAAGCAGAAAGCAAGAGCGCCTCCTATGGGTGCAGTGCAGCAACCAAGAAACAAAGCAGCGTGCATGCGGCGAAGCGAGATCGGGCCCCGTCCCGGCATCTTTCCTTGATGACTTGTCCGGTGTCATCCCCTCGGCCCGCATGCACCCCGTAACCAGTAACGCACGCGCAGGAAATCCATGGACGTGTAGCCAGGGTTTTTGGGGAGCTCCAGCCTAGCCTGGCCCTCAGCCTTCATCGCCCCCTTGTCCGCATCGTATAGTCCATCAGTACTTGGTGCCCCCCGGGCACCTCTTTTGGACCCCCAATCCGAGATACACCACCTTCTACATGCACACCGTAAATTTCCATTGCCACCAATAGCCTGCGGCTGCACCCACGGTAAACCCCCTTGGTACCCTACATGTAACAAGACTGTGTCCCTCACCTCAATGCAGCATCACAAGCCGACCCGTGGTAATTGTACATACCCTTTTATAATATAACACGAGGGTCAACAGGGGGGATGCCGGCCACCCCGCAGCATGAGAGGCACCACCCGTGAATATCGCTGGCTGGGATTCGGGCTGGTAGGTGCCGCAGCTTGGTTATCGACCCCCTGTAGGGGTACATACCAGAGGTTCGCCCCGGGCCGTGGTAACCAGGTTCACGTCATCTGGCCCACATACATTGCCGTGACGCCTACCCTTGACCCTTACGTGCACTGATTGGCCAGCTCCCGTGGTTGTGCCATCTCCGCCACAGCGGCGGCCAGGCCGCAGGTTTGGCATCCACCGACGACGTGGCATGCCTACTTATAGCATAGACCTGTGCCTCACCCCCTGGACCTCTCATACAGGCACGGTGTACAATGGTACATCACGGGCCGCTCATGCCACGTTCCCCCCATATAGGCGCGCATGCTTGCAACCACCGCGTAGGCAGTGCTTGCCGTTACTGCTAGTACGTTGCCCCACCGCCGGCTCGCACCGCCACCGCGCCACACCGGGACACTGCCGTGCTTCCCTATTACCCGCGAGTGCCTCTCTCTGCGCTCTCGACCGCCATCTTCCGCGCCGCCGTGCTATTGGCTTCGTTTGCAGAGGTCAAATGGTTAGGCTATGTACATGCTCGCCGGCATTATCCCTCTAGTTTGCTTGTGGGGCCAGGGGATGCGCCCCGGTACGCCCTCTGAGTTGTTTCAAGGGTCAGAGGGACACTCCAGTACCTCCATGAGTTGCTCGAGGGGTCACGGGACACCCTAGTACTCCCACTAAGTTGCTCCTGGGACCCGTGGGCGGCTCCGATACCTCCCTGAGTTGGTCCTGGGGTAAGGAGACACCCCCATTCCCCCACAGATTTTCTCCCGGGGCCCCTGGGCGACCCCGATACCTCCCTGGGCCGGTCGTGGGGTCAAGGGACACCCCAATACCCCCACAGATTTTCTCCCACGGCCCGTGGGCGGCCCCTATACCTCCCTGAGTTGGTTCTGGGGTCAGGGAACACCCCCATACCCCCACATATTTTCTCCCGGGGCCCGTGGGCGGTCCCAATACCTTCTTGAGTTGTTCCTAGGGTCAAGGGGCACCCCCATAGCGGCAACCCCCCAACGCCACATCGCCTTCACGCACACCCGTCCAAGCCATAACGCCCGCCTTAGCCTCATCGGCCCACATCCTTTGCCACTCGCCTCTCGCCATCAAGTCGTAGCACCCTTGCATACCCCATGTGGCCATTCAAGCTGCCGCAACTCCGTTCGCAGCCCGACCTATTGAGTTGCTCCGCACAACCCTTGACCAACACCAGTAGTGCCGGTATGGGGACATGTGCTTATCTTCTTAACCCGCCGGAGTAATATGAGGATGAACCCCCGTGACTACCGTAGCCAGGTCGCCAGTATAGACGCCGGTGCCATGGGAATACCCTACATGGGTTTGGGCCTTATTACCCTGGTCGGGACCACCCATGACACCTCACTATTGTAATTGGCAACCTGCAGCAAGCGGGCGTAGCCCTACTTCGTTCGAATTGTGCAGGCGGGGGTGGCACCGTGCACTATCAGGCCGGCACGACCTACCACGTCGCGATGGCCGTCATATCACGCCCGCCGCTGGCGCACGCACAGACTAGTACGAGGCCACGTCTCATATGCCATCTCCGCTGCTGCATCCACCAGATAGACAACACTCGGTATTCCACCCAGCGTTGCACTTGGTCACACTGCATCATCCACGTACCTAGCCATCCCCCTATAAAACTGCCAGGTCTCCTCTGTGATGCCAGAGCTACAGGACCCGGGAGTCGCTGTCCAGTGCGGCCCACCACAATAGCAAGGGAAGCTTTGCAGTCGGGTCATCGGGGCAGCGCACTCCATCAACCTTTACATCCTGTAAGTCACGGTGGATTGCGTTCCACGCACTCGACGACAGTTGTCCTGAGTGTTGCAGCGCCCATCTGGCTTTGGGCCACCCCGTGCCGGCGCGCTCTCGGCATGACCCACATAGCGGGGTAGAGGCACATTGGTGCACCCATACCGGCACCGTAGTGCCGCACCCGCTGATACTAGCGGAAGTATCGACCGAGAGGGGACACAGCCGCCTTCGCAGCGTTGAGACCACAGCTCCTGCCAAACATCATTGTAGGCCTCGTGGCGGCGGAGAAGTGCACCTGCCAGGGCACCAGCCGCAGCGTTTCGCCTGGTCCCACGCTGATATCGGGGCGAGAACTGGCTATCCGCCCAACCCTCTTGTAGGTATTCGAGCAGCCGGGCCCATCGAACTGCCCTGAGGCGCGGTTTGCCCCCCGCTAGGAGCTTCCATCCATGGTCGTGCGCTATCTCCACGATGACGTCTACTCCTGCTTGACTGGGGCTCTGAGCCGATGCGATCACCAATCGCTGCCCTCCAACTTGGGCCTCGTCCACTGGCTCAAGGTCTAACGTATGCAACGTGTGACGGGCGTCTGCTGACGCATTGTCATCCCCATCCGGCAGCGACAGCAACACCGCCGTGACGCGACCGGGTGCGTTGTCTCCCTAGATCTGCGCAAAATGCTTGGATCCCACAAGGACCGCCATGCACCTTTGCCCCTCCGCCACCGGGATGACCCTCCGCAGCAGCCGGTCATACAGCCATAGTTCCCCCATGCCCAACACGGCGGCCACCGCCAGAACCGGGAGGGAGCACAACAGCTGTTGGAAGACAGGCAGTACATCACTGGGCCAGCCCATGATGGTCCTGACTGCAGGATGGCTTACAAACATCTTGAGCCAAGGTTCGTCATGGCCATCTGGGTTGCGAACCATGGTACCGCGGATGGTGGTCCGGGACTGCGCGGACGATTCACGGGACCGGGCACGGGGGGTGGCGAAGTCTTGGCCTACCGAAGACTCGATCCACTTGCTAAAGGCCTGTGCCGCCCCCGCTATCCACTGGGGAAACGTGGACATGGCAGCATTGGGCGTGATGTACGACCTTGACACCACTAACGCATGCAGCGGCGCCCGCTGAAAGGCCGCCTGAAGACCGCTTGGGAGGCCATCGAAAGGGTTCCACGGCCGCAGCTGCCAGACCCTGCTAGCCAGCGGACAGAAGGGCATATCACCGCGCAGGAATGGGTACGCAGCCTTCCTCGTATCTCCCGGCGCAGTTGCATGATCTTGGTGAGTCGATGATTTCTCCGGGCGTAACCATCTTCCCCAATCTGGATCATGTCCTCTAGGACTTGGCCTTCACCGGGCCTCGGGACGAGGCAGACACCGCTACGAAGAGCGGCTTGAGTTCACCCGGGACCACTCCCGCCATTAAGGACTCCCTCCACTTGCATCCGTGCTCCTTCCAAGACATGAAATCCATGGCCCTGTCTGCGGCTGGCATGTCTGCTGTGAACTCCTTAACTTTCGCACACAATAGCCGTGCAACCGCCTCGTCCCTTTCCCACATTATGCGCAAGTGGCCCGTGTCTTCCTCGGGCCCTCCACAAAAGATGCAAGGAAGCGCACACATCACTGTGCAAGTGATTTTTTTGCCGCCACCGTCACATGACTTGCATGGTGGGGAGACGGCCGTCTCTCGCCCGCAGCACGTCCCCATGTGTAGGGCCATGATGCACCGTTCCCAGGGGCACAACTTCACAAGCACCAACCAATGCTGTGTGGACCCTTGTGCGCGCTGCCAACGAGTCCCACACTGCCTCTCTGGGCTGCTAGAGGGCCCGCAAGGAGGGCACATGAGGTTCTAGTACCCCACCTTCATTAGGCACCAAGAGGGTTGTGTGTTCCTTGGGCAACAGGAGGTGTACTGGTGGGGCCTTTGTGTGAGCCGCAGCGAAATTCGGCTCCTCCAACAGGACCGCTGCCAAGTGCGAGCTCTGCCGTACCACCCAGTGATGGGGCCCTCCAACCCTGCGTGGCAGGCGACACAACCTCTCCACCAGCCAGTTCAGAGCGTGCTGGTTGATAAAGTGGGAGGTTGGTCCCTTGATGCCGCGGCACAGGGCCTCCTGAGCACTGCACAGTTGCGCCCCAATGATGGAAGCATCCACCACATGCACCGTGAGGCCTTAAGGAGGCGTGTGGAGTAGGTAAGCAGCTAGCCCGATAATCTCCGGCCCGGGAACCGTGCCACGGATGGCACCTGTCCACGTGAAACCGCCATGGCTCGCCACGGCCACGTTGGTGACCCCATCTTCATAGGCAATCCAGACAACATTGAGATCCTGGTTCGGTGGGGAAAACCCTTCCATCACCTCAAGTATGACAAATGGGAACCAGTGGAGAGCTTCCTGACGGCATACAACAAATCTTGGAGGAATTACTGCCGATCCCATGGCCTGTTGCCTAGGGTGACCAAGCATCTGCTTGCCTAATGAGGATGATGACCAGAATTTGGCTGATGTGGCGATAATGTCCCTGAATCTGTATCGTCTAGGCCGTAGTCTAGGGGTAATGGTACTCGTCGCCAGGACCCGAGGGGTAGGTTGGAACCCTCGTACCTCCAACTCCGTCAATAACTCGAGACCAGCCCCGCGGACCGAGGATGGTTCTTGGCTCTTACAATCGTCTTGAGGCGTGACTGGGACTCCCCTGGCTCCGCCATCCTTCGGGAACTCAAGTACTCCCTTTCCAACAAGGCCTCCTCCAGTGTGCTCACGGCGCACAAGCACACAGGCATCATGCCCCAATGTCCACAAGCCATCTGTGTAATGTGCTTCCGGAAAAAACAGAATGAAAACCGGCCTACAGGCATCGTTTCCGATTGATCCCTCATTCATATATTAACCTTCACTTTCCGCCGAATGTTTTGATTGCGTGTCTCCATCTTCCCACGAATGAGCTGCCGGATTTTGTCCTGCCTTCACTACACGTCAGATCCTTCCTGGTATTGCAAGCGACCTCTTTCGCTCATGCATGCATTGCACTTGACCTGGCCGGGCGGCGATGAGTCATCGTGAACGGGTTCTGGAAGGGGGCCGAGGCGGACCTGGGTTCATCCAGGACGATCTCAGGAGCATCCATCATCATTCATGTACATTTCACATGATGACCCCCATCGCAATCATGCATGATCATGTCGTCATCATCATGTATCATGGTCATCGTCACTGCTACGTCAGACATTTTAGTCATTTTGGCCTTGGTGTCGGTTGCCCATCATATGCCCATCATTGGTCATGAACAGGCATGATCAGTCATCCTTTCATCATTCATCATTTCCATTCATGACATGAATGACCCGAAAATTGACCATCATGCCACCGTCTCAGATCGGAAAATAACCTGTACCATTGTCTTCCGAGGTACCAAGGGTGGGGTCGATATGTGATCAGTTCTGTGCCATTTTGCCATTTTCGACCGGAATCTTATTTTCACATGCTCACGGAAGATCCATCATGTCATCATGCATGATTCCCCCCATTGCCCCCATTCATGTCATGAGTGAGCAAATACACATGCTGTGCACGCTGATGGCAACTAGTTATGAATTTATTCAATTTCCCTCAGATTCCCCCATTTCAACCATGATCTGACATTAGCTGAATGTGGTCAATTGTAGGTGAGACGACCTCGATTTTGTGATTAATTGCCCAATTATGTACTTAATGAGGCGTCATATCATGCCATTTCACTCTCAGGCCCTCTACCGGACTCTTTTGGCTGCATGTTGATGTCCCTTGTGTTTGCTCTGCTTGGTTGAATCTGGAGTTCAAATGGATCAAGAATTGGCTAAGAAGGTCCTAGCGTCCCGAAATATGCCTTAGTAGTGGCATACCAGCCGCATAGATCCATGATAGTATGGGGTGCGGAGTATACCACCATGCTAGACGCCGTCAGGTCCATATGCGGATGCGGTGTACATTGTCGGTCGTATGGGGTACATCAGCCGAATGGTGTCCGTTCCTCGGAGTTGACGGCTTCCAATGCAGCGTTACTACGGAGAGTCGTGGTAAGCCCACATTCGGGTGAGGCGTGGCTGGAGCCCCACAGGTACTGCTGGGTGCCCGTCGCAACGAAGGTCACGTCGTCTGGTGCCTCTCCGTGAGCCATGCTTGGGACAGTGCCGAAGGATCCGATCGACGAGGTAGTCGTCTTCTTGGGCATCATCCTCAGCGGACAGCTTCTCATGTGTGTAGCTCAGGTCAACATGGGCGCCTGTGATGTCTGCCAGTCGATCCTTGAGCTGAGAGCTGTGGGCGGCCTTGTTTGGGCCTCTATGGGTGGAGATGTCGTAGGTGTTGAGGCCAATTCTTCTTTCCACCACTGCTGGCGTCCACCAGGGTTTGAACCTGTGGATTCCCACTAGGCGGGGGAACAGCAACCAAACCGCATCGCCGTTCTTGTAGACGGGGCCAGGCTCCGTGTAATCCTTCCGCTCAACCGCTGAAGCATGCTCTCGGCGGAGGTAGTCTGAGATAGGGTGATGGGGCTCTTTCTGCTTGGCGACCAACTCCTCAACATCGAGGGCCATTCCTGGCTGGTGCCACGGGAGTTGGGTGCTGGTTAAATCCATGCCGAAGACGGCAACATGGGGACTGACACTTGTGGGGCCAAGGAGCTCATGGTAGGCCCGGAGGGCTCGAGAGAGTCCTTGGTACCAATTCACCTTGCTCTCTCGATGGAGCTTCGCCAGCTTGTCGAATAACTGTCGATCAGCGTTCTCCGCTCGTCCATTACTCCTGGACAGGTAGGCCACGGACTCTGCCTTGTGCACCCCTTGGAAATGGCAGAAGGTCTTGAAGCAGGAGCTCACGAAGGCACTGCCTTTGTCGAAGATGAGTTCACGGGGGGACCGAACACTGTAAACCGATTGCGGTAGAGCAATTCGGCAGCTCGCTGGTGAGACAATCCCTCCTTGGTGGTGGAAGCCGCCACGATGTACCCCGAGTGTCTGTCCACACACATGAGGACGGCGTCGAGGGGAGTGGAGGTGGATCCCTTTGTGCCGAGCTCCTTCATTGTCGGGGCTGGCATGGAGAACACATCGATGCAAACCGACTCGAAGGGGTGCTCATGAATCGGGTAGAACTGTGAGCTGCCCTGGGCCTTGTAGTTGGCTACATTCTAGGCTTGATACACCGTGCAATGGGCACCAACTTTCTTGCAGATGTCCTTCAATTGGGGGACTTCAGCCGTGCTTCAGTGGACTGTTGAAGCTTCTTGGCTCCGGCGTGCAAGGCGGTGGTCTTGTGCCATTGTGACACCAGCTTCTCGGACATGTCCTTGGGCACGAGTAGACGGCCGGCCTTGAAAATCTTGTCCCCCTGTACAGTCACATCCTTGGGCCAACGATCGTTGTCTCCCTCCCCCCCTTGAGGAGCGCTGGTGATCGGGTCGAAAAGACCACCAAAGTCAGGGCATTTGGCATAGGCGGGCCCCCAATCTTGGGTTAGGACATCATTGTCGGCTGAGAAAACAAGAGGGACTGACGGTGCCGACGGGCGAGCAATGCAGCAGAAAGAGGCAACCACCGAGCGGATCATGTGTGCCGTGGGAGCCCTCTTGCTCTGAACCACGAAGCACTTAACCTCTGGGTTGATGATCCCTTCCTCCCGGTGCCTTTCGAAGGCAATTAGTCGCTTGGCCAGTTCTGTTTCCTTGGCATCGCCGTGGACGGAGACATGTTGGAGGGCACGGCTAGCGGGGTAGACCCACTGACTCAACACGTCAATGATGGTGTTGTCCTTGCTGAGCACATAGACCACGCTAAGATCGAACTTGCTGAAGGTCTCATGCCATCGGGCAACGCGGGCGCCAGGTCCAGAGGGGGTGTCGACACACTCCGGGTCTGCCAATTCCTCAAGGATTGGAGGTTGGTGCAGACATAGACCGGCCAACTAATGTGGCCAGCCCATTTGCAGAGGGCGCTCACAATTGCATAGGCCTCCTTGGTCCTGGGGGTCTATGACTTCCTCTGGGAGGGGCTGAGGACGAGGGACCAGAATGCCACAGGGTAATGGTTCCCCTTTTTGTAAGTTTGCTCGAGAACAACGCCCATGGCATAGTCGCTCGCGTCTGTTCTGATGACGAAGGGCTTGTGGGGGTTCACCAAGAAGAGGGCAAGAGGCTTGAGCAATTTCCTGTTTGAGGTCCTCGAAGGCAGTGTCCCGTTCAGGCGTCCAATGTAGGAGATGATTTGAGCCCTTTCGCGCTTCCGGCTTGGAGAGTTGAAGCATGGAGTAGAGGGGGGCCGCATGATGAGCATAGAGGCGAACAAATTCCTGGTAGTAATTGGCGAAACCGAGGAATGCCATGAGCTCTGAGACCGTGCGGGGCTTGTCCCATTTCTCTAGGCAAAGGATGGGCCTCTTGACACCGTAGCCCACCACATGGCCGGCAAATTCCACATGCTCGACAAACATGTTGGCTTCCTCGGCTGAAGCAGCAAGCCTCTTCTCCCTGAGGCGCTGTAGCACAAGCCGTAGATGTTTGACATGGTTCTGCAAAGCCTCTTCGTAGGTGGCACCACCAGAACCCACGATGATGTCGTCCATGAATGGTCGGGCAAAGTCGCGGTAGTCCTTTAGGACAACATCGAGGAGAAGTTGGAAGGCGGCGTTGCCATTCTTCAACCCAATCGGCATCACGAGCCACTTGTAGGTGCCAAAGGGCATGGACATCGTCGTGCAGTCCTGCGACTCTTCCGCCAACTTCATTTGGTGGTACCCGAGTTTTATATCCAGCACACTGAACAAGCGCTTCTGCACTGGATCCTGCAAAAAGTCGTTGATGAGGAGGATGCCGCACGAGTGCATCTCAGTCATGGAGTTCAATCGCCTGTAATCCACCACAAGTTGCCGGGATCCCTTTGACTTTTTGAGAACAATGAAGGCTGGCGACCGCCGTTCCGAATCGAAGTGGGCTATCCAAGCACGCTCCAGGAACTGGTTGATGATGGCCTTCATTGCCTCCAACCTTTCGCCCGTGAGGGCGGAATTCCTTTAGCGGAATGGTTTGTGGTCTTTGACCAACTTGATGACCGCCTCACCGAATGCGCTGCGTTCTGTCCCAGGGGGATTCTTCGCAGGTGTGTCACCGATCACGTCCCCGAACTCCGCTTTCACCATTTCCTCCACATTCTAAAGCGCCGGATCCGCCTTTGCCTTGGACAAGGCTTGAGTAGGCACATGGACCACCGAAGCAATACCTGGTTCGGGGATGGACCAGCAATCGCCTCCACTCGGTCACTCAGAGACACGATAATCCGAGCAAGGTCTCGCAAGCGTGGGCGGTACCAATTGTTCGGTCCAAAGAGGTCTGGCTTCCTCCTGGCGTTACGATTTGCTGACATGAGGGGGGAATCTTAGAGGCTTCTAGAGAGCCGATCAGTTGTTGGCGCGGTGAAGTAGATCCAATGGGCACTTCGGAACCGCTTGAATCTGGGGCCGAAGCCTCGCCAGATTTATTGTCATTTATTATTTATCATTATTTATTATGATTTATTTATTATTATTAGTTACGGCTAATCCCAAAGTTGACCTGGAATGAGTTCCAGTGTCATGTGGGGGGCGAAATGATGATGTCGCATTTTCGGAAGATGTAGTCGATGATTGGTCAGAATTAACGATGTCCAGACTCAATAGAGCTTGATCGACCGATTTCAGAATTTCGGTCATGAATGATGATGATGGGGGAAATGATGATGATGATGATGATGATGATGATGGGGATTTTGACTGCTTGTCTAATAATTCACCCATCGGATAGGAGATCCATGAATCATCCTGAAATGTGCCGCACATTACATCTCTGGTGTGGATGATGGTGTCATTGGCAGTGGCACGGGATGGCTATGCACTCACGAAGTCCTTGTCCAAATGCTCGGCGAGTATGGTGGAGGCGGCTTCATCATCCGACTAATTCTTGAACTTGGGGCTCTAGATCAGCATCATCAGGTCAGTGTCCTCCTCATATCGAAATCCCACGGCTGAAATCCAGGCAATTTCCACCTCCGATGGCAGGGCGTCAAGGGATCCGTCAACCCAAACAGCCCTGGTACCCCCCTTCCAAAGCGTGGGACCCAATGCCTTTCCAATTTCTTTCAACAACAGCTTGGTGTGGGGCTATAATGTGTAATCCGCCAAGGTAATGGAGTCCAATGCGCCCCGATAGGCTGCTTCCTTGGACGGGCATGTGGATGAATAATCCGGCAAGAGCAAAATCCCTGGGCCTTGTCCTTGATGAACTTCTGGACAACGTGTTCGAGCCATTCGAACGGGGGATGGGCCCAAATGAATTCCTTGGACCAAGATCGCCGCCATGCCCTGTCCGTTTCGGTCTAGTACTGAGGAAATCGGTGGTTGGCGGCCGAGGCGAAGGCGTAGACAGTGGGCATGGGACAGCCGAAGTGGTGGAGCAACGTCTGAAGATGCTCCGCTTTGATGGTGTGGGAGCTGATAACCCAACGAGTGGGTCGATCCGGCAGAACATACGGAGGCATTGACTGGGGGATCGTCTCCACGGCAAAGACATCACCCTGAGATCTGGGCAAAAGGTAAAATAAATTGTCCTCCGACTTGATGACGAGGCATCAACGGTGCGGTACGGGGCCCATGGAATTGTTGACCATGAAGGGGCACCCCTAAATGAGGTCGTAGCTTGAGATGTCGGCCTGGTAGAAGACATGGCAGAACTCTGCGGGAGTGGCCGAGGAGTCAACTTGTGGCGAATGAGAGCGCCAGAAGTGGAGGCTGAGATTGGCTTCTTGAGTACCTCCAATCATGGGGGTGCCGTTGGCGACCTTGAGCCGAACCGGCGGGGAGCTGTTGTGGAGGAGCGATGGGTCTAGGAGTGCACGGCGGACGACATTTACCTGGGCCCCCGAGTCTAGCAACACGAGCAGGTCTCTGATGGTGCCATCGGGCAGGGTCACAGAGAATGTGGGCAGCACTTGGGTGCCTTCGGTGGTGCGTCGAACTTGATTAAGCTCGATGGAGGCGGCCTGTCGCAAGAGTTCGGACAGGGAGGAGGAGAGGACAATCGCCTTCGGTAATGGCGTGTCGAGGGGGACATCTTGCCGGAGTATTTCTGGCAGGGATGAGCGCCCCGGGCGTCGCGTTGCCCCGGCTGGGCATGCATGGGTGCAATGCCCCCCCTATTTGGCGGCCGTGTCGCCCCCCTTCTCCTTGTGCTTGCCTTTACCCTTGTTGGGCGTCCCCTTGGGCGGTGTCTTCAACATCTCCTTCTCCTTCTCGCGCAGCTCCTCCGTGAGCTCCACCGCGTACACGCCCTTCCATCCGGCGTCCAACACTCTGGCAAGTCGGGGGAGTCTCTCCTTGGATGTTTGTTGCTTCGCCTTCAAGAACGACGGGCACACCTCACACGTCCCGTGGTCGTGGCACCAATCCTTCTTTCGGGCATGATTGCCCTAGAATTTTTTGTAGCAGGCATAGAAACCAAATACCTGGGGGTACTACTGCACGAAGTGGCCGACTCCCAACACTCCACCAGAGGTAATCCGCTTCTACCAGTCCTCTTTCGACACCTCATTGACCGCGGCCGAATTGGAGTGGTCCCTACCTAGGGGATTGTCCCCTTGAGGACGGCTGTCCAGTCCCCCTGTTCGTCGCTGCTGGCATTTGTGCGCATGCGCGGCGGGGGCGACTCCAAGGTCGGCGCTGTGCACACCCTGCTTGGCCTCATCCTGCAGCTTGGCGGTCACCCAAGCGATCATGCGGGTAGCGGACTACCTTGGCACCAGCTGCTGCACCTTGGTGGGTGCATGTCCTCCCACCGGGTGCGCCACTCCGTGATATCTCTTGGCGTAGGCCGCCTGGTCGACGGATGAACAGTCAATGAGGATGCAAATTCTCTTCGCCGACATCTTAAGGGGCCACCCTGGGGAGTGCCGGGCCATCTGCCGCAGGTTCCGCTGCCCAGTGCTCATAGAGTCGTGGCACGTGACCTTCATGACGGGGCGGACTCAGCCATCGGCAGCCTCAGCTTCGGCAAGTTTGCGCGAGTAGAACGGGGGCACCCGGGCGAGCAAATGCTCCATCTCGGACTGGTCATCGAAGTCCTCAACCCGCGCTCTCAAACGCTTGTACTTCGCGATGTAACTCGCCCATCTGCTGTATGTGAGGGGTTCATTTTGCCGCAGCTGGAGATTGTACGAGAAGAACTCCTTTTTGGGGACCCCGGGTTGGTCCACAAACACCGAGTCCTCAACGAAATTCCAGACCTCCGAGAAGCTCAGGGTGGGGCGGTCGGAGCGCATCAACTACACGCACTCTCGTAGTGAGGGGATGCAGCGCTGGATCAAGAGATCTCGCTTCGCTCTGTCAAACAGGGCGTCCGGGCACCCAGGAGCTGGTAGAAGGTCCCGTTGTCCCGGATCCTCTCCGTGTCGCAGAATTTCTCGGGGTTGAGGTCAACGTGGGGGGGCTCATCTCCTTTGTGTAGTCGAAGAGTCGAGCCGCGCAAGGGAAGGAGGCAGTCATGACTGTGGAGGAGGCCACCGGAGACGGCATTGAGGGCACCCTTGAGGGTGAGCCGTGGAGAATGGGCTGGACCATGGCCTCAGGAGAGCCCCCCAAGTGTAATGTGACCGGAAACTCCAACAGTCCGCGTGGATCCTCTCCTTGGAAAGTGTAAGGCGGGGGGTAGTCGCCACCTGGACGTGGATCATACACGGAGTGGTGGGGATCGGGCTTGCGGTAGGCCGTCGGAGTGGAAAACGAAGGTCCAGAGACCAGATTTTTGGCCCACGAAGGGGCCGGCGGAGAGGAAGATGGGTGGCTAGGGCCAAAGCTGTCAATAGGGGCATTGTAGGGCGTCAAGGGGGCGAACGCGGGACCCAGCGCCACATCTGGCAGGTACCCTGGCGCTGGATGTGAGGGGCCGGAGGAACATGGGTACGAGGCGGTCCCCGAGAGGGTCAAGGTCGTGAAACTAAAAGAGTGGAAGTCGGATGGGGGGCTTGGAGCGCAAGGTGCAGGGGTCGTTGCCCCAGGTCCGGAAGGACATTGAGGAGATCAAGACTCTCGATGGGAGAGTGAGGGAGCCGGAGTTGTTCAAGGTACCTGGTGTGGCATGGGTTTCAGCCGACAGTGGCGCCCACACCGAGCGCACCGCCCCCAACACGAGAAGCATGTGCTCCGCTGCGAAGCTCTCCTGGGTTGGTGCAAGAATACCCTGGGACGGGCACTAGTGCCCCATGAGGTATTGGCAGCGGTGGTAGGCGGCATCGTGCGGTACGCGGCGCCATACTTGTCGGACCCCACGGAGGATGTAGTGCGGTTGAATGCTGCCATCAAGAATGCAACCCTGCAGTTTGAAAACGCGCCCAAAGCCTATCTAATGTGGTGGTCTGGCAAAGGGCTTAAGTTGCCGGATATTCGGTTCCTGTGCCGTGACTCCGTGGTGGTGTTCCTGGCTCAGCTCACACATCATTCCTCGGCTCTCATCAAGGGTGAACTGCGAACCCTGCTTGACAACCTGCGCATGCAGTATGGGGTGTGAGGACACTTTATGGTTCCGTCAGAGGCGTTTGCATCGCAACCGGAGACACGTGGGTCGACCGTGTGCTCAGGGCGATGGGTATGCTGGGCGTCGGTCTCCTCATGCCGCTCGGTGTACTCGTGCGTGCACGCCCATCTGCCGCAAATGCCATGGGCCGGACGGCAGTGGGCGAGCCGGTCCTACACTTTCAAGGGTAGGGACGCTTGTGTGCTGTCTTGGCCACGCACGTAAGCAGCGGTGCAGTCCCTGAGAAATCGGGCGAATGACTTCCTGCACGCGCGGCTTCCATGGCGCGGCCCCGGGCACGGGGCCATGCAGCTTCAGGTTTGTCACCAAGACTATCGGCACCTTCCAAATACGGGAGTCAAGCACCACATGTGGTTAACGGGCCTCCAAAAGGTATTCCAATCCCGACTGCCCAGTCCCCCGACCCATCGTCTACTTCACCCGGTGCAGCACAAGAAGCCCACCAAGCGCACGAGACAGTCCGCTATGGGATAAGCATATGTGGTAGGCGGATAGAGGGACGACAAGTGGAATCCGGATTGCCCTGGACTGCCTATGCCGTCCCCCGGCCTCCCTGATGTTCTTGTTGGGAGACGTCTTCGATGGGCATTGGCAACAAGACGATCCGGTGTCGGTCCCCCTTTTTACTCCACACGCCGCGGGCGGCCTTGACCCTCCGCGTGTGTGGGTTGTACACGGGGAGTCCGCATTCGACAAGGCGTGCAAAGCGGTGTGGAGACGGGCAGAGTGGGCCATTGTCTTGCTAGTGCCAGCACCCCCGGCCCCTGATGTCGTTGCGAGTGCGGTCCCAGGGGTGGTCAAGTTAGACAATGTGCCACATGACCCGCGTGTCTCTGTCACCTCGCTACGCGAAGGTGAGGCGGTTTAGGAGGGAACAGTAGTGAGGCGGATCTGGGTTCATCGAGGACGATCTCCGGATCATCCATCATCATTCATGTACCTTTCACATGATGACCCCCATCTCAATCATGCATGATCATCTCGTTATCATCATGTGTCATGGTCATCATCACTCATATGTCAGACATTTCAGTCATTTTGGTCTTGGTGTCGGTTGCCCATCATATGCCCATCATTGGTCATGAACAGGCATGATCAGTCATCCATTCATCATTCATCATTTCAATTCATGACATGAATGACCCGAAAATTGACCATCATGCCACCGTCTCAGATCGGAAAATGACCTATACCATTGTCTTCTGAGGTACCAAGCATGTTCGAGAGGTTTTGCGCGATCGCCTCTGTATACTCTAGGAACTATGGCATGGTATGTGCTATCAGCGGGGGGTCGTCGCAATACGCTTGTACCAGGGGCGGCACCGCGTGGCGGGCATCTGCTTGGACTCTGCGGACAAGGCTCAGCAGTAGGGGCTCCAGGAGGAGGAGGAGCTCTTTCCGCTTGCCCTGCCGCAGGCCACGATGGAGGCGAATGCTCGGGGGTGGGGCCGTGCGCCGTGACAATGCGCAATGTGGAGCCACACCTGAGGGTATGAAAGTGCTTGACAAGCTCCTCCGGGATCCCCATGTGGCGCCGGAAGAGAGCCACTGCCCCGTGCGGGGCAACATCGAAAGCCTTGGAAACATCGAAGGCCAAGACATGATTCTCCTCTTGACCCCACTGCAGCCTACGGTGTCCTGCGAACACCAAGGCTACCGCCGTGGAGCCCGGCATGGCCCCGAATTGCCAATCCGCAGCAATCCCCTTACGAGCAAAGACTGCGGTGAACCTCCGCATGAGGGGGTGCCCCAACGATATGGGCCTGTATGCATCCAAGTCCCCAATGCCCGTTCCCTTGGCATCACCCGGATGATGGCCTCATGCCACTACTCCGGGACTTCGGCGCCACGGAGAATGGCTGGGTAGGCATGTACCAGGAGGCCCTGCACTAGCTTGGGCAGCTCTGCGATGAGGGCCGCCGGCGCTTTGTCGTCCGCCACAGCCGGCTTCATGGCGTCCTTGAGGTCCTGCAAGGTGTGGTCCTGTACGGACCTCCACTCATCAGGTCTACCGCGAGGGATGTGGGCCCGAACAAGCCTTTCGAAGGCCGGTAGGTTCACCGGCCGCTTGGCATACAGCGCCTCCCTATACCTCTGGACCTCCCCAATGACCTCTTAGGCCATCAATGAGGACTTTCTCCGACTCCCACATGCGCACCGACCATAAGCCTGAGGGAGCATAGCTGACCACGTTCATGGCCCTGTGGATCGCCGTCCACCGTAGCTGCAGATCTGGCACTTTGCTTCGGCAGCAGTCCTTGATATACTTCGGCCGGTGGCGTCTGAGGACGCCCCTGAGCTCTTCCACGCGTTGGTGCAGCTGTTGATGCGGTTGACCCAGAGTATCGCGCAAATCCTCCATGGTGTGGGGCGACAGTTAACGGTCTACCTGCCGGAGGTGCTGCAGGAGGGAAGCAGTTCCCTAGAGGCGAGGTTTGCCCCCTCGGCGTCCCGTCTCCACAACTCCGATGCCCGCCATGAGAAGGCCTGTCGATCGGTGAGGACCTGGGATAGAAACGCTTCTATATCCGCCTGCCCATACGGGTATTGCGGAGCCAAGCCTAAGGGCATGCGCACCCCCGTTGCCCGCGACACTTTGACACCGAAGGCGTAGAGCATGTCGAAGACTGCCTGAACCTCCAACGCGCCCATGGTGGCAGCATCCTCATCCGACGAGAGCCACCCTTTGAGGGCCCGGTCATCATGTACCTGCGGCTCACTGGTGGCTAAGTGGAAATGTGAAGTTGGGGCTCATTTGGGGCTCAGTTGTGCATTGCGATGTCTTTGTGCTTGTTTGTTGTGCGTTTTGCATGCTCGGTAATGTGCATTTAATGTTTTTAGAAGTTTTAGATACTCACTTGGTCAAGGTTCAAGGTGGGGGGTACTTTTTTTGGCGACGGCTCAGTTGACTGAGCGCCCGACTGAGCCGTCAGTGAGCCGTCACTGAGCCGGCTCACTGAGCGCTCACTGAGCGCTCACTGAGCGCGCCAAATGGCTCAGTGAGCGCTCAGTGAGCGCTCACTGAGAGCTAATTGGGGGCTCACTCAGGGCTCACTCAGGAGTTTCTCCCCCTTTCCGCCCTCTCTTCCCACCCTTGCTGGCCCACACTTCACCCTTTTCACACCAACATTGGTCCGCATTTCTCACCACGTCTTTTCTCCAAGAACTTGAGCGTGCATGCACACATACATACTTGCATACATGTACCCGTGGCGACAAACATACAAACATCCAAACACACACACTTCGTCAGGGACACAAATATCCAAACACATACACACACATACACCATACACACGTCCACACACACATGCACATGCACAAATTGACAACCACATTCATTCTTGTGTGCAATTATCTTGCGTGTACATAAACACATGGCCACATTGAACCATGTGAAGTGAAGGGCTAGGGAGAGATGGTTACGGGGTTGGGGTTTGGGGATATGAACCTAACCATTTGCGAGGGTGTTCCTTGTTGCCTCATGACAATGGCACCCCCCCCCCCCCCCCCAGACACACACACACACACGGGCGCGCGCGCCATGAAGCACAAATAGGGCACAGAGGATATTGCTCGCTTTTGTGAGGTTGATCATACAACCATCGTGACCTACACCATGACACACTCATTCCCCTCCGTCCTTATCCCCCCCCGTCCCCTTTTGCCATGCCTGATCCCCCCGCTTACCCCATGCCAACCCCTTCTCTTATCTTGCCTGTCGCGCCCCCTTGCCCAGCCCTTGCCATGCCTTCCCTATTTATTGCCATGGCATCGAGTGCATGATGGTGGCGGCAATGACGATGACCTTTGCAGGTATGTTGTGCTAGTGTGTGTGTTCGCGGGTGTGTGCTTGTGCCCATGCGTATGTGCGCAAGTGTGGATGGTTTGTTCCCTCTTGGTTTCTCTCATTTAGTGTGTTTGTATGTATGTTTGTGTGTGAGTCGGGGGGGGGGGGGGGGTTGCTTGGATCGATGCATGGGTGAAGGTGTCCTTGTGCGTCACTGTGAGTGTGTGACTGCATTCTTTGGTTTCCGGTTGTCTAGGTTTGTTTGCGTACGTGGATTCGTGAATGTGTGTACGCGCAGGTGTGTGTGTGTGTGTGTGCCAATGTGTGTGTGTGTGTGTGTGTGTGTGTTGCAGCTTTTGCGGCTGTTGTTTTGGATGTTGTTGTTGGTTTTGGTGTTGTGTGGCATAGGCTTTGATTGTGTGCGCATAACATTGTGTTTGTGGCTGCAGATGCAGGTATGCTTGCGTTTGTGGTTGTGGCTGTGGTTCTGGGCTTGCGTGAGGTTGTTGCCATGGCTGTTGTGGTAGCTGTCGTTCTTGGTGTGGTTATGGTAGTGGCTGTGGTTGCGGCTTTGCTTGTGGGTGTGGGTGTGGGTGTGGGTGTGGGTGTGGGTGTGGGTGTGGGTGTGTGTCTGCAAGCTGTGTTGTGTGTGGATTTGGTTGTGGTTGTGTCAGTGTGTGTGGCCCTGGCTGTGGCGAAGGCTGCAGTTGCAGCTTTCACTGTGGCTGCAGCTGTTCTTTGGGTGTAGCTGTGGGGGGGGGGGGGGGGTGGTAAAGGACTACAAAGAGGGGGGCTGAAATCACCATCCACCCCCTCCCAAACAAGACCGCACCAAGTTTACAGTGACATTGTACAGTGACAGTGTACAATGACAGTGTATAGTGAGAGCATACAGTGCGTGTAGAGTGACAGTGTAGAGTGCTAGTATAGAGACTTGGGCGTTGTGGCGGACGTACTGTGCGTGGGGATACATTCTATGAGACCTTGGGGAGTACAGTGTACAGAGTACAGTGTACAGTGTACAGTGTACAGTGACAATGTACAGTGATAGTGTATAGTGACAGTGTGCAATGGCAGTGACAGCGTACAGTGCCAGAATACAGTGTACCATGCACAGTGACAGTAGATAGTGACACCATTGACCGTGTACATGGACAGTGTACAGTGACAGTGTACAGTGACAGTGTACAGTGACAGTGAACCATGAGTGAGCCCTCACTGAGCGCTCACTGAGCCATTTGGCGCGCTCAGTGAGCGCTCACTGAGCCATTTGGCGCGCTCACTGAGCGCTCACTGAGCGCGCGAAACGGCGCAGTGAGCGCTCAGTGAGCGCGCCAAATGGCTCAGTGAGCGCTCAGTGAGGGCTCACTCATGGTTCACTGTCACTGTACACTGTCATTGCACAGTGTGTATTGCACACTGCACACTGCACACTGTGTATTCCACACTGCACACTGCATACTGTGTACTGCACACTGCACACTGCACACTGTGTGTTACAAATTGCACACTGCACACTGCAATGCACACTGCACACTGTAATGCACACTGCACACCCTGTAATGCACACTGCACACTGTGTATTGCACACTGCACACTGCACAGTGCACCGTGTGCAGTGTGCAATACCCAGTGTGCAGTGGCACAGTGCACACTGCGCAGTGCACCGTGTGCAGTGTGCAATGCCCAGTGTGCACCGTGCAGTGTGCAATACACGGTGTGCAGTGTGCATTACACACTGTGTAATGCACACTGCACACTGTGTCATGCACAGTGCACACCGTACAGTGCAAGCATTTGGGCGCTCAGTGTGCAGTGTGCAATACACAGTGCGCAGTGTGCATTACAGGGTGTGCAGTGTGCATTACAGTGTGCAGTGTGCAATTTGTAACACACAGTGTGCAGTGTGCAGTGTGCAATACACAGTATGCAGTGTGCAGTGTGGAATACACAGTGTGCAGTGTGCAGTGTGCAATACACAGTGTGCAATGACAGTGTACAGTGACAGTGAACCATGAGTGAGCCCTCACTGAGCGCTCACTGAGCCATTTGGCGCGCTCACTGAGCGCTCACTGCGCCGTTTCGCGCGCTCACTGAGCGCTCAGTGAGCGCTCAGTGAGCGCGCCAAATGGCTCAGTGAGCGCTCACTGAGCGCGCCAAATGGCTCAGTGAGCGCTCAGTGAGGGCTCACTCATGGTTCACTGTCACTGTACACTGTCACTGTACACTGTCACTGTACACTGTCCATGTACACTGTCAATGGTGTCACTATCTACTGTCACTGTACATGGTACACTGTATTCTGGCACTGTACGCTGTCACTGCACACTGCACACTGCCACTGCACACTGTCACTATACACTGTCACTGTACATTGTCACTGTACACTGTACACTGTACACTGTACACTGTACTCTGTACACTGTACTCCCCAAGGTCTCATAGAATGTATCCCCACGCACAGTACGTCCGCCACAACGCCCAAGTCTCTATACTAGCACTCTACACTGTCACTCTACACGCACTGTATGCTCTCACTATACACTGTCATTGTACACTGTCACTGTACACTGTCACTGTAAACTTGGTGCGGTCTTTTTTGGGAGGGGGTGGATGGTGATTTCAGCCCCCCTCTTTGTAGTCCTTTACCACCCCCCCCCAGAGCTACAGCCTGAACCCAAAGAACGGCTGCAGCCACAGTGAAAGCTGCAACTGCAGCCTTTGCCACAGCCAGGGCCACACACACTGACACAACCACAACCAAATCCACACACAACACAGCTTGCAGACACACACCCACACCCACACCCACACCCACAACCAAAGCCGCAACCACAGCCACTACCATAACCACACCAACAACGACAGCTACCACAACAGCCATGGCAACAACCGTACGCAAGCCCGGAACCACAGCCACAACCACAAACACAAGCATACCTGCGTCTGCAGCCACAAACACAATGTTATGCGCACACAATCAAAGTCTATGCCACACAACACCAAAACCAACAACAACATCCAAAACAACAGCTGCAACACACACACACACACACCTGCGCGTACACACATTCACGAATCCACATACACGCACGAACCTAGGCAACCAGAAACCAAAGAACGCAGTCACACACTCGCAACCACTCACACACAAAGACACCTTCACTCACGCATCGATCCATGCAACCCCCCCCCCCCCCCCACACACACACACAAGCAGACATACAAACACACGAAATGAGAGAAACCAAGAACGAACAAACCATCTATAGCTGCGCACATGCGCATGGGCACAACTACACACGCACGCAAGCACGCACACACGCACCCACACACATAATAGCACAACATACCTGCAAAGGTCATCGTCCTTGCCGCCACCATCATGCAGGTGATGCCATGGCCAAAAAATAGGAAAGGTAGGACAAAGGGGACGGGACAGGCAAGAGAACGGAAGGGCTACGCACGAGGGAAGCGGTGGAACGCAGCATAACGAAAGGGGAGGGGAGTGGACAAGGAGGGAGGGGTATCAATGTGTCATGGTGTAGGTCACGATGGTTGTATGATCAACCTCACAAAAGCGAGCAATGTCCTTTGTGCCCTATTTGTGCTTCATGGTGTGTGTGTGTGTGTATGGGGTGGGTGGGTGCCATTTTCATGAGGCAACAAGGAACACCCTCGCAAATGGTTAGGTTCACATCCCCGAACCCCAACCCCGTAACCATCTCTCCCTAGCCCTTCACTTCACATGGTTCAATGTGGCCATGTGTTTATGTACACGCAAGATAATTGCACACAAGAATGAATGTGGTTGTCAATTTGTGCATGTGCATGTGTGTGTGGACGTGTGTATGGTGTATGTGTGTGTATATGTTTGGCTATTTGTGTCCCTGACGAAGTGTGTGTGTTTGTATGTTTGTGTGTTTGTCGCCACGGGTACATGTATGCAAGTATGTATGTGTGCATGCACGCTCAAGTTCTTGGAGAAAAGACGTGGTGAGAAATGCGGACCAATGTTGGTGTGAAAAGGGTGAAGTGTGGGCCAGCAAGGGTGGGAAGAGAGGGCGGAAAGGGGGAGAAACTCCTGAGTGAGCCCTGAGTGAGCCCCCAATTAGCTCTCAAAGAGCGCTCACTGAGCGCTCACTGAGCCATTTGGCGCGCTCAGTGAGCGCTCAGTGAGCGCTCAGTGAGCGCTCAGTGAGCCGGCTCAGTGACGGCTCAGTGACGGCTCAGTCGGGTGCTCAGTCAACTGAGCCGTCGAAAAAAAGAAACCCCCCCGGTCAAATCCTCTTGGCCTAGGGATTGGTGTCCCTTTGGGGACATTCCAAAACCCCAACCCAACCCCGAAAGCCACAACTTTTCATATGAAACCCCTTGAAAAACACCACTTAGCCCCAAATGAGCCGTTTTAGCCCCAACTGAGCCCCAACTTCACATTTCCAAGTGAGCCGCAGGTACACATAGGCCCGCCGATGCACAGCCGCCGCCGCCTCTCAGACTCCCAGTGAGTCCGAACGTATGAGATGTAGCCTGCCCTGACCGTGCGAGTAGGCCAGCCGTGTGATCCTTTCCTTGGCAGCTAGCGCCACTAGAATGCCGAGCCCTTGGGGCCATGGTCGGAACCCAGCGCCGTGGGAGATCTCCACGGTGCCAGATATGGGCGCTCAGGCATGGCCCATGGGACAAGCGGTGCTTTGTGCATGTAGGAGTCCAGCTTATGCCGTTCATGTGTGGGCCGCCGGTTTGCCTCCACCGACTTCCCCGCCCTCATGAACCAACATTGTTCCCATAATGCCACGAATCGCTTCGTGGTGGCATGTCTCAAGGACTCCAACCATACATTGAAGTCTCCCCGGATGAGCACCGGCCTCGTGCCTCCCGCGCTCTTGGCCGCCGCGTACATGCCCACGTCAACCCAAGATGATGCCTTAGACACCCAGGAATCACCTCCACTGCCTGGACCGTGGACATTGATGACCGTGAGCGTCCCACCGCTTGTCCCCCGGTGACATAGATTAAAGTCAATATGTTTAATTTCAATGTTTAATATATAACCCGTTAATATATTAATCTCGCAAATATTAAGAGGTTAAAGCTCAGTTTTTTTGATTGGGTCATTTGTACCAATTTTTCCATGCACATATGAGGACCCATAAGGGGTGTTACGTGGTATATTGTTGCACAACGATATAGTAGAGAGGTTCCAATGTTGTGTTGGTGGGTTTGTTGGACACCCCCATTCCGGTTGCCCGCATCCCCCCCCCCCTCCGGACCACCATGTTCCCCTGTATAGCCCTTGTTATGCCTTTCTCTCGGAACACCCTTACCGAGCTTAACATGACGCTCGTGCGTTTGAGTGGGGCCAAGAGTTTGCGGGACCCTTTGGTCTCGCGACTCCTTGGTGAGTGGGTGGCTTCATCTCCCTTCGCCCAGGCCAGATGGTCCGAGGCTACCGAGGTTGGCTACCCCTCCCTTATTCGTGACAAGCAAACGGAGGCAGTGAAGCAATATGCCTCCCACCTCTTCCCGGCCCCAGACCTCATCGGCCTACTCATGGACTTGGACGTCCCCAAGCTTGGCTTCCAGCACGTGTCGGAGTACATGAGCCGCCGGGGGTCAGCCTACACGGCCGCAACGGGCCTCCCGTTCCCCCGCCCCATCCCCACTCGGGATACGTTCACCGACACGTGGAAGGAGTTGGTCACCCCCCTTGACCTACGACCACCCGTGTCCGTCCCCGATCCCCCCACGAGTGGGCGCTCTTGGCTACTACCCTCATGGGCGGGGTACATCCAATCACACCCATCGCTAGTGGACACCATCGATTGGACAAGCCCCCTCACCTTCATTGTGCGTGGGGATGCGTACCCGTGCGCCGGTGGTAGTTGGACCCAACTCTCCATTGGGCTCCTCCACCACGGCGCGCGGGGCCGCACACCCGCGTACTTGTGGGTGATAGGGATGGCCTTGTACGGGGACAAGGACATGGCGCCACTTGCAACGATATGGGCTGATAACTTGAAGGCTTGTGGCTCATTGATTGTTTGTTAATTTTTGCGTTAATGTCTCGAGATTAATATCTAGATTTCAGTTAATATTAACGCCGACGGAAAAATTAACTTCATATTAATCTCGAGAAATAAGGGTAAATATTAATCCATGTCCTTTTTGTAGGTATTGCAGTCCACACAAGACTGCGAGAAGTTTTATTGGGTGTCGCGCTGGGTGCCAAGCAGGTTGGTCATCGGGGGAGACCAACCTTTTGTGCGGCGCCTTATCGGTGTGTCCACCTCGCCCTTGGTGGGCTCAATTTACAATATGGGGGTGTGGGACAAGGTTTCGGCGGCATAGGTCAACGTGGCGACGCGGCACACCTTGGACCGTGAGGAGGCGGCCCGCCGCCGCTATAAGGAGACCGGCCGTAGCTTGGAGAATGGGGGTGCATAGGGGATCCACACATTGTGGTCGACCGCTGCGTAGTTTTGCTATGCATCCTCCATTGTTGCATGGCCATAGGCCGGCTCCAAGTGGCGTTCATCGAGACACGCCTTGTGGACCTCCCCAAGGAGAACGCCGACACCGTGCAACGGGTCCTCTACAGGGCCCGCACGGGTGTGAAGTCGGGTGCAACGGGGGCACCCAACGAGGAGGAGGCCCGTGCGTTGTTCCTCGCGTGGGAGGAACTTGCTCCGTTGTTGGACTACGTCCCGGAGGATGGTGAATGGCAAGCCGTCGTGGCCATGCGTGACCTCCTCCGGGAGTTGTACACGGACAAGACTCCCCGCGGGGACCTAGTTGCGACCAAGGTGGCACGCGCCTACCGTGCACATTGTTGCAAGGAGGCGTGCCAATCAAACTACCTCCTCTATTTGGAGGAGGAAGTCACCGAGGCCGTGGCCAATGCACGCCGCTTGGGGATAGGGTTGGGTGCCGTGTGCGCGGATGTCGTTGAGAGCCTCAACGCCATCCTTAAGCGCGCATGCAATGACCACTCGGGCCGGGGAGGGGGGGATGCCGGGGGCAACCGAACTCGAACGGGAGGTGGAGGTAGTTTCACAAGTGTGGGAGTGGTGGTTTTTAAAATTTGACCTCCCGTTACGCAACCACGGGACCCCCCATACCGCCCTATGCACCATGGCCAAACTCATGGCCACCCGTAGCCCCCCGCCCTGCACCCTTGCTTCCCGGGCGCCAGCTTTGTTTTCTCCTTGCCATGGACGCCTCGGCAATGCAAAAGATGTTGGCCGACATGTTCAAATCCATCAATGCAGCCCTCGTTTTTTTTTGCTTTTCCACACACACACACACTCTCTCTCTCTCTCTCTCTCTCTCTCTCTCTCTCTCTCTCTCTCTCTCCCTCTCTCTCTTTCTCTCTCTCTCTCTCTCTCTCTCCAAGATAGCGCAAGTGGAGCAGCGACAGACAGTAGCAGCTGCTGCAGCAGCTCCTCCAGCCCCAACTCCACCAGCGCCTCCTCCACCGCCCGCACGCCCATCCGAGGAGTCAAGCGAAGACTCCTCGGATTCACGAAAAAAAGAGAAGAAGGAGAAGAAGAAAAAGAAGATGGAGAAGAGGGAGTGGAGAAAGAGGGAGAGGAGCCAAGAGCTGGGGGGGGGGGGAGCTCCCCAATGACCTCTGAGGCCTCCATGAAGACTTTCTCCGACTCCCAGATGCGCACCGACCATAAGCCTGAGGGAGCATAGTTGACCACGTTCATGGCCCTGTGGATCGCCGTCCACCGTAGCTGCGGATCTGGCACTTTGCTTCGCCAGTAGTCCTTGATGTACTTGCGCCGGTGGCGTCTGAGGACGCCCCTGAGCTCTTCCACGCGTTGGTGCAGCTACTGATGCGGTTGACCCAAAGTATCGCGCAAATCCTCCATGGTGGCGGGCAACAGTTCACGGCCTACCTGCCGGAGGTGCTGCAGGAGGGAAGTAGTTCCCTAGAGGCGAGCTTTGCCCCCTCGGCGTCCCGTTTCCACAACTCCCATGCCCGCCATGAGAAGGCCTGTCGATCGGTGAGGACCTAGGATGGAAACGCTTCTATATCCGCCTGCCCATACGGGTATTGCGGAGCCAAGCCTAAGGGCATGCGCACCCCCGTTGCCCGCGACACTTTGACACCGAAGGCGTAGAGCATGTCGAAGACCACCTGAACCTCCAACGCGCCCATGGTGGCAGTATCCTCATCCGACGAGAGCCACCCTTTGAGGGCCCAATCATCATAGGCCCGCCGATGCATAGCCGCCGCCGCCTCTCGGGCTCCCAGTGAGTCCGAACGTATGGCGTGTAGCCTGACCTAGGTGTGACAGTAGGCCAGCCGTGTGATCGTTTCCTTGGATTTGAGCGCCACTGGGATGCCCAGGCCTTGGGGCCATGGTCGGAACCCAGCGCCGTGGGAGATCTCCACGGTGCCGGGTATGGGCGCTCACACTTGGCTCATGGGACCGGCGGTGCGTTGTGCATGTAGGAGTCCAGCTTATGCCGTTCATGTGTGGGCTGCCGGTTTGCCTCCACCGAGTGCCCCGCCCTTAGGAACACACACAGTTCCCATAATGCCACGAATCGCTTCGTGGTGGCATGTCCCAAGGACTCCAACCATACATTGAAGTCTCCCCGGATGAGCACCGGCCTCGTGCCTCCCGCGCTCTTGGCCGCCGCGTACATGCCCACGTCAACCCAACATGATGCCTTAGACACCCAGGAATCACCTCCACTGCCTGGACCGTGGACATTGATGACCGTGAGCGTCCCACCGCTTGTCCCCCGGTGACATAGATTAAAGTCAATATGCTTAATTTCAATGTTTAATATATAACCCGTTAATAGATCAATCTCGCCAATGTTAAGAGGTTAAAGCTCAGTTTTTTTGATTGGGTTATTTGTACCAAATTTTCCATGCACATATGAGGACCCATAAGGGGTGTTACGTGGTATATTGTTGCACAACGGTATCGTGGAGAGGTTCCAATGTGGTGTTGGTGGGTGTCTTAGACCCCCCCCATTCCGGTTGCCCGCATCCCCCCCCCCCTCCGGACCACCCCGTTCCCCTGTATAGCCCTTGTTATGCCTTTCTCTCGGAACACCCTTACCGAGCGCAACATGACGCTCGTGCGTTTGAGTGGGGCCAAGAGTTTGCGGGACCATTTGGTCTCGCGACTCCTTGGTGAGTGGGTGGCTTCATCTCCCTTGGCCCGGGCCAGATGGTCCGAGGCTACGGAGGTTGGCTACCCTTCCCTTATTCGTGACAAGCAAAAAGAGGCGGTGAAGCAATATGCCTCCCACCTCTTCCCGGCCCCAGACCTCATCGGCCTACTCATGGACTTGGACGTCCCCAAGCTTGGCTTCCGGCACGTGTCGGAGTACATGAGCCGCCAGGGGTCGGCCTACACGGCCGCAACGGACCTCCCGTTCCCCCGCCCCATCCCCACTCGGGATACGTTCACCGACACGTGGAAGGAGTTGGTCATCCCCCTTGACCTACGACAACCGGTGTCCGTCCCCGATCCCCCCACGAGTGGGCGCTCTTGGCTGCTACCCTCTTGGGCCCGGTACGTCCAATCACACCCATCGCTAGTGGACACCATCGATTGGACAAGGCCCCTCACCTTCATTGTGCGTGGGGATGTGTACCCGTGCGCCGGTGGTAGTTGGACCCAACTCTCCATTGGGCTCCTCCACCACGGCGCGCGGGGCCGCACACCCGCGTACTTGTGGGTGATAGGGATGGCCTTGTACGGGGACAAGGACATGGCGGCACTTGCAACGATATGGGCTGATAACTTGAAGGTTTGTGGCCCATTGATTGTTTGTTAATTTTTGCGTTAATGTCTGAAGATTAATATCTAGATTACGGTTAATATTGACATCGACTGAAAAATTAACTTCATATTAATCTCGAGAAATAAAGGTAAATATTAATCCATGTCCTTTTTGTCGGTATTGCAGTCCAGACAAGACTGCGAGAAGGTTCATTGGGTGTGGCGCTGGGTGCCAAGCAGGTTGGTCATCGGGGGAGACCAACCTTTCGTGCGGCGCCTTATCGGTGTGTCCACCTCGCCCTTGGTGGGCTCAATTTACAATATGGGGGTGTGGGACAAGGTTTCGGCGGCATAGGTCAACGTGGCGACGCGGCACACCTTGGACCGTGAGGAGGCGGCCCGCCGCCGCTATAAGGAGACCGGCCGTAGCTTGGAGAATGGGGGTGCATAGGGGATCCACACATTGTGGTAGACCGCTGCGTAGTTTTGCTATGCATCCTCCATTGTTGCATGGCCATAGGCCGGCTCCAAGTGGCGTTCATCGAGACACGCCTTGTGGACCTCCCCAAGGAGAACGCCGACACAGTGCAACGGGTCCTCTACAGGGCCCGCACGGGGTTGAAGTCGGGTGCAACGGGGGCACCCAACGAGGAGGAGTCCCGTGCGTTGTTCCTCGCGTGAGAGGAACTTGGTCCGTTGTTGGACTACGTCCCGGAGGATGGTGAATGGCAAGCCGTCGTGGCCATGCGTGACCTCCTCCGGGAGTTGTACACGGACAAGACTCCCCGCGGGGACCTAGTTGCGACCAAGGTGGCGCGCGCCTACCGTGCACATTGATGCAAGAAGGCGTGCCAATCCAACTACCTCCTCTATTTGGAGGAGGAAGTCACCGAGGCCGTGGCCAATGCACGCCGCTTGGGGATAGGGTTGGGTGCCGTGTGCGCGGATGTCGTTGAGAGCCTCAACGCCATCCTTAAGCGCGCATGCAATGACCACTCAGGCCGGGGAGGGGGGGATGCCGGGGGCAACCGAACTCGAACGGGGGGTGGAGGTAGTTTCACAAGTGTGGGAGTGGTGGTTTTTAAAATTTGACCTCCCGTTACGCAACTACAGGACCCCCCATACCGCCCTATGCACCATGGCCAAACTCATGCCCACCCGTAGCCCCCCGCCCTGCACCCTTGCTTCCCCACCGCCAGCTTTGTTTTCTCCTTGCCATGGACGCCTCGGCAATGCAAAAGATGTTGGCCGACATGTTCAAATCCATCAATGCAGCCCTGGTGTGTTTTTTTTTTGCTTTTCCACACACACACACACACTCTCTCTCTCTCTCTCTCTCTCTCTCTCTCTCTCTCTCTCTCTCTCTCTCTCTCTCTCTCTCTCTCTCTCTCTCTCTCTCCAAGATAGCGCAAGTGGAGCAGCGACAGACAGTAGCAGATGCTGCAGCAGCTCCTCCAGCCCCAACTCCACCAGCGCCTCCTCCACCGCCCGCACGCCCATCCTAGGAGTCAAGCGAAGACTCCTCGGATTCACGAAAAAAAGAGAAGAAGGAGAAGAAAAAAAGGAAGATGGAGAAGAGGGAGTGGAGAGAGAGGGAGAGGAGCCAAGGGTTCGGGGGGGGGGGGACCTCCCCAATGACCTCTGAGGCCTCCATGAAGACTTTCTCCGACTCCCAGATGCGCACCGACCATAAGCCTGAGGGAGCATAGCTGACCACGTTCATGGCCCTGTGGATCGCCGTCCACCGTAGCTGCGGATCTGGCACTTTGCTTCGCCAGTAGTCCCTGATGTACTTGCTCCGGTGGCGTCTGAGGACGCCCCTGAGCTCTTCCACGCGTTGGTGCAGCTACTGATGCGGTTGACCCAGAGTATCGCGCAAATCCTCCATGGTGGCGGGCAACAGTTCACGGTCTACCTGCCGGAGGTGCTGCAGGAGGGAAGTAGTTCCCTAGAGGCGAGCTTTGCCCCCTCGGCGTCCCGTCTCCACAACTCCCATGCCCGCCATGAGAAGGCCTGTCGATCGGTGAGGACCTGGGATAGAAACGCTTCTATATCCGCCTGCCCATACGGGTATTACGGAGCCAAGCCTAAGGGCATGCGCACCCCCGTTGCCCGCGACACTTTGACACCGAAGGCGTAGAGCATGTCGAAGACCACCTGAACCTCCAACGCGCCCATGGTGGCAGTATCCTCATCCGACGAGAGCCACCCTTTGAGGGCCCAGTCATCATAGGCCCGCCGATGCATAGCCGCCGCCGCCTCTCGGGCTCCCAGTGAGTCCGAACGTATGGCGTGTAGCCTGCCCTGGGTGTGACAGTAGGCCAGCCGTGTGATCATTTCCTTGGATTCGAGCGCCACTAGAATGCCCAGGCCTTGGGGCCATGGTCGGAACCCAGCGCCGTGGGAGATCTCCACGGTGCCGGGTATGGGCGCTCACACTTGGCCCATGGGACTGGCGGTGCGTTGTGCATGTAGGAGTCCAGCTTATGCCGTTCATGTGTGGGCTGCCGGTTTGCCTCCACCGAGTGCCCCGCCCTTAGGAACCCACACTGTTCCCATAATGCCACGAATCGCTTCCTGGTGGCATGTCCCAAGGACTCCAACCATACATTGAAGTCTCCCCGGATGAGCACCGGCCTCGTGCCTCCCGCGCTCTTGGCCGCCGCGTACATGCCCACGTCAACCCAAGATGATGCCTTAGACACCCAGGAATCACCTCCACTGCCTGGACCGTGGACATTGATGACCGTGAGCGTCCCACCGCTTGTCCCCCGGTGACATAGATTAAAGTCAACATGCTTAATTTCAATGTTTAATATATAACCCGTTAATATATCAATCTCGCGAATATTAAGAGGTTAAAGCTCAGTTTTTTTGATTGGGTCATTTGTACCAATTTTTCCATGCACATATGAGGACCCATAAGGGGTGTTACGTGGTATATTGTTGCACGACGGTATCGTGGAGAGGTTCCAATGTGGTGTTGGTGGGTGTCTTAGACACCCCCATTCCGGTTGCCCGCATCCCCCCCCCCCCCCTCCGGACCACCATGTTCCCCTGTATAGCCCTTGTTATGCCTTTCTCTCGGAACACCCTTACCGAGCGCAACATGACGCTCGTGCGTTTGAGTGGGGCCAACAGTTTGCGGGACCGTTTGGTCTCGCGACTCCTTGGTGAGTGGGTGGCTTCATCTCCCTTGGCCCGGGCCAGATGGTCCGAGGCTACGGAGGTTGGCTACCCTTCCCTTATTCGTGACAAGCAAAAAGAGGCGGTGAAGCAATATGCCTCCCACCTCTTCCCGGCCCCAGACCTCATCGGCCTACTCATGGACTTGGACGTCCCCAAGCTTGGCTTCCGGCACGTGTCGGAGTACATGAGCCGACGGGGGTCAGCCTACACGGCCGCAACGGACCTCCCGTTCCCCCGCCCCATCCCCACTCGGGATACGTTCACGGACACGTGGAAGGAGTTGGTCACCCCCCTTGACCTACGACCACCCGTGTCCGTCCCCGATCCCCCCACGAGTGGGCGCTCTTGGCTGCTACCCTCATGGGCCCGGTACGTCCAATCACACCCATCGCTAGTGGACACCATCGACTGGACAAGGCCCCTCACCTTCATTGTGCGTGGGGATGCGTACCCGTGCGCCGGTGGTAGTTGGACCCAACTGTCCATTGGGCTCCTCCACCACGGCGCGCGGGGCCGCACA
Organism: Eutreptiella sp. 'Long Island Sound 2002'; assembly: GCA_964036045.1. NCBI lineage: Eukaryota > Euglenozoa > Euglenophyceae > Eutreptiales > Eutreptiaceae > Eutreptiella > Eutreptiella sp. 'Long Island Sound 2002'. The sequence goes on from OZ038378.1 coordinate 139,259,175, forward strand.
CCCGCGTACTTGTGGGTGATAGGGATGGCCTTGTACGGGGACAAGGACATGGCGGCACTTGCGACGATATGGGCTGATAACTTGAAGGTTTGTGGCCCATTGATTGTTTGTTAATTTTTTGCGTTAATGTCTGAAGATTGACATCTAGATTACGGTTAAAATTAACGCCGACGGAAAAATTAACTTCATATTAATCTCGAGAAATAAAGGTAAATATTAATCCATGTCCTTTTTGTAGGTATTGCAGTCCAGACAAGACTGCGAGAAGTTTTATTGGGTGTCGCGCTGGGTGCCAAGCAGGTTGGTCATCGGGGGAGGCCAACCTTTCGTGCGGCGCCTTATCGGTGTGTCCACCTCGCCCTTGGTGGGCTCAATTTACAATATGGGGGTGTGGGACAAGGTTTCGGCGGCATAGGTCAACGTGGCGACGCGGCACACCTTGGACCGTGAGGAGGCGGCCCGCCGCCGCTATAAGGAGACCGGCCGTAGCTTGGAGAATGGGGGTGCATAGGGGATCCACACATTGTGGTAGACCGCTGCGTAGGTTTCCTATGCATCCTCCATTGTTGCATGGCCATAGGCCGGCTCCAAGTGGCGTTCATCGAGACACGCCTCGTGGACCTCCCCAAGGAGAACGCCGACACCGTGCAACGGGTCCTCTACAGGGCCCGCACGGGTGTGAAGTTGGGTGCAACGGGGGCACCCAACTAAGAGGAGGCCCGTGCGTTGTTCCTCGCGTGGGAGGAACTTGGTCCGTTGTTGGACTACGTCCCGGAGGATGGTGAATGGCAAGCCGTCGTGGCCATGCGTGACCTCCTCCGGGAGTTGTACACGGACAAGCCGCCCCGCGGGGACCTAGTTGAGACAAAGGTGACGCGCACCTACCGTGCACATTGTTGCAAGGAGGCGTGCCAATCAAACTACCTCCTCTATTTGGAGGAGGAAGTCACCGAGGCCGTGGCCAATGCACGCCGCTTGGGGATAGGGTTGGGTGCCGTGTGCGCGGATGTCGTTGAGAGCCTCAACGCCATCCTTAAGCGTGCATACAATGACCACTCGGGCCGCGGGGGGGGGGGGATGCCGGGGGCAACCGAACTCGAACGGGAGGTGGAGGTAGTTTCACAAGTGTGGGAGTGGTGGTTTTTAAAAGTTGACCTCCCGTTACGCACCTACGGGACCCTCCATACCGCCCCATGCACCATGGCCAAACTCATGGCCACCCGTAGCCCCCCGCCCTGCACCCTTGCTTCCCTACCGCCAGCTTTGTTTTCTCCTTGCCATGGACGCCTCGGCAATGCAAAGGATGATGGCCGACATGTTCAAATCCAACAATGCAGCCTTGGTGTGTCTTGCTTGTGCACGATTTGCTTGTGTGTTCCGATTAATATTTGCGACGAGTTGCTTAATTTTTCGAGATTAATATTAATAGTCGCGTCCATTAATACCTAATATATTAATTAACTTTTCGGTCGAGAACATTAAGTTCAAGAAATTAACTCGGGGGATAAAAAAGTAATTTTTTTTTGTTTTTCCACACACACACACACACACACACACACACACACACACACACACACACACACACATACACACATACACACACACACACACACACACACACACACACACACACACAGACACACACACACACACACTATCTCTCTCAAATTGCGCAAGTGGATCAGCGACTTACAGTAGCAGCTGCTCCAGCAGCTCCTCCAGCCCCAGCTCCACCAGCGCCTCCTCCACCGCCCGCACGCCCATCCGAGGAGTCAAGCGAAGACTCCTCGAATTGGCGAAAAAAAGAGAAGAAGGAGAAGAAGAAAAAGAAGATGGAGAAGAGGGAGAGGAGAGAGAGGGAGAGGAGCCAGGGGCTTGGGGGGGTACAGGCCAGCTTGGGGGGGAGGGTTAAGGAAGAGGGGGAGGGGTAAGTGGTGGTGGAAGAGGGGGACAGGGACCGGGACGGGGACTGGGAGGGAGTTGAGGTTGTTGACCTCCCAAATGCACCCCCCCCCTCCCTCAGTGGCTTCTCAAAGCCTTGGGCCCCATTCTGCCACCGCCTAGAAGGCGGGGGCGATCCCCTGTTCAGCCCAGGTGCTGGAGCAGGGGTGCGTGGGGGACGAACCTGTTTTTTCCTCCCCGCGCGTACCCGCATGACAGTCATGTGGATTTTCCGGAGGTTAATCCGGTGTTTGATTCGCCGGAGGGAGGGCAAACATAGAGGGACCATGGGTGAGGATGCCTCCAGCGGGGGGGTCTGGGTCTGGAAACCCCTCCCTAGTACCCCTCTGGCCCCTATGCCAGAGAGCATCAGTGCGGGCAGTTTGCCCGCACTACAGTTATTGTTTGACCCCCGCGCCGTCCGTTTCGGGACGCGGCATTACCATGTGGTGCTACAGCACTTCGCCCAGCTAGGTCGGTTCAAGCAGTGGCGCCAGGGCAAAGCCGTGGTGTTCCCGGTCGACTGGGCCACTGTCCTGGCCCTGCCCCGGCCCATTTACGATCCGGGGTGTCAGGCCTCGTACGAGGGATTGATACCCAACTCCCGCAGCGTGAAGGCGGCCTCGGTGGCCGTGAACGCGGCCAAGCCGGCGGCCCAATGCGGCCCCAATGGCCAGCGCAGGAGACCCCATAGAGGCCCCAACTGCAGCGTCTCACTTCCGAGATGCCATGGGGGCGGTGCAGGCAGCTGAAAGCAGCGGTACGTTTGCGGTATGGTGCTTGCTTGCTTCGCTTAACTTTTAGGTCGCTAGCATTGATTTCTCAAGATTAATATTTAAATTTTGAACCGCCGCTCGAAATATTAAAAGTTAAAGTTGAATATTAAAGTCGAAAAATTAAAAAAGTCGCTGAAAAAATTAATTCACACTTTTTTTTGATTTTTGCAAGTGATAGACGTCGTGGTGAACGCGACGCATGCCAGGCCCATCCGGGTGGCCTGGCGAGATGCTGAGGGCTCCCAGGAAGGACCCCTGGGGGCCCTACATCGGATCGTGGCACGGGATCAACCCCTTAGCCTTGCTCTCTTGCGCGGTCTCCACGACTAGGAGACCACGCGTGTTGTGAGCGGTGTCTGGGTAACGCCGCGCCACTTCCGGCCTGTAGAGTGGGCTCGGATGCAGGAGGTGGGGTATGCGGGGGGGGGAGGATGAGGGGATGTGGGGGAGCATGGAGGGGGGGGGCTGGGGTGAGCGACGGGGAGGAGGGGGGGGGGAGGGGGGGCTTCCACCACCAACCCCCCAAAACCCCCCCCAAGGCAAGCCGCAACCCAACCCCCCCAAAACCCCTGTCAGGAAGCGAATCTTCTTCGAGTTGTTCGACGAGAGTGACGACGGGGCGATCCCCCGGGCCAAAAAGCCCAAACCCCCCGCCCCCCCCCCCCCCCCGCACGGCCTACGAAGGCCATGCCCGCCCCCAAGCCTGCCAACCCCCCCAAGACCGCCACAGCCCACCCCCCCACCACCACCACCAAGACCCACACCCCCAAGACGGACGGCCGTCCCGCCGATCCTATCGTCGGGACAGTCGCCCACGTCACCTACCCCGACAGGGTAGAGAAGGGCACCGTCCGCGGTGTCCATGGGCGGAAGTACGGTGCCGTTTGGGTGGAATACCCGGGCGACACCACCCTCTACGAGGTGTCCCGCTCCCTCCTCTTCCCCACCCTCGAGGAGGCCGAGCAGTACCGGGAAGAGGGGTGGGCAAGCAATAAAAAGCCCAAACCCCCCCGCCCCCACAAACGAAGAGTCTGACCCCCCGAATGCGAACCCTACCACCGGACCCACTAACCTCACTAACCCCACTAACCCCCCATCCGGATCCGCGAAGATGTGGGACCCCACTACGGGGTCGCATGAGGTAAGAGGGCCCGTATAGGGACCCAATGGGCCACAATGGCCATGGACAACATACATGAACACACACATAACGCATTACATGTTGCGTTGTGCCATTGTTAGGAGGGTTAATATTTGGGGAATTGAGTTAATATTTGTGAGATTAATATTAATGCTGGCGACTCTTGGATTTTTAACTTTTCAAATATTAATCCGAAAATCAAAAAGAAAAATTAAAGCCGAGAGCCATTTTAACATTTTGAAACAACCACATGGGTAGGACCCCCCCACCAACCCCCAGGGGAAAATGACATCCAAGCCCGTAAGACAACCCATGGGGGTCATAATTTTCACGGCAAAACCCCCTAACCCCCCTTAAAAAATGCAAACTTGAGATTACGTGTTAATTTTTGGCCAGATATTAACTATATTGGGTTTAATCAAGGTCACTAGGGTGACTACATTGAGGGCCATGGCTTTGCCCAGCACGATGTCCACCACATACCGAACTTCCTCCGCATCGAACACGTGCGCTCGAAGGGCAATCAAGAGACCCCCACGCACAGCAGTCGCTGGCGGCGCCTTGGGGTCGACCCTCAGGATTACATGATACCCATGGTGGCACCATTGATTCTCCATGTGTGCCATGCCTTGGGGAACCCGCAGGCGTGTCTCCTGGAAGAGACCACGGATGGCACCTTTTGCCTTTAAAATGCCGGCTGCAACTGCCTTGCTATCGAGGATGCCCGGGGCCGTGTGCACGCCGTCACCCCGCATGGAGCCTTGGATGTTCCAATACACCGCAATCCTGACGTCGGAGGCAGTATCCCTGCCGCATCTGGATCATCGGCCTGGTCCTGTCCGCCGGGAGGAGGGGGGCCAGCGGCACCGGCACCGGGCAGCGGGTGCGATGCTACCTTGGCACGACTCGACGCCCAACCATGTCGCGCACCTCTTGAAGACGTCGCCGCCGGACTCGCCCCGCGTGACGCTGAGCAAGCCCGGGCGGCTCCACTGTGGGCCGCACCTGGGTCCATGCCTTTGCCTCCTGTCGAAGACACTGCCACGGACCTGCGAGCGCCGCTCAACGCCGCTGACGAAGAGGCCTCTTGCGCCCTTGAGGTTTGCACTCCCATAGGCCGTGTGAGTGTCGACGAACCGGCCTTGGAGGCCGCACGCGCCCTAGCCATGGGAGGAGCATGCCCACAAATGGCTGCGAGTGGAGGACATGGTGCCCACCCATGTTGTGGCCCCTGCGGACACGGGGCAGGTGGTGGTGTTGGAGGGCATAGGGTATCGGGTCTGTGACCGGGTGGAACAGTGGGGCTAGATTGGATCGTGATCACCGCAGACCGGCTGGTGCGGCAGCAGTCTAAGCGGTCTGCCTACTTTGGGGTCCTCCAGGACCACCTGAGATTTGTGGGCCCCGTGGGCCGGGCGCAAAGGTGCTCGCCCAGGGGCATCCTGCCGGCACGAGTCGCGTTCGTGGAGCTGACAGCGGAGCCCGGCATCCCGGGGCAGGATGTATGGCAGGTGGTCCCCAACAACATGCGGCAGCCTGCGCAGGCGGCCATCATGTGTGCGGCGTTGCGAGGGCATGCGGCAGCCCTCCCTCGGGCGCCGGCGGGACAATCGTCCACCAACCGGCCGGCGGCGTCCCAGGCGATGCTGCCTTGTGGGTCGCGAGCGTGGTGCTGGGTCATCGTGGCGCTGGGGTCGCACTCCTGTATGTTGCGTATGTACGACCACGGAGGGGTGCCCGGGCTCGCGATCCGCCCGGCGGACCTAGACGCCCTACACCTCGGTACCCTGAGCGACGGCGGGGGCACCGCGCTGTTCCTCCAATGGACTTTGGCGGCTGCTGCGGCGCTCCGGTGCTGCAGAAACTACGGAGGGAACGCCTTTCGCCTGGTCATGGCTGAGACCATGGAGCCGTGGCTCTGTGCGTTTGTGGCTCCCGGTGGACCGTGGCGGGCAACCGGGAGAAGTTCGCCGATGCGTGGCGCCGCTAGGTGGAGGGGCAGTTTCCCGTGGAGGGGGTGATGCACCTGCCACCACCACTTTGTGTGCCACCGGTCAAGCCAATTGCCCCGGTGGTCGCTGTGGTGAAGGCGGTCCCGAAGGCGGCGCCGAAGCCCCCCCCCCCCCCCAAGAAGGGCCCCCGTGTGCCTTATGGTAGCTATTGTAACATATGTGAGGTACTAAAGCACTTCGGGGGGCATCTTCACACGGTGCAGCGTGGGGTGAGCGACGTGAACGTCTGCCCCTCATCTAGGCTGGAGGGGGCGGGCCAGTGCCCATGGCGGGCCGGCCGCCACCTGAAGCCGAGCCACCTCAACCCATTGGACCTCCTTGACCACCTAGCGAGGGACCATGGGTCGGACCCAGCTCAGCGTGTGCAAGTGGAGGCCATGATCACGGTATCATGCCTCGTGGACTCACGGGGCCCTTCGCGACGGCTGCCTCTGCAGCGCGGTCCTGGCATGCTGCAGGGACAGCGACATGATCATGGACATCCCCCCCTCCGCCGCCGCAAGGCACAACAGGGCGTGCTGCAGCCGAGCATCAAGCAGCCCTGCCTGGTGCCCGATGTCCGCCACTGCCAAAGGAGCGCGGCGCTCCGGGAGGGCAACCAGTGCCGCCGCGGGCAACTCCCCAAGTGACGGCGGGCGCATGATCGTCCCCATATTCCTGTTGCGGACCATCACCGCCACCCACCGCCTGTCCACTGTGGACAGAAGGTTGCTTGGCCTCGGCACCCGGAGCAGGGTACCAACGGTGGAAAGCGGCGCACACACACCGCAGTCCTTGTTGTTGCCTGCCAGCTATCGCACCTGTGCCGCCCTGCTGGCCGTCAGCAGGTCCTCCGCCACAGGCCACGCCGACCTCTGTCCCCCCGGCGCCATGCGCAACGCGCTGACCACCGTGTCCCACGTGCGTGGCCACTGGGGCGAGCCGCCCTCCAGCCTCGGTAGGTCAAGCAGGTCCACAGGGAGCCGTACGTTCAGGGCCAGCAGATGGTGGGCAGTCCAATGCCCGACATCCTGCTCCAACGAGTGGTCAAGCTACACGAACTCTGAGCCGCCGAGGTCCACATACTGAGCGACAAGGGGGGCGGCTGGAGTTTGTGTGCACTGCTGACCCTCCCACCCCTCCCTCAGGAGGATCATGGCATGGGGGGCCACGCACTGCGTCGCATCCGCCACCGGCGCCACCGTCCGGTCGCACAGCCCAACCTCGTGGTTGGTGGCCACGAGAAAGTGGTGCCGTGGCCCTTACTCACCGCCGGCCCGATAAAGCCCCTCCAAGGCGCTGCGCATCTCAGCCGGTGGCGGGGAGGCGTCCGTACAATCTCAGAGCCATGGAAGCGCCCCCGGGAGCTGCCTTTCTACCCCCCCTTGCTACTTAGTGGCTTGCAGAGCCGGCAGGCCCCTCCACGGGACCCTGGCAATCGGGTCCCGCCACGGTAGCGGCCTTACGGCACCCCACTGGTGGGAAACCACAACCACGAGGCTGGTCGGGGGCCCCGGAGAGAGGTGCAACGCCACCTTTCCATCCGTGTCCACGGCCGTGCCGCGTGGGGCGGTAAAGGCGTGTCCTCCAACCTGGCAGATCGTCACCCCGCCCCACAGGACCACCATGGTCTCCTAACTGGGGCCGCGGCCCGACTGCCGCGGCCACACCACCACAGGTGGGCACGGGCTGTTCGCCGCCCACAACCTCCAATGTACCCCCACCAGTCGGTCGCAGCCCGGGGGCCGCCAGGAAGCATCCCATGAGCACGGGACCTCGCGGTGGACCACCGTCAACACCTAGGCACCATCTCCACTCGTGAAGCAGAGCCCCTCGGGGAGGCGCTGCGTCATGGGGTTGGGGAGGCGAACGGACGTGACCTCCATACCCTGGCGCAGTCCGAACGCCGGCTCACCCTCCAACAGACGGACCTCCGGGTCCACCACCGCCCACCGGGCTGCGACCGCGGGGAGATGCAGCGACATAGTCCATGGTAGGAATGTGACAGGCTCGCGGGGCAACTCCGGACAGGCCGCCACGGAGCTACCACCCGTGGCCTGGCTCAGCGCCCTGTTCCACCACTGTGTCCAGGTAACACTCGCCATGGACAGCGCCCAGGACAAGTAGGTCACCACTGCCCGAGCTTGCCACCGTTGCAGGTCCATGCCCGCTGGGCGTGTGTGCTACGCGCACACCCACCCCAGGGATGCCTCCTTGAAGGACATCATGTCTCTCCATGGGACCACCGGAAACGGGGTGAGCAATGCTGCCATGCCGCAAGGCAGCGCCACTGCCCACACGACTCTACCCGCGTGGGCAACCGCGTACCCCACCGCCGGCAGCCCTCCACCCTGGCCCGCCTCCACCATGTCGCGCAGGAGCTCCTCACGGCGAGCGGCTGAGGCGGAGGGCCCCCACACAGAATATTGTCCCAAGGACCAGCAGCACGTTCTGGGGTACTCACTGTGGCATTGGGGATTTAGGGTGGGCGAAGCGGCACGCGCCGGCCCTCATGCACAACCCTATAGCCCAGTGCTTGCAGGTTTCCGCCTCGACTGCCTTGGGCCGCACGCGGCCCTTCACGCCTATGGTGCTAGCTCGGGTCCCATGCTGCTGGGGTGAGGTTGCACCCAGAAGGCGTGGAGGTTGTGGTCGCCGACGGTGCGGATGGCTAGGAGCGCTTGTCGCTGGCAGTCGGCAACGCGGTCCTCACCCCCACCTCCAGCTGTTATCACCTCGCGAACCGCGATGAGTTGGACGTGGAAGCCCACGTGGGGGCGGCCCTCACGTGGGTTCTTGCTGCGGCCAGCGAACCGCCCCCACCCGCTGTTGGTGTGGAGGGGGAGGAACGGGGCCAAGAGGGCCTGCAATGGGCGAAGGGCATGGGAGGCGAAGAGGATGAGGGCGTGGAGATCACGCGCGAACAGGCATCTTCGCTGCTCCTCCACAGGGCCACGTAGAGGCCCTCCTCCGCCGCTCCATCCAGCCCTACCTCCTACAGCAATCGCCACGCCACCAGACGCATCGCCAGCGGGAGGCGCTCCGTCAGCTCAGCCCCCCGGACGTCCCCCGGATGGTAGTCCAGGACTGCTGTGTCCCCCAACTAGGCACAACAGGCCTCGTGGATTAGCATGGGCACATCCGCCAGGCCCACCTCCCGGGCGACTTTCCCTGGTGGCTGGAGCTCGAAGCGCTCCATGGCGCCCGCTAGCCACGTCGCCGCCTACTGGCCACGATCCGAGAGGCGGTGCTAGTGGACGCCCTCGGCCGCGTGGAACCTGCACTGCCGCCATTAACAACACCTGCAGGGAGGTGGTGGCATTGCGGTAGGCATGGGCAGCATCGGCACGTTCGCTGGGTCCGTGTCCATGCCGACGTAGACGTCGGGCCCATGGTCGTCCTCGAACAGGAGCGCCAGTGCCGAGTCGCTGGGCACGCACTGCATCTCCTCCTCCACTTCCTCCGCATCCACGTCCACCATCTCTTCACTGTCCCCCAAAGCTGCCGCCCCCGGCGGCGACTCCGGCCGCGAGGGGTAGGGCGCCAGGGGCTGCTTGTGTGCGAACTTCCTGCCACCGCTTCCACCACATCCAGCCGAGCCCTGATGTTGTCGGGCAGCCGGGCACAATTGATGCCCGCATCCAGATTCATGTTGCACTCCAGCCCGGCCGGACACGGCTCCCGCGGCAGCACCACCCGCCAGTCCCTACACTCTCACATCCACTTTGCCACCCCCATGGCGGCCGCGTCCTATCATCGCATCCTATCTCCATTCCTCCCGGGCTCATCCCCATCCCGCTGGCCTTGACAACCGTCTCCTCCTACATTGATCCACCCGCCTCCCAACCGCCACGCTCTCGCCCCGCCTCGGCACCAGCCGATTGGCCCAGTCTCCTCCCCTCACCGGCCGCCGCCCCGGCATGAGCGGCAACAAGATCCGACAGCGCGCTCCGCTCGCCCTCTGCCACCTCGAGCCGGTGTGCAGCCAGGACCTTTTCTAGTAGCAGACTCACCTTGCGAAGGCTGGATGCGGGCACCCCTCACATTGCAGGCTTTGCTTGTACTCGCATAGCAGTACCAAGGGTACCCCTCGACGCCGCCAGATTACCTCCACCGGTCGACTCCGGGGTGCTTTGCATCGGGGCCACCAGTTCTACTGCATCTTCGCGCCGTTGTCCACGGTGTACTATTGGCGTCCGCCGTTGCGGGGCTTGTATTACGGCGGCCCCGGTTTGCAGGCCTCGGGCTTGTCGCCAGTGCCGATGACGTGACGCGTGCCACGGACGGCTCCCCTGACGTCGCCAGAGGTGCCTGAGGTGCTCTCTCTCTGCTTCTAGCTGCAACCCGGGCACCTACGCCTGCTCCTTCGGCAGATTCGGCATCTGGGAAGTCCCAGGCATCGCCATAGGCACCACCGGCAATGCGTTGGGTTGTGCCCTCGGTGCTGGTTCCGCTCTCACCCGTGGCGTTTCCGCTAGCACCGCTGAGGGCGTGGGCGCCACCAACACGGGCACCGGCGCTACCTACGCTTGTGGTTGCCTTGCCGGCACCGCCTGGAGCGTCGGTGCCACCTGTGCCGGCTGCACCCCCGTCGGCATTACCGGGGGCACCGGTGCGGCTTGTGTCGGCGGCATCTCCCCAGCCACCACAATGGTGCCCGCGTCGCGTGTGGGGGCTGCGCTAGCGTAGCGTGCCCTTGTTGCACCCCCGCAGGCGCCGCGTAAGGCGCCGGTGCCACGGGCGCCAAAGGTACTCCAATTGGCATCCCTAGGGCCCCGGTGCGGGTAGGGCTGGCGGCATCCCCACAGATACTGCATGGGGTACCGGTGCTACATACATGGGCTGTGCTGGCGCTGCATGTGCTTGTGCCCCCCCCCCGCCAGCGCCGCATGGGGAGCTGGTGGCACGTGCGGAGGCTGCACTGCATGCGTCCCGTGCTAGTGGTGCTGCTCTTGGTGCTGGGGGTGCCGCGGATGTACATGGTGATGCACATGGTGGTGTAGGTGGTGGTGGAAGTGGTGCGGGAAGGTTGAGAGAGCATGGTGCTGGTGAAGGTGGTGGTGCACCGCGGCATGCCCCATCGCGGGGAATTGGTGGTAGTGGTGATGGTGATCGTGAGGTGCCCCAAGGGGCAGGGACGGCAGAGGCGGGAGGCCCACAGGTGGGGGCATAAGGAACAGGTGAGCCCCATGCTCTTGCCCCATCCACCCCGCCGCCTGTCCTGCCGGTTGCCTTCCACGCTGCGCGTCCTCTCGCGGCCCATAGTCCACCTGGAGGTGGTGGAGTAGCAGGTGGAGGATGGCGACCCCAAAGGGTGCCGTGCCCGCCGCAAATTGTGCTTGCACGTCAGGTGCGTTAATCGGCGGGGGGTCGTTGAGCAGCACTCGTCGCTCGTAGAGGTCGCCGAAGTGGTCCCACCTGCTGTCCCTGGCCGGACGATCGGCGTCCCCGCTCGCCTGGAAGGCAACGTATGAGTGCTGCCAATGTCTGATGAGGTCAAACAGATCGTCCACCAGACAAAGGGCACGCCGCTGGACGGTTGTCAGCTCCGTGCGGGTGGTCGTGATTGGAGACAGCGACATGTTGCTTACTTGGGCTACGCCAGCTAAAGGGAAAAGGGGTAGGGGGGGGGGAGAGGTTTGGCACCTCAGGCCAACCCCGAAACGTGGGGCTGTGGTGCTCTATGGCAAGGGTCGGTGTGGGGCCGGGGTTTGCACGCACTGAGCACGACACTTAGCACGACAAATGACATTGGGCTTTGTACCTCTACCCTCCTGTCGCCCCCCCCCCCCGTTTCCCCCTTGTTGTCCCCGCCGGTTCCCTTGTGCCCTCCGCCCCTTCTTGGTCGTCGCCTGGGTGGGGGGGGGGGAGGCAGCACTCGTTTACCCATGGGGGGGCCGGTGCTTGCACTCCGCGTCAAGGTGCAACTCTGGTGTACGGGCCGTCCATTTGTACCCGACTCGTACAAATGGACACACGTCGTAACCAAGTAGGCCGGCCGTCCCCCCCACCGGGGTCCGGTACACTTTGGGTCACAGGAGGAGCCCTTCCGGGGCCGACGCGTCTCTTGCCGGCTTCGATGGATGGTGTGCCCTACCCGCAGCCCTCACTGGGCACCAACCGCGGTACGTGCCGTGGAGAGTGCTCCGTGTCAAGCCCAATGGCCACCCCACCGGACCGGTGCCACCATGGGCCGCTGGCCTACGGTCCCAGGCGCATCCCACCTTCTTGCGTCAGGTGAGGCGGGCCCATACGGCCACCGGGGGGGGGGGGGGGCGAACCCCTCAGGTCAGGTTCCGTACCAGCGTCCCCCTTTGTGTGTCGGGGGTTCTTGCGCGACCCCTGTTGTCCTCACGCCTGCGGTGCCCACCCCCCTCGCCCCCCCCCCCTCCCGCGCCCCCTCTCCTGGGCCGGTCCCCACTCCGCCCTTTCTAGCCCCCTGCTTGCTCGTCGCACCCTGCTTCGGGTGTGTCCGGTGTTGGTGCTTGACCCCCGGCGCTGCCTTTCCGCCAAGCCTAGTTTGTGCCCGTGTTGGGGGGCATGGGGTGGGGGCTGGGACTTGTTTTCCTCTGCCTGCGTTGTAGCGCGCACTGGACATAGCAAGTATGGATAAGGGTTGGGTATGTTATGGGTTTAGGACACGCAAGTAGCGTAGCAATAAGCGCCACAAGGTGAAACCCATTGTGTTGTCCCCCCCCTCCATGCCAGTTTCCTATCACCTGTTCCCCTGGCTGGCTAACTTTCCCCGGCGTGCGTTCACTCGCCATAGGTGGTTCTTGTCTAGTAGCGCCGCTAGGGTTGTGTCCGTTTTGGCCATGGGGGTCGTGGGGTGGGGGATGTGTCTCGCCTTCCAGCCTCTTGCCTGTTTTGTAGCACGCACTGAACATAGAAGGTATGGGTACGGGAGGGATTTAGGGCACACAAGGAGCAACGCAATAAGCACGACAATGTGTAACCCCCCGCCCTTAAGTTATCCCGCCCCCCGCAAGTCAGCCTCCCGCCACCCGTTCCCCTGCCTGGCTGCCTTTCTTCGGCGCGCGTTCGCCTGTCACAAGTGGTTCGTGTCTGTTAGTGCGGATGGGGCTTTGTCAGATTTGGCCGCAGAGCCCGTGGGGTTGGGGCTAGGTTTCACTTTCCTCCCTCCGGCCTGCGGGGTAGTGCGCACTGAGCATGGTGTAGGGTAGGGTAAGGTTTGGGTTTGGAACACACATGTAGCGATGCAATAAGCACCACGACTCGCAATCCCCTGGCCTTGGGTTGTCCCGCTCCCCCCGCCCGTCCCCCTGGTTGACTTTCGTCGGCGTGCACTCGTCCGACCTGGTGGTTCGTGTCTATGTGTTGTGCCTAGGTGGTGTCAGGCTGCTGCCCCCCCCCCCCAATCTATTTGTTTCGGGGATAAGGGGGCGTAGGAGGGGGGGGGGGGTTGCAGGTGCCTCTCCTCCCATCCTCCTGTTCGCACGACAATCAGCAAGCACGGGGGGGCCATAGCAACAGGATATACGCCGACTCCCTCCCACTCTCGGACCACTTTCAGGGCCGGGGGGGGGGGGGGAAGGGGGGCTGAGTCTGGAGGGGGGGGGAAGGGGGGCTGGGTCTGGGGGGGGGGGGGGGGGGCAAGGGGGCTAGGTCTGGGGGGGGGGGGAAGGGGGGCTGGGTCTGTGGGGGGGGGGAGGGGGGCTGCCAAGAAGGGGGCGGGGCAGGCTTCATACGTTGCCAAGAAAGGGGGGGGGGCAGGCTTCATACCCTGGTAAATATGGCATAAGATGACCGCCTCATCACTACATCACCCCTACATTCTCGGAGATCCCCAAAGACATGGGGGACAAAATCAGAATTGGTGGGCCACACAAGTGGGTGGAAATGCTACATCACCCCTGCATTTTCGGGGATTCCCAACAAAGGGGACAAAGTCAAAGCAAAAGAAAAAGCAAAAGAAACAAAAACAAAAGTTTCCCCATGGTGCCCTTGGCCCTACCTACAGTCCTGCAGACTGGCCACACCAGGGTTTGAACCTAGGACCTCCCAGTTGCAGAGGCACTGCTTTCCCACTAGAGTATGGCCCACCTCTGACATACCTCCGTACAGGGGTTGTATTGATATTTGGTCCAATTTGGTTTTCATCCACTATGGGGTTCTCCTAAAAAAATTGAGTATTTTGAGTATAGACACATGGGGTGAAAACCCATTTCACGCTCTATCAAGTCAAGCAAAATTTCCTTAGGGCGCCTTCGGCGCCCATGGCCCGGCACTCCCGGGCCAAAACCCGGCAGGGGGGGGGGGGGGCGGCGTAAAGGGTCCGGTCCAGGCGGCCCCCCCGTGTCAGCAGGCATGAAGCGAAGCAATGGGGCGAGAGGGCAGGGGACATCAATTGGACATTGATTTCTTACTGACCCAGGGCGGTAGTCGCCTCACCTCGTCAATGTCTTCATTGGCCCGTGCCTGTTCCCTCCTGTGCCCATACTTACTGGAGGAGGTACGTACCCGGGTGAGGATGGATGATGAGGAAGTGTGGGCAGCGGGGAGGACTTACCGTACGCCACGAAGGCTTCTTGTGCCATCCGCCGCCCTTGTCGAGGGGAGGGCCCCTGTGTTGGCACCTAACAGCCCGGGGGGGGGGGGGGGGCATCCCATCCTTTCTCTTGTGCCCGTGTCTCCACTTCCAAACGGATTGATACCGGTGCCTCGATATCACCCCGTCGGAAGTGGCGGCTACAAAGCGGCCGTGCGCTCTCGCCCCCCCGGGTCACTGCCACCCCTGAGCGCGATGGAGGCCCCTGAGGTCCGATGGCAATGACGCGGGGAGGCGAGCGGGAGATTTTGGGCATCCCCTGGTCACCTAACTAGGCTGCATAGTACCTGCCGCAGGGGGCCCACCGGATGGCGCCGTTGGTCGCCTCCCCCTCTGCGTGCATGTATAATCCGCCACCCAATCTCGCTACATCAAAACTAGCGCGGGGGGCCCAACGGATGGCGCCGTTGGTGCCCGTCCCCTCCGCGACGGCGCTCTCTATCATCTCCATGGCGGTGCCTACCGGCTGACATGGGGCATACGGTCATATGGCAAACCGGCATGGCATGCAATAAGCATCACACTGAGCACAGTCATTCCTGACCCCCTACCGTCGCCCCTCACTCTTCTGCTCTCCGCCGTTCTCCTCCCCTCTCTCGCCCCTCCGCCATCCCTGGTGCGCGTTGCACTAAGCACGACAACCCCTGTACCCTGTCTCTCTCTTCCGCCGCCCCGGTCCCCTCCTGCCCCCGCCGTTGCTGCCCTCTAGCCTTGCCTCTCCCCCTCTTTGCTCTCGTCTCCCTCCTTGCCCCTTTCTGTTTCGGCAAGCACTCAGCACTACAAGTTGCGAGCACCAGCTCACCTGTTCTTACTTGCCTCTGCCCCCTCCGTGCACGCAATTAGCACGACACCAGCGCCCGGCGAGTGCCGGGGGTCCAGTGGATGGCGCTACCGGCGCCCGTCCCCTCTGTGCGCCATTCAAGCCCAGCCACACATTGTGGCACGGGAGGCCCAGCGGATGGCACCGTTGGTGCCCGCCCTCCTTGTGCCCATCCCGTCTCTGACTGTGCCTGCCCAGGCATTCAGTTGCCGCAACCTTTACGCGACTGCATTGCGACTTGTCCACCAAGTTGCACGCACATGTATGCACAAGTATATCAGGGCATGCAATTAGCACGACACTGAGCGCGGCAAGCTCGCCTACCTTCCCCTGCTCCCCGCCTCTCCCTTGGGCCCCTAGCACCCCTGCCCTGCTCCTCCCCCCTCTACATACATACATACCCTCCCACTGTCCCCTAGTGAAAGAAAAATTGTGACTGGCCTTCTGGGACCCCGCTTATCGAACGAAAAGAACACAAAAAAATTACCCGATGCTCCCAAAATGCCCAAAAACCATCCTTAACCCCCCCCCCCCCCCCGGAAGCAATGTCGGAAAAAGGGGGGGGGATTCGCAAACCCATGGCATGGTATCGGCATGGTATCCAATATCTTAGAACCCCCCCCCCCCCCCCTGGTGACAAACTACAGCAAGTACTCCGTTCCTATTGCAACCAAAAGTTGGGACCACAAACTCGCATGGTTCCAAGAGTTGTGAAAACAGGTCAGCCTATTTAGGTCCTGCGCGCTGTGCATACAGGGGTCAGCGTAGAGGCAAGAGTAGGCCTGGCCTGTGCGCAACCTCCCTATGCCTCCCCTTTAGTGTACACGGCACGAGGGAAGGACTCCAAACGTTGTGAAAACAGCGCCAGCACTCTGCAGTACCAAAGCAATAGATTTCACTACTCTCCGGTCCCTTGCACGGTGCCTCATAGGCACAGCCCTGGGGCACCACGGAGTACCCCCTCTGCTGATGTTGACCGACATCCCCAAAAGCCCTGCCTACTCCAAAGTGGTGGTCCTGTCGCATTCCCAATGCGGGCTCATACTGGGACGGTGTGGCTGACGCCGTCGCCGCAGTCCAGCACAAGGCCTGTGGTGCGGCCGCTGCTGTACAGCGACAGCACGGCCTGGATCTGCACGTACATGCCCGGCACGCTGAACGTCTCGAACATGATCTGGGCCATGCACTCACGATTCTTTCGGGGGTTCATTGGGGGCTCGGTCAAGAGGACGTTGTGGTCTTCTGGGGCCACTCGCAGTCGGTCGTAGTACGTGTGGCGCCACAGCGCCTCCATATCGTCCCAATCTGTGACGATGCCATGTGCAATGGGGTACCGTAGCCGAAGGAGCCCGGGTTGGCTCTGGGCCTCGTCACCCACGTGTAGCCTCGGCTTCTGAGGGGAGGCCAGTGGCTCCAGCAGCGCATCAGCCTTGGACTCCCCCACAACCGAAGAGAACACGCAGTGGGGGGCGTCCTCCCCAGCAAAGCCGGCCTTACAGCGGCCACTGCCATTATCGATGACCACCGCATGACGCATGTACGGGTCTGTCGAGTGCCTCTTGGTGGCGACATCCCCGTCGTCTGAGGGGCCGCGCTTCATGCCACGCGCGAAAAAACTCACGAAAGAGCACCGCATGAGGACAACAGGTACCCCAGGGGGGGGGGGATTGACAGGCAATGCACACTTGCGGGAAGGACAAAGCACCCTCTGGCCGCGTCTGTGTCCAAATGCCCCCCAATATGCTGTCAAGGAATGGCTCTGTCAAGCAAAAGGCAAGCAATGGGGGAGGGGGTCCACCGAGTTAACAACTGAGGGGGTTACAGAGAGACAGTGCATGCGGAATGGCATGCACAGACGCCGCATGGAACGCAACAAGACAGATGTTTACAAATTACACAATGGCCTCAAGGTTACGTCGCCTTTGACGGATGGCGGGCTGGCATTACACCAGATGTTTTGGGCCCATCGGTTCGTGACCCTTACGCTGACCACCCTGCGTGCAAAGTCCGATATGCTGCTGCATGATCTCCAGATGGCCCTGCCAGCAAAGCGGTGCCCATTCACAACTATCTGTCAATACTCAGTCAGCTAGGCGCATGCACCGCACTCCATGTCGACCTGCTACAACGGCCACCTGGAGGACCCAACATGATTGACTCCGAAAGCTCTGACAACGGTATCATGCTCTAGGCACGTGAGGGGCAAATGGGCTACCCGTCACACACCCGGCACTACATCGACCTGTGCCGATACTGGGAGGATCCTTTGGCGGGTACCATACCGCCGGGATATGAACCCACGACAATTGCGGGAATCTGTTGCTATTCAAACCATGTTGCTATTCAAACCAGCAGAAGCCCGAAGGCACACACCTGAATTCTGATGGTAGCCTCCAGGCGGCAGAGGTTGCCGGCTACACGTACCAGGGGCTGCCGTCACTGAAGGCCCTCTGCGCATCATTGCAAGAATCACGGGACCAACAGCCATATCGAGCTAGAATGTTCGGGGCCACCATCGGCACAGCCATCACCAATGAGGGAGATTGGCAATACATCGACGACAAAGCAGTGACCCAATGCGCCACCAAATCAGGACAAAGATTGTTCCGATACTGACATACGTCTAACAGTTTGTGCCAACACAACACACAAGCGCCTGAACTTGGAGTGGATCGCAAGTCCTCGTGACGAATCCAAAGCCGCCAATGCGGCAGAGCGAGAACACATCCGCCGCAACAATGAGGTGGATCTCCTGGCCAAGATAGCGACACGCCTACCGCTGCCTAGCTATGATCCACGAGAACTTGGCGACATTGCCGTCTGCGTGGGACCTGCACCCACACCCGCCTGCAAGTGGATCCCATGACACCGACGCACAGCAATATTCCCGGGCACCCATTGGACATAGTGGCTTCCCATGCGAGGCACACATTGTATGCTCTTAGTGCGCTGGCTCGGGGTGCATTTGAGGTGGGACGGAACCGGCCCTCCTTGGGATCACACCTCCCAAAAATGTCACATGTGCCCGCTTCACCATGGCACCACAATACACCACCGCCTCATCCCCTGCATGAGGTGGAAGGTGGCATTGCACAACATGTGGCTGGGTACTTGAGGGCCCTGACACGGAATCGTGACAGCATACATGGCATCAGGCATAAACGTACCACAGACGCACGTGAGTAGTACAGTACTTGGACCAGTGCCAGCAACAACCGGTATCGGAACCACAAGCCGGCTACAAGGTACCTGGCTGCGCCGTGGTTCACATACCAGTGCGTGCGGCATCCTCAATGATGTAGCGGAGGCCGCTCACGGGAGGCGCGCGGCTCACTTGCTCATATTGCACTTTGCCATGCACCAGCGCCTCCAACGTCTCGAGGGATGGCTCGGCCGACATGCGCCGACTCTCTGGCCAGCATTGGCAAGTCCAACGGCACTTGATGGAAGTGGAAGGGGCGTTGGCAGCGGCACATTTGCCAACGCACCCTTCCCCTACTTCGTCTCCCGACCTGTTGTAGCACCGGACAGAGCCGACGTGCGTTCCACAACTGTCGGCGCGGCGCATGGGATCACCGACCGACTCCGCACAGCATGATGACCCTGCGGCACACGCAAAGGGGGTTCCCTCAACCGGGTCCTCCAACAACTCACCGTCGCCACTCCCGAAACGCGCAGAATCGATCTCAGTCACACGCACCTCGCCTCATTGGTGTCCGACACGGACTGCATCGCAAAAGATTACATGGCCAACCCAAGGGAGTCTAGGACCCCTAGTTACGGCTTTGACAATTTCAAACCGGCCTTCATGATTGTTGATACCTGGCCACGCCTGACACCACGCCTGCCTTTTTGTCATTGTATCATATGCTAGAGTTTCAACCGCTTTTCAAGAACTAATTGACCACTCTTTGAAGTTCCGGAGTCAGCCGGAAAAAAAGAATGTTTTTTCAGCAAATCGCACACAAATTGCCTTTTTTTGCATAGCTTCTTTTGTCTACATTGGCATGTGATGGGAACAAAACATTTTTGTGTTGTTGCGGAGCTCCAATTTGAGGTCTATAGGTACTTTCTGGACTGCCTATTTTTTTTTGCGCCCTCCTCGCACCATCTACCGGGGTAGAAATGCCATTGTGAGCCCAGAAAAGCTGACCTTTCACGATCTTCTTACGGACCTACAACGTAGTGGCTCCAGCACCATGAGTGACACCTCGTACCACACCGATAGCCCCCAACACTAGTACGGCGGCATGAGCGGCGGCAGCACCGCATGATCGGAACCTACCAGAGAGGCGTCATAGCAGCGTAAGGTCCGTCGGCAGGACCCAGATCACCGCCAGCACAATGCAAGACCAGGGTAGAAGCGGGGCCACGATAAGGCCTCCCGTCACACGTTCCGAAACCGACCGCGAAAGTCATAATCAGCGCAGCCCGTACACGTGAAGGTGTACAACACGCTCCCGCCCATGCCACCGATGCCCCCATGGCCAAGTCACAGCAGCGACACCTACTACGGATGTCCTCTGCCCCCACCCCACTCGCCCCACTCACCCCCGCCACCGTGGCCCGAAAAGCCAAGGTCCACGCACTGCTGGCAGGACAGAAAAAGAAATAAATCCAAGCAACAGGAGGAACAAGAGGGACTCCGGCGGCGAGCGGCCGCGAGGCCACATCAAGCACGGACCGAAATGACTGAGCTGGTGGACACGTGATGTCACCAGGCCAGTGCGGCGATACCATCGCAGCCTATCGTCCCAGTGCACCCACTCATGGAGTATGCTATGCCACCCGCAATCGCATAACAAATGGAATTAGCACAACCGCGGATGTACGGCCCCCGCCAGCAACCAGATGAGTCCCTGCCCCACAACCACGTCATGGCGACCACCATGGAACCACGGGGACTAATGGATGTGTTGGGGTTTTGGTTCATTTTGGGTGGGCAGGTCGGTATAGCCAACTTCCATCACCATCGCCTTGCCAAATTCTTGTAGACACTCACTCGCGCACCTGGGGCTCACCGGTGGCTACACAGCAAATGCTGCATAGCTTTGCAGGAAATCAAACGCAACGGAGCGGTGTGTGTCTAGTTCCCATTCACTGAGCTTTGGTAGCAACCATTCCGCACGTCAGTCTTGGTATCGCATCATCTGTTCGCCTACATCCAAGCGGTGCAAGAGGGTGTAGCGTTGTGCGCTTATTAGCGGGTTTGCGAGTCCTCCGGGCCTTGTCCTTCGCGGTTCACCGAATGTTGATGGCAGGCCAGGCCCCGGTTGGGGTTGACGTCTGTCGACTGCAGGGTTGCGAGGCACTGTCGGTGGTGGGAAAAGGCAGGGACTAGGCAAGTACGTTTGTCCACCTGCGTCTTCCGCCTCTAACGTCATGCCGCATGGGCCCGGGTGGTCTCCTTGTTATGGCAATCCGCTGCCGAGTGCCCTGCCGTAATCGTAGGGCGGCGCCTCTGTGGGGTGTTGTTGCTGTGTTTTCATCGGTGAAAGCCATCTTACAAAAAGTTGTCAGTGCAAGGCAAAAGAATACGACCACAACATTCCCTCACTTGGTATCTGCTCTCAAAGAGAATGAACATAAACAACGGATGTTCCGATTTACATGGGAATTCTTGGATGTCACACTTCACATCATCACATGACAACCCACCCGCAGGATGGTCCGCCATCAACGACATGTACTCCTTTTCTTTGCTGACACCAGACTAAGTTCAGGCCATCGGGTGTCCGGTTTGCGTGGGCATTCAAGGCCACTAAGTATGTACGGCATGAATTGGGTCACCTACAGCTTCATGCGGGCGAGGCATGTCTCCATGCAGGGGGGTGTTGTGGGGGGGGGGGGGGGCAATTTCTAGCTACTGTACACGTTATGTAGTGGTGTAAGTGTCACCCTGTGGACTGGTGCACAGGCGTTTGCCACACATGACCCCAGGCGATCGGACGCGCTTTCGTTTGAGGAGGAGGCGGCGGACGATCTCGGATTCCAAGGCCAGGTGGTGTTCCTTTTGAGACCGGTGTGGCACCCTTATAAATATGCTGCTACTGTTTCCTGCGGGCGCTTTTTTCCTTTGTTTGTATTCTTGACACAAGGTAGACTACCCTAAGGTACGGAGATGTATCCATATCCCAAGTTTATTTATATGGAGCGAGTTATAATTGCTCTCTTGGTTCCGGTTAGTTCATGTAAGCGGGCCTTGGAGCGCCTTAAGGCGTCCATCGGTGATGCACGTCCTGATATGTCTAAAAGACAAAGGACCACCATTGCCGTAGTCAAAGGGATGGTTGTACTACTCTTGGAGTACATCCCTGCCCTATTCCTCAGTGGTTTTATGGTTCGCAACTGCAACTGGGCAAACCAAAAGAACTCGGATGATGCCTTGCAGGCCGCTCATTGTGTGTTCCACATTCTTGTCCACCTGTGTTGGGGAGCTGACCACACCACGGAGTATGTTCGGACCCTGGGGGTGTCTTTCTTGTTTTGGGGTCGGTGGGAACAAAAAATACCAGGGAAATGCCATTCCGAGGAGATGGGTGAGGCTTTGTTGGCCCCTTTGGTTGAGAAGCTGCGGTTGAACCCGAACAGTAGTTCTTTGGATGATTGTTTTGATCTTTTTTTACTCACACCAGCAGCACGCACCGACCTTAAGGACCTTCATGGCTCCCACTTGCAGAAAGACACAATCAAGTTGGTACGGTGCAGCCTCAATACCTTTGTACGCCAGATTAGTGATGGTCAGTTAGTATCCCTACTGTTGTGGAAGTCAAAGGTGAAGACTGTTAGGCTTATGGATGATTGGCTTGACGTCCCCAGTTTCACATTAGTTTGTACCATGACATGTCGATTGATCATTTGCCAGACCTGTTGCAACGGACACCGCAAACAGAAAAACTGGCAAGCTGGATAAGCCGGCTTGTGCAATTTGCACTGATGTTATTGCGATCGACTGCACGTTACTTGCTAGTCCATTGTACTGTTATTACTGTTGCTTTGCAAAACGTAATATTCAAGGCCTTGAAACCGAAGGCGTGGTGCGTACGAGGAACGAGATCAGTGGGGCACTCGCGGACCTTGACAGACATGCCGGGACCGAAGGTGTGAAGCAATCCTTCCCAACCACCTTTGGACAAAGAACGCTCTCCATAGGTTTCTTGGCTTGATGTGCTATTGAATGACACCGTGAAAACCGTCTTCGATCGCCAAACCGCTCTGCAGAGCGTTCAGGACAAGTTGTGCTTTGTAACAGGCACTGTTTTGCCATTTTGCCCTTCAATGATCACCTGCACTACTCTGAGACCATGCCTGGGGCTGCAACCGGACCAATATTTCAAGGTCATGTCGTTTCTGAGGTCGGACAAGGTAAAAGTCGGTGGACTAGCAAGACTGTGTTGTGGACTGAAGAAGGACAGAGCCTGGGAGATTATCTGGATGTATCCGGAGAGCAATATCGTACATGAGACCCGAAGTATGCATGTGTGCTAGTTTATTCGTTCTAGTGGTACTGCAGTAACAGTGCTGATTTTTTGTGACATTTTTTTGGCAGAAAACGAATCCGATATGTTGCGTATCCGACAAATGCTGAGGAGTGCCATTATGGTGAAGATGAACATAAGCCGCTGGCGCTGGTCAGAGTCTACCTCCTGCCCGCTGTGAGATGCAGTGCAGAAATGCCCCTTGTGGAGTGCAGAGGCGTGTAAGGCTGTCAGGACTGCCTTGTCGAAGCCTGTGCCAACACTTGACGTGGAGCTCACTTACGGCAAGGTCGTTGTCCTCCGGAACACGGGAACTGGGGCCACTGAGGCCGACGATGATACAGGGACAAAAATCCTTATTGCACCAATCATCCAGGGTCGTGGTGTGCCAGCTACCTTCACAACAAGACCTTACAGCGGTGTGTTCCATTCCGTGTTGATTGTGCAGTCAATAGTTGGTTTCGTCCTCGAAACGCTCTGCACAGCGTGCTTCCTCCGGATTCAATTTAAATGGGTTTCTTGACTGTGTTTTGATTGTAGATTCTTTGGGAAATGGGACCAGATGGTACAGAGGACATTCATCCCTTGATTGGCAAGTTGCTCAAAGACACACCAATTTGCATTGCTGCAAGCCTGGGGACGTGAAACACATTGGTCACTCACTGAAGGACCGGGACGCAAGCCAGGGATGGCAGTGGACGCAAGTCTGAATATATGATCGATCCACCAGCCACATTGTGTATCGATACTGTGACCGACTGGCACTCATAGGCAAACCAAACAAATTGACTGTGAAGGTCTCAAACTACATCAATATTGATCAGGGGTCGGGCGCATCTCAAATCACTATTGGTATTGCTGGATGGTTGTTGCAAGTGCTTGGTATTGTGCCACCGCCGCAGTGGGCCCCCGGTGAGGAGCCTAGGATTCTCTGCTGCACCCCATATCATCAGGTGCCTACCCAGCTATCTAATTTTCAATTGAAGAGAGCTCTGCAAAGCGTTCTTGAGCGCATATGCATTTTTACAGTGCCATGTTGGTGCATTTTTCTATATCATTTCTGAGCAACAGTACGCATAGGTGTGCGGTTTGACTACGTGTTCATCAATATGCATTCATTCGCAAAGTTCATTATCTTTGTACCGCATCCTGTTCGTTCACCAATACAGTACTGCTTGAGCATACCTATCTCTATCAGCGTACTATGCACTGTCCACTGCTTGCCTGTGTTTGCTTGGTACCCTGATCTTTCCATTTCCAGGTGATTCATAGGTTGCTAAGCAACCACACACCACCACCGTGTGGAGTGGTGCCAAACAGGCCCTCCACAATGGGTGATGGTTTCATTGATCGTAAAACCGTCAATACGGAATGGTGGTTTATAAACAAGACACAGGTATGTCAATGAGGGGGGGGCTTTAACAATGGATTTTCCTCACTGTCCTGGGAAACGTGGATGTGGAACAATAAAAACTTGATGGGACCCTTAGGTCTGAAAATACATTATTCCCCCAAATAGGGGGTACTGCAACCATGTCAAAATGCAGTGCCCCACAAGGCCTTTTTGAAACCTGTGATTTTGCACTATGGGACGAAGCGCTCTTGGGTTTCGGCCGACCACTCGCTTAGAGCCGCGTAGGACCGCGGCCGCCCTGGTAGCTGGCCGGTGTGTCGGCATGGCACCTATGGAATACATACACATGGCAGTAGGCGACGACGGGCTGTAGCAAAAGGCCTCAGACCGCTTTTGACCAGATACTTGGGGAAAATATCCCCTTGGACGGGGGGGATGACGCATCTTTCCGCAAGTGAATGCAGGTAGGGAATCAACGTGGAGGAGACATCATGGCGGCCAAAGTCATACAAGACTCTAGAAAAACAAACAATTGCTCGTGGAATCGGCCCCCATCGACGTGCACAAATGAAACCTCGCAATGTACCTGCGGTTCACTGCTGGCTAAGCGGACTTATGAAGTTGGGGTTCATTTACGGTTCATTCGCCTAGTGCTATGTCTTTGTTCCCCTTTTTTGTGCTTCTGGCATAGTAATGTCCTCTTAATGTGTTTAGGTGATTTGCATTGATATTTGGTCGCGCGTCTGGGTGCTTTTTTAATCAAAGGGTAATTCGATTGAGCCGAGCCAATGAACCGCAAGTGACCGCTCAGTCGGGGGTTCAATTAGCTTCCATTTATTTTTCAGTGAGCTTTCAGTGAGCTTTCACTGAGCTTTCAATGACAGCTGGATTTGGTCGCGTTGGGGTTCATTGAAGGTTCATTCAACGGTATTCCAACTTTACCTCCCTTCCTCCTCTCCCATTTCACCCCCATACCATTCACTCCCCCGGCCTATCCCCAACTTCCCCTTTTGGTCGCGGGCTGCTAGTTACATGACCATTGGTATCCGACACCCGGAGGGTGTTCATTTGGTCACGACATCCCCTGTGTTCATTGCCATGTGTTCATGCGTATCTTGTCTTTCCTCACTCACGGCTTTGTTGTCCTATGTCCGTAACCACCCAACGGGACCCTGCGTGTGTCAAGGCCTTGGGGGCCTTCGTTAGGTGCCCCCGGGCACCCACCACGTTCACTGAGGCTGGGTACATAGCAGTGCCCGCGGAAGATGTGCAGCCATTGGCTATGTGGGCGCAGCAGCTTCCCCCCCCCCCAGATGTGGTCCACATCAATGTTGATCATGCGACCCCTCTAGGTAAGGGTTGGATGTACCGGGTCAACAATAAGTTGCGCTCCGTACATCCATGCCTGCGGGCCATCCGCTTCTGCTTTCCGGTGGATGCTGTGCACGATTTTTGCCAGCTGGCCACCGGAAAGCTAGATACTTCTCGTAGACTATTCGGGTTGGAGATCGTTGACACCAGCGATCTGCAGTATGGTTATACCGCAGATGTTGGGGTCACAGAGGTTCCACTCAACAACGGAACTCTGCCGCACCTCCCTTACACCATGGGAGTGGTAAATGGGGAATGTTGGGAAACACTCCGTGTGTGTCCCATCGTACGTGAGTGGACCCACGTTGTGCCCGACTTTACCACCCCCGCGGCGTTCACCGCGGAAGAACCTTATTTCCTCCAGGGGTGTGGTAGCCCCCTCCTCTTCATCTCCCTCGCATCCCCGGGTTTCTCCCAAAATCTCCCCTCGCCTGATCTGGCGTCGGACGAGTCATTGAAGGAACTAGGCTTCTGGGTGTTGAAGGGGGTTGGGGACAAAGAAGAAGCCTCACTGTGGTACGCCATTGTGAGAGCTTCCCTGGAGCCCACGGGGGGTCAACAGGAGGAAGTGTGGATTTGATCTTCAACCACGACGCACGTGAGGCCTACTTGGTAGATGCCACACTTCCTCGCCGTTGGCAAACGCGGCCCGGCAAGTTGCCCACTATTTTGTGTAGAGATCCCTTGAAGCGAGCCAACGGAACCGTTCCCTACTGGTTGGCCCCCTGCAAAGGATCTCCCCCCAACACATTGGTCATCACTTGCAATGGGGGAGGATGGTGGGCAACAGGATTGGCACAGTGATGTTGATGAGTTGCCGGCGACACTGCCCACCAGGGGCGAGGGGAAAATCGGCTTGCACGGGGGTGGGGGGGTCGTGAGAGCCCCCCGAAGGAAGGGGGGGGGGAGTCTAGCAATGGGGCTCCTGTGACAGACGCCTTGGTAAAGTACCAATCACCTCGAACAGAGGTTGTTAGATCAAGCGCAGGCGCGGGCGTCGTATACCCCCCTGTTTGGGGTCATTTGTGTAGAAGACTTAGATTACCGTTCGGCCACAACTTATTCCGGGGTAAAACTGTCCTCCCACTGGTTGAAGCAGCGTCTGCCACTGACCAAAAACCCAAACTCTGTGTTTCTGCCGGACCGGACATTTATACCACCAGTGCCCCCCCCCCCCTTTCAACGGAAGTTCAACTTCATTTGCCACCATCTATGACCATTTTCAAGGCCCCGTCAAAGGAGCCAAGGAGGGGGGGGGGGCGGGAAAGGGGCTCCAACGACCCCTCGCCCGCGCAAGCAAATTTTCTCCCACCCCAGGAGTGCAATGCCCAGGCACCTGTCGATGATGCTTGTCCTGTGGGACAAGTATCATTTGGAGGTGCACATTGGCAGTCACCTCGAGGACCACGATTTCCTGCGGGTGCAAACCGTGGTGTGTTAGCTTGGCGACGTCGCTGTGTCCCCACCCACACTCAGACACCGCGGTTTGTGCGCTCTACCCGGGTCGGGGAAGCAGAGTATCCTCTTCCGCTTCCTCACCCTGGATGTGCGGCATCAGTGGGTGGATGACGGCCGGTTCATCGTTAACCTTTTGCCAAGGGCCAAGGATGAACTGGCCCACCGTCCTCGGTAAGGCCGGCCGCTACCCACCCCTTCACGCATCCCGCATTGGGGCAATTGTTTGCTTTTGGCAAAGGACTGCACGGCACTGTCCGCCTCCCCAGCATGCGGCATTTCGATCCCCAGCTCGCCCCCATCCGCAAGTCGGGCCCGGGCTGCTCGTGCCACCCCCTGCTGTTGTGTTGCCTGCTGCCGACGCGAATGACCCGATGGCGGTCGTCTACGTCGACGAGGGGGATGTCGTGTGGGTGATTGGGCCTGAATGGGCGGATCTGGCCAACCTAGACCGCCAGGAGACCCGCCTGCTGCAGCACTGCTCGGCCCCTGCTGATGGGTACCTATCCGCGGCGCAAGCCGTGGAGCTGGGCTTCAAGTGGCACGATGGCCCCTAGACCCGCCGCCCCGACGCCGATGCAGAGAAGCCGCATTGGATGCGCTGCCGGTGCCCGAGCAAGGTGCTTGTGTGCCGTCTGGTTGCGGGATGTATGTCAGGGATAGGCTACAAGCTACAAGCTACAGGGCAGGCTAGGCATTTGGTCCCGCTTGTTGCACAGGGTACGGGATTGGTGAACTGAACGCTAGCTGCTGCATAGAGGGCGTTTTTGTGATGTTAAATGGTTCCGTTGTCCTCATTGGAAGGGAGGGGGACACGGGTCTCTGATACCAAAACAATGGTTTCATGTAGTGAATGCACGATATGGTTACGGAAGCGGGTGTGCAACAAGGACCCCTTGGAGGGAATTTTTGCCTTTGCCGTGGTTACACCTTGCCATTTGCCGGTACTGTTGGTGTATTTGTCTTTCTAGATTCCATGTCCGCTCTTTGCGTTGCTGTGGCTTTCTCTGCCCAGTTGAACCCGAAGGTGCCCCCAGCGCTGCTGGCATTGCGGAATTACCTTTGGTGTGTTGGTCCTGCAGATCGAGGCGGCGGTGGCTGCTACACAAGCCGGTGGTTTACGGGGGTTTGCAGGCTTTTCGGGCCTCGGCGCCCAGGTTGTGTAAATGGGTGTAAATTTTTTGCCCAAAACGGCGTAAATTCCCAAGTAGTGGTGTAGACTCACAGAATAGACGGTGTGAGTCAACGGCTCAACCGACCTCGAAAAATCAAAACACAGGAACTCGGTGCTTTGAAGGTTGGTTGCTGTGGTCTTGTGACCGGAAGTGGCGTTTTCACACCGCTTCAATGATTGGTGTAGTGTGTGGATTAGAAAAGAATGTGTGTGGATACATACTTATATATACCGACAGCCAAGGGTGTTTTTTGGTGGGTTTGCCCATGTGCTGCCGGGGGGTGGGAGACCGTACGCTGGTCACAAAGCCCTCCACACATGCACGTCCTGGTATGCATATGCAACAATGTTCGGCAGTTCTTCCATCATTGGCTTGAACTAGATCTCTGCTATGTTACAAGCATTGTTAGAGTTCAGAAACATTGCTATGTTACATTGTTTGCTCGGTGTTTGTCTTCTTGACCGCTATACCGTGTTTTGTCGACCACAGTGCGGTCTAAATAGTACAGTACATAAAGGCGCACCTCTGACGGACAGATGGCATCGATGTGTCTTGATGATGCTTGCACAACTCAATTCACCGGCCTCAACATTGATCTTCACTTGTCTTGCCGGATTCGGCCTCGTTTCTCTTGGCACGGGCATCTACAGAGTTTCCATTCGACAAGCACACAAATCTTGTTCACAACTGTTTGTAAGTGCACGGCATGGCACACAAAGCACGTGAAAGCAAAGAAAGAAAGAATGCCCCTGAATGCCTCCTTCTTGAGCCGGGAACAAGCCCCTGGCCATCCCCCCACTTGTTACCGGCTTGCTGCTACATTGCCTAGTGTTTTGTTCCTTGACTCACCAGTCTTCAATTGAGTGTTCCGATATCCTAGAAGACTTGCCACCCGGAAACACAAACAGGTCAGAAATGGGATGGCTAACTTTGTTCAGGGGACACAAGTGGATGCGGACAATGAATGCTTATAGCACGATCATGTTGCGGGAAGCAAACATGCACGGGAGGGCAACTACCATCAGTCTTGATGCGACCCATCCCCCCCAGCTATCTATCACAACTTGCGTCGGGGGGGCAGTTGGGGCGGGCGGGGGGGGAGGAGCCTGCGTGCCACCCACTACTACCACTCAAGGGTGTGTGTGTGTCTATGTGTCTATAGAGGTATGTGTGCGATAATAGCGATTTCTCGTCTTTGCCGGGAACAAAGCCTTAAGGGTCTTAAGGACAGGGGGGGGGGGGGATGCAAATTGAGATTCGAAAAAATGCGATGCAAAAAAATGCAAATAAATGCAAAAAAAATGCAAAAAAATGCAACCCCACAACCGATGCACATGCGGAGCAATTCCACAACCGCTTTTCCACAACAATGGATGCTGAAGATCCTTCCAAGTCACTATCACACTGGATTGAACCTGCCCTCAATATCTCCATTAAACATGAGCATATTTGTATTTGTATGCTGGTGTGGCTTTGGCCCCATAATTCAGTTTCACCTTTTTCTTTTCAGGTTCGTCAGGTTCTTCCAAATCAGGTTCATTGTCGCCCTCACCATCAGGCAGCTCAGGGGTATCGTCAACATCAGCAGCAGCATCATTTGCAACACCACGTCACACAAATTTGTCCATGGATTGTGACATTAAAAGGAAACTGAAGGCAAAACATATGCAAAAAAAATGCAAAAAATGCAAAATATGCAAAAAACCATTGGCTCCCGGATATGCAAAAAAATGCAAAAAAAATGCATTTGCATCCCCCCCCCCCTCCTGTTAAGGACCAAAGGCATGGGACCCCCTTCAACCAAGCATGGGACAAAAATTTGACGCCGTTGGCGCCATGGCCTCCGCCCCGCTATCTTTCAAAACTCGGGGTGGGGTGGGGGGGGGCGAGGGGGGGGGTCGAATGCAAGGACCGGGCCCGGCCACCCCCCCCCCCCCCCGGGGCAAACATGCTTACATGTAGGCCAATTAATGGCTGAGGTCCCTATGACTGTAGACTTGTAAATTGGGTTTGTTAGGAGATAGAGATGATGGGGGTCTTATGCTCGAGGCAACGATCCAGCAAGACGGTTGGCAGTTGAGCCCCTGCAATGGAGTAGATGACCGTGTCCACTTGATCCCGTGTAGACAGCACACCGTGAAGACTTTTTTCCCGTCACTAAGGAGCGAAAACCCTACTACCAACGGCACGTCAGCCGCCAGAAACACCGAAATTAGGTCCGACACGTTCAGCATCAGGGGAACCATATGGGGGTGGGACGGGAAGACTAATGGAAAGCACCACGACAAACAGTACGCCAAAGCACACCTCGCACCAAAACACACAAACACACAGCACAGCCACCAAACACCAAACACAAACGAACGCACCACGGCGCACCCACCACCAACCACAAACACGGTAGCGGCGTACAAAGCCGCCACAGCACACATTGGCACACCACACTGTTCACAAAACGACGCACAACACCACGAGCATGGCATTGGGGGGCCAGGCAAAAGCACACACCCACCACAACACAAAGACACAGCACGGCCACCAAACACAAACCAGCGCTGTACTACGCTGTGCTGTGCTGTGCTGCGTTGTGTTGTGCTGTCATGCGTGCAGTGCTGTGATGTGCTGTGCTGTGCTGTGCTGTGTGCCGCGCTGTGCTGCAATGTGCCCTGGTGTGCTATGTTGTGTTTTGCGCTGTTTTGCGCAACACCCTGGAGGCCATGCGGTTGCGCAAAGCATTTTGCCTGGTCTGATCGGTTCTGTGCACCCCCTTCCGGTCAACATTTGTGTGGTCTTATGCATGCGTGAGGGATGCCCGGGTAATAGAGGCGTCCGCCCCATATTCGCCCCATTGGGGCCCGAGGTGTCTCCTGGACAATGGGGCCGGCGGTAGTTTAATAGAACACATAGACTGGGTCCCTCCTGAGTCACTGGGGCCTTTTCCTTGCCTTGGGGACACAGTGAGTTAAGGGATGCACTTGATCAGGGACCTTCACACACGCGGTGGCGCATGGCTTCTTGATGCCACTGCATTCGGTACCAAATTATCGGGTACCAAAGTAATACGGTCCAGACAATTACTA
The DNA here is from genome assembly GCA_964036045.1 of Eutreptiella sp. 'Long Island Sound 2002'. Classification (NCBI taxonomy): domain Eukaryota; phylum Euglenozoa; class Euglenophyceae; order Eutreptiales; family Eutreptiaceae; genus Eutreptiella; species Eutreptiella sp. 'Long Island Sound 2002'. The sequence continues at coordinate 139,290,326 of OZ038378.1, forward strand.
TACCTTGGACAAAGGGCTCTCGTAGACAAAGGTTGTGTTTTGTGGTATCGCCCTTAAGCACTTGATTGCAGAGCAGTACGTGTATGGTCAGAGCCGGAGGGTCAGGTCAGTTGGCTGCATATTTGCTGTCCCCCACAGACAATAAGTGCATGGCTGGACATCTGTGGAGTTGAGGGCCATGCTTCTTGTGCCCAACACACCCAAGCCCAACATGCATGCACCTCTCCTGCCCCAATACCAAACAGGGCATCCGGGGAAAAGACACAGATGCCAGATGCGATTTCTGCCTTTTACCGGAACATGGAACAAATGGAAGACCTCCTGCCTGTAGCCCCTCAGCATCAGCGATGTGTGGCTCCTACGATTGCTCCCCAACAACCAGGTTTTTTTTGCTTTGCTGGGGTATGCTTTCACCATAATGCCCCCCCCACCCCACACCCCATACGGGTACATTTCCATGAGTGTGTGTGTGTGTGTGTGTGTGTGTGTGTGTGTGTGTGACACCCAGTCAATTCAATCAAAGTCAAACTGCGAAGTTCAACATTCCTACTGCCTACCGATCATCAGCAAAACCATGAGTTCCAAGTCCAGGGGGCCTCACTGGCAGGCCGGCAACTAGCACACTGATTCACAGCTTCGGGTGCGGGTCAGGCCTGAGGAGCAGCAAGGCAAGCATGATGGGATTCTCATCTGCCCTCCGCAGTGAACGTCAGCAAACTCGGTCGATCGCGGAAACGCCGCAACGTGTGTGTGTGTGTGTGTGTGTGTGTGTGTGTGTGTGTGCCCAAGACAATTCAAAGCATGCACAAACTGCGAGGTTCCACTCCTACGCTTTCACCCGCGGACTGGCATGAAAAGTTGGACAGCACCTGGTATCCCAGACCGCGAGGGACACTGCGGCCACATACCACCTTCCGAGGGTCCCACCGTGCTCAGAACCATCCCCCAGCGCAGACCACGCAACTACAGTTGGGGGGCTGGCAGCCAGGGTCACACCTCCAACCCCCCCCCCCAAATCGGCGAAGAAATCCCAACAAACCGGCGAACAAATCGTTGAACCGATTTTTCAGCAAAACGGGCACCCAGTGCCCTGGATTTCAGTCCCAGGCCCCAAACACACCTTCCTTAAGGTTGCTCAGTAGTTGGAGCCATGTGGAAACCCAAAATATCTCTCAATTTTCGAAAAAAACTTTGGTCTCTTGGTCTGTACATGGTCCCTGAGCAGTACTATGGCAGTGCACGGCAGTGGTCCAGTGGTATATGCCTTGACCCACAAATTGGCAAGCGAGGGTTCAATTCCCAGACCGATTTTTTGTTGCATTTTTGGTCACTTGTCTTGCTGAGAAAATTGGTTTTCCATGCACAAATAAAGCCTGCTAGAAGAAGATGAATGCACACAGGCTTCCCATTTGCATCTCACTGTGTGCTGGGTGGGTGTGCAGCTCTGATCTGCAATCGTCACTTGGTGGGCATTTGGTGAAACCTAGTATGCACGTAGCAAAACCTAGTAAAATGTAGCAAAACCTAGTAAACTGTAGCAAAACCTAGTAAAAAAAATTTTTTTTAAAAATTTTTTTCTAAAAAAAATTTTTTTACTAGGTAAAAAAAGCAAAAATTCTAAATAATTTTCCCTTACTAGGTTACTAGGTAGTGACAAATTTGGACTTGAATTTGAACAAAAAACAACAAGTTTATGGGGGGGGGGGGTCAACGGTAGGTGGTATTTATGTTTAAGGGCATGGTGCCCCCTGGTCTATTCCAGGCCACTTGTGTAAGTGGCGCCCCACCCGGGCCAAACCGTGTATTGCAAGGTCAGCAAAAATAAAATGAGGCTCAAGAAAAGAAGGAGCTTTTATATCATAAATATATATATACATATATGAGGTGCACACACGTGTGCTTTATATGAAGTCGCAAAACACGCGCTTGTAGATGAGGTCCGACTTCTTGTCTTTGTAGGTGGGTTGTGCAGAGGGAGGGTTGTGCTTGCACATGTTGCGCAGCACGCCCGTGGTCTTTTCTTCCAACTCTTTGATTAGATTTTTGTCATACTCCAATTTCCCAGAGGCATCTTTGGGGTAATGCTCTGGAACAAAAAATTCTTCACCACGGATCACCACCTTTGGACGGACCTCATCTACAGAAGGCGGCTTGTCAACCACAAGCCGGTCACCCAAGGCGAATGCCAACACAATGCATGCCAGTGTGGCAGTAAATTGCACTCTCCATTTGCGCAATGCCACACATATCTCCGTGGAACAGAAACCGGAAGCATGCAGGGCACACTGATAAACTCCACATTCAGGGCACGTGATGTGGGCTGTGTCATCGCAAAAAAAGCATGACGCCCCCTGCCGTATCGGGGAGCCCCACCGCTGCAGAGCGGGGGGCAAAATCAGAAGTGGCCCACAAGTGGGCAAATTGGCTACCTCACCCCTGCCGTATCGGGGAGCCCCACCGCTTCAGAGCGGGGGGCAAAATCAGAAGTGGCCCACTTGTGGGCAAATTGGCTACCTCACCCTTGCCGTATCGGGGAGCCCCACCGCTGCAGAGCGGGGGGCAGAATCAGAAGTGGCCCACAAGTGGGCAAGGTGGCTACCCAGTAACCTAGTAAAAAAATTTTTTTTTGTTTTTACTAGGTTCTGAAACCTAGTAAAAACAAAAACTTTTTTTTTACTAGGTTCTGAAACCTAGTAAAAACAAAAACTTTTTTTTTTACTAGGTTTTGAAACCTAGTAAAAAAAAAAACTTTTTTTTTTACTAGGTTCCCAATACCTAGTAAAAAAACCTGTTACCTAGTAAACTGTTACCTAGTAAAAAAAATTTTTTTTAAAAAAAAATTTTTTACTAGGTTTCACTACAGACCCTCACTTGGTCTGTACATGGTCCCTGAGCGAGAGTATTCTGGCAGTACAAGCCGGTGGTCCAGTGGTATGTACCCTATGCTATCATCAGGGGACAAGGAATCCCAGGGGACCAGAGACGTGTCTTTTTGTGGGCAGTAAAAACACTTCATGGTGCCAATCTGAACAACCAATATAGAAAGAAAAGGCATTATACAGTGTCCCAAAATAAACGATACACTTAGAGTGACACCTCCAAAGCAGGTGTCCTAGAGTCCCAGAAACCCCAACAAGTCAGCTGAACGAATCGGCAAAATCACAGAACCCCCACAAATCGGCAGAACAAATCGGTGAAATTCAGAAACCCAACAAATCGGCAGAACAAATTGGCGAAATCGGCCGAATTCGGCCGCCGATTGGGGGGGGGGGGGGGGGGTTGCACCTCCCCAGCGTACCCTTTCCGGAAGCCTCTTCATGTCTGTCATGTCTGTGAATGATGGGATCCTTGGCTAGAGCCACTACAAACTACGCCCGCCTAAACCGCTCCAGCCGCTCCGTCACAGCGCCGTGCCCGCTCAAGCACGTGCCAAGGGCACCAAGTGCTGTGTGCAGTGCATCCACAATTGCTGCATGGCCAGTCCGCAAGGTGCCCAGTTGACCCACCTTGGCCACACGGGCCACTCAATGCAGCCCCTAGGCGTCCCCACAACGCCCTAGGGCCCATTCCCACACTCCCATGGAGGTCCACAAATAGTGGGGCAAATGTGGGGCAAAGATTGGGAGGTCTTAGCCCCAGGCGGTCCACACCGTATCCACACCGACTGCGCCGTCCCGTACCCTCAGCACATTCTGTGACTGTCCGATTCTGCCACTTTGCTGATCGCACTGTTCCCCACGATATACTGTGGCGCCTTACGCCCCTCCGTGGGGCCCACCTCAGCTTCACGGACCATGGCCTTTGCGAGTGTGTCGACTCTCAGCCCAATATTGAAGGCCGTCCACACTTTCTCGATGACGCGATCAGTGCTGAGGCGGTTGAGTGCTCCGGGCCGGAAGATCGTCACTTGTGGGAAGTCTTGGTCGAGCACCGCCTGCAGAGGAGCGGCCGAGCGGGAGAGGCAGCCCGGGCATGTGTCGTGACGGAAGCAATGCACATGATGCGCAATTACTTTGGACCAGGTGACCACAGAGCCCGGCGCTTTAGAGAGCAACCAACGTCGGTTGGAGGGCACTCGAGCCATAACCGTCTGCCGATATGGGAGGGGGAGGAGGGGTGAGGTGGTACATTTTGCCAGGGGATTTGGGGCGGAGGAAAGTGGGTACCCATTGCTGAAAACCATTCGCACATTTTAGTTCAAAGCGGGGGAATCCATCAACTACTGCCACCGACGGGGTCGCTCCCACCACCCCATACCAGGGGCACCGAGCAACAGAAGCCACCCGGAGGCAATGCCTGCTACCCGCCATCACCTCCAGGACCTCCGCCACGTGGGCCAGCCACCGCAACCCCCACAACAGCAGTCCTGAAACGCGGTCCTCAAGGGAAAACAAAAGTGAAACCGTGTCCTACAACACCGTTCAGGAGCCCATGCCCTGTTCCTGCCACTGGGCATGCAATGCACGGACCTTCTCCTTTTGCCCAAGGGTCCGGGCATAGAGCAGTGGGTGCACCATCTCCCACGGATCGACCCAGGCATTGGCGTTGGCCCCCATGGCCGACACCACGAGCACGTGAGGCACGCCGGCCTCCTTTGCTACCTTGGCCGCCGCCTCTGTGCAGCCCACTTCCACATCCTTGAAGCCCTTGGCCCCTCCGGCAGTGGCGCGGGTTGTGCCCAGGCAATTGAACAATGCATCACGTCCCTGAGGGTACAATTCACGCAAACTTCCGAACTGGGGGGGCAATGTAAGCCCCCTAATGCATCGTTGCGCACGCACCGCCAAAGTCAACAGAAACAACATTCAGAAGGGAATTCCGTGGTCAGGTGGGGGGGGGGGGGTGCCATAAAGGCTGAGTGAACAGTGCTCGGTGGGGGGGGGGGGTTGGCACAAGGCCTCAGTATTAGGTTGTTTGCCTTTGGCAGCGCCTATTGGCCTCTCGCCACTGCTCATTCTGACCCTCTGTGGGTCAGAACGTGATTGGGTTGTGTCAACGGAGCCCCTGGATGACTTGTCCTGTTTGACTACTCCAGGGTCGGCTGTCCCAGAGAGGGGCTGTTGCCCGTGCCGTTGACCAGGTGCATCCAGATGCACACTCCAAGTCCATGCCGGGTTTGCCGGCTCCAGCACTGACTTGTGCGCGTGGGGGGGAGGGGGGGGGTGGTCAAAATGGAAAAATTTATTGGGTGATTGGAAATGTTATCCTTCAAAACAATGATTGTACAAAAGGCGAAACATCTGATTTCACAACGGGCTATGCTGCACGAAGACCCCCCCAGGTGCTCCCGCCTGCACTTGATCTAACAACCTCTTCGAGATGTTTTTCGATTTTTGAACCCCCAACACCCCGCCCCAACCCGGAAAAACACGGTGCCCAGCCACATGGGGGTGGCTGAGGGGTCACAATCGGAAAATTTCATCGGGAGATAATGTGGTCCCCAAAATGATGATTTTACAAGGGGTTGCACATGCTACGCATAAACCATACAAAAATCGGGGGTGTTTGGAGCTTGTGCCTGCGCTTGATCTAAGAACCCTCTTCGAGGTGATTCTACGGGCCACCATCGGGGCCCAAGTTGGTCGTTCCGCATCGCTAACCATTGATGTGGGATGGGGGTCCGGCCCCCCACATTCCCAGTCAAAAAACAGGGGGATTGGCGTGCCAAAGTGCACTTCTGGTGGCCAAACACAAAGCTTGACGTTTATTTCCCGTTGTAGAGCCCAAAACGGCTGAATTAGCGCTTGGCACTGAGGACGTCCACAGTTGTGGGTTAGGATTCCCTTCACGCAACCCCCCAATGACTGCCAGATTTCTGACGGGTACCTCTTGTTGATCCTGGCCCTGGGAAGCTGGCAGAGCCCTTTTGCCAGATGGTATTCGTGAAAGTACTTGGAATCAAGGTCAGGCCCCTGGCGACGCCCTTCCGACCACCCAAGTTTACTCACCAAGGCCTCGGTCATCTTACTGCCACCGCCAGTGCTCTTTAGCCAAGGGTCGTCCTCTCCCAACATCCGGTGATTCCAGTACCATACAGTAGCTGTGGTGTGCATCACAGCAGCAACAACATGGACACACCTTCCAGGCTTGCAGAGTGCTGCGCAGGTCCTCCGCGAAGTTGCGCACCACCACCTCCTTCAGCTTGGCAGGCAGCTCTCCGTCATAGTACACTCCAGCCCCCGGCCGTCGGACCACTGTTAGGACCTCTGTCCATTGGTCGTTCGCCAGCAGCTCCTTGATGACCTGCCGCCCTGTGGCCCCAGTGGCACCCACAACCACGGCCTTCCTGCCCCCAGAAAGGGAAGGAGCCACTTCCACAAGTGACGGGCTGTCAGACATGGGCTGTGCAAGAAAGGTGGTGCAGGGCTTGGTGTGACAGGTGCAGGCAGTGCTATACTTGAATGGGGGGGACTGCCATGACGTCAGGTTTTTGAAATAAACAGCATGATCCTGACCTCATGCCAGACTCAATCAGTTCGCTTGCTCTCCGTTCTGCTGCACTGCAGCACGCCCAAACCAGTACCAAATGTTGCCTTGAGTTTGCCCGAGGGCTAGCGAATGTATCTTGGGCTGGTCTGGGTCAGCTGGGGGAACAAGGGGTGTGGGTTTAGACCCAGAGGGGGAACCTTTGCCAACCAAGCGTCTTCAGCAACGACAAAGTTGAACAGCATCCCACATACAAATTGTTGCAGAAAGGACATGTCATACACAGCTGAACAGTCGGAAAAAGGAGAATATACGGTAGCATACAACTTACTCAGAACCAGAATCAGACTATGAGTTGTCTGCTGCTGCTGCTGCTGCTGCTGCTGCTGCCACTGATGATGATGATGATGATGATGATGATGACAATGATGATGATGATGATGTGAGAGATGCCTAACACATAGACATTCAGCATCCTCTGCAAAAATACCCGCTTTTTCGTATTTGTCAAATTCTTTGTTTTACAACACCTTTGTCCTTCCTTGGAGCCTTAATTGTACAAACGCGGTGCTTTTTCCGCGACAAATTAACAACGGAGTTCAAATGATAATGAAGCCAATGCCCCACATCCCTACAGACAACAAGAAGATGCCCCCAAACAGGAATTGCCAAACTCCTACTTTCACAATTGCTGATCCGATTCAGCAGAGAAAACAACCACTCTCATCAATACTACTAGGGCACAATGCCATACAACACAGTAAGTAATGCTCCCTAGCAATGGGGTAGTGTATTGAAGGAGATCCATTGCCCACCGATCCACAGCAATGTGGCGGTGCATTAAAGGAGATCCACTGCCCACTGTTTCCCATGAGTGTAGCAGTGTATTGAAGGAGATCCACTGCCCACTGCTCCGCAACGGTGAGGCAACGTACTGAAGGATATCCACAGCTCAGTGCTCAGCCCAATGCTCAGCCGCAGTGTGGCGGTGTGTTAAAGGATATCCACTACCCATTGCTCTCCAGCAGTGGGGCGGTGTATTGAAGGAGATCCACTCCTTAGTGCTCCCCAATAGCGGGGCGGTGTACCGAAGGAGATCCATCGCCGACTGCGCCCCGGCACAGAGGCGGTGTACTTCAAGAGACCCACTGACCACTTCTCCTCGGCAGTGAGGCGGTGTGCAAAGGGAGATCTACTGCCCACTGCTGCCCATCAATGAGGCAGGGCACGAGGGGTCAATGCCCACTGAGCCCTACCATTGAGGCAGTGTACCAAAGGCTATCCCCCGCATGCGTCTTTGGTGCTGACTTGGAGGTAGTATTGGGTGGGGTGATGCACATGAGATAAAGCAACAAGACCAACAAGGCCAATCAAACTTTGCCACAACAAGCCCCTCATTGAGTGAATGCAAGTCACATCTCTTTCTTGGAGGAATTGTGGGTGGGTGGTTCCATTCTATGGCAGTGAAAGTGTTGTAATATATACAGTGTGCAGGCGACAGACGCCGTGGTACTACCCAATAACCTCAATTCTGCCCAACATGCACTTTTTTGTTAGCTGACAAAGTGGCACCCCCCCCTCCCCCCCCCGTATCCTTTACCGAAGGTCCACCAAGTGTCCATCGAGAGCACAAATAGCAAGTCATGGGTCAGTGACGGGGCCAGCTTTGAATGTGGGTTAGGTATCACCTACCCTCACCAAGACGGCTGTGGCGGAGTGGTTGGAGGAACGAGTCTAGCGCCTTGCCCCACCCTTGTCGCCCCGTTTGCACGGGTGTGCACGTCCTCTCAGACCTCTCAGGGGTGTTAAAATCGAGTCAAGATAATGACATCGCCCATGTCCTCGGGCAGGATCTCCAGATCCCGAAGGCACTTCATGTGCCATGCAGTGGTCTCACGGACGTCCCATCGGGGTTTGACAAAGTAGTCCGCCGTAAGGCAGTCAGGGTCACTGCGTGCACCTGAGACATATGCCGCCTCTCGGACGCTTCGTCCGCGTGGATGTTAGAGGATCGCAAACGATGTGCCTGCTCCCAACACGAGGATGCCGCGGTGAGCTTGCGCGACTCCTTGGACTGCGCCTCGGGGAAGACTGCCGTGCGCCACTAGCGGAATCGCAGTCGGTGAGAGTCCGCCATCCAAGACAATAGGTAGACCGCATGCTGCGCCTCTACATGCCACCGCGACGTTTGTTCCTTGTAGAGGAAATATGTTTGCCGGCACAAGTGTTTGTGGTGTTGCGCCAATAAGAGGGACTTCTAGGCGGTGACCCATCGGGCGAGTGCCTGCGCCACCTCTTCTAGGCAGAGTCGTGCAGCTTGCGTTTGGGCGTGTAGCATAGCTAGCCTTGGCTGTTCCAAGAAAGGTCTAGCATGGATTTCACGAGGCTCTCACGGCGGTGAGGCTGGTGTCGGTGCCGGTGGCGGCAACGGCTCTCTGTGCCGTTTGCGCGGGGGTGCTACATGGCGATGTCGGGCCATGGGATGCCGGACCCATGTGCGCTCTGCGGCGGTGGCTATATGTGTCAATTGCTATCGAAGTTCCTCCACCGTGGGTGCGGTACCTGTGAAACGAGGCTTTGACAGCGGCGGGATCGACAGGACCCCTCTAACGTGGTTCCAGATGTTGCGGGCCGTAGGTTTAGCGACCTTCGGCGGGGCCCCGTTTACAGGCGGGACAATGTGTGTGGGCCGCTTGTTGGTGATGAAAGGTGGGGCGTGTTGCAATTTGTCAAAGACCCACGCCTGCGAAGTTGGAACACTTGGAAGTGCCATGTGGCAACTACCACCCTTCAGTGCGCCTGTACTGGAAGGAAGGATTGCTGAAGGGAAAGCGGGAGCTGCAAGTGGGTGGACATGCGCAGTTCTTCGGTGGACGCTGTTTACCGCCACTTGATTGAAGCCGAAGCTGGCGATGGCCGCCACCCAAATCCAAAGCACTCAGTTCAACACCAATGACCTGTGCAAATCAATCAGTAAGTAGAAGTGAGAAGCAACTAGAGTCTCCGAGGGCCAAACTTCTCTCAACTCCCTCGATTAAATCCTCCACGTGAAGGCCACAACATGAATCTCAAAACCTCAGATATATGCAAAAGAAACCAAAAGCGGAAAGAGAACATCCGAAGGACGGACTAAAGTACAGACCGGCCATGAATCAAAAAGCTCAGCCCATTGACTGACGTGAATCAAATTGTAGGGGCCTGTACCCAACCGTGCCAGCACAAAGGGAATCGTACACGACAGAAACAGCGGGGGCCCAACACCGTTGACCTAAAACCTCCGACCTCATGACACTTAGCTTCAAAACTTGAACTTTGAGCGAGTTGGCACTTGGATTGTCCAAAGGTCGTAGTAGGCATGAATGCCCTCTTTTACCTCACGTGAAGTTGCCAAGTCCAAACAACGGATGCAGAGCACTCGGAGCACATAGCAAACCAATCTTGCCAATCTGTCAACTTGTTCAAGCTGGCAGTTACGGCTGCGCACGTAGTTGGTAGAACCGCTTTCACATGTGACCGGAACAACATCGACCACAAAACTGACCAGGTCCCTACATGAAAGTCGCTCGGCGTCAAGGATTGCACATCGCTGTACATGTTCGTGGGCTTTCAGTTCCTGTTTGCGACCAGATGTATCATGCAACTTCTGCAACAAAACAAACGGACAAATCACAAAGAAACTAGGCGCCTAATGTGAAGTCATGTGAATGTAGTCGTCGGATTCCTCGTGAGTTACCACAGACTAACTCCGTGAGCGAGTTGTTGGCCGCCCTAGACGGTGCCAAATCGTTTTGCTCTTCTACCAAAGTTGTTTTGGTCACTGACTCTACGTATGTACGGAATGGTTTCTCCTCGGTTCACAAATGGAAGGTCAACGGATGGGTATTTCCATCAAGTCAGCAGGTGGCTCACCGTGAGTTACGGGAGGGAGCCCTTTAGATTTTGGACGCTATGCGACCTCGGTTCTGGTTCTAGGTTCTGTGGTGCCCGTCACACGAGGGAATCCCTAGTAATGAGCGCGCTAACGATTTAGCGGAAAACGGCTCTGTGGTTGCCGAGGCTGAGGTTCGCTGGGGGGCCTCTTCAACGACTCCGGTTCCCTGGCAGGTTGTAGACTTCTATTCCCCAGGTCATGACCGTCGCCCGCCATTGCGGGAGGAGGGTGGTAAGTGTCGTCGTCTATTGTTTTAACTGGATGCCATGTGGTGCGAGACACCAATCGGTGCGAGTCTAGCCCCAACCCCCTATCCTGACAGTGTTGCCATACACATACATCTCTTTCGACGACCTAGCCGTTTACACAACCATGAAACCCTCCTGAACAAGGTGTTCAATCCGAAACATGACCACCGAAACCGCCACTCATGTACGCTCTAGATGCCTGTCCCGTTGAGGCAGAAACGGGGCGGAACTACAGTTCCCCACAACAACCGAAGGAAGAACACAGCATGCAGGGCACACAGGGCCGCAATACAACATGACAATACTACTGAACCATACAGTCTCGCATCGTGTATATAGTAGGCTAAAAATTGTAAAGCCGAACCGAAAAAATACATATGCTTAAATACTATACTCACACACAATACATCTCACTTCTTGCCAGCACTCCTGACACGACCCGGGAAGGGGGCCACACCAGCTTTTGGCTTGACCTTACCAATGGACCCTTGGCGTCCTTCTGTTGCCGTCCCTCTTTCTTCTTCATTTTCTTATTCTTTCCTACCTCCTAGACCTCTGACTCAGACTCCTCCTCGCGTTTGACTTTGCGGGGGTGTGGTCTTCTTTGGTGGTGTGGATTCCGGCTCCTCCTTTGGAACTAGGTCCCGATCATCGTCGACCTCATGCTATGGCTTATGCATACCCACAAGCACACCACTTAGCAAGCCGCTGTACCACTCTTTCCACTTGACTACATAAAGCTCGCCACTAGCATACATAGCGTGGACTTGTTCGATATAGTCTTTCAACTCTGTCTTGGGGCCTGTGAACAACACTCCAACATTGACAAGTTACGGCAGTGCACTGCAGTGAAAAGGGAGACCAGGCAGACAAGTGCAAATCACAATTGAGACCAGGTCACCATGCACTTCAGAGTTCTCCCCGTCAGGCTGCCTAGGGCACATACCAAAACATTTCAGCACAACACAGAGCAGGCCAACCGTCGTCGGGGACTTGACTACACCCTGATCAACATTCAAGTAATTAGGCACCTTCACAGGGAACTTTTACAGAAACCCGACAAAAGCTTGAATTTTTCTTCCATTTATAGTAATCCTGTGTACTGCCAAAGTCATACACGCTGATCGTCAGCCACTGCCAACCATCACAGGACTGAGATCTACTCACTACTGTCTGAGCTGCCTTGCCTTCGACCGCACGACCCATAAGACAAATAGGACTACCAGCCCAAAGTCGCCGGTGAATCGGTGGGTGCACGTAAAACTCCTGCACTTGTTGTGGCTCAACAAATGTTTGCAGGACAAAAACAGGCCTTTTCAAGCACTGACGAGGCAGGTTCGGCTCCCAGAAAGAGCGAAAGCTCATTAAGTTTGTAAAGGATCCAAATATGCACCAGGGAAGTAGCATTGTGACACACTACAAAGCACAACATTTGAAAGCAACAGTTCGTGAAGGCCCCCAGCAATGCCCGCTTCAGCTTCCGGCGAACATCACTTGTGGTCCCTTGATCGATTGCCCATCACACCAAATCTATCGTTCAACGTGCATCGTGTGTACAACCTCGTTAGTGGTTAACTTAGGCTCCCGCAAAGGTCTTGCCAGAATGCTCTGGAAGCGGCTCCATTCCGCTCCTTCCCAAATTGGCACTCTCTTGATTGATTCCAAGGGTGCGCGGTCGTCCTCGTGCTGCGTTGTCCATCTTCCCAGATGACATACCACCGCTACCGGTCCCAATGGGCGCCGCACCTTCACCATTTCCTTAGGTGTTCCTAGTATCACAACAGGGGGGGGGGGTATGATGACTGCACCAGACGTCTTCGAGAATGTTAGGGGAGTTGCACACAAATTTCTACTGGGATGCAGCAATAGGTTCTCAGTATGCATGAAAACCAGCTTCCACTGCCTCTCACGCTTCAGGCGTCTCACAAGCTTTGCCAGGCCTACCGCTGATGGACTGTCGGACCAAGATACGTGCAAATCTCCTCTGCCTGATCCCGGTACAGCCCCAAGGTGCACTTCAGGCCTGTGATTGTCAAGTCTTAGAAATGCAGTCAACACAATTGAGCCATGGGTCATTTAAATGCGAAAGGGTTGAAGAAGGGGGCCTGGAATGCCTTCTTTTTTCTTTTCGGTGTACGACCAGCGCTAGAGGTGTTCGATTGTCAGTATGCTTGACCAATTGATACAGCGGCTTCCAGGTCCTCCAGACACCATCGTATTAGGCACATAAGCCATAGCGTAAGCCACAGAGCTGCATAGATGACCGGGCTCCGCTTTTGGGGGGGGCATACCATGGTGACCTTCCCTTTGATGAGGCATGCCTTCCGAACTGCCATGTACAATGCCTCAGCGTGCCTGTACCCTTAGCTTTGTCACACTTAATATCTTGGATCAGCGCCACCTGATCGCGGGGTTCATTGAGCCTGCTCGGGAATTTTTCCGGGAGCATAATATCCCTGTTGGTGCGGGAGAGCTCGACCTCTCACGCATGTTCCCCTCCCTAAAACGTGATCGCATCATCGACGCCCATAAACGCCTGGCGGCACGCTACGCTAAAATGTGCCACCTACACCGAGGCACAAAGGAACTGCATTTTTCCGTTGCCAGAACCAAGGACAAAAAACTTGATGCCATTGGGATAAAAGGCACCAATTGTTGGCGCGTCTTCTCCATGTCGGAGGCACGTGATATCATCTTTGCCGACCTTTTTCTCAACGACTTTTTCTGCATGGGGGACACATGTAACCGACAGTGCGAAGGGGCCGCTATCGGCGGATACCTCTCCGCCCAAAACGCCGACATCACTCTGATGGCGGCCGAGGCGGACGTGCCCTGGGGATCCACACTACCGTCCCGTGTCAAGGTCGCACGCTTTCGTGACAACATCATGTTTTTCTGTCCACTACCTGAAGTGCAGTTCTAGGCCCGTCAGCTCACCCTGTTCCTCCAAGACATCTATCATATGGAACTGGATGTGGAACAACTGGGTAGGAGTGTCACCTTCCTAGAAGTCCAGATCGAGTGTCGTGGCTGCGACATTCATTATGGCCTGAAGAATAAAGTCCTTCTAGGTCACATGACTACCCAGCCCACTATAAAACGTTACCCCCATCCGGGTGGCGACCTGGCCTCCTTTACTGTGCGCGGTATGGCCCACGCTATTGCCCTAAAGTCCCTGCAGATTGCCAGCTCACCAGCCTGGGTTGAATCGAACTTTGCGCAGTCATTTTGGGAACTGTCGCAGCTCTACCCCACGTCATGGTGGGAGGAGTTACTGAGACAACAATATCGCAAAGCCCAGGGCGTCGTCCCCTGGACAACACTTAAGGAGCAGCTCCTGTGGTTTGCGCCCGTGCCACCAAAGTTTGTGTTACTCCACCCTGATGCACCCCTGCCGACGATACCCTTGAGAACGTTTGATACTGCCTGCTTGCGCACGCACATGCACGCATCCGTTCCTCTGTTGGGTCTGAGGGATGTGTACGATGCACCCGACATCTATGTCCCCCCCGACTATTGTACCTCACGACCCCAGCATGTCTGCCGTATACCTAAGATCCGTCGGCCCCCCCCAGAGCGACCCCGTACCCCTGAAGCGCCGCGCTCACGCCGGCGAAGACCTGTATCTGATGCTACCCCTGCAGCACAGCCCTCCATCTCTGCACACGCCTGGGGATCATTGTGGCACCGGATTAGTGCCTTCCTGAACCCCCTCCCGGCGCAACGCCTTGCGCTCACCTGTCGCTTTGCATTACTGTGTGGCGCGGACGCCCTCCCTGGACATCAGCGCCTGTCCCAGGATGACCCCAGCCTGCCTCACCTTGCCCCCCTGTACTGGCGCCTCTCCACCCTTGCCCGCCGGGTATTTTCTGTCATCTCATACCACACAGTACTCGCCTCCATTCACGCCCTGCATCGCAGTGTACCCTGTGAGCTCCTCCACATCGTCAGCCAGTACGCCTCCGCCCATGTGCCATGTCACCCCATGATCCTGTACCTGCCCCTGCCCCCACCCCCCTCCAAGAAACGCCCCCGAGTCCCACCACGGGAGCTGCAGCACATAAACCTGGATCTGGTCCTCCCCACTAGACGCAGGTCTCAGGCCCCCGACCCCCCGGGGGCGCTGAACAGGACTATGTGACTGTGTCGCGCATGCGACCAGTTGCGCCAGAAAAAAGCCGCAGATCCCGAAGTTGCCTGTTCCAAATTTGATTTGAGAAATGCTCTTCTGTTTCTGTCAATGAAAATTCTATTTTCTGGTCTCTTTTTCTTTAATAGTGCTTGTTTGATCATTTGCGCTGTTTACGGCGTCCTTTTCCACTATGATAGGCAACATGCTCTTTCCTATGTTGATCTGATTGTGTGCAAAACTGTCCGCGACCTGCTAGTACTTGGATAATGAAGGAATGTCACGAAAATCGGGACCACGTGTGTTCTGTTGAGTAATGCAACGTCAAGAGACACTGTCACTTGTATTTGCGCACAACGCTCGCATGCAGGTTCATGGCCATCTGAAGAGTGCTTTCTTCTGTGTCTTCGTTTGCTCACGCCGCCTAGCTTCGCTAGAATGTACCAAGTCGCTGACAGGTCTGTCAGCTAGCATTCGGAGTGCACTATGCCAGTTGTGTGTCTTTTTATTGGTTAATGTTTTCCTGTTGTACCATGCAGGATCCAACGACATCTGGATGATCCCACTACTAGGGACGCGCTTGCACGCGCTTAAACACAGGGAGGGTGGCGCATAGTATGACATAGTACAGGACCAGGACAGCCTGCATAACGTCTGCGGTGGCCGCAGAGTAGTGATGGCAGTATTCAGGGCGGTCATGGTACGCTTTTAAAAGGATCCGGAGCCAGAAGGCGTAGCATACAACGACAAAACATAGTGTGTTTTTGTCTAGTGTGACGGCTCTATGCTGGGGGTGTGCGGCGCAAAAATCGCGAACATCCCGCGCGGAGGGCAGGTTTTTCCTAGAACGGTCCCGTGCGTCTGCCGACAAGAAGCGGTGAACATGTGCCGAAAAACTTTTGAAGGGGAACGGGCGTGTCTTGGGTATTTTCCTGCAAACGGCACGCAGGTTGTGTCGCGCGCGGGTGTGTATCAGGACCGAGCCTGGCTGGGTGTATGCGTTGGCGCAAGTGGTGAGTAGCGGGGTGTGTTGGGCTCCAAACACTGCACGCATCTGGCCGGGGTGAAAGAGAAGTTGGCGTTGGCATGAACGTGAGTCCCGGGGGGGGCCATGGCATCCACAACATGCCTCATCACGTAGGATGGTGGACATGTCGGAGATAGAGTGAGGGATGTGAGACTCGATCAAAACGCGTCCCAACTTGCATACGGGGCTGGGCACAACGCGCAGGATGACAACCAAGTACTCCTGAATTAGACGGGGTAACCGAGTCCTCTTCAAGAACGTGCGGAAAGCATACCGGACCTGTCGACACACCCGCTTGCTTTGTGTGGGTAAGGGGAGGGGCAGTGTGGGTGGTAGACTCACACCAATGTGGCGTCGGACGTATGGGATGAGCTTCTGTTGCAGGGGTACAAGGTCTGGACGGGGTAGGGTTTTGCATGCTGCAGTGAGGATGCGCACGGCATCCCCTGGGTGGATGGTTAGTCGTTTCAGCGTAGGCAGGCGGTGCCAACGTTCAGGGTTCGTGATCTCAGAGTTGGCCAACTTCCGTAACATGTCCCCTCGCACAAGGAACCGATAGTAATTCTTCTTCCTCATCTTACGATCATTGAGGTTAGGCACTTCATGCCGGATAAAATGGCTTTCTAGTGCATCGAGGGCATATCGTGTGGACTTTCGTACAGGGATAACGACAAAGTTCTCTGGGCCCAGTAGGTGCATCACGTGCAACAGTGTGGGTCCCTTCGTGTTACCTCGGTAAAGCTTGCGCCATGAGCGCGCTGAGGCCATTTCGCCCTGAAAGCGTTGTATGATACACTTGGCATTGCCGATGGCGCCCGTTTGGCCCCAATAGATACGTCCATCGAGGGGGTTCCAGATAGCATAGAGCCACTGGCCTTCCTCCTGCAGTGCATGCGCATACCGCCAGTCAACGAGGGTACATAGGCGGCGGAGCCACTTTTGCGGTGCAAAGGGGAGTACCCGGTTGCATCGATGGTAGGAGGCAACCAAGTCGGGCCACGACAGCGTGCTCCGTGCCAGCATGGCGCGGCGCACATGCATCTCGTGGTTCCAGGTGTCCCACTGGTGTTTGCCATTGCAGTGTGCAGTAAGTGTGATGTTGGGGAGGGGGTGGTCAGTCCGAAACAGTCGCGCATGCTCATACATGTCGGGGACGTGTGTCAAGCTGAGATGACGAGGCAAGGTCACGGGGAGCATATGCATCTTCGTCAGGGTGGGGTGTAGGTGTGCGGTGCAAAGAGCTTGGTTCATAGGCCACGTGTCCACGGCAGTGGCGTTTTGTACGACAACGAGCATCATCTAATGGGGAGAAGAGCGTGGTTGCCCGTGACCAACAATGGTATGTGTGAGGGGTAGGGCATGTAATTCCGCCCATGTGTGGTACCGGATCGTGGAAAGGAAGAAAACAACACGGATGGGCATTGCCGCGCCGAAAAACACGGCATCCCGCAGGGTGGGGAGGAAAGCTTGCAACTCGGGTGGGTCATCCCAGTCATGGGGCGCATAGACGCCGGAGATGTACCCATATTCATTAAGCAACGTGCAGCAGTTGCTAGTCACGAAGTGATTGCGTTGGCCAAAGTAGGCGTGTATAGGCATGGGAGATCGGTAAAGCAGAGGAACATGCAGATCCATGGTGCAACCAAAAGTCAGGCGGAGCCCCTGCATGAGCTTGGCGCGGTGCCGCGGCAGAAACTGCGGTGGGGTGGCACGATGTGCAGATTTGTGCAGGGGTGTGCGTGCTGTGAGAGTGTGTGCCAGAGTGTATGTAGATTCATCGAAACAGCGGTACAAAGTACGAAGAAAATGAATGCAATCCAAGTGGGTAACGTTAGCCCACTGTGATTTCCGTAGTCGGAGCATGAAGCGTTCCCAAAACGGTCGCAAAAAAGGGTAACGGTACAATGTTCGCGCCCAATGAGGTATAAACGGTGTATGGTTTGGGAATTCAGAACCCAGTTCGAAGGGTCGGTGAGAGGCTTGGGGTACCCCGCGGCGCATCTCGCGGAGACAATCTTCGAGATTCCGAACTTGACGTTGTAACTCGCTCCGCAAGCAGGCTATTTCAGAGTACAACTCCATACCAGCCACGCGGAGCAGTGGGTTTTTCGATTGCAGCTGGTGTAGCGTGTCCTGCAGCGTGGACGTGGCGTCGGGTACAGACAGGGGAAAGTAGGCGCACCAGAATGGGCATGACCAATGGCAGCGTGGAACATGCCACAGGTGTAGAAATTCGCGCTGAGAATGCGTAAGATGCAACGAATCGTGGTTGATGCGTGTACACGCGCAACCGCATCGAAGATCAAGCAGCGAAGTATGTGGGCAGAGGCCTTCAGCCCGCCGTGCCTATTTTGCAAGGGCCTGTAGACCAGCTTGGTATCTTGTGGCGTCATCAGGGAGAAAGAGGCAGTTGGTAGTGATAGTAGTAGCAAACTCTGGATGCAAAGTGCCCTTGGTGTCCAAGGGAGTAATGCGGATAAGTTGTTGTCCATCAGGGCCAGCCGTAACGGCGTCCGCAACGTTCACAACAGTGATAGCGTGGCTTTCTCTGTTCACAACGCAGCATTTCACGGGGAAGGCGATAGCATTCCCGATGGCCGGACAGGCTAGCTCATCCGGTCTAGGGAGAAAGGAATCAGGATGACCTGCAGCAGCAAAACGTTTTGCTGGTGGTGTCTCCATGTCAGCGCGTTCTGAACGGTCTTGGTCTCGTGCAGCGGCAAGCTGCTTGACAATGTCACTAGCCATGTTATCCATACGGCTGCCAAGGCCGTCAATTTTTCCATTTAGCGCTTGAATATTGCCTTCAATAGCTTGGAAACGGGCCTCGGTAGCGTCTGGCGTGTCAGTCATAGGTACATCTCCAGGGATTGACGGTGAGTCGGAAAGCTGCGGAGATGCTGGTGGTTTGCTAGGAGTGGTCGGTGCAGGCGCCAACGTAAGACCAGCAGGTTGCAGATTCAGACCACTAATGACGGCGGACGGCGCATCGACAATGTACTCCACGGTGATAGGTTTATCACCATCACGCAGCGTCTTAAATCGATCAAACGTGGCACGTTGGGCATCTGCGTCAGCAAGACCAAAGACCAGGACACGTCCTTCCTGATACACTCGTGTAAGGCCAGTAACGTTAGTGCGTACCCAGTCTATATCTGTCTTGGTGGTGTCACGTGGAAACGTAAGCTTGATACCATGAGGACAGTTGAGAAGCCGAATTCGATTGGCAGATTCAGGCATACATTCAGCGATGAGTTCACGGATATCCATGTGCCATGTCGGTGGTGGGGGCGATCCTGAGGGTGGTGGGGGAGGTGTCATAGACAGGGTACCGTTGCCAGGCGGCGCACGGCTGCGTTTGCGGCAATCTTGGGGCTCATGAGCGCCCCAGGCTTCATGGTAGGGACACCAAATCTTCGGCTTACCGCTATCCCATTGTCCAGCGTGGCCAGAAAGTGACGGTGCAGGAGCAGAGGGCTGATGTGGTGATCCCTGAGTAGACTTCGTGGGGCACTGGTATGACATGTGGCCGTAGCCGTGGCAGCGATGGCATTGGACGGTAGACATGGTTGTGTCACAGCTCGAGAATTAACAACAAAAGTAATGGGGCCGGAGTCAAGGTCCTGTTTGTTGTCGATGAATTCTAGCGAAGCTAGGCGGCGTGAGCAAACGAAGACACAGAAGAAAGCACTCTTCAGATGGCCATGAACCTGCATGCGAGCGTTGTGCGCAAATACAAGTGACAGTGTCTCTTGACGTTGCATTACTCAACAGAACACACATGGTCCCGATTTTCGTGACATTCCTTCATTATCCAAGTACTAGCAGGTCGCGGACAGTTTTGCACACAATCAGATCAACATAGGAAAGAGCATGTTGCCTATCATAGTGGAAAAGGACGCCGTAAACAGCGCAAATGATCAAACAAGCACTATTAAAGAAAAAGAGACCAGAAAATAGAATTTTCATTGACAGAAACAGAAGAGCATTTCTCAAATCAACTTTGGAACAGGCAACTTCGGGATCTGCGGCTTTTTTCTGGCGCAACTGGTCGCATGCGCGACACAGTCACATAGTCCTGTTCAGCGCCCCCGGGGGGTCGGGGGCCTGAGACCTGCGTCTAGTGGGGAGGACCAGATCCAGGTTTATGTGCTGCAGCTCCCGTGGTGGGACTCGGGGGCGTTTCTTGGAGGGGGGTGGGGGCAGGGGCAGGTACAGGATCATGGGGTGACATGGCACATGGGCGGAGGCGTACTGGCTGACGATGTGGAGGAGCTCACAGGGTACACTGCGATGCAGGGCGTGAATGGAGGCGAGTACTGTGTGGTATGAGATGACAGAAAATACCCGGCGGGCAAGGGTGGAGAGGCGCCAGTACAGGGGGGCAAGGTGAGGCAGGCTGGGGTCATCCTGGGACAGGCGCTGATGTCCAGGGAGGGCGTCCGCGCCACACAGTAATGCAAAGCGACAGGTGAGCGCAAGGCGTTGCGCCGGGAGGGGGTTCAGGGGGTTCATGCGGACTTTGCTGATGGTGTGGTTAATGGCATTGTCCTGCCCTGCGATGATCTCCCAGATATGCAGTAGACACTCCGTTTTCCGTCAATTCGCAACTCACTGTCACCATCCATGAGGGTAGTGTCTGCTTCTTCTTCAATTTATGCGCTGCCCACACTCACATAGCCCGTGCCGGGGGCCGCTTTGCAATGACGAAGGGACTATTGTCTGCACATCATGATATCGGGGTTCTGCAAAAAGTAGGAGGCAAAGCTCATTCCGCCGACGAAATTCCAATCATAAACCCCCCCTATGGCACACGTGTACAGCAGTGTTCGGCGGGAGACAACACAGGGCATGTTAGTACCTTTATCCATCAAGTGCGGCCTCCAGCGGTGACCGCGGGGGATCGTCGTGTAGTGACTCCAACCGTGCCTCTACATTGTCGTTGTCCATTTGCCGTGTGTGTCTAACCTTGGCTGTCCAGTCCCATTCGAGCTTCAAAATGTGGATCTTCCGTCGCAGTGGGTCAATGTACTTATCTTTGTCCACGGCTTCACATACGTGAGACACCTTGCCCTTTTTGGATAACTGCTTGCCTGCTGGGAGAGCGTGTGTAAGAGAACTCACCTTGTCATATTCCGTTTCCTCCGGGTTAACAACAACACCCGCCGGTGGGGGTGCAACCTCATTACTATCAGTCATGGGGGTCAGCCAAAATGCGCTAAACAGAAGAAATGCACGACGAAACAGTATAAGAAAATGGAATAGCAGCAATAATAGGGTAGAGCCAAAGGAGTTCTTCAAAAAAGAATGAGCTATGGCTCATTCCCGGATGGATTAGCGATTATCATGGGGGACCGCTGACAATTCATGACGGTACCATGGAATGTTCCTCCTCGAGCATAACATAGTTACCAACCTCTATCAAATGTGACGAGTGGACGGACAGTAGGTCCAGACCCACATCAGCGGACAGTACATCATCCCCAACCAACAGATGCTTCAGCATGACATGCATTGTCACAAAGCACGACTGCACGCAATGGATTGAGAGCCCCTAGTCTAAAGGCAGGGGGGGGGGGATTCCCACCACCACCCGGCTGTTGTGGCTTGTTTTGCGATTGACCTGAAGCTGGTTGTTTACCCTTGGGTCGTATGTCAGCAGGAACGGATTTGCGAAAGACCTCTATCAAACGAGCACGCAACCGTGCCCGATCCGCGGCGTATTTGGAAAAATCTGTGTTCAAAGAACTCACACTATTATCTGAAAACTTCATTGACCCACTGACAGTATACTAGGTACGCGTTAGCATGTTGGTGTACACGGTACAGGGAAAGGCAGTACTGAGGGCCATAGGGTAGGCAAAATCTGCTGGCCATTTAGCACTATTGGTCATTGTCTTATCGCGGCACCAATTGACACCTCCAAAGGTATCCGTCAACAAACGTCCCACAACCTGATGTACATTTCAATCAACATATTCATGCAAGCCCCGCTGAATGTGACCATCATGCAAATTTTTCTCGTCAGAACGGGCAGCTTTCAAAACGAGCCACAAATCACATGCAGTGTCCAACGACTTGCATTGTGGATTGGCGCGCATGGTAGCAACAAGCCTTGCCAACAATGCCTCACATGTTTCCTCAAAGTGACATCGCCCATGTCAGTTGTCATACCACTTGTCCCAAACCAGCAGGGTAGTTCCTAGTGTCCGCAGGTACTGAAGGTTGTACCGTAACTCATACAGTAGATGTGCTAGAGTTACATAGCAATATCGTAACACGTTGTGAGCAAGCTGTCCCGAACAGGCAGACAAGCCGCACTCACGGACCAGGTGCCCAATGAGGAATAGTGCCGGTGTCTATTCAAAAAGGAGGCTATACACAGTGTGTGCGTCACCCAGTAGCCGACCGGCACTCGAGGATACCAACATAGGGAGGTGAAACCTACCACACAGCAACCCGACCTTCTGATGTATCCGGATCTTGTATTTGGCGGCAGAAACAAACAAACATGCGAACATATGCCCCATAACGATTACATTGGGGAATGCATACACCGGGACATCGGCTACACTGAATACCATAGCTAAATGCCACAAGCAATGGGGGAAAAATGCGGTATGTCACAGTAACGGTGTACTTACATGGGTGCCATATCCCGTACACCGGGGGGATTCGACAAAGCTTGTGACCCACATTGTACTCATGGCAGGAGACACCTTATATCATCTTCATGATACTGTAGTGTATCTTTTCATCGATGAGTATGGGGAGCACACGGGACACGTGGTCCTGTATTTCAGACACACGAATACTAGTCCAAGCAAATTTGACTGATTTATAGACTGAAAGCATGAAGGGATGCCATTGGGTGTTGTGCACTGCCGCCCGTCGAACATCCAACAGACAATGGGGGGGGGGTTTCTCGTCTTCTATATGGTCAGACAGTGCTGACATGAAGACCGAGTGTGTGGTAGTCAACAACTTGCCCAGGTGGGCAGTGGAAGCTTGCACTGCCGCAAGGGATGGAAAACCCCACAAAAACTCAATTGCCTTGCCAACAGGACCTACAGCAATGGCCGAACATTTCACTTATGTGTTTGACTCATGTCGGGTGGGGTGGAAACGGCGGCGATAGAAGTTATCATACCATAAAAAAATATAGCGCCTTTCATACAGCCAACAAAGCTGCGGCACAGCCATGTGCCCTAGTTGCAAGAAAAGGTGCACATGGGGCACATAAACCACAGTGTGCCGGCTTGCATACAACGCTCCGAGTGGGAGCAACCTCCTCTTCTTGACGAAACATGTTAGCACGAGGACGACAATGTAACAATATCGGACAGTACAAATTATACGCCTTGTAACTACGAAGCCAAGAGACATTCGCCAACTTGCTTCGGAATGCAGCCAAATCATGGCGGGTGTCTATTATGTTGTTACACTGGCTACCTAGGGATTTTTTCCTCCTTTTTGGTGTAAATGGAAACTTCTTACCCTGAAAAAACCCGGGTTTCATGCCCCTCTCGTGCTGAAAACACTCCTACACGGTACAAAAGTCCCAAAGTTGGCTTCCCGGGCCTAGGCTCGCGCAAATTCACAAGTTGGCGCGCAAATTCACAAGTTGGCGTGCCAAGTCCGGACTTGGCGCGCGCCAACTGGGAAGTTGGCGCGCGCCAAGTCCGGACTTGGCGCGCCAACTTGCGACTTGGCGCGCGCCAAATGTCCCCCCACCGATCAAACCATCGACTTGCATACCTGGATCCACCCACACCTGGATCGACTGGATCCACCCACAGCCACTGCTCCTCGGGGTCGAGACCCTGAGGCGGCATCTCCTGCAGGTCGAGAACGTTAACGAACTCTTTTGACGCTGCAGCAGTGCACAGCTTCAGGGTCTTGTTGAAGGCCTCAAGGGTGACTTGAGAAAGCTTCAACTCGACCGCGAGCGTCGTGGGGTACCAGCCCATCACGGCACAGCAGAACCTGCTAAGAACCCCCCTGGTCAGGGCGAAGTTAACACGGGTGGCGTCAATTCGCCAGACCAAGTGGGGATTGCCCGGCTGGTCCCACTTGCCGAAGAGGGCGGCCTCCAGGGGTTCGCGGAGGGGGGGGAGCTGGGGGAAGGATTCGGCGTCCGGGGAGGTGAGGGTGTAGGGGATGGGAAAATAGCCCCCGGGGAAGTGCTCGGAGCCCACGTTGGCGATGTGGGCATCGACCACCGGCTGCACCTCGGGGTTAGGTGGTGCAGCGGGGGCTGGGGCTGGGGCAGACGTGGGGTCGGTGACTGTCACCTTCTTCCCCTTGCCCTTCTTGGGTTGCTTTGGAGGCATGATAACGTGAAATGCCTAGAAGGGAAAGGGAATGCATAAAGGGTGCAAAAGAAGAGGAAGAATGGGGCACTTGGCGCGCGCCAACACCGGAGTTGGCGCGCGCCAACTCAAGAGTTGGCGCGCCAAGTTGGCGCGCCAACTTGGCAGTTGGCGCGCCAACTCTTGAGTTGGCGCGCGCCAACTGCCAAGTTGGCGCGCCAACTTTGACTTGGCTTCCAAAAAGTTGGCTTCGACCCAAAAAACCCACATATTGCATCATAACAACAAAGCAACGCAACCAAAAGCTGTAAAATATCAATAGTTCCTCACGTTTCATGCACAAGGCGTAGCAACAACACAGTGCACAAGTACAAGCAAGTTGAATGCTCTCGACATGGAGTTGACCAGGAGTTGGCGAATGTACAGTATCTGGGGTTGGCTTCGTAGTTACACTCTTGAGCTGCTGGACCAAACCACCTAGCTGCTCGCTGGCCGCTGCGCAGCAACTTAAGTTGCTTAAGAAACATCTTCAGTGCACGGCGGGGATTTCTGTTGAAACGAAGTGACAAAGCAAAGGAAAGAAACTTGGCCGGATGACCCGAGAACTAACAGCGTCGAGAAATTCATCCTTGGTGTAGTAAACACAACAGTGTATAACTTCCTTGCACGTCGACTGGTGCTTGGTTCCCGGGATTGTAGGACGAAGTTGGAGAGACACGCAAGATCCTCAGCCCAACACGACAACAAAACAGGGGACACAATGCCGTTGGCGTTTCTGTGCAAAGAAGGGTGCGAGTGTAGCGACAACAAGTTGGTACTGGGCAGCTCAGGGCCCCCCTGGGACCATGCAGTGTACGTTACACTCCCACTCACACTGGCTTTTGTTTGCGCCTGATTTTTGCCTACATTGTCGGACCTTCGTTCACTGCCGGCTGGGGTGAGGTCATCGCGAGCTTGATGCCCGCACGCGCAGGGCCCTGCAGATCAAGGGAAGAGGCCTTGCGTAGTAAACTGTGTTTCCACCAGTTTATTGGGTAGCCTTTAGCGAGGAAGGTACGTGCAATGGTGCCGATGTTATGTGCAAACTGAGTCCCTGTTGCAGGCAGGCGGTAATGGGCTGCCTTTTTTACCAAATTGGGGACCAGTGAGCGGAGCATGCGTGCATGGTGTATTCGGGCTGAACACATCTAGTAATTTTGCTGGGGAAGTTGGGGAGGACATGCCTGCATACCCACTGAAAACTGGTTGCTTCAATGACACACCTGGGATTCCTTCACTGATGGAGAGTGTGCATTCCAGGAAGTCAAGTGACTGCCCTGCTCCCTCTACAGTTAGTTCCATACCAGAAATTTCAGACAGGACTTGCTGGACACGTTCTATATTATATCCTCTGACACTGTCCGGCGAATCAGGAATCACAAGAAAGTTATCCCGGTAGCGCAACACCGGCGGGAAGTCAGGGTGCAATGTACGGAGTTTAGTTTCCAATAGGAGCAGGGTGAGGCATGCCACTTGGGCCGAGCAGCTCCCGCCAATCGGTGTACCAGTCGTTTGGGCCAGCACAGAGGAAAAATGCGAGAAGCGGTCGTTGAAAGAGGTGTCCCAGGACAACAGGCACATGAGGTCATTATACGTCAGAAAATGGAAACTTGCATCCCCAGACTTACGTGCGAGCGCGTCCAGCTGTTTCACACCTGCTTTATGGATTTTAAAACCCAGGTCGTGGTGCGGTTTCGGTTTACCATCGCAAAACAGTTTCCAAAAAAATTCGACAGACTTCGGTATTTCATGGCGCGGTATATTGGGAAACATCTCAACCAGGTCCAGCTCGGTCCAGTTTTGCTGGGGTGTCACTGGTGGGTGTGATCTAACGAAGCTAAGCAGCTGGTCCATTGCAATGATTTCGATGGACGAGGGCTGTCGGGCAGCAAATTTCCACAGGAGCGTCAGGGCCCGTCCCAGGTGCCGCAAGGTTTGACGGAACGGGTGTGTGTGGTGTTGTATCACCTCCCGTAGTTTAATTTTTGCTGTTGTGTCATGATCCAGCCATTTGTGCTTGGGGAGTAGGCGTGTGGTTGGGGCACGGACCGAAAGTGGACGCGATTTGGGGTGCTTGAAAAAGGGCGCGGAGAACGGGACATCACTGGGTTGAACCCGGTCTGTGTGCGGTAGGGGCGGCCCAATGGCTGGCGTCTGTGTGCGTGCGCGTGAGCGTGCAGGTGGTCGGGCGCGGTTGCTGCGGGTAATCCGAGCGGTCCGTGTAACGCGTGTCGACGCTGCAGAGGGACGTGTTGAATGCCGCAGGTCACCCACGGACAGTGTGTGCGAAAACCCCAGCGTGAGCAATCTGGGCCAAGCCGCGGGAGAGGGCAGGGAGGAGCGTATGCGTTTCAACTGGCTGTCGACCTGTGTGGATATACGATTTTTCAGCCTCAAGGAGGAGGGGTATTGACGATGATGGGAGAAAGCCTTCACCTGCTCGTCTCTGGAGAGTGGGGACAGTCCAACGGATCTGGACAGGTCAGATGGTTTACCCAAAACACACAAAGACATTGAGTCAATGAGGCTCCATGCCGTGGCGACGTTAGCGTCATTGTGTGACGAAAACCGGAACAGTTCCCGATAGCGACCACCCTGAAAAAAGGTGTCATGGTGGACGTGTTTCCAGAACTCGTGACAGGCAAAGATGGGAACCTGAACAGCCTTATCCATGGGGGAGACGACAAGAAAATCAGGCAGGAGTTTGCGTTGTTTTTCTATGTATGGCGCATACACCCGCTTGTCAGCGGTTCGAATTTTGTCCATATAATTGGACTGGCAACAAGTTTGCAGCGCACAGACCATGTCCACTGCAGTGTCCTGGCGTGTGTCAGGCAGGTTTGGAAAGATGCCTTCAAACGCCGCGTTGACATGGTCTTTCAGCACTTTCCAGGAGGGGAGCGTAGCGTTTTTCATGTTCTGTGAAAAGACCTCTGGATGCAATTTGCTGTGGAAGTGGCGCACCAGCCCCGGGTCTCTGAATACCATATGTCCATGGTGGAAGTGAAAACCTGGGGTTCCCTGCCACTGCTGGCACGGGCACGGTTCACCGGGGTGAGACAATACATGTGTCGGCATGCGCGTAAGGCTGGAGTGCATCAGCAAGTCACCCACTGACCGGGAGCGGGATACAATGATCCGGATGCACGCTTTCACGTATGCCTTTAGGGATGGGGGCCATGTGCCATGTCGATCAATGACGTCATGCATATGTGTTGCCAGCCAGGAAGGTGACGAAGGGCATTACATCCATAATGTCACCACGAAGCCATACTTGGGTAGCACACAGGCATAGAAAGGGGCTCGATCTACAGGTCACTAAGCACGTGGAGAATAACAACGCAAGACTGTTGAAGACATATATCTTGCCAATGTCCATAGCCCAACGCATAGCCACTAGTGCATAGCCCACTAAGAATATAGTGCATGTACGAGCCGTGCTCTTTGGTGGTGGAAGCCTTTCATGGATTGCCACGGCAAATGCGACACGTTTCGTCTAGCTGAGAAGCAGCTTGCTGTGTGGGCACTACATGGGGTGTGCAGACAGGCACTTGGCCAAAAGAATGAGCTTTGGCTCATTCTTTTTCAAGAACACTCATATACATGAGTGCATTTTGAGATTCGGCCAAAAGAATGAGCCAAAGCTCATTCTTTTTTCATTTCACTCTTTTACCAGGGCCACATAAATGATGCGAAGGCTGTGTAGTTGGGTACTGCGGATATGTGCACAAACACACTACATACATCACAATTACCGAAAGGGTCGGAAGAGCGCGTACAGCACAGCATAGCAAGCAAGAAGGTACTTAGCAAACAAAGAAACAAAAGTGTTCACAACATTTAGAGGGGTCCGCCATGCAAGGGGTGGTACAAAACCCCTAGAAATTCTGATTTTGAAAATTGACATCTGTGGTCTCGTAGGGTCCAAAACATGCACTCGGTTCGCTCCGCCTAAGTTTTAATGTTTAGATTGTGCTCTTCAACCTTATGCATGCATCCTAAACTAAACTAAACGTGGGGATAGCCGAGGAGCCCTCGGGGGGCGAAATATCGACGCACACAGCTTTGTGATGAGCACCTCCAAGAAAAAAAGAGTAACATTCAGAGACCCACGAAGGCAGGGGGGCGGGGACATGAACCGGGTCCAACCGCCGTAAATGAGCATTGGAGTGTCCAAAGCAAAATGTATAACCGGGCACCGGCTCAGAATCAGAAAACAATGAAACAAGGCTAGAATGAACATCGAACCAAGCATTCGCAAGGTCCAAGGCTTGAAGAACTTGGACTTCCTTCGCCCAAGCCATTTGGCACTCAGGCGCAGCAATCAAAGGAAACGTTGTATCTATGTCAAGAAGATGAACTAAATTACAGTCCGCTAACATAAAAATTGGAAGGGCATGGGGCAAACGAGAAACGAAACGACATAGACCATTCCAGTGACAAGACAAAACTGAAGGATCATGATGGTAGTGAGAAAAAGCAGAAAACACCCTTCCAACCATCCCCATGTTGAAGGCAGTGAACCGCAAAACGGGGATCTAACCAATGAACATCCAGCACAGACCAAAGATGAGAATACACCAAGGCGGCTCCCCCATGATCATCAGCAGAAACTACAGAATCCAAATGCAGAGACCGCATCTGCAAGATGGACCTGGCATGGGTTGCCTCAGATTGCTCGTTGAAGTGCGGCTCCTGCACATGAGCAAGTGACACACGATTCTGAGACATAAATTTACCCAACTGGGCACACCTTGTTCTCTGGGCATCCTTGGGTTTATGCAACACACCATCGCAATTCCAAGTGACTGCACGGAGGGGGCCCGTCACCTGAGCAGGGGCGGGGCGCGAGACACTTGGGGGCGCCATCAGGGATCCGCACCATGTGTCCCACCCTCAAATCTGTTCCATTTAGGTGGGCGGGCACGCCAGTCGTCCTACATCGTTGGGACAGAGAGGAGGAAGCAAGGAGGAAGTCGAGGGGCGGGGGGCGCAGGGGCTCCTCCACTAGTGGACCCCGCGCAACCTTTTGGTGACTAACCGGGTCTTCCATAGCAGAAGAGGGTCCATCGGAGCGCAAAAAGGGGTAAAAGCTGAGGCATATGATTTACTCAACGGGGAGCCCCGAGTAGACACCTTTCCTGAGTTCTTGCTAGGGACATTTTCTTTTACGCGGACTGAGAACTCGTATTTGCTCTGCACGGGACCCCACTAAAACCGTGCCAAGCGGGTTGGCTGAATCATGCCGGTCTCCAATCTCAAACAAACCAATCTCCGGGGAGATTGATTTGTAAGTCTTCGTGCGCAATGACCCTAACAAGAACGGCAGAGGCTGGACCACCTCTTCCGAGGACCCATTCTGAGACGGAACACATCCAAGCACCATCATGATGTCTTTTCTTACTACACCAAAAGGGGACACCTGTCAACACATAGGCATTGTCCGCATGACCACCTACCACCTCACCAACACAACCGGTAGACACCAGCGAGCCAGTTTTACCGTTCACCAGTTGAATCCCACACTAGGACCGAAGGTCATCTAGCACGCATCAAGAGCCAAGAACGCCTTTTCAGAAAGAGACATGCGCAATTTAACTTACCTGCCTGCGTCGAAAACGGGTTGAATGGTAGGGGATTGTGGTGAGGGTCGTTAGAGTATGGCTATAGCGACAACACCACTGCCGGAATCGCACGGCAGAAAAATGGCTCCGTTTGAACGGAGTGGGCGTTGTGTAGGTATAACTCAAAACGAAATTTCTCCTTGCCAAGGCACGATGGGTACTCCCAAGGCACGTGTGAAGCCCTAAAGTACACCCGCAACCCAAACTTCTCCGCTCAATCGTAAAATTGACGCTGATCCACCGGACAGGTTTTTGCTTAGTTATCCTCGGGATAGCCCGGACTCCAGAGGGGACGTAATGGACATGTACCTGGCAAATTCGGCATACCAGGAAACATGACTCTTTACCAACAACATCTTATCGCCGTGTCCTAAACAAGGGTCCCTAACGACAGAGAACAGAACGATGGGGAAAAAGTAATCTCGAGCGATGGGCGGGTGATTTGAGAGATAATCAGCTCCCTGCGATCAGACTCATTAGCTCGATCGGTCTGTCAGCACATCAAATGACATGGCAGTTAACCGGGAACAAGCGACGGTATCCCAAACAAGAATCTAGTAATGGTGAAGCATGTGGACACCGAAAATGAACAAGGAATATTTTTTCCATCCGAGGGACAAGCATCTCCATATAACATACCACTGTTCGGATTTCTTTTTCAAAGTGAATCCCCCCCTCCGCAATGATTTCAATCGTAGAAAGGATTTGCTTAACAGAGTCAAAGGTGGGAATACACTCTAGGCCCTCCTTGACATGAAGGGTACGGGGAGTCCCCTTGGGTGAATAGGAAATTCTGGCTTTGTATGCAATATTCCGCGGTGGAGAAGCCACCGTGGCGCATAATCTGTTGTTCATCTCTTGGTTTTGGCGCCGCTCGGCAAGGGGAGGCAAATTCCGGCAATGGGGCTCAGTGGCACGCACTCATCCAGCCTCCAAAACTCAACTCGCTTGATCTATTTATAAATACCTCAAAAAAAGGGAGGGGCGACTCGCACCAGTGCCCCACGAGGTGTCTTGCATCTAGTCAAAGTTTCTTTGGTTTCCACGACGGGCCAACATTGAAGTATTTGTCGGAGTAACTTGCGCTGAGAACTAATGTGAGTGAGGCCGACAGTGAGTGATCGTACCAGGAAATCGTTAAGCAGGCGCGAGCAAAGCGTGAATGTTTGTGGAACCAATCGTAGACTATGCAAATGGACACTTCTCCTTCCACACACCGGAAAGTGTTGCCGTGACAATGAAGAGGATGCAGTGAGCCAGGTAGTGCCAAGGCAAAAAAGAGTCCGGCAATGTCGACAGGAAAAGAGTAGGGCGAGATTGATATCCAAATGAGAAACCGTAGCGATCGCAAGGTATCCAGGTAATGGACCTCCGGGAACAGTGCAGACTGGATGCGGGCACCTGTGGTCGATGACAAGACGACTTGCTCGACAAGGATCGGCAAGAGCGCGACCATTCTGGATCAGCTTGGGAAGCTATGGTCGACACTGAGGCACCGTCGAAGTTGAAATCTGGGCTCAAAGTTCACGATGATACAGAAGAATAAGACGAATGCGATGATGCCTCCAATAGAGATGCCTTAGTATCCATGGTGCTGCGGGCAAGCCATGAAGAAAGGCACCGGAAAAAAAGAAACTAAGAATGTGTGTGTGCCACTTCATTGCCTCTGTTCCCAATGTCTCCCATGTGTCGCCCCATATGTCCTAAAACCGGGACTCGGAGGGGCATGTGAGAAGGCAGTCCTGCACTGCGGGGCCATGGCACTGCCTGCATCGTGGACACCGCACCAGCTCAGCTTCCTTGGCCAAGCGCCCTCTCCACTGCCCAATGTAGTGTCCCCAAAAGCAATGGACGCCACTTATGTCGGTTGACCGCACGCAAGCGCATCCACGACGTCCAATGTGCCCCGTGCACCATTTTATAGGGGAGTGATTTGGCGATCTACAGACAGGTTGAGAAAGGCATCACCTGGTTGTTCAAGAGGATATCCGCAGGTGATCGGCTACCCGGACTGCGGCAAGACTGTATAATACTGCCTGCTCGCCCGCTTCCGCCGCGTAGTCGGCTAATTCCTGAGGAATCCTCTCTTGATAATCTTGCTGGCTACGCGCCTTCCCCCCCTGTATCCACTAGGTCCATAGACCTACATTCCACCACTACACGCGGGGAAGACACGAACAGGAGCCACCACACAACGAACTAACTTGTATGTATGTTGCCCCCCATGCCATCCCAGGGAGCAGAAGGAAAAGGTAGAGCATTGTGGCCGAGTGAGGCTAGTAGATTTGTATGCATGGCCGTGCCCATCCCGAGGAGGTAGGTTGGTAGGTAGGTAGGTGCACTCGGTCGTGGAGAGGCGCCCCATGGTTCCCCCTGGCGTCGCCCCTGTGACTAACAGGAAGAGGCTCCGCGCGTGAAGAGGGGAGGCGGCTTACATCCCGCTAGACCTGACTGTTGGCCCCCGACAAAGCGGCCCCGGGCAACACCGGGAGGGCTGATCGCCGCCGGCGTGACGTGCTTGTCTCACCGGGAGGGTGTGCCTCCGTGCTTGCGCACGTCCCCTCCTTTGGGCGGAAACCCTACAGGTTCACCGGACTTCCTGGCGTATCCCGTTCCCAAGGCATGCATGCACGTTCTTGGTACTAGGGTTCCGAGGCGCTTGGGTGTCGCACGCTCCGCTTCGAGTCCCAAAGCAGCGCAGGCCTTAGGATGCAGCCTTACCCCCGGTCTCCGGATCTCGTTTGGACGGGTCACCTGCATGGCACGGGCTGCCTCAGTGCCCGGGCTGTGGGCACTGGGTTTCCTACTGTTGTGCGGCGTTTGTGTTTGGGTCCGGTTTGCGGTTGGGTGTGGGTTTTGTTAATCCCGCCAGTCCTGGCCGGGGTCTTGGGTGGGTGTGTTTGGGCACGGTTTGTGGTGTTGTCCCTCTAGTGCCGGCTGTTTGTGGTGTTCGTGGTTGGGGTTCGGTTTCGGCCTGCTTATGGGACGTGTGTGGTTCCGTGCGTGGTCCGCTTGCCCCCCGCCGTTTCCAGTTCCGGCGTGCGGTGTGGGCGTGCGTGCTGGGCCCGGGTCTCCGCTGTGCCCCGCCCTTCTTGGCTGGGTTGTCGGGGTGTGTTTTTTGCGCTTTTTTTTTTGCTTTGTGGTGTCGGTTGCTGGGTGTCCCTGTCCCGGGCCTTGTGGTCCCTGTCCCCCCATCCCCTTTCTTTCGGGCTGGGCTGCTGGCTCTTTTTTTTTTTCGTGGTGTGTGTCTGCATGTTTCGGTGTCCCTTTTCCCGCTGGGCCGCTGTCCCTGGCTTGGTGTTGCCGGTTTTGGCTGGGTGGTCCCCCTGTGCCTCTTTGGGGGTCCTGTCTTCGGTGCCTTCCGGGGGGGGGGGGGTTTGGCCGCCTCTGGTGGTGTTGGCGGGCGGTTTGGTGACTGTGGGCTGTTTTTGCGCCCCCCCCCCTCCCCCCTCTGTTGTTTTTTTTGGGGTGGGGGGGCTGCTTGTTCCTCCCTCTGCCTTCCCTGGGCTGGCGTACGCACTGGCCCGCATTCGGTGTTGTCTTCCGGGCTGCTGTTGGCGGTTGCATTCTGTTTGGCCGTGTTCCGGCCCCATGGGTCGGGTGGGCTATGCAGAGGAACTAGGAATGGTCCCTCCATCTATTTCTCCTTCACCATCGTCAGAGTTTGTTGTCTCTCACCTAACAAATCGTGAACACTGAACTGAAAGCAAAGACACACACAATAATCAAAACACTTCTTCTTCTCTTCATTCGATAATTGAGTGACAAAAATCCTCGCACGCAGATTGTAATCAACTGTTGGCGGCATGCCTAACCTAGTTGTGTGTGTGTGTGTGAGAGGTGCCAATTGCCGCTTCTCAGGGTGATTCAAAACCTTTACTTCATGCCTGTGGCACTTCAATTGAGTTCTTTGGACATCCTTCATTGTGTGTGCATGACACCCATTCCATTCAAATTATGCTCAAACTGCAAACTGCAAGGTTGGACAAAGATGTGCTGCGACTATGCGACCGAAGCACAGGTTCCGGAGTGCTTGCGCCCCGTCCTCAATCATCAAGAGACGGGGTTGAGGTTGCCTGACCAATCACACGCAACATTCAAAAGGAGGTGGTGGTGTCTATTCTCCTACCGCACCCTGCATCCCTTTTCCGTTGTGCTCCCGTGTTGCCTCCCGCCGTGGAGGCGCCCACTGGTGAGTCGGGGTTCCCTGCCGCTGTGGCCATGGTGGCACCCCATGGTGTGCATGGTGGGACGAGGCGCCGCAGGCACCTCCGCACTGCGCTCAAGCGTCCCCTCCGGGTATAGTGTCTCTACGTCGGAACACCTCCGAACCCCTTAGTATTCAGTGTCACTCAAACCCATACAACATTCTCACCCGCCCCCCTTGGTCATGCACAGTCACCCGATGGGACGCCTTGTGGTGGTTCCACCGCATGTAGACAGTAGTGACAACATTTTCGTTACAGAGCCGTGCAGTCGCTAACTCCCATTCGCTGTAATCCATTGTCAGTTGACGCAGCCACCTCCGCACCGGTCTTAACCTATGGTATTCTTGCATGACCATCGTCCCGGCCACACGAGCTGCAGGGGACACGGCGGGCGACAGCCTGCGCGGCCACCGATAGCCCATACAGATACCAAGACCGGGCCCAACGGCCAACCACTTGCCTAGGCCGGCACTCAGATTAGACGGCAAACACTGTAACAAGGTACGAGTTCGGAGGCTCCTGCGGGGCCTCGTCCCGTCAACCCCTGACAGACCCCAAGCCCGGGAATCTTGAGGCACATCAGGCGTGGCCTAGGGGCAGGCACCCACCACATCGCCGAACACTAGTTGCCCTATGCTCGCTCTGTGTGAGGACTACGGGTAGGCAAAAGGAAGAGTAATGCGGTGTCTCGGGCAACGCGCCGGAAGAGCCGGGCATACCATACACACCGTTGAACAATTGTCGATGGCACCAGACAATGGCAGAAAAAACGGAGATTCAGTGCATGTTCAAGCGATCACACCAAACGGAGAGGACAATACGGCGGTTATTCATGTAGCAAACCCCTGCCTCAGGAGCCCTCTGTGAACCATGCGGGCCACATGAGCCACCATTCTATGACCACATCAAAGCCGATGTAACCCTACAGTGGGTTTTTAGGCGTTCAGTTAAATGCCTTGTCCGCCGCTATGGGAAGGCGGGATGGCGGAAGGAGACAAAAGGGGGGGGGGGGGGGCTGAGGTGAGGTGAGCCTTGCACGGCTTTGGGACACCGAAGGCCCGAGCTTGGCCGACATGGGGGGGGAGTCTGAGTCTGCGTGTTTGCCCCTTGCAAGGTCATGCATGTGCCCGATTAGGCGAAAAGTTGCTATGGGGGCCCTAACCTCACTCAACATCTTGTTTGAACCACGAGGAGTAAACTTTGCATCGGTACAGTTTTCGGTGTGCCTGGCCCATTGGGATATGTTAGGGTGGGGGTCTAGTACTTTTGCATGCATGGGCGTGCCCACCGCAAGGGTCTAGGAATGGTCCTCTCACCTAGTCCAGTAACAGCCCTTGAACATTGAACTCAAAGCAACAACGCAAAGAACAATCAAAACACTACTCTTAATTGAACAATTCAGTGACAAAGTAATTGGCACGCAGAGTCTCCTCATGGGTAATTCAAACCCTTTAGACTATGTATGTGGCACTTCAAGGGAGTTCTTTGGACATTCCTTCATTGTGTGTGTAGGACGCCTATTCCATTCAAATTGTTCATTATATTCAAGCTGCATGGTTAAACAACTGTGTCCTACAACTTTGCGACCGAACCACAACTTCCGGCGTGCTTGCGCCCCATCCTCGGGGATCAAGAAACGGGATGGAGGTTGATTGACCAATCACACGCAACATGCACAAAGAGGTGGTGGTGGCTTTTCTCCTACCGCACCCTGCATGCCTTGTCCGTTGGGCTTCCGTGTTGCCATGCGGTATGCAGGCCCGCATGGGTGAGTCAACTGTGCTATCGGCGGCCGCGGGGGCTGCCGCGCGCGGGGTCCACTAGAGTTTGTGAGATGGGAAGGGGTGGACGGGGGTATGTTTGGCGTTGGTTGCTTCGTTTTGGTTTTAGTTGTTCGCTGATGATGCTGGTTGGTCTGAGATGTGCGGGGCTGCAGTGTACTGGGCCATTCTGTGTGGACCTTTGGTTTGTGGTGATGTGCTGCACATTGTCTATGTGGTCGGTGAGGCGGCAGGATTGCGAGCTCCACCCTCTCCGCCACAGCCCGATGGCCCAATGATTCCGGCAAAGTTCTCAGGGTTTGAACCGGCGCCGACGGCGCAACCGTTTACCAGTGCACCCCAAATCCTCACGACAAAACACGGGGAGAGATACATCAGTACAGGGACCAGACCGGGGTCCGCAGTGTATTCACCGAGGGACGTGAGAGAAACATACTTCCCCTAGTGCACGCCAACACAGGCTTGCTACCTTTCCTCGTTAATTTCCATTGGATATTGCATCCCATCCTCGCACACGCTAGATCTCAGCGCATGGATGTATACGCCACTTAGCAGCTTGGAGGTGCAGTGCATGTTCAAGCGGTCACACCGAACGGCGGGGACAGTACGGTGGTTATTCTTGTTGTCGCAAACCCCTCCCCGACCCACCAGTACCACAACAATACAGCCAGCACAAAAACACACCAACCCGCACTGAAAAAACCAGCTAGCATCAAAGTGCACCAAGGCACACCAAAAGACACGAACCATCGAGCACCAAAACAGACCATCAAGTAACAAAATACATGGAACAAGAACCAAAATACACCAACCATCACCAAAAAAAGAACAACCAGCAACAAATCTGACCAACCAGCAGAACCAAGGCTGACTGGATCCTTGTAGCCTTATGGGGTGTGGCAGTGGTGGGCCCACCGCATTTAAAAGCCACTGAGGGCGGGGAGACATATTTTTTTTTGGGTGTTCGCCTCAAGTAAGCCATCACCTGGCTATCACTGCCCCCCCACCCACTCCGTCTACCACCACGTCCTCCATAACCTCTTGTTTGACCCCCCCCGCCCCCTGCAGGCTCATGTGCGACCCCCATGGAGCGCTGCTAGCCTAGCTTGACCTAGCTTGACCTTCTTGAGGCTAATATTATGCACCGCGAACCTGAATGGTGTACTATAGACTAAAAGGCGCCGCCGTTCATATTGATATCTGAATGTTAAACAAAGTACCCAATGATTTAACTTCAAAATGAACCCAGCGGCGTCGCAGGCAGACGCCGTATGGATCAGCGAAGGGCGCTCCCACACACGGGCGGTGGCGTGCCTCCACAACATCCAGCCCCACAAACTCCAGCGCGCCGTTGGACCCTTCACCGTACACGTCACCCCGTACGGCATCGACCACCCCCGGTGTGAGCACCATGACCCGCCCTGCTCCACCCCATGCACCTCGCCCCTGCGCCAACCGCTGCCGGCCCCCACCATCACGGGCAACATGTACCTGGGCACCGTACCGGGAGACCCGGGCATATACATCCTGCCCAACAGGTCCAGGGAACACGCCATCCCCCTCCACGGTGTAGAATCCCTCGCCCTGGGACCGCCCCCACCAAAACACCAACACCAGCACATCCCGGGGGACAAACGGACACAGGCGCCAGACGGGGGAAGAAAGGCCCACCAACGCGCCCTAGCCCACATTACCGTCCACCCCGCAGCCCACCTACCAAAGCACTTCGGCACGGAGCGCCACATCGTCCTGGAGGGGCAAGCCCACCACATCATCACCGCCGCCCTGTACACCCTCGCCGCCCACGAACGCCACTGGGACCCCACAACCATCCCAGCGATGCCCCCACCACCGCAGGGCCCCAAAGATCCCGTCACCCCCTTCCACATCGATCAACTCCTAAGCCGCAGGGCCACCCCACACCTCCACCCCTCCAGGATAGAACTAGCCATCGCATCGCGGGACACCCTGGACACCCCCCCCCAACAACCCGCCATCCACATCCTCAAAGCGGACGCCCAATGGTGGGTCCTCCACTGGGCACATGGAGTCCTCATGGCGGCCCAGGCCTATACCCCGGAAATAGACCTGGAAGACCCCCCACGGGGCCGGCACCGACTCCTCCAGGCCACCACCCTCACAGGCCACGAAGGCGCCCCCTGGGAAGCCCTCCACACAGCACTCTACTGGGCTCAAGGCTCCCCCAACGGCCCAGACACACCGGAACCCACGGAGGCCTGGGTCATGCAGGCCAAGGCCATGAGGAACTACCACCTTCACCACCCCTTCGACGACAGCCCGGCCGCACTGCCACGGCCATTAGATCCCCCGGAGACCGTGCGCAAGCTCGCCGACATCATGCGCAGCCACGCGAAAGCGAAAATGCAAACACCGGCAGAACCCCCACTGAGGGATCCGGGCCAGCAAGCAACGCACCCCTTCTTCAAACCCCACGCCCCCCCAGCCCCGCTACCTCCAGTCCCACCCAAGCGAGCGAGACGAAAAAGGGGCGCACCCGCCCCCAACCAAGCCGGAAAAGCAGCGACCTCCCGATCCCCCGCATCCCACCCGACCCACCCGGCGAACCCAGACCAAGCATCCTCGTCATCCTCCCTCCCGCCATTACCACCGCCCCACCCGGACCAAGCATCCTCGTCATCCCCCCTCCCATCACCACCACCGCCCCACCCGGACCAGGCATCCTCATCATCCTCCCTCCCGCCACCAGCACCGCCCCCGCCCGAGGCGTACCCAGGATTCGAAAAGGGCGCGAAGGTCCAGCAGCCCTTCCGCAACGACCACACAGGCGACTGGATCTGGTGTGAGGGCACGA
The DNA here is from genome assembly GCA_964036045.1 of Eutreptiella sp. 'Long Island Sound 2002'. Classification (NCBI taxonomy): domain Eukaryota; phylum Euglenozoa; class Euglenophyceae; order Eutreptiales; family Eutreptiaceae; genus Eutreptiella; species Eutreptiella sp. 'Long Island Sound 2002'. The sequence continues at coordinate 139,328,884 of OZ038378.1, forward strand.
TCCAGTACCGCCTCCGCAACCCGGGGGACAACGGGGGGCCACAGATCCGGGTGATCTGGCACCGCCAAAAGGAGCTAGACCAAGGCAGCAGCGCCCCGGACAAGCCAGAAGGCTACACCCTGGAGCTCACCAGCGCCCACCCCATCCGACCCCGCACCGAAGAGAACAAGGCCCACAGAGGCACCAAATACACTGGGGAGCTCCCCCCGGAGTGGAGCCAAGGCCTCCCCCCGCCGCGCCTACCCAAGCGCCCACCAACCGGCAAAAAGGCCCCGAGCCCCAGCCCCCCTCCATGACGGGGCAAGGGCCGAGGGCACAAGACTACACAACCCCGGCCCACCCCCACCGAGGCCACCGTCGACCTCCTCGACCTCAACCACCCGGCCGTCACATACTCCAAGGACGCCACAACCGCCCTCCAGGAGCTCCCGATGGCACAGGGGCCGGGGTGGGTTCCCCACCTCCTCACCTTCCAGGAACAAGGCCTACAACGCGACGACCCCCCAGAAACCACCCCCATATATACCCCGGACCAGAAAGCGTACAAATGCTACTGGCACAAGGGGACCCCCCTGTCGCTCAAACCGGCATCCACGTCCACCTCGTCCACCACCTCAGCGTCCCAGGGAGGCTAGGTGTCTATGAGGTCGTCGGGGACGGATGGCAACTCAACGTCATCAACGCCCACGTCCCCTTCGGCGACGCCACGGAACCCTTCCTCCAAGCCCTGGCCGAGGCATACCGCCAGATGGCCATGCTCGCCCCCACAGTCATCATCGGCGACATGAACGCCGCCCCCACCCCGGCGGACCGAGGGGGACAGGCCACACCCCAGGACCAAGCAGCCCGCGACACCATCGAAATGCTGGGGCTCGTGGACCTGACGGCCAACCTCGAAGGCCAACCATCCCACTTCCCCCACCAAACAGACGCCGCCCCATCCCGCATCGACGTATGCTATGGCGACCCCACCACCATCATCCGGGCGGAGGCCCGATATGGACCCCTCCCGCTGGGACCCACAGGCCATAGCCCCCTGCACATCCGCCTCACCATCCCCAACCTTCCCCCCAGCCCCCCAGAGGATGCAGACCAAGGCCTACCACCCCCCCTGAAGATGCCCCCACTGCATGACATGCATGCCTGGTCCCAATATCACAGGGCCATAGACCGCGCCCGGCGCATCCAACCAGACCCCACCGACCTACTCACAGCCATGCGCACGGCCGCCGTCGCCTGCGGCTTCCAGCAACACCCCCACACAGATGACGACCAACCACCCACGGCCCTAGGGGACATGCTCCATGACCTCTGGCATGCGAAGCAACAACTGGCGACCCTCCTCCACACCGACACCCCCCAAGCCCGCCGCCAGATACACCAATGCAGGACACAGATAGCCCACATCAGGGTAGACCTGCAGCGGTGGCACATCCACAGGCAACAGCGCGTCACCCAGGAACACGAACGGTATGCGCAACATGAAATCCCCTACAAGGCCATCCGCCACCTCAACGACGCCATGACCGACACCGGCCACCGCACCATCACCACGGTCAGGCAGGAGGACGGCTCCCTCACCAACGACCCAGCCACAGTGCTCCAAGCCACCCAAGACAGCTTCCTCCGGCAACACACCCCCACCCAAGACACACTGGACCCAGACACCCAGGCCAAAATAGACCGCCTCCCTCGGGTCTTCAACCACGCCCAGAGGAGGCAACTGGAAAAACGCCCCTTCACCATCCGTGAAGTCCGGAAGGCCATCCACAGTCTCCGGCAACACAAAACCCGAGGCTACGACGGCCTCCCTGCGGAGGCATACTACCACCTCCCCGCCCACCTTCTCCGCATCCTCGCCCACCGCCTCTGGGACATCGTCAGGGGGCAGACCCCCCTGCCACCAGACTGGGCAAACGTTGTCCGCCCCCTCTACAAAAAAGGGGATTGGGCAAAACCGGACAACTGGCGCCCCATAGTCTGTGCGGTCACGGAGGTCAAAATCGTCCGGACCATACTCCTACGCCGCATCCGCCCCTACCTGGACCCCCACATACCAGCCAGCCTCTGGGGGGCCATCCCAGGCCGGTCCCCACACGAGGCCATCTTCCTCCAGGACACCATCGCAGACATGGACCCGGTGGACCTCATCATCGCCCCCCTCACCGTCAAAGGAGCCTTCCCGAACACCCCCTGGCTCCTTCTAGAAGCGGTGTGGAAACGCCTGGGCCTCCACTTCTACAACTTCGCCTCCGGCTACATCCGCACCCGCAAATACACGGTCCGCACTCGAGCCGGCCTCACCCCCTTCCTGGAGCCAGGCAGCGGGGTCCCCCAAGGGGGAGCAGAGGGCCTCTTCCTGTACCTTCTAGTGACGCTCCCCCTGGCCCTCGCAATCGAGCAGGATTACCCGGCCTACGCACCCTACCCCCTCCTCTCCCCCCTGGTGGGCTTCGCGGACGACACCAACCTCACGGTCGCACACACCCCACACGAACCCCATGCCCCGGACCCCGGGCCAACGGTCACCGAACAGGCCAATGACTTACTGGATGTGACCGTCTCCTACCTCTCCGACAACAACCTCATCGTCCACCCCACAAAGTCAGTGGCCATGATCAAGGGGTCTGCCACACCCCCCACCCTAGGGCCACAAGGGCCCCCCATGCAAGTCGTGACAACCACCACCCACCTGGGGGTAATCCAGGCCGCCAACCCTGAGGACGCCACCCTCCCTCCCAAGTTGCAATCACACCTCGCCTATCTTACCAGATATGCGTCCCCGACCACCAAGGCCCTGTCCCTGTCCCACCAGGGCCTGGCGTACTACCTCACCGGGGTCTTGAACGCCACCATAGGCTTCCAAGCACTCCACCTGACACACCCCACCACCGCCCTCCAGCCGGCCACACGCGCCGTGACAAAGGCATGGGCAGCACACGGGGGCTGGCCCACCTCCATACCCACCCGCGCCATCCGAGCGGCATGGCCCCACTATGGGGACACCATAGGGGACGAGGTGAAAGCGGCCTACACCAGACACACCGCCCTCCTCCTTCACCGCATGACCCACAACCACTCACCGGAGGTCCGCGAGGTCACCACAATCCGCCTCCAAGCCGCACAACGGGCCCGCAACACATGCCCGCGCTGGGTACTCCACCAGACGGGCATGCCCACCAACATGAACACGCGCCTGTGGAACCAGCTGCAGCTTCTCCTCCCATCCCCACACCACGCCATACTCACCAACCACACGTGCCCAGAGGAAGGGCCTCTAGCGGTCCTCTGCGGGGACCTCCACCATCACCCCAAGGGCACCATCCACACCATAGACCTTGTCGGGGCATCCAGCACCGTAGTATACGTCACCCTCCCCCAAAATGCGGGTCCTGCACCACAGCGGGGCACACCACACCCCGTTTCTACAGCTTCCCGAATTGCCTCAATACCGCCTCTTCCACCAGTACCTCACGCAGACGGCACGAGCAGCGGGACACAGTCTGCCGGGAAGCAAATACATGCAAACAGCCTACCGAGAATTCACAAAGCAACACCGCCGACCCATCCCAGCGACACCGCCCTACGCACCCACCGGCTCGAAACACGAACCCGTCCCCCCGGTGACGGGCCCAGTCCCACCACTAACCCTACTACTGGCCCCGAATGAAGCCAAACCCACGCAGACCACCGTCATCCACCACGGGGCAAAATGGCGCATACCGAAACACCACATGACCGCCCGAGACCTACCACGGGTCCCCCATGACTCCCAGAGCATGCCACGCACATGTTGGGCCTGTGACCCCGAGGCACCAACCACACCATGGCCCGTACTACACCTCATAGCACGCCACCACACCAACCCCACAACCCACCTACCACCACAGGCCTACGCATGGGTAGCCCCATGGTTCCACCGCACCGACACTAACCCCATGGTAGCATGGAACCCCGACCACGCGCCCAAATGGCTCTTCACCACTACACCCACATGGCCCCGCCCCGACCCGGCAGGGGTCGCCATCCGTTACAGCATGTACGAGCCAGGCAGTACGGGCAAGCATGAGCACCCCTACTATCCGCTCCACCACTCCTGCCACACTCCGGAGCACCGAACACAAACCCTCACATGCCACGACCTAAAACCAAACACAGCCTACATCCTCCACTACATCTACTCCTACCTCACACAAGGACAGCCGGAGCAGGGAGTCATAGCCCTGTCCCCCCAAGCGAGACACATCATCTCCAAAGGAATAGGGGTATACGCCACCCCCATCCTGCAGCCCACAACCCCAGTAGCCCACCTCACCACGGGCCTCGCCATATACGCCTACCTGCCCATGAACCCATGCCGCCTCCCACAACCATCACCGGCGGACCGGCTCTTCTTCACCGACGCCTCAGGCGAATCGGCCCTCACGCCCATCACCGGGGGGGCCACCCTGCAGCTTACCCACACAGGGGGACACTACCACATGGACCACCACACAGGCCACACCACCTATGGGGCCTCCTCCCACGGGGAGCTAGGGGCCATGGCCGACGCCATCACCGAGATCGCGGCCAACCTACCCGCCCACTCCCCGCACATCGTCCGGGTCAGGTTCGTGGTAGACGCCACTGTCGACACACACCTGCTCCTCCGCATAGCAAGGCAACCACTTCACAAAGCCACCGCGACGAGCCTCGGCACCCAGGCACTGCTGCTCTGGAAAGCCCTTCGCAGCCTTCCCCCCTGCGTCCAACTCCACATCGTGAAACAGGACTCCCACAGACACCAATACGGAAATGGTAAGGTCGACAACCAGGCAGTACATCAACGCACAACGCACCTACCAGCCCTCCAGATCCCTGACCTGGGCCGAAACCACACACACCTCCAACACATACCCCCCGTACCCGAGCCCCATCGGACCCCGGACTGGGTACCAGAGGACGCCCCCTATTCCTCCCACGACAGAGCATACCACTACCCCAACCCCATCCAACATCTCGCCCGCGTGCTCGGCGACGCAGACAGCCGGGCGCACATCCAGGAGCTCCAGGACAGACTGCAAAGCCCCCTCTACCACTCAGCGCTGCGCCCAGCAAACGTCCCAGCCCACCTCCAAAAACGACGCATCCAGCTCCTGAGGGAGCAACTACCATTCCTCACCAGGGTCGCCAGATGGCTCGCCCGCAAACACATCCACGTCCCCGAAGAACACACCCGTTGCCTGTGCAACCACACCACCCCGGAGGACTGGGAACACTTCAAGAAATGCCCCCTCCATACAGGCAGGGACACGCTAGTGGGCTGGTCCCCGGCGGAAACCCTACGACAACACGAAGGATGGCCAGCCCACAGCCACGCACACCAGGCCACCGAACACCTCTTTCGGGATCCCCTGGTCAAAGAAGCCACCATGAGAGGGGCGGTGACACAGGCCCTGCACCGACACCTCAGCAAACACACGGAAAGCCCCATGGAGGCAGCAGCGCACCTCCAGCTAGAGGCAGTCCGCAGAGCAGCGGCCCAAATGGTACACCGCAAACACCTCCTATTAACACACGCGGAGCAACTCACCGACCCCACCGCCAGGGAACACATGCAGCGTCTCATCCATTACCATGCCGTGCATGACCTAGACGTCCACTAACCCACTCCGCGCCCCGCACGCGCCCCCCATCTCCATCCGCAGGCCTCCAAGACACCACCACAGCGCCCAGAGGCCCATCTCTCACCCAAGAAGCCACCCGGCACCGCCCAGCCCGGCCGAGCCAAACCAGGGCCAACCATAAGTCGACGTAGACACGCAAGACCCCGGCAGCCCATCCAGCCCACCCCCCCCGGACCCGGGGCACCCCCCCCTCACACCGGCCACCATCCGCGACCCCGACCTCCTCCGAGCAACCCTCCAAGGCAGGGCCCCGACCACCCCCCTGGGCTGGTACTGCCTACAAGACAACTGGACCAAGCTCACCGTCACAGCCCTCCGGGACCTGACCACCCCAGGCAGCGGCCTCCACGAGGCCATCGTAGACCTCGTACTCTGGCGAGCCCGCAAACACACCCAGGGCCAGCACGTCTGGATCCCCCCCATCGAGTGGGGCGAGGCCCTGACGCACGACACCGGCATCAACGTCACGCGTCGAGGGACCGTTCGCCTACGACGGGCTCCAGCGGAGACGGACCACCCAGCGGACCCGAACCGCCCGGAGCAGTGGGAACAGGCCAACGCACCAACCTGCGACACAGCCCTCAGCGCCGCCGGCCTCCGCACCCCAGACGACGACCCCCCCCCCCCACCTACAGACAGTGACCACCCCCCGACGTAGGTCTGGGTTACAGTCCTCGAGCGCGGGCACTACTACGTGATAGCCGCTACGGCTACGTCCCCCCTCCCGCAATGGCTCGTCAAAGGGACAGACACCATGTTCGCCCCAGGGACCGCCCCACCAGGGGCAGTAGGGGACCCCACCACCCAGCACAGGGTCCTCATGGGCGTCCTCCAGCCAGGGGACAAGCCCCCAGCCCGCGCCCTGGCCCAAATCACCTCAGGGAAGGCGGACTACCACCTGGGATTGGCCATGCTCTGCCTGACCCACTGGATCCAGCGCCACTGGCCACCCACGGGGACCGTGCCCTGGGTTTGAACCCTGCCCCACCGCGCACACACAGGTCGAAGCGGGCCCGGACACGCAACCAAACCCCCCCCCCAGACCGCGGCAATCCCTCACCTGCGGGTACCACGCCATCCACAGGGTCCTCAACCGCGTGGGTCTTAGCCCAAAGCTAGCATACCCCCTTCCCACCATTGACCAAGAGGTCCACCAGATACGCAAGTTCGTCTGCGAAATCCTTGCCGCGGCAGCCGAAGACGGCAAGCTTCTCCTCCAAACCGCCCGGCCTACAACTGGCCACGCAAGGGCGCCGCAGCGCGCGGACACATACACCGACACAGCACACCCCATCGCACAATCCCCGCCCATGCCCCTCCCCTCTCGCTGCTCACCCGGAGACCCACACACGCCCACCATCGCGCGCACCCCCGGGCCCCGCGACACGGGCCTCCCCCACCCGCCCGAACACCAGCACACGCCCGCCAAACACCCACCCGCCGGACACCCCTGACCACCCCCGACACTCGACAACCCACACACACCCGCGGAGAGGAGCCCTGCGCCCCGCGGCACGCCCACCCCACCCAGTGGCCCGCCCACGCCCCCCGCACACACCCCAGAAGACCCAGGCCCACCCCCCCCGGCCCCTGAATGCAGCCCATGCGAACTGTTCCCCCCCGCGGATGCCAACCCACACAACCTCGCACATTGCAGGACCCGGGCCCAGCCAAGCCCAGAAGGAGAAGGCCACAGCCCCGCGCCTCCCTCCCCCGCCGCTGCCGACCAGATCGGCCCGCCGGGCCGCCAGGTCACGACCGGGCCCCCCCAGCCGCCCGCCCCCAACCTACAGCCCGAGGACATGCCCTCCATCCTCCCCGCCGTGGCCGCAGCAGAAGGCGCCGCCCGCAAGCCCGCCCGCATCACAGCCCAACCCGCGTCGACCACCTCCTTCTCATCCTCAGCCTCGTCCACCTCCTCCACCTCATCCTCCGACCCCCCCCTCCCCGCCGCCCTCATCCTCAAGGCCACGGCAAAAGCCAAAGCCGCGGCCCCACGCACCGACCCCCCGACCCCCACACAGGCGACTCGGGCACCCCGGCAACGCACCGGGAAGACCCCCGACCCGACATCGGCGCCCTCACACCTCCGGACAGAGGTCCTCCTCAACCTGGAACCGGACCTCAACCCCGAACCCGACCCCAAACCAAAGTCGGCGCCCACGCGAGCACACACAACACCACAAACGCAACGACACAAACCCAACCAAAACCACCCCAACCCGGACCCTCACCCAAGCCGGGACCCCCCAACCACCACAACCCACGCCCCCCTCCCACCGGCACCCACCACCACCGCAGAGGCGGCCACCCAACACGACCCCGTCCAAGCCCTCGTCCGCATCCCCGTCACGGAGCGCCCCGTCATCCATCCCCCGCAAACCACCACCACCGCCGGCCAAACCAACCCAGGGACCCGGGACCCCTCGACCACCGTCACCGTCAAGCCCGGCCCCCAACCCGCCCCCCCTGCCCACCACATAGTGCAGCCCCAGGGGCTGCCCACGATGCCCAACCCACCACCCCGGCAAGGGGGACCGGAAAACACACAAGGGGTCCATGGGCCATACCCGCAACACCAACCCCACCACTACCAACACCACCACCACCAGCAGCCCCACCACCACCACTACCAACACCACCCCCACCACTACCACTGCCCACCACCCTACCCCACCGGGCCACAACCCCCCGTGCACGAACAGTTCCAGCGAATGGGATGGCAGCCACCGAGCGCTCCACCCGCATACCCCACCTACCGCCAGCGGCCACCCCCCCCGTACCAGCCACCCCCCCCGTACCAGGAGCCGTATCTGTATCCCCCCGGCCCCCACGTCCACGCCGAAGGGGCCCCCCGGGCCCAACCCCGCAAAGGACAGTCACTCGACCCATACCACCAGCCGCTGCCGCCACCACACCCCTACGTGGCGGATCCATGGACGACGGGGGACCCCCCCCCCCCCAGTACCAGGCGGCACCACGCGAAGCCCGCCAGGACCCGCCGACGCCTCCTGACTGGCCCGACTCGAGCATGAGGCCCGGTCCCGCAAACGGCGGCGCTCCCGCTCCCCCCCCGCACGGCACACTCGCCCACGGCGCCCACACTCCCCACACCGCCACCGCGCCTCAACCACCCACTCGCGCCGCTCCCGCTCCCCCGGGTGCCACCACGACCCCCCGAGACCCCGCTCCCGCCGCTTCCCTCCCCCGGGCGCCACTACGAGCGCCACCGCCGCCCCATGTCCACCTCCCCCTCCCCCCTCCGGCCATACAAGACCCCCACCCCTAGCCGCCGCCGACACCGCTCCCGCTCCCCCCGACGCCGCCAAGCACGCCACCGCCGCCCCACGTCCACCTCCCCCTCCCCCCACAGGCCCCGCCTGGCTCCCCGTTCCCCCCGCCGCCCATACCCATCCACCACCCCCAGCCCCCGCCACCACCACTCCCGCTCCCCCAGACGCCACCAAGCGCGCCACCGCCGCCCCATGTCCACCTCCCCCTCCCGTTCTCCCCTCCACCCGTACCTGTCCTCCACCCCCAGCCCCCGCCACCGCCGCCTCCGCTCCCCCAGGCACCGCCACCCCCGCCACCACCGCAGGTCCACGTCCTCCCCCCGCCGCTCCAGGACCCCGGGCACGGACCCCTCCCCCCCCCCAGGCCCCCGCCCACCTCGCCTGGTGGTCTGCCCCCGCTTTGCAGGAGCCCCGCCGCTGGGTGAAGTGGGCCGGGGGAGCAGGAAGGCACGATGGGGTGCACATGGTGCATACCTTCGAGGAGGTGCGCACCCGCACCCCCGCCGACCCCAACGAGGCCGCCCCGGAGGCCACAAGGCCACAGGCGGCATGGGAGGCCCTCCTCCGCAATGCGGTCCAGGGCCTCCGCCCCCCCTACACCCCCCAAGCCCTCTGCCAGTGGCTCCAAGCCACCCACCCCCAGGCCTGGGCTGTCGGCGCCCCCTCTCCACCCCGCCCCTCCCGCCACCACCACACCAGGAAGGGGGAGGAGAAAGGCAAGGGCAGTGCAAGGGACACCAAGGGGCACTCAGGCAAGAGGACACAGAGGGGCCCCAAGTGAGGGCAGGCACTCACAGGGACAGGACGCCGGAAGAGACACCACATGGGGGCAGGAAACCACCCAAGAACCAGGAAGGGGCGGGAGCGGGGACCAAGGCACGGAGGAAAAGGCCACCACGACAAACACCACGACCCAAACCCAGGAAGGGCATACCAGGACGGGGGGACCAGCGCCGCCCCAGCCCCACCGAGCGCCCCACAACTCTGGGGGGCGCACCCCCCAACACACACCGCCGAAGCAAGCATCACACGCCGTACGGATCACGCCAGCGCACACCCACCAACCACCGGAAACCACACGGGGAATGGAGGGCACACCAAAACGGGAAGAACGGGCCACACCCACAGAGGAAGCCGCAGGGAACACCGCCGCACGGTGCACCACCACGCCCTCACCGCCAGGCCACGACCCCGGCCGCCACAGGGGCCACCCCACAAGCACCGGAAGAGGACGAAGGCACGGCCACAGCGACCAGGACTGGGGACCGAAACCCCCCGAGGACACGGGACCAAGGCGCAGGCCCCGTGGGAGGGCAACCCCACGGACCGTCACGCGATCGACCTACCCGACCCACCAGGCCGAGCGGCACGCCCAAGCCCCCACAGCACGGACCCAGCAAGACACCCACACCTAACCGCACCCCTCAGCCACCAGCCAGCCACACTCCGGCCCGCACTCCGCACCATGACACAGGCCAGGCTGACCTCCACTGACTCACCGCGGCACAACGCGAGACCACGGCACACCGCACCACAGCGCGGCACAGTGCAACGCGCCACAGCACGACGCGACGCGACGCGGCACAGAGCGGCACAACACGACACAACTGACCCTAACCTGAAGGACTAACCGAAGCAAGCCACCGCACACCCCGGAAGGCGCCGCACTAGCACGCCACACACCAGCACCGCAGGCCACACACGGGGCAACAGCGCGCCCGGCAACAACGTGGCGGATCACCCAGAAGGTTAAAACCGGCACCGCAGAGGGGAAAGGACACGAACAACCCCAGCCCCCTAACCCAGAGCCACAAGCAGCCGCCTGGCGTAGCCGCCCAGCCGGCAGAGCCAGGACCTAACCCGACAAGAAGGGACGCCGAGCCCACCGTGTACATAGCCCACCCAACCCATGGGGCCGGAACACGGCCAAACAGAACGCAACCGCCAACAGCAGCCCGGAAGACAACACTGAATGCGGGCCAGTGCGTGCGCCAACCAGGGAAAGCCGGGGGAGGAACAGGCAGCCCCCCCCCCCCCGAAAAAAAAAAAGAGGGGGGAGGGGGGGGGGCGCAAAAACAGCCCACAGTCACCAAACCGCCCGCCAACACCACCAGAGGCGGCCGAACCCCCCCCCCAGAAGGCACCAAACACAGGACCCCCGAAGAGGCACGGGGGGACCACCAAGCCAAAACCGGCAACACCAAACAGCGGCCCACCGGGAAAAGGGACACCGAAACATGCAGACACACACCACGAAAAAAAAAAAAGAGCCAGCAGCCCAGCCCGAAAGAAAGGGGATGGGGGGACAGGGACCACAAGGCCCGGGACAGGGACAGCGGGCAAAGAAAAAAGAGCGCAAAAAACACACCCCGACAACCCAGCCACGAAGGGCTGGGCACAGCGGAGACCCGGGCCCAGCACGCACGCCCACACCGCACGCCAGAACTGGAAACGGCCGGGGGCAAGCGGGGCACGCACGAAGCCACACACGTCCCATAAGCAGGCCGAAACCGAACCCCAACCACAAACACCACAAACAGCCGACACTAGAGGGACAACACCACAAACCGTGCCCAAACACACCCACCCAAGACCCCGGCCAGGACTGGCGGGATTAACAAAACCCACACCCAACCGCAAACCGGACCCAAACACAAACGCCGCACAACAGTAGGAAACCCAGTGCCCACAGCCCGGGCACTGAGGCAGCCCGTCCCATGCAGGTGACCCGGCCAAACGAGATCCGGAGACCGGGGGTAAGGCTGCATCCTAAGGCCTGCGCTGCTTTGGGACTCGAGGCGGAGCGTGCGACACCCAAGCGCCTCGGAACCCTAGTACCAAGAACGTGCATGCATGCCTTGGGAATGGGATACGCCAGGAAGTCCGGTGAACCTCTAGGGTTCCGCCCAAAGGAGGGGACGTGCGCAAGCACGGGGGCACACCCTCCTGGGGAGACAAGCACGTCACGCTGGCGGCGATCAGCCCTCCCGGTGTTGCCCGGGGCCGCTTTGTTGGGGGCCAACAGTCAGGTCTAGCGGGATGTAGGCCACCTCCCCTCTTCACGCGCGGAGCCTCCTCCTGTTAGTCACAGGGGCGACGCCAGGGGGAACCATGGGGCGCCTCTCCACGGCCGAGTGCACCTACCTACCTACCTTAACTTCAAAATGATGGACCAAAAAAGCAAACAAACCACATGAGGCGGCACAAAGAACTTTTTGCGAGCTGGTGACCGAAGTTCGACCAAAGGTTCATGGAGGAGAGACATAGCAGGTGACAGTGTGACAGGGCCACCATTGATTTTTCTGACCGCGTAACGATTGTTCTACCAAGTTTCCGCAGTGCGTACACAGAGCAGTGCAAAAATTCGCTGACACGCTTCGTTAATCGTCAATCCCTCGGGCGCCCCCGAGCCTTCACCCATATAAGGTTGGCTGGCGGTTGCAACGAGTCCTGCGCGTAGCGTCTCCCCTGTCGAGCCCATGTCGTGGGTGTTGTGTGTAGCAAATCAGCTAGTTGGTCTCAATTAAGTCAAGACTCTGGCATCCCGCCCGTCTTCCAAGGAGATTTCCATAGGTCGCATATCCTCCAGTGCCTCCTATATAGCCGATGCCGCAAAGCGTGACCGTTTCGGGGAACGCATGGAGGGGTCCGTGCCGTTTGTGCTGCCACCTTGATAGGGCATATGTCTCGGCGTCATACTGGCCGGCGAGGCGGCCGTGTTCCACGCGTTCCAACTCCCCAACATGTTGTATAGACATGCGGAAGCGAGCGGCACATTCCGCACTTTGTACACATTTCCAACTCTGGGGTCGTGTACGCATCCATGAAGAGTACACTAGGTTTCCTTATTTTGCAGGGACGCACGCAAGTCTCAATGCAGGAGCCTTCAATGTGCATGGGGGTGCACTGTGTGTTGCTGTACCAACCACCCAGATTCTTGTACACTACGCGCAAATTCTCTGACGATCCGTTACTTTTCCTCCGTGGCCCTTGTATACCCCAAGTCCAGGTGGCGCTCCACTTGTACCACGAGAAGCGCCAGCTTGCGGCTCCACTAGTATTGCATTAGGATGTCTTCAAAGGTCGCCGGTAGAAAGCGTGCTTTGATGACGGTACAAGACAACTGCAGTGCGAGTGCGGTATCAAGGTACCGGCGCCATGATGGTCCACAGAGGTGTCGCTCAAGGACACAAGGCCGTTTAGGTGCCACTTGTAGTTCTGCACGCCCCTCCCGGAGACGTGTCATTTTGACATGCCGCTGCAAGACCTGCAGGACCAATTCGGTCTCTGCCGCCAAGTTTGGCTGGGGAAGCTGCTGGTGGAGGTCATGGAGGGTCAGCGCGACATTCCGAAACTCTGGTTTCTCCCGAGGCGTAACGGCGGCGATCCCTGTGACGTGGTTCCATATCTTATGCTTAGTAGCTTTGGGTGGGCAGTGCGTGGCGCTTTGGAGGAGACAAAAGCTAGTCCCGCATCGCATTCTGTTGCGTTCTAGGCTTGTACTCTCCGGTAGGCGTGGAACTACCAGGTTGCGACTACCACCCACTACTGGACGGGGACGGCACTGAAGGAGCCAGCGTTGATTGTTGGTTAAGTATGACCTACCCTCACCAACACGGATGCAGCCGAGTGGTGGGAGGCATGAGTCCTACGCCTTGCCCCAACCTTGTCGCCCCGTTTGCACGGGGGTGCACGTCCTCCAACACCTCTCAGGGGTGTTAACATCCAGCCAAGATGATGACATTACCCATGTCCTCGAGCGAGATATCCACATCTTGCAGATCATTGGGAGCCTCCGCCGCCCGTGTGCTGCATTGCTTGTCCGTCTCAAGTGGTTTCTCATACCAGGGGCGCTTCATGCCCTGTGCGGTAGCCCCTAGGACGTCCCATCGGGGGTCCGACAAGGTCGTTTGCCGTAGTCTTGTGTGCTCCAAGAACGGGCTGGCGTACATTTCACCAGACTCACACGAGGGTGAAGCCGGTGTCCTTACCGGTGGTGGAGACGGCACTTCAGGCCGTTAGCGCGGCGGTGGTACACGGCGATGCCGGGCCGTGGCGTCCACAATGCATGTGCGCTCGACGGCGGTGACCGCCTGTGTCAATTGGCACCAAAATTCCTCAACCATGGGCGCGGTATTTGTGACACATGGCTCTCACCGCGGCAGGATTGGCGGATCACCTCTCACGTGGTTCCAGATGTTGCGGTCCGTGCTGGAGTTTGTGAAAGACCTACGCTTGCAATCGGAATACATGGAAGTGCAATGTGGTAACCGCCACCCTCCGATGTGCCTGCGGTGGAAAGAAGGATTGTTGAAGGGAGTGCGTGAACTGCAAGCGGGTGCACCACACAGTTTGTCAGTGGACACCGTTCGCTGCCACTTGATTGCCTAGGGTTTCCATGTCTCCGATGCGTTACTCGAAATGTCCCAAAACAACAACTCGGAGGGGCATCTCAAAAGGCAATCCTGGGCTGCGGGGCCATGGTGCTACCTACATCCTGGACACAGCCACGGCTAGGTTTCCTAGGGTGTCCCATACCTTTGCCAACGCAGCATCCCGCACAGCCAAGGGCGACCACTTATCCCGCTTGACCGTGCGCAAAGGAAGCCATGACGTCCAATGCATCTCGGGTACGAGTTTGTGGGAGCGTGATTTGAGGATCCACTCACGGACTGGGGACGGCATCACATGATTGTTCAAGAAGATATCCGCGGGCGATGTGCTGCTCGGACCGCGGCAAGGGTTGGTTGGGCTGCGTCGGTGGCCCTTCCTTTGCCAATCCTGTCTTAATAATTTTGCAGGCTATGCACCTTTTGAGGGGCCTTGTGCCCCCGGGACCAGCGTACTTGGAGTAACTTGGTAGAAATAGGTTGGTACGCTGCGCCGTGCAAGTCATAGTTGGACCATTGTGGGGTAGGTGGCTTGGAGACGCATCGGGCCGCTGCCTGGTAGTCAGGCACGACAGAGTCCCCCGGTTGGGCTAGAAGTTCCGTGATCCATACACCGTACATTTCTGCTCTATAGATCATATGTGGACCCGGTGCTATTGCTAGGAAGCCCATCGGTCCGTTGGCCACCCCTGTGCCGGCTCGCGCTTCCAACAAACTGCCGTCACTGTACCATGTCGACCCACTGGCTTCGCCCTTGCTGGCGCCGGGCACGTACTGATTGCGCAACGTTGGGTTGCACGGGACTGGTACCCGTCTTGGAACGCAGGGATTGGACGTAGTTGCGGGGCACATGCGACTCAAACGTACAGTCATTGGACTCTGCATCATCCAAGAGTGACTCAAAGTCATCATGTGTTTGTTTGGGTGCCTTTGGACCCGCGGACTGATGGGCACGTGGGAGGCGTCCCATTTTCATACCAAAAGACAGCAAATTTTGAGGTACTTCTCTACCATTTATGGGAGATGATCTGAGTTGATACCGTGCGACATAGGCGTGTGCAGAACTCGCAACCTCCGTTGGACGATCTGGATAAGGGCGCATAAGCCAGCCCAAGATGCGTTGTGGAGGCCCAGTCTACCCTTTGTGACGTCCGTGCACATGCGGTACTGCAGGTCCTTTTCCACGCGACGAGCCTGTGAGACAAAAACTTCGAACGCGGCCTCTATTCGATTGCCCCTGCACACATCCCACATGAAGAGAGTGTTATACACCAACTTGGGGAGGAGCAACGATTTGACGGTTTGTGCTCGCTGCAAGCTTGTCACTGGGAGGGTGGAGTATGCGGCTACCTCATCTTGTGCGGCGGCGAAGAGCGCATCCCTGGCCTTACCCCTGCACCCAACACAAGCAATGGTGTGGTCAGTCAATCGGTCACTGAACGTGGGATCCTTGAATTGCAGGCCATGTTGTCCCCATCATATATGGTTTGCATGCTGAGTGCCCGCTAAGGTAGCGCCCGAGGACCGTGGTCTGTGGAAGTGGTACACTTCCGTCTTGTTAGGATTCAACTGAATCACAATTGGGGAACCCCATGCGGAGAAGTCGATGAGGAGTTGTTCACTTCACAGTAACGTTTAACAATGATGGCAATGTCATCAACATCGACAAATGTGTCCGGTTGGTGATCAAACTATTGATTAACAAATCATATACAATTGCAAACACAGGGGGGAGGAGGGGCAACCTTCTTCGACGCCCCGTATGGGTTTGAAATAAATCCGTTTTCCTTGCACGTGTGTGTATGTGGTATGTGCATAGATTGTGCGGAAGGCGGCCAGACAATTTGGCGGGAGCCCTGCATGGTTCAAGATGGAAAAAATGACCTCATGGATTGTGGACGGGAAAGAGTTGGGGACATCCGCCAAAACACCAAAGGGCTCCTGTCCCTCCATTTTGTGCTCATGGAGGGACTTGACTGATTTCGCACCTTGTTTAATATAAAGGCCTTGAGACATACTGCTCGGGGCTGCCAACCCGGTCCACAAGGCGCTGCAGACGGCGTCTGTACAACTTGATGATAACACCATATATGCTGTCGGTCACGGCAATGGTTCGATAATTTCGGGGCAGTACGGATCTCCTTTCCTGTACATGAACACCACTTCGAACCGGAGCTAATGCTGTGCAATATCTCTTGTTCTCCACACTTCTAGCACCCCCTCATACAATGTGTGTGCTGCATCGTCTGGCACAATACCAAACAAGCGGTGCGGAACCACATGGGGGCCGACAGCCTTTTTTGCGCTGGCCCATGCAGGCTCGTTTGAACTCACCGAACCTTGGCGTACAATCTATCATGTGCCCTATGGGATGAAACGTGGGTTGAGTGGTTCAATGGCCGGCATGTCGTGGGGCGGATTGCCCTTGAAGTTGGCTAGCAAAATGCGCCAGATCCGGACTCGGTTCCTTATACTTGGGCTTCAACGGTCCACGCGGTCAAGCTAAAGTATACCCCATCTGTGGTGAGGGAAGCATAGCGCATGGTATGGAGGTGCTTGTTGGCCACATCGCGCAACAGACAACACGCAACATACATAAGAGATAGCCATTGTGTGTGTGTGTGTGTGTGGAGGGGAAGAAAAATGTTAAAAAAAAGAGAGGGAGACCCGCATGAATCCGGGGCCGCCCGTGGTCACCCAAGGCGCCACTAAAATCAGTGCATCGCACAGTATGTGCGCCGGCCTGTCTGGCGTCCGTCGGGGTCACGGTCGGACGCCTCGCGTAGGTGAGAACCTTCTGTGGGGTGGGGTTATGTGACCTCCGTCCCAGCTCGCTCACGCCTGGCCGCGTCGTGCTGCATCACTCGCGCCCACCTCGCGGGGGGGGGGGGGGTTCAGGGTGCCCCCGTCCTCTCTTGGAGGCCTTGCCTCCTCGCACTGACTCCTGCTAGCGTTGCTTGGGCCTCTTTGATGAGGGTACCCAACCCCCCGGTGTGCGCAGCGGCACCGCCCTCACTCAGCCCAGTGCGCCGGGCCGTCAACTGCGCTCCTGCGCAGGGAGGGGGATGCCCGACGTGCCCGCGGGCGCAGTAGTGCCGGACCCCCCGTCCCACCGAAGCGCATGTGGCGCATTTTGTCAGTTTCTGTGTCGCGCGAGCCCAAGGGTGTGGCAGCAGGGGGTGCTGCTTCGGGCATCTTGCCTTGGCGCAGCACTGCGGCGGTGAGGAGAGCGCCGCCCTTGCATTTGGTACAGGCCCGTCCTCTGGTTCCACTACATGGTACTGTGGGCCTCTGCGGGCCCCCTGCGAAATGATGCGGCCCGCGTAGAAATCACCGGCATGCGCCCCAGTCGTCTTCTTGGCTCCTCCTTTCCCCGGGCACCTCTCCCAATGTCCTGAATTGCCATCGGGCGATGTTGCTGGTTTCCCTTGCGCTCATCGCTGTTTGTGCTTCCGCCGCACCACTCGCTGTTGTTGTTGACGCGCTCATCGCTCCGAACTGTATTGGCGCAGTATTTGTCGGTGATGCCATACCGTGGCTGACCTGGTGAATAGCGAGCGGCCTTGAACCCCCACCACCATGCCAACTCCCAGCGGGAGCAGCGCGCGACATCTGGTGGTAATTGTGGCCGGCAAGATAGACTTGCGTCCTGCTGCTCTCCCCAGGAGGGTGACCGCCAGCCGGAGAACTCCGCCCTTTTCTTGCAGCGAAATTTCTGACCCCGTGAAGCGCTATTATGGGGTAGGCGGTAGGGCTCGTCCCGCATGGGATTCAAAGTCCATGGCTGGATCCATGAACGATACCTACCCTTGACGCACCGGTGCATCACCACCGGTCGGCAGCCAGTGTAGCTCCCTGAGCCAGCTTAGCATGGCTGGCAGGAAATCGCGTCCCCATCCCCAGTCCCTGGGCAGCAGCCCTAGCTCCGGTACTTCTGTCGGTTGTTTGCTGCGGACGCGGGAGTTGCAGCTGGTGCCAGGGGTAGCAGTCTTGCTGTATGCGCTTTTGCGCTGTCGGAAGCAACAGCCCTACCTCCTCCTCCTTCTTCGTTCCGGTCCGTAGTACTGCCAGGAACATGTCATGAAGTTTCCTGAGGAACTGCTCCAGCGGGGTGGTGGCTGCATCCGCCCACTGTTGTCCCGCAAGCCTTAGCTCTGCCCTCTGGCGGCTGGCTTCCTCCAAAGTCTCCCCTGGACCCGGTTGCCAATGTCGGGAGACTCTATGCAGCTCCCCTTCATCTTCCGGTCCCCGCGACAGCCCACTGCGCGCTACCACAGACTCTGGCATTAGGCCATAGAGGCGTAGGCACGGAGGCCATGTCGCCGGACCACCCAGCTTGATCGCTCTTGCCAGCAGCATGATCTCTGAGAGGAAGGGTTCCTTGGCCGCCTTTCATGCCACCACAAGAGATGGGTCTCATCCTCCCTGACCCCTTTGTCACAGTAGGGGGAGCGATTGTCTTCGCGAAGCCAGGGACGGTATGCCCTGTGCGCCCTCCACAGGGCACCAGCTAGTGCTCCCCAGAGCAGTGACTTGTCCAACTCATCCGCGCATGAGTTCATTTCTCTAAGTGTCAGCTCTCAATGGGGACGCGCCCCCACACCTCCAAATGTGCGTGGCCTCCGCTTCTCTGATGCCCGTGCACTAGGAGTTTCGGAAGCAGCACCATCCCACGTAGGGGTACGGGGCCGCTCCTACAACGACGTATTAGGGAAGGGAAAATGACCCTCAGGAAGGCACGCACGGTGCCCGGAGCAGCAGTAATGGTCGTGGACGCGAAGTATTTGCATTTTGAACTCGCACACATCTCCCTCCGCAACATCAGCACTTTGGAGACGGCCATCATGAAAGCGATCTGGGGCCCCAACAGGCCCTGCAAGGCGAAGGAACTGGTGTTTGCGCTATTCCTACCGGGTCACCGAGTGGCCCCCTCCATAGTAGTCCCGTACAAACGGATGCGATGGCTGGCACACACTGCGCGCCCCCTGGGCACAGCACAAACAGTAACATGGGCTATCTGGGAGCGCACAACATCACCCAACGCAACGGGCCCGCTCGGACGAGCGCTTTGTGAATTCCGCAAGCTGGGCTGGCTGTGCCAGGGCGGATCATGATAGTCGGCCATGCCGCACACGGCAGTGAAGGTGCACTTGGTGCATGCGGCCAAGGAGTACGTGGAACACCTTTTTTGAGAGTCCTTCAGCGAGGCGCAACTGGCAGCGCTGGGTACCCCATCCAGGGTCGCCTCTATCGCTTCTGGCGTCCCGCGCGCTGAGTTGGTTGTTGAAAAAGCTAGCGACTTTTTGGCCTTGATTTATTGGCCGGTTACCTACAACCATTTGCTGGTGGCCACCAGCATGGCTAGGAGGGACATCAGCGCAACCGTCAGCATGTAGGTGTCATCCGCATATCCCTCCGCGGAGATGGTAATTTCAACCCCTCTTGCCGCATCCTCGGTGGCATCATCATCCTCTGTGGGACTTGCGTCCTAGATTGTGCTGTCCTCTTCCCTCGGTCCGAACAGGTTGCGCGGGGCTAGCGGTGAAAGAGGTTCTTCGTCCCCGTCACTGGCCCCCTCTGCTGGCGAGGGCAGATCCCGCAGCGATGCTCTGGAGTGCCCTATGCTCGCGGGGATGGGCATTTCCCGCAGCCCCAGCCGACCCCACACCTTCCCCGCCGGCCTGGGCTCCCGTGCCTGGCATCCCGCTGGTCTCCGGGGTGGGAGAAGGGTCCCTCCGTGGTCCGGATCTGGTGGGGTTTGTGTTCTCCGTCGACTACCAATCCATGCTCCCAGCAGCAGCAGGGGTGTACGCATTTCCAGACCCAGATGTGGTCCAGGCCCGTTCCATAGCTGGACCGGTAGCACGAGGGCAGCTCCTCCTTCTTCGGGGGGGGCGGCATTCTTTTGGTGGTCACCTTCAGTGGCTGTTTCACGTCATCGATGATCCGCTTGCAGGTAGTCATTCATGCGTTAACAACAATGACACTGAGGGGGCATTCTTTCAACACCCCATTGTTTGCTGCCCTCCACCCACCCAGGGTGCCTTTGATTTGGAACATTCGACTGAGATGGGAGTACATCCCTCGGAACGCGTAGTACCCCCGCATCCATGCCCTGTTCTTCTAGCACCGCCATAGAGTTGGCTTGCAGGTTTTAGTCGAAGCACTTTGTACAGTCGGTTCCTGCCCTCACGAGCGGGGTATTTAAGGCCTGCGCCGGTTCCACCAGAAGCGTCAATACTGTCGCCGCATAGAGTGCTCCCTTGTGAGGGCGAAACCCTTAAGCCTCCTGATCTACCCATCATTCTGGCCACTGCAGCGAGTCCTCCATGCACACCGCGGCCCAGATGCGGTATATCTGTGACAAGATTGTTAGGGGTCGCAGTTTCATTGGATTGCCTTCCCCTTCTCCTTTAGGGACCAGCGATGTGAATCCCTCCACCACTGGCTGTGGCCAGGTCCCTGTGCGTTCCACCATGCGTAGCAGTTCCGCCAGCGCGTCCCAGAAGGGCGGAGGCAGCCGCGTGAGCAGTGCTACGGACCATTGTTTAATCCCTTTGGCCCTCTTCATGCCCATTTTTCGCGCCCTTTGCTATATCACTTCTCCTGTGAGCACTCCGGCTGTCATTGCGATGTGTCGGATGTGCCAGCGGTATTCCTTCATTAATTGCTCTACCGAAGGCTCCGGTCTCTCCGCATACCGTCCGTTTATGGGCCGCCACACTGTCCTGATGACTGAGTCCATTTCCTGAATATTTGCTGTGTGCGTGCCATCCGTCTTCTTCAACATCTGCAGGGTAGCATCTCCAGCTCCCCTTATCCAGCGGTATACTGTTCCTGGCGTCTCTGCCCACACATCGCGGATCCATTGCTTCCATGCCTGCACCCGTTCGTTTTCTTCCGCTCTCACCCTGGACCGCACAGACGCCTCCAGCGCTTGCATCATTCGCGTGAGTTTCTTGCTTGTGCTCAGAGAGTCCGCGGGCAGCAGCGCAATCCCCTCTGGCAGGGGGCCTTCTTTCTGTAGCCGTAAAATTCCGTTGTGTGCCGCAACGTAGCATCGCTGCATCTCTTTGGCCATTTGCCTAGCCTGATCTCCTCTGATGGTTCCCGCTGGTGGACATACCGCAGTACCGGCTTCAGGGAGCCCTTGATTGCATCCATAAGCTTTATCACTCTCGTTTTTGGTGCCCCGCTGAGGATTTTTTTTTCGGGCATAGCTTGGTGACCGTGGTTGTGTGTGTGGTAGAACGTCCTCTTTCGTTCATCTGTGGTTCGGTCACCTTCAGCACCGGGCACCGCAGCCACTGACTCCGCAAGACGGATGCCGCTGTACAGTTCTCCTCCAGCTACAGCAACACAAGCTCCTCCGCTGCCCAAGTCGATGTGCACCACATCGCATCAGTGTCTTCTTGGCAAATTGCCATGGCCCACAGTCTGCGCATGCTGTCCTAGAATGCCTGTGCCGGCCCGCGATACTCCGTGAGCCGCATGTCGGGCTTGAGGGGCTCCTCCAGTCTACGGATTTTAGTGACCTGGTGGCATGCCCCATTCATTAACATGTCCACCCGCAGAAGGGAGTGCCTTGGCAGTCCCTGTTTCCTGACGACCCTGCCCTCCTGCACCAGAAGGGCCACCCAGGGATCTGTTGGGACGACATCGGTCCTGGTCTCGGCTCCAGTCCCGCCATGGAACGTCGGAGCGGGGTGCTGCCCTTGCACCTCTGCCCGGGCGCGCATGATGTCCACAAGCATGCCCCTGCGCAACGCTGTGAAGACTTCGCGCGGCATGTCTCACTCAATGGACATCTGGAAATTGCATGTCTGTGCATATTATTTGCGGAGCATTTCCCAGCCGTGACGTGTAGCGTAGCACTGCCTTCCACAGCACGGCATCATTGCGTTTCTGTCACACTATGTCATACACTACTTGAATATTCAGCATGCCGCGGCCTTCTAACTACGCCAGATGCACATGCAGCCATTTGCCCGATTCCCAGAGTGCCTGCCCCTCCTCATCCTGTGGGGGGCGAACGGCCAATTGCACAACCATGCCCGGGCGGTACACAAGCCCGACACCCGCTGGGCCTGTGGCCCACATCCCGTCGCCTTTGGGGTGCAGTGGAGCGCCCCATATCGTCTACCATCTCATCTTCTTCGATAGGGCCGTCATCGCTCGTTGGCCCGCTGCTGTGAGTCTCGTTTGTTGTAGGCAGATGATGTCCGCTCTGGCTGTCATGACCTGCCTCCAATGCCGTTGCAAAGAGGTGACATTTGCAGACTCCACCTGCAGTGGCCCCGGCCGGGGGTGTATGTCCCCACTGCACTCCATGAGCATCACTGAAGGGTCATACAGAGACGGGCATACCAACGCGAGCTCGCGCACCGCCGCACGGCCTGCTGTCGACATCTCCTGCCCATTTGCCCTGGCACCTTGCGAAGTATCAAGAGCAGCCAGCAGAACTTCAGAGCAAGGGCCTGCCAGGCTTTTTACACCTCGCCTGCGCTGTTCATGTCCTCGTCCTTGCCCTGCTCCTAGGCGCCTTGTGGCGATCTCCACGGCTGCTGTGTCGTCAGCTCCTTGCTCAGATCGTCTTTTGTCGTGCGCGGGCCCCTCAGCAACAGGTCCCGTGCCACACATGCTTCCTCAATCCCGCGGACTGTTGTGTCACGCATGGGACCCACACTTTCTTTCGCAGGCGGGCATCGGTTTCCCGGAGTATGGATTGTACCCACTCCATGGGCACTCCTTCCAGCAGGAGCGAGAAGGTCGGGCGATGTATGCCCAATCGTTTGAGGTGTTGGCAGTCCACCAGCTTCACATCTAGGCCTGGCCATACTCTGTGTATCTCTTGCTGGCCGTAGGTGTCGTCTTCGCACGCGTTCAGCCCATTGCTGGGCCCGTAGTCATACACACGAACCAGCGTTTTGGGTTGCCGCACTTCCGCACCCAGCTCCAGGGCCAAATTTTGGCGAATTTTGTCGCACACTGGCGGCAGGCCCCACACTGTCACGCCCACTCGACTTGGGCGGTCGCCGGTGGGCAGCCCCGCAAACCACGGGGCCCCTCGCAGCTTGGTCCATAGGTCTGCAGTAGAGGCCCGTGACCCTGCTTAGAGGTTCTTCCATACCGTGGAGGTCGTGAGGGTCTGCGGGGCAGGCCTGCGCACAGAGTACTCCATTCCAGCGCACCATCGTGAGTTGCGCACCACAGAGCGCAATTGCTCTAACTTCAGGTCGGTTGCCACTTCCAGTGTGTCCCCCGGGCCCGACATTGGCGCCTTGTGCCTCAACAGCGGCTGCACCACGTGCTTTAAGTGGTCCCACGCCACTTTGCAGCCTCATCTTGTGGCGTTTGCTTTCGTGCAGTTCGGGGGCAGTCCGTCTTCCATCTCCATCTTGTTCAGAGAGCAGTACAGCCACGTGACCCCTGCATTCCCGCTGGCCATCACTGCCGCCAGGTGTTGTGGCACCTTGTCGTTTGGGGCACCCCTGGCGCACCATGGCGGGAGGGGGCGATATCCCGGTGGCCACACTGCCGAGCCCGGCTCCACGGGTTCCCATTGGCTGCAACGGCTCGTTGCCGTGATAGAGAGATGCGCATCTGGGAGGGCCAATTCCTCCCTGTTCCATCATGCCAGTTTCAGTAGGCCTGCGATCGCCCGGGCCCCATCTGCGTGGCCCAAATTCACTATCACAGTTGTCTCCTGGATGCTCCTGTGTGCTACCAGCGCTTCCGATGCCATTCTCCAGGAGTCCTCTGTGCTGTTCTCCACCAGTAGGACTTTCTTGAGCATGAGGCGCCACTGCGCAGGAAGTGTCGTCAGAGCCAGCTGTGTCACGCTTGTATCAACAAGATCCTGGTCCCTGTACGGGCGCGCGGAGAGCACTGCACCATACCTGCCTTTCTTCGCCGTCCTTTGGAGCTCTTCTACCATTGGCTGGAGCGGAGTACCACTTTCTCGCGGACGTGCCGCTTGGCGACCACCGTGGTTTGTGTCCTCGTCCTGCGTGCAGGCCCCTACGCTACCGCTGCATACGACGGCTTGGCCATCGCTCGCGTGAGTTGCGTGTGCTGCGTTTGCTTTGGTGTACTCGGTGCGCTGGGGCGTCGTACGCTTTGGCGGTCTGAGGACTCCGCTCGTGCCGCTTTGGGGGCTTCTGCGTTGGTACCAACGTGCGCAGCGCCGCAATTTCCGCTCAGAGGTCCTGAATCGTCGCCCGTAATTCCTCGACGGTTGCGAGGAGAGCGGCCTCGGCCTATGATCTCTTTTTCCCCGCTGGGTTGGCCGCTGCCTCGCCGCCCTGTGTCGCTGGGCTCCCAGCTTTGTGCTTGCTTGGCTGCACCGCGGGCTTGTCACGCTCCGCCTGCCCCTTGGCCGCCGCACTCTGGCTCCTGTTCCTTTGTGATGGCGTACCATCCCGCTGGTATCGTCCCATCGCCTCCGCAACGGCGGCAGCAACCCTCTGCTTCAAGGCCTCCGGTACCGCTGCAGTAATTGCTGCGACATTTGTGGCGGGGGCTAATTTGGTCATTGTGTGTGGCCCGGGGGGGGGGGCAAAAAGGGAAACGCCTGGTGCCAGCTATGTGCCGTCCTTGGGTCTCGTGCGCTGTTGTGCAGCTGCAAGTTCTTCTTTTATGTATTTTCAGTTGGGATTAACGGCCCCACCATGGGAAGGGGTGCACAAAAGAGCCTGTGTGTGGGTGTGTGTGACGCCCCATCATTTCTACAAACTGCATAGTGTTCGCTAACATACATCACCTATGTACAACATTGTTCCTGGTGCACTACAACAAGGCTATGTACAGATGTGGATCCCTGCCGCACCCTGGTGCCCACATGTGTATGCCCCCATCCCTTCGCAAGGGCCCTTGCGGGCGAGCCTGCTCAGGTGTGTGTGTGTGTGTGTGTCTGTGCGCGCGCGGGATGACAGAAAATTGGGGTATAGGGGAGTGAGGGGGGGCACACGTCAATCAAGAAGCGCTCAACACATGCAGCTGTTAAGATGTGTTTGCAGTTATGTTCAGCCAGATGAGGGGGCATGTGCCAGAACGGATGAGTTTGCATGCCGGTTGGTACATCCAAATGTGCACACTTGGTCGCTATCTAAGGAGGCAATGCCCCACTTGCGGTGGGTGCGTGATTTGTCCCCAAATTGGGGTGGGGGTGAATCGGGCGTGTTGAAATATTGTGATAGGAGGTGGGGGGGGGGGCTCATAATGCCCTTGTGGCAATTCCCCACCCCGATCCGCCACCATCATGATGTTGCGGGCTGGTACATGAAATTGCGACATTTGTCGGGTTTCAACCGCAAGCAAGGGATGTGACGTTAGGCTTTTGAAATGACCAAAATGATGTGGGCCCCATGAAAAAGTCAATAACTTTGCTTCCTCTATGTCTGCTGCTGTGCGGCACTTCCAAATTAGTACGCAATGTTGCCTCGATTGTGCGCAAGGGCTATGAAATGTGTCTTGGGCTGGTATAGGTCAGCTCATCCCCCACCGAACCGGGTTGTGGATCTCAAGGACAGAGCAAGTCCATATCAAGACACAAGGATGTGTACGATGGCGGTTGGGCCTTTGGCACTAGCGCTTTCTATGCCACTTCAAATCCCACGAAGGCACTCCTATACCGCCTAGAAGGCGGAAGAGGTGTATGAGGACTCGTGCTGCCCCGCCACAGCTGTTGTCGGTGGCGGGGCGAAAAACTGAAAGCAGGGTTTTTTTTTAATCAAATAGGCCAATTCTGAGAGTGCCAGGTGCCGCAATGGGCCACGTTCGAAGCTCAATACAGATTTCGGCAAATCCAGGGTGTGCATACGGGCTTCAGCTCATGGCTGGACCCCACGTTTTCCTGTTGAGGTTGGTGTTGTCATGTTAGTGCTTGCAACCATTACCAAAACGAAAAAAAGCGCAATGGGATCCAAGCTGCAAGCACGGGTTCCGCTTGTTTATGCAACCGTTGTAGCTACGTGCTTACGTATCAATTTGTGCCCGTTCTTATCCTAAACATCGAGCAGGCTATCCTACCTACTAATCTGTTGTACACCTTCGACTTGCGATTTCCCCAATCACCACCCTCTACCCTCCCATCCATGTTTTCATCCATTTGCACCACGGCTCCATTGCCTTGCGGATGTTGGGAATACATAAAATGTCCGTGGGGGTGAGCTTGCCTCTCTTCACCTCTCCAAGTAGCAATGGCGGTCAGATTGGTTTTTTTTCTTGAGCAGTCGCGTTGGCACTCAAAAGAAAACTGGGGTTACACTCGCGCTGATACTCAACACAATATGAAAAACAACTTTTCCCTGATTGTCATGCAAGTACACTTGCGTAACACTTCTTTACACTCCCCTGACACTTCTCCCGCCAATTCTTCCAATTTTGCACCAAAAACGAACTAGCGTGGTCACACAATGTCAATGCAGCGATGGCCAGATCACACCACACATATCCCGGATATATGTGCACAATATGTGCATGCATGTGCATGTGTGTATCTATGCATCTCTCGCCATAAGTGCCAACCAACCGCTGAAGCAATATTACTTGGGACCAATAGGGTTACAACCGGTGAACTAGTGGCCCTTCTGATCCATCTAGGTCCAAATTACCGAAATATGCTTATTTGAAATTTTGTGGAAGTGTAAGATCACCCGCGGGGAGACCCAAACATTTGGCACATGGTATTGGGAGAGCACTCCTTCATTGACACAAATAGCCATGTAAAGTTGCTCGGACCCCCCTTTCTATAGCTCACATACATCACTGGTGAACACAAAGGTTTAATCCGAAAGCTAGGATATGGCCCCTTGGCAAAGGTCTAGAATTCTGATAGTAGAGTCCATTTTCAGCACCAGTTTTGGTACCTCATTTCTATCTGCTGAAAGAAGGGTACAGGGGGCAACCTTGATTTTTTTCACATCATTTAGGCCTAAAGAGACTAGGAAAAGAACTTGCATTGCCATAGTTGCGGGAGTATGCAAAAACCATGGGAAACAAGCGAGAATGGCCCAAATTAGCCAGTTGTACTCAAACCCAAACACTTCATTGCTTGGGCCCACCAGTTTAAATTTCAACCAAAACCTAAATCCTCTTTTTGTATGACGCTAAAGGCGACTATGAAGTTAAAATATTGGCGTCGTGCAGCCAAATTTCCGAAATCGACAATCAGTGGTGCGGACCCGTGGTCTGTACTGCTTGACATAAAAGGGATTTCACAGCGTTTTTAGGCTAAAAAAAAACCCTACGCCAGTGGTCAAAATCGAATATTTGTTAACTCCGGCTTTGTTCTAATTGGGGGCGTCGAAATCGAAGGTTGGCAATGTTGGTGGCGGTTCAAGTGTCACAATAGGAGAGTAAGGGGATAAGGGAGAACCAGTCAAGATTGCATACACTGCCTCTGAAAACGTAGGGTACAACGGTTTAGTTGTTGTGAAAGAGGGGAGTGAGGACTTGAAATGGGGGGCATGGCACCTAGGGAGCGTCGTTTACAATGTCTTGAACATGCGCAACAAAGGCCACTGGCATTTCTTCGGCGGTGAACATTCCCAAAGAGTCTTGGGGTCGATCTGCAACAACTACCGCAACAAACTTAGTGACTGATAACCACACCTTCAACCATCACGGTTTGGGAAACCCAAGGTACACCAAGAACGACCCCAACCCACAAGGCACGGGTGGGCCGTCCCCTCGCTTTTAGACGCGACCCCCCCCCCCCCCAGTAGAAGTGGGCGGAAGCCCCCTAGGGAGGGGGGGCTGCTTTTTTTGGGGGGGCCCCAGCCGCCGAGGAGGGCTTCTCTAAGGGACTTGCTAGTCGCTGCTAGTTGCCGGGGGGTAAAGGTAAAGGTAAGTTGCTCGGGCGATCTCCGAACTCCAGCGTATCAGTGATCCCTACCTGTCCCTCGCAGCATCCCTTCCGGCTCGCGGGGTCACCGACACCCTAGCGCCTAGGACACTGCGTTCCTCCCCCACCGGGGTTCGAACCGACGCTGCATCCCTTCCGGCTCGCGGGGTCACCGACACCCTAGCGCCTAGGACTCTGCGTTCGGCCTCCGCCGGGATTCGAACCGAGCATCTTTAGTTCAGGCGTCACGTGCATGACCGCTGAACTACGAGAGCTTCTCTAGTTGCCGGGGGGGGAGGGGGGCTAGGGGAGGGGGTTAGCAAAGGTCTAGTTCAGTTTGGCAGAGACGCTGTGGCCTAATGGGTTACTCTACAACAACGGAGGCCTCCAGTCTACCTCCTCACCAATGCAAAGGTGGTTGTTGGCGCCCACACCCCCTGCCCGGGGAGGGCCGTATATATATGCTGTCCTCTCCGACACGGCCCGTCACACCGGAGAGCAGCTGGGTGCCTGGCAGGTTGCCCAGGCCTACGAGGCACCCGATTAGTTTTTTTTTTTTTTCCTTCGCTGTACACACAAGTACTGCCCTATGGGAATAGGTTTTTTTTCCCTTCGCCGTACACACAAGTACTGCTCTATGGCAATCAGCTTTTTTTTTTCCTTCGCCGTACACACAAGTACTGCTCTATAGTAGTAGGTTTCTTTTTTCTTCGCCATATACACAAATACAGCTCGTTCCGTCCCTTTTTTTTTCCATTTCGCCCACGGCTCACTTAAAAAGCTCTCCCTCCGACGATGAGTCGGAATCAGAGACACTTATATTTCGCCGCTTTCGGGGCCGTGTCCGTGACGACTCCACTTTCCTGCGCTGTCCTACACTCTCCAAAGGGCGAGTGCGCTCTGCACCTGATGACGCCTCTGTGGAGGAGGAGGAAGAGGAGGAGGAGGAAGAGGAGGAGGAGGAGGAGGAGGAGGAGGAGGAGGAGGAGGAGGAGGAGGAGGAGGAAGAGGAGGAGGAGGTAGAGGAAGAGGGGTTGCGAACATTGGCAGGGGGGGTCGCCGAAGGGGGGCCCATTGCCACATTCACCCCCTCGTTCTGTTGCGCATTGTCTCCCGTTTTTTTCTTTATACATCCATCATGCGCGGTCCAAGCAAGGACAACATCCCGCCCCGAGGGTGGGCCACAAAGGCTACCCGGGGGAGCGACATCGGGATGCTTTGCATCGAAGTGCATTTGCATGCCGTACAACCATATGGTGGACTTACACAGAGGGCAATGCATTGGCCGGTTTGTGCACGGATTGCGTGCAGAAGCCTTTGCCATCGCCCCCCACCGAACGTTAGTGGGCTCCAAGGGACAATTTGTCAAGATGACGGAAACAAGAGGGCGGAAATGCTACATCACCCCTGCATTCCCGGGGGTCCCCAACAGAGGGAACAAAATCAAAACTCAAAACCTATGCCTGGGGTCACCATGATGCACCACACAACAAAGCGTGGATTCAAAGATTGTCCCGATTTCGTCAGTAGCACCGGACGGTTGGGGCCCAAAGAGGGCGGAAATGCTACATCACCCCTGCATTCTCGGGGGTCCCCAACAAAGGGAACGAAATCGGAAGTCAAAACCTATGCCGGGGGTCACCATGATGCACCACGCAACGAAGCGTGGATTCAAAGATTGTCCTAAGTGCGCCCCTTAGCGCACCCCCTAAAAGGTCACCGGTGGGGCACGGGTCCAAAAAGATGCCCGGCGTGCGCCCAGCGCGCTAACGTTCCCCCCATGTATGGCTAGTAGCCATTGACCCTTGGTAACTAAGTGGGCCCGGAGGGCCTGGAGGGGGGGGGGGGGGAGTCGCGTACCCGGACGGAGGAGACGGCCCACCCATGCCACAAGGCTGTCTTGAAGGCACAGGCACCCAATCTTGGATTGATAACCGCCACATTTGTGCTCACCAGGAGGTTGTCTGGTGCATGGGAGAGGTGCTGTAGCCAAGGGCTTGGTCACAGGCCTTGGCTTGGTATGATGACCTCAAACAGCGTTTGGACAAGTGTGATCACTTCATGTCACGCAAACCCCATTGCTGGCAGTGTTCATTTTTATTTTACCAATAGCCATTGTTCTCCTGGGGTCCATTGGTTTGTGTTCGCGGCAATTCTTGAGCCCGCCATGCACGTTTTTATTGTGGGATTGCAAGAGAATTTGCTGCACATGCACCCCCTATTTAGCATTTGTGTGACCCTCTTGACAGGGGTTGAGTCTCCTTCAAAAAGATGCTCACTATCCGTTGGAGGAGGAGGCTTGTTGTGGCGTCCCCAATGCGTGCTCCGGGTGGTGGTGGGCATAGAAGTGTCTGCCCGGGAGTGGACCTCGTGCTGTGTCTTGGGTCGGGGACGGGTTCACACCACCGTACCTATGTAGCTGCGTAGCCGCCATTGTCATGGGCCACAATGGGGAGCGTAGTAGGCTTTTGAACAGCAAGAAGACTAATCCACCGAATCTGTGTGTCGTGGCCCCACCCCTCACGGCACAATCAGTGGTAGGCAACCAAAAAGCGCACCCCCCACAACGTGTGCATCACAAGTACCGCTTCCAAATGCGTTGGGCACAAGCGCAAGGCGGCCGAATCATGGCACACACATGCAACTATTTTGGCCCAGTACGACACCCGTGGTACACATTCAGCGCCCCGCGATGGTCGTGGTCCTCCGTGGGGACTGCATGGCAATGGCAATCCCTTGAGACAAAATATTAGAGTAAATGTCGTTGTCGTGCAAGAGCAAGGCACTTCCCGGTCCCTTGGCTGTACCTCGGCCCCTGCGACCCCTTTCATGCCAAGTGTCACCCCGCTGCATCACGCCCCTCCAAAATTTGGAAAACCTATTAGGTCGCCAAACCAAATATCGCCACGCTTACATGAGCGAGACCTGGAATTCGGGGTCCTTAAGGATCAACCACAATAGGATCTCCTCACAAACACCCATAACTTAGAACATACTGCACCTGCGATGTGAGGCACTAGTGCGGCGAAGACGAATGAAATACACTAAAATGGGCCAAGGAACAGAGTCACCAGGCTCCTTTTGTGCCAATCTGTCCTTCTGTTGGGGAATGTGTTCACCCGTCACAGCCTTATAACCGCGAATGACCTCCCCGGAGCGGCACTGCTTCCAGGTGGGACATGCTTACCAGACAAAGAGATAATCACAATCATCGTACAAAACATGGCCAGATTGGATGGCTTGTGCCACTTGCCACATCCATGGTTGCGGGAAACAAATACACCCATCAAATGCACTCACGTGTAATTGCACTAGGAATGCTTGGTGGTGCCAAACCCACATACCAACCATTCCGCTGGTCAACGTACTCTGTGAGGGCAAGTAGTGCTCATACCCCACCCAATTCAACTCAAGGTGGTGGTCGCCGACCACGACCCACAAGGGTACATCATCTCTCACTACTTAGGCCACATATGCAACACACAGACCTTGGCAAAAATGCAACACTGAACGAGAACAATTGAAGGGGTACAATTGCATACAAAACATGATTATAACGTGCCAATGCACTTTCCTTATTGGTCCCCCACATGCACTGCACCTTAGATTGGGTATGCAACTCTTCACCCTCGAATGACGCATAAGCTCTTTCGTGATTTCAACGGCGGACTGTCCCAACCAACCAACGAGGCAGTTGTACAATGCATGTGTATTTGTAGAGTATAATCCATGCCCACATGACTCATTGTGGCCGATTTCTTCGTGTATGCCTCGGTGCCATTCGCAGAGCAATGCCGAAGGACACTGTTGCATGCCTGAAGGGCCGAAAGATACATACCGAACCACAACACAATCTCTACATGGCCCGTGTCACCCTCCTTCTCCGGGGCCGAAAAGAGGGCGGAAATGCTACGTTACCCCTGCATTTTCGGTGTCCCCAACGCCAAGCGCAGGGAGAAAATCAGACGTGGCCATTTGGCTCTTTTGGGTTACACTCGCGCGGACACTAAAGGAAAATGTAATTGTTCTTCGACTGTCGCGCGAGTTTAAATTCTTTTTTTACACTTGCGTGAGATTTCACTCTCCATTGGCTTCAAAGTTGGAGCTCTGATCCTTATGGTTGTCCATGGAAGAAGCAGGTGTAAGCATCAGCTTTGGCCTTAAGAATTGTGGGTTGCAAGACAAGTGTTTGTGATGCAAGGGTGTGGGACATTGCTTCCAAATTTACCATTTGTTTTTGCAAGGAAGATTAGGTGTGTAGTTTTGAATTTGGTGTTGAGAAAACGTTTGTGGTCATATGTTAGGCCAAAAAAAAGAGCGTCTGTGTGCGGGGTGCATCCCTGACCCGAACCCACACTTTGCTCAACCAAGCAGCCCCCCATTTATCATCCCCCCCTCACTCCGGTACTTGGAGCGGCACACCCCAGTCTCCTTCTCTAATTGTTTCGGAAGGATAAATGGAGGGGAGGGCCATCCAGGGCCTCCCCGCACTGGCCCGATCCCACTTTGACGTACCCCCGATCCCCCAGCATAGCCCCATTTCTTGAGGGGGTACCCGCAATGGCGGTGGGCGTCCCTTCCTTAAACAAACAAGATGAAGGGCTAAGACAGATGGCAAGACAACAATTTCCACTGCAGAGCAAGACTGCACAGTATCTAGCAGTCTTGAAAAGCAGTTGCTCCGTCCTGTGACACCAATGCACGCGGGCTAACGGGCCCTCTAATGCTTCAAGTACAGTCTTGGGTTGTCACAACAGGGAGCATCGTCGCTCAATGTTCCACCACTTGATAGCTCATTATTGTCCCTCTTCCGAACTGTCTTCCAACCCTGAGCGAAAGGTTCTTGCAAAAGCATCTGTTCCCTTTTTGCATGATGCTTTACAGTCATTGCACATCTACCTTCTCCACGAGCACCGTGCAACCTCTTGTTGCGGGGCTCCATCGCTAGGGCGGGTGGGTGGATTGGTCACTTGGCACATTTTTTAGCTCGGCTCAAATTGTTGCTTTTCGTTAACCTTCCGGTGCTAATGCGGTTGGCTGGGCCATACAGAGCAGTGTGCTCTAACCACTCCTGAGACAAAGCCACACTTCATGTTGAAAATTCTGTGTTGCGGTGCAATTGCACCTCAGCTCCTGAGATCGCCCCAAACTCCTCACCTCAACATCAGCTACACCTGAGCTCCAGAACTCGCAAGGACAACAAGGTGGAGGACAATAAAAGAAGGATTCTTACTTCGAGCCATGAAGCAACAGAGTCTTAGCTACCAAGTGCCCCTGTGTCATAGGCGACCACTCACTGCTCATCATTGTTCTCTCTTCCTACTTCGGGGCTGGGGGGACTGGGGTCTGGGGGGCGTCGAATTCAATTGCGCCAAAATGCGGGAAATTGTGGGAAAACTGCGATACTCTAAGCAACCCTCCTTACCCCTCAAGGAGCAACAGTTCTGGACACGCGGCTCAGATTTTTCTTTTCTTCGGAAAAAAGGGGGTAAAGTTTGCCCGGACACACCCGGTGCGCTACTTTTCTATTGACTATCCCGACTTCAGCCCCACATTTACCCTCTCATGGAGAAGCCCCCTAAGTAGACCACGTTGCACTGCACGCCTTCCCTACAAAGTACGTTGCAGAATAAATAAATATCCGTGAATTCAGCCACTTCAGCTGTCATCTATATTGTACTTAACAAACAACATTGGTCCCAAAAGTGTGGGTGTCAACATATACAGTACAATAGTGCTCTTCACACTCATCACAAACTGCGACGGGGGAGCGCTTCTGGCAACACAACACACGCACTTCTGCCTCATCCTCTGCCTCATCTTGCGTGGCGGCCGAGTTGCTTTGGTAAGTCCAAACGCGAGGGGAAACATGCTACCACGGTCCGTAGGGGGGGGTGACTGACTTGCCTCCGGATGCGAAATTGTGTATAATGCAACAAAATATGGACTCACTTGTGCAATTCATTGGGGCCGCCACGCTAGATGTTCCTAACAAAAGCCCAATGCCTGAACAGAGCAAACAGGTGCTCAAGGTGTGCCCTATACCACCCGTGCAGCTCATTGTAAGACTGCTGGCGGGCTGTCAAAATGCAACTCATTCTTCCGATTAATCGCACAATGACATGAATCCGGCCTTTATAAGCACCATCATGGCCCGGAAATTTGAAGTCAAAGGAATCACCTCGAGTACGAGAAGGTACCCATCTCAAATAAAAAAATCTGCCGATGTCCCGGGGGCCAAGGAGCAAATCCCAATGATGTTGCCCAACATATCAACGGCAACACTCACCTGGTAAACGTGCGACGCACACTTAGGATTCCACAGGTCGGCACTCCATATCTCGCCAATGGAACTGATGGGCATGGAGTCTGTGAAATGTGTCATAAAGAATGAAAAATGGGGACAATGGTTCAGAGGATTCAACCTGTCGGTCCATTGAATCTTATAAACGACATAGGTCAGGTATCGCGAACTCGGGCAACACTCTGCCGCAAGGCAACCTTTTGAACACCCTTCGGTACGAGACATGAAAGCACAGCTCTCTGCCGGTGGGGTGTGGGGATGTGGGCGGCCGCTGGACTTGAGGGGCAAGGTGGGGCTGAGTGTAAAACACTTTGTCCCCAATTTTTAAGTCCATATGGAACGGCAAAAGAGGTTTGAGCGTGCGGACAACGAAAATCTCCCGCAGCAGGCACGCTGATTGTTTTACCATATTACGAGCTCAACTGCCCGTTTCAAAGCGCACATGCCCGCATTTCAGGAACTACGCAACAAACCCCAACACAACACAACACAAAGCAAAAGCGCAAGGAAGATTGTCCCGCCTTCATCAATAGCATCGGAAGGTTGAAGGACCGCATCAAAATTAGAGTTTCAATTGCTGCATTCCGCCGTGTGCATTCCCGGGCTCCGTGAAGGAAAGGGAACTAAGTCTGTAGTGCCGCACCCGCTGATACTAGCGTAAGTACCGACCGAGCAGGGACACAGCCACCTTCGTATCGTTGAGACCACGGGTCCTACCAAAAAAAATTGTAGGCCTCGTGGCACCGGAGAAGTGCACCCGCCAGGGCTCGAGCCGTAGCACTACTGAGCAAGCTCCGTTTCGCCTGGTCCCAAGTTGATGTCGGGGCCAGGCCCAATGGTGGTGTCACCCCTGCCTTCTCCGGGGCCGGAAATAGGGTGCAAATGTTATGCCACCCCTACATTCTTGTGGATTGCAAGTCCCGGGCCTGAAATCCAAGGGCCACGCAACAAAGCGTGGATTGAGAGTCCCCAACCCCAACCCGAGAGGCCACACAACAAACCATGGATTGTGAGTCCCTAACCCGGAAATCGAGGGGCCATGCAACAAAGCGTGGCTTGTGATTCCCTAACCTCAATTGGAGGGGCCACGCAACAAAGCGTGGAGTGTGAGTCCCTAACCCGAACTCGAGGGGCCACGCAACAAAGCGTGGATTTTGAGTCCCGAACCCGAACTCGAGAGGCCACACAAAAAAGCGTGGATTGTGAGTCCCTAACGTCAACTCAAGGGGCCACGCCACAAAGCGTGGATCGAGAGTCCCCAACCCCCATTTCGAGAGGCCATACAACAAAGCGTGGATTGTGAGTCCCTAACCCCAACTCGAGAGGCCAGACCACAAACCATGGATTGTGAGTCCCTAACCCCTAATCGAGGGGCCACGCAACAAAGCGTGGCTTGTGATTCCCTAACCTCAACTGGAGGGGACATGCAACAAAGCGTGGAGTGTGAGTCCCCAACCCCAACTCGAGGAGCCACACAACAAAGCGTGGATTGTGAGTCCCGAACCCAAAACTCGAGGGGCCACGCAACAAAGCGTGGATTGGGAGTCCCTAACGTCAACTGGAGGGGCCAGGCAACAAAGCGTGGAGTGTGAGTCCCCAACCCCAACTCGAGGAGCCACGCAAAAAAGCGTGGATTGTGAGTCCCTAACCCAAACTCGAGGGGCCACGCAACAAAGCGTGGATTGTGAGTCCCTAACCCCAACTCGAGCGGCCACGCAACAAAGCGTGGATTGTGAGTCCCTAACCTCAACTTGAGCGGCCACGCAACAAAGCGTGGATTGTGAGTCACTAACCCAAACTCGAGGGCCCACGCAACAAAGCGTGGATTGTGAGTTGCAAACACCAACTCGAGGAGCCACGCAGCAAAGCGTGGATTGTGAGTCCCTAACGAAAAATCAAGGGGCCACACCACAAAGCGTGGATTGTGAGTCCCTAACCCCAACTCGAGGGGCCACACAAAAAAGCGTGGATTGAGAGTCCCCAACCCGAACTCGAGAGGCCACACAGCAAAGCATGGATTGTGAGTCCCTAACCCCAACTCGAGGAGCCCCGCAACAAAGCGTGGATTGTGAGTCCCTTGCCAAGACTCAAGGGGCCACGCCACAAAGCGTGGATTGTGAGTCCCCAACCCGAACTCCAGGGGCCACACAACAAAGCGTGGATTGAGAGTCCCCAACTCCAACTCGAGAGGCCACACAACAAAGCGCAGATTGTGAGGCCCTAACCCCAACTCGAGGAGCCACGCAACAAAGCGTGTATTGTGAGTACCTAACCAAAACTCAAGGGGCCACACCACAAAGCGTGTGCATTGTGAGTCCCTAACCCCAACTCGAGGGGCCACACAGCAAAGCGTGGATTGAGAATCCCCAACCCGAACTCGAGAGGCCACACAACAAAGCGTGCATTGTGAGTCCCTAGCAAAAGCTCAAGGGCCACGCCACAAAGCGTGGATTGTGAGTCCCCAACCCCCACTCGAGGGGCCACACAACAAACCGTGGATTGAGAGTCCCCAACACCAACTCGAGAGGCCACACAACAAAGCGCGTATTGTGAGGCCCTAACCCCAACTAGAGGAGCCCCGCAACAAAGCGTGGATTGTGAGTCCCTTGCCAAGACTCAAGGGGCCACGCCACAAAGCGTGGATTGTGAGTCCCCAACCCGAACTCGAGACGCCACACAACAAAGCGTGGATTGTGCGTCCCCAACCCCAACTCGAGGAGCCAAGCAAAAAAGCGCGGATTGTGAGTCCCAAACCCAAACTCGAGGGGCCACGCAACAAAGCGTGGATTGTGAGTCCCTAACCGCAACGCGAGCGGCCACGCAACAAAGCGTGGATTGTGAGTCCCTAACCCCAACTTGAGCGGCCACGCAACAAAGCGTGGATTGTGAGTCACTAACACCAACTCGAGGAGCCACGCAACAAAGCGTGGATTGTGAGTCCCTAACCAAAAATCAAGGGGCCACACCACAAAGCGTGGATTGTGAGTCCCTAACCCCAACTCGAGGGGCCACACAACAAAGCGTGGATTGAGAGTCCCCAACCCGAACTCGAGAGGCCACACAACAAAGCGTGGATTGTGAGTCCCTAACCCCAACTCGAGGAGCCACGCAACAAAGCGTGGATTGTGAGTCCCTAGCCAAAACTCGAGGGGCCAGGCCACAAAGCGTGGATTGTGAGTCCCTAACCCAACCTCCAGGGGCCACACAACAAAGCGTGGATTGAGAGTCCCCAACTCGAACTCGAGAGGCCACACAACAAAGCGTGGATTGTGAGGCCCTATCCCCAGCTCCAGGAGCCACGCAACAAAGCGTGTATTGTGAGTCCCTAACAAAAACTCAAGGGGCCACACCACAAAGCGTGGATTGTGAGTCTCTAACCCTAACTCGAGGAACCACGCAACAGAGCGTGTATTCTGAGCCCCTAACCAAAACTCAAGGGGCCACACCACAAAGCGCGGATTGTGAGTCCCTGACCCCAACCCGAGGGGCCACACAACAAAGCGTGGATTGTGAGTCCCCAACCCGAACTCGAGAGGCCACACAACAAAGAG
Source organism: Eutreptiella sp. 'Long Island Sound 2002' (assembly GCA_964036045.1). Taxonomy (NCBI): domain Eukaryota; phylum Euglenozoa; class Euglenophyceae; order Eutreptiales; family Eutreptiaceae; genus Eutreptiella; species Eutreptiella sp. 'Long Island Sound 2002'. The sequence continues at coordinate 139,366,934 of OZ038378.1, forward strand.
TGGATTGTGAGTCCCTAACCCCAACTCCAGGGGGCACGCAAAAAAGCGCGGATTGTGAGTCCCCAACCCCAACTCGAGGGGGCAGGCAAGAAAGCGTGGATTGTGAGTCCCGAACCCAAACTGGAGGGGCCACGCAACAAAGCGTGGATTGAGAGTCCCCAACCCCCACTTGAGAGGCCTCGCAACAAAGCGTGGATTGTGAGTCCCTAACCAAAAATCAAGGGGCCACACCACAAAGCGTGGATTGTGAGTCCCTAACCCCAACTCGAGGGGCCACACAACAAAGCGTGGATTGAGAGTCCCCAACCCGAACTCGAGAGGCCACACAACAAAGCGTGGATTGTGAGTCCCTAACCCCAACTCGAGGAGCCACGCAACAAAGCGTGGATTGTGAGTCCCTAGCCAAAACTCGAGGGGCCAGGCCACAAAGCGTGGATTGTTAGTCCCTAACCCAAACTCCAGGGGCCACACAACAAAGCGTGGATTGAGAGTCCCCAACTCGAACTCGAGAGGCCACACAACAAAGCGTGGATTGTGAGGCCCTATCCCCAGCTCCAGGAGCCACGCAACAAAGCGTGTATTGTGAGTCCCTAACAAAAACTCAAGGGGCCACACCACAAAGCGTGGATTGTGAGTCTCTAACCCCAACTCGAGGAACCACGCAACAAAGCGTGTATTCTGAGCCCCTAACCAAAACTCAAGGGGCCACACCACAAAGCGTGGATTGTGAGTCCCTGACCCCAACTCGAGGGGCCACACAACAAAGCGTGGATTGTGAGTCCCCAACCCGAACTCAAGAGGCCACACAACAAAAAGTGGATTGTGAGTCCCTAACCCCAACTCCAGGGGGCACGCAAAAAAGCGCAGATTGTGAGTCCCCAACCCCAACTCGAGGGGGCAGGCAAGAAAGCGTGGATTGTGAGTCCCGAACCCAAACTGGAGGGGCCACGCAACAAAGCGTGGATTGAGAGTCCCCAACCCCAACTTGAGAGGCCACACAAAAAAGCGTGGATTGTGAGTCCCTAACCTCAACTCAAGGGGCCACGCCACAAAGCGTGGATTGAGAGTCCCCAACCCCTAATCGAGGGGCCACGCAACGAAGCGTGGCTTGTGATTCCCTAACCTCACCTGGAGGGGCCAGGCAACAAAGCGTGGAGTGTGAGTCCCTAACCCCAACTCCAGGGGGCACGCAAAAAGGCGTGGTTTGTGAGTCCCCAACCCCAACTCGAGGAGCCAAGCAAAAAAGCGTGGATTGTGAGTCCCGAACCCAAACTCGAGGGGCCACGCAACAAAGCGTGGATTGTGAGTCCCTAACCGCAACGCGAGCGGCCACGCAACAAAGCGTGGATTGTGAGTCCCTAGCCCCAACTTGAGCGGCCACGCAGCAAAGGGTGGATTGTGAGTCACCAACCCAAGCTCGAGGGTCCACGCAACAAAGCGTGGATTGTGAGTCCCTAACACCAACTCGAGGAGCCACGCAGCAAAGCGTGGATTGTGAGTCCCTAACCAAAAAGCAAGGGGCCCCACCATAAAGCGTGGATTGTGAGTCCCTAATCCCAACTCGAGGGGCCACACAACAAAGCGTGGATTGAGAGTCCCCAACCCGAACTCGAGAGGCCACACAACAAAGCATGGATTGTGAGTCCCTAACCCCAACTCGAGGAGCCACGCAACAAAGCGTGTATTGTGAGTCCCTAGCCAAAACTCAAGCGGCCACGCCACAAAGCATGGATTGTGAGCCCCTAACCCAAACTCCAGGGGCCACACAACAAAGCGTGGATTGAGAGTCCCCAACTCCAACTCGAGAGGCCACACAACAAAGCGTGGCTTGTGAGGCCCTATCCCCAGCTCCAGGAGCCACGCAACAAAGCGTGTATTGTGAGTCCCTAACCAAAACTCAAGGGGCCACACCACAAAGCGTGGATTGTGAGTCCCTAACCCCAACTCGAGGAACCACGCAACAAAGCGTGTATTCTGAGCCCCTAACCAAAACTCAAGGGGCCACACCACAAAGCGTGGAATGTGAGTCCCTAACTCCAACTCGAGGAGCCACGCAAAAAAGCGTGGATTGTGAGTCCCGAAGCCAAACTCGAGGGGCCACGCAACAAAGCGTGGATTGTGAGTCCCTAACCTCAACTTGAGCGGCCACGCAACAAAGCGTGGATTGTGAGTCACTAACCCAAACTCGAGGGCCCACGCAACAAAGCGTGGATTGTGAGTTGCAAACACCAACTCGAGGAGCAACGCAGCAAAGCGTGGATTGTGAGTCCCTAACGAAAAATCAAGGGGCCACACCACAAAGCGTGGATTGTGAGTCCCTAACCCCAACTCGAGGGGCCACACAAAAAAGCGTGGATTGAGAGTCCCCAACCCGAACTCGAGAGGCCACACAACAAAGTATGGATTGTGAGTCCCTAACCCCAACTCGAGGAGCCCCGCAACAAAGCGTGGATTGTGAGTCCCTTGCCAAAACTCAAGGGACCAGGCCACAAAGCGTGGATTGTGAGTCCCCAACCCGAACTCCAGGGGCCACACAACAAAGCGTGGATTGAGAGTCCCCAACTCCAACTCGAGAGGCCACACAACAAAGCGCAGATTGTGAGGCCCTAACCCCAACTCGAGGAGCCACCTAACAAAGCGTGTATTGTGAGTACCTAACCAAAGCTCAAGGGGCCACACCACAAAGCGTGTGGATTGTGAGTCCCTAACCCCAACTCGAGGGGCCACACAACAAAGCGTGGATTGAGAGTCCCCAACCCGAACTCGAGAGGCCACACAACAAAGCGTGGATTGTGAGTCCCTAGCAAAAGCTCAAGAGGCCACGCCACAAAGCGTGGATTGTGAGTCCCTAACCCCCATTCGAGGGGCCACACAACAAACCGTGGATTGAGAGTCCCCAACCCCAACTCGAGAGGCCACACAACAAAGCGCGTATTGTGAGGCCCTGACCCCAACTAGAGGAGCCACGCAACAAAGCGTGTATTGTGAGTCCCTAACCAAAACTCAAGGGGCCACACCACAAAGCGTGGATTCTGAGTCCCTGACCCCAACTCGAGGGGCCACACAACAAAGCGTGGATTGTGAGTCCCCAACCCGAACTCGAGAGGCCACACAACAAAGCGTGGATTGTGAGTCCCTAACCCCCACTCCACGGGGCACGCAAAAAAGCGCGGATTGTGAGTCCCCAACCCCGACTCGAGGGGGCAGGCAAGAAAGCGTGGATTGTGAGTCCCTAACCCAAACTGGAGGGGCCACGCAACAAAGCGTGGATTGAGAGTCCCCAACCCCAACTTAAGAGGCCACACAAAAAAGCGTGGATTGTGAGTCCCTAACCTCAACTCAAGGGGCCACACCACAAAGCGTGGATTGAGAGTCCCCAACCCCTAATCGAGGGGGCACGCAACAAAGCGTGGCTTGTGATTCCCTAACCTCACCTGGAAGGGCCAGGCAACAAAGCGTGGAGTGTGAGTCCCTAACCCCAACTCCAGGGGGCACGCAAAAACGCGTGGATTATGAGTCCCCAACCCCAACTCGAGGAGCCAAGCAAAAAAGCGTGGATTGTGAGTCCCGAACCCAAACTCGAGGGGCCACGCAAGAAAGCGTGGATTGTGAGTCCCTAACCGCAACACGAGCGGCCACGCAACAAAGCGTGGATTGTGAGTCCCTAACCCCAACTTGAGCGGCCACGCAACAAAGCGTGGATTGTGAGTCACTAACCCAAGCTCGAGGGGCCACGCAACAAAGCGTGGATTGTGAGTCACTAACACCAATTCGAGGAGCCACGCAGCAAAGCGTGGATTGTGAGTCCCTAACCAAAAATCAAGAAGCCACACCACAAAGCGTGGATTGTGAGTCCCTAACCCCAACTCGAGGGGCCACACAACAAATCGTGGATTGAGAGTCCCCAACCCGAACTCGAGAGGCCACACAACAAAGCGTGGATTGTGAGTCCCTAACCCCAACTAGAGGAGCCACGCAACAAAGCGTGGACTGTGAGTCCCTAGCCAAAACTCAAGGGGCCAGGCCACAAAGCGTGGATTGTGAGTCCCTAACCCAAACTCCAGGGGCCACACAACAAAGCGTGGATTGAGAGTCCTCAACTCCAACTCCAGAGGCCACACAACAAAGCGTGGATTGTGAGGCCCTATCCCCAGCTCCAGGAGCCACGCAACAAAGCGTGTATTGTGAGTCCCTAACCAAAACTCAAGGGGCCACACCACAAAGCGTGGATTGTGAGTCTCTAACCCCAACTCGAGGAACCACGCAACAAGTGTATTCTGAGCCCCTAACCAAAACTCAAGGGGCCACACCACAAAGCGTGGATTGCCAGTCCCTAACTCCAACTCGAGGGGCCACACAACAAAGCGTGGATTGTGAGTCCCCAACCCGAACTCGAGAGGCCACACAACAAAGCCTGGATTGTGAGTCCCTAACCCCAACTCCAGGGGGGACGCAAAAAAGCGCGGATTGTGAGTCCCCAACCCCAACTCGAGGGGGCAGGCAAGAAAGCGTGGATTGTGAGTCCCGAACCCAAACTGGAGGGGCCACGCAACAGAGCGTGGATTGAGAGTCCCCAACTCCAACTCGAGAGGCCACACAACAAAGCGTGGTTTGTGAGGCCCTATCCCCAGGTCCAGGAGCCACGCAACAAAGCGTGTATTGTGAGTCCGTAACCAAAGCTCAAGGGGCCACACCACAAAGCGTGGATTGTGAGTCTCTAACCCCAACTCGAGGAACCACGCAACAAACCGTGTATTCTGAGCCCCTAACCAAAACTCAAGGGGCCGCACCACAAAGCGTGGATTCTGAGTCCCTGACCCCAACTCGGGGGGCCACACAACAAAGCGTGGATTGTGAGTCCCCAACCCGAACTCGAGAGGCCACACGACAAAGCGTGGATTGTGAGTCCCTAACCCGAACTCCAGGGGGCACGCAAAAAAGCGCGGATTGTGAGTCCCCAACCCCAACTCGAGGGGGCAGGCAAGAAAGCGTGGATTGTGAGTCCCGAACCCAAACTGCAGGGGCCACGCAACAAAGCGTGGATTGAGAGTCCCCAACCCCAACTTGAGAGGCCACACAAAAAAGCGTGGATTGTGAGTCCCTAACCTCAACTCAAGGGGCCACGCCACAAAGCGTGGATTGAGAGTCCCCAACCACTAATCGAGGGGGCACGCAACAAAGCGTGGCTTGTGATTCCCTAACCTCACCTGGAGGGGCCAGGCAACAAAGCGTGGAGTGTGAGTCCCTAACCCCAACTCCAGGGGGCACGCAAAAAGGCGTGGATTGTGAGTCCCCAACCCCAACTCGAGGAGCCAAGCAAAAAAGCGTGGATTGTGAGTCCCGAACCCAAACTCGAGGGGCCACGCAACAAAGCGTGGATTGTGAGTCCCTAACCGCAACGCGAGCGGCCACGCAACAAAGCGTGGATTGTGAGTCCCTAGCCCCAACTTGAGCGGCCACGCAACAAAGCGTGGATTGTGAGTCACTAACCCAAGCTCGAGAGGCCACGCAACAAAGCGTGGATTGTGAGTCGCTAACACCAACTCGAGGAGCCACGCAGCAAAGCGTGGATTGTGAGTCCCTAACCAAAAATCAAGGGGCCAGACCACAAAGCGTGGATTGTGAGTCCCTAGCCCCAACTCGAGGGGCCACACAACAAAGCGTGGATTGAGAGTCCCCAACCCGAACTCGAGAGGCCACACAACAAAGCATGGATTGTGAGTCCCTAACCCCACCTCGAGGAGCCACGCAACAAAGCGTGTATTGTGAGTCCCTAGCCAAAACTCAAGCGGCCACGCCACAAAGCGTGGATTGTGAGTCCCTAACCCAAACTCCAGGGGCCACACAACAAAGCGTGGATTGAGAGTCCCCAACTCCAACTCGAGAGGCCACACAACAAAGCGTGGCTTGTGAGGCCCTATCCCCAGCTCCAGGAGCCACGCAACAAAGCGTGTATTGTGAGTCCCTAACCAAAACTCAAGGGGCCACACCACAAAGCGTGGATTGTGAGTCTCTAACCCCAACTCCAGGAACCACGCAACAAAGCGTGTATTCTGAGCCCCTAACCAAAACTCAAGGGGCCACACCACAAAGCGTGGATTGTGAGTCCCTAACTCCAACTCGAGGGGCCACACAACAAAGCGTGGATTGTGCGTCCCCAACCCGAACTCGAGAGGCCACACAACAAAGCGTGGATTGTGAGTCCCTAACCCCAACTCCAGGGGGCACGCAAAAAAGCGTGGATTGTGAGTCCCCAACCCAAACTCGAGGGGGCACGCAAAAGGCCGTGGATTGTGAGTCCAGAGCCCAAACGGGAGGGACCACGCAACAGACCGTGGATTGTGAGTCCTTAGCCCCAACTCGAGAGGCCACACAAAAAAGCGTGGGTTGTGGGTCCCTAACGTCAACTCAAGGGGCCAGGCCACAAAGCGTGGATTGAGAGTCCCCAACCCCGATTCGAGAGGCCATACAACAAAGCGTGGATTGTGAGCCCCTAACCCCAACTCGAGAGGCCACACAACAAACCGTGGATTGTGAGTCCGCGACCCCAACTCGAGGAGCCAAACAACAAAGCGTGGATTGTGAGTCCCCAACCCCAACTCGAGGAGCCAAGCAAAAAAGCGTGGATTGTGAGTCCCGAACCCAAACTCGAGGGGCCACGCAACAAAGGGTGGATTGTGAGTCCCTAACCCCAACTCGAGCGGCCACGCAACAAAGCGTGGATTGTGAGTCCCTAACCCCAACTTGAGCGGCCACGCAACAAGGCGTGGATTGTTAGTCACTAGCCCAAACTGGAGGGGCCACGCAACAAAGCGTGGATTGTGAGTCGCTAACACCAATTCGAGGAGCCAAGCAGCAAAGCGTGGATTGTGAGTCCCTAACCAAAGCTCAAGGGGCCACACCACAAAGCGTGGATTGTGAGTCCCTAACCCCAACTCGAGGGGCCACACAACAAAGCGTGGATTGAGAGTCCCCAACCCGAACTCGAGAGGCCACACAACAAAGCATGGATTGTGAGTCCCTAACCCCAACTCGAGGAGGCACACAAGAAAGCGTGGATTGTGAGTCCCTAACCAAAAATCAAGGGTCCACGACACAAAGCGTGGATTGTGAGTCGCTAACCCCCACTCGAGGGGCCACACAACAAAGCGTGGATTGAGAGTCCCCAACCCCAACTCGAGAGGCCACACAACAAAGCGCGGATTGTGAGGCCCTAACCCCAACTCGAGGAGCCACGCAACAAAGCGTGTATTGTGAGTTCCTAACCAAAACTCAAGGGGCCACACCGCAAAGCGTGGATTGTGAGTCCCTAACCCCAACTCGAGGGGCCACGCAACAAAGCGTGTATTGTGAGTCCCTAACCAAAACTCAAGGGGCCACACCACAAAGCGTGGATTCTGAGTCCCTAACCCCAACTCGAGGGGCGACACAACAAAGCGTGGATTGTGAGTCCCCAACCCGAACTCGAGAGCCCACAAAACAAAGCGTGGATCGTGAGTCCCTAACCCCAACTCGAGGGGGCACGCAACAAAGCGTGGATTGTGAGTCCCCAACCCCAACTCGAGGGGGCACACAAAAAAGCGTGGATTGTGAGTCCCAAACCCAAATTGGAGGGGTCACGCAACAAAGCGTGGATTGTGAGTCCCTAACCTCAACTCGAGCGGCCACGCAACAAAGCGTGGATTGTGAGTCACTAACCAAAACTCGAGGGGCCAGGCAACAAAGCGTGGATTGTGAGTCGCTAACACCAACTCGAGGAGCCACGCAGCAAAGCGTGGATTGTGAGTCCCTAACTAAAAACCAAGGGGCCAAACCACAAAGGGTGGATTGTGAGTCCCTAACCCCAACTCCAGGGGCCACACAACAAAGCGTGGATTGAGAGTCCCCAAACCGAACTCGAGATGCCACACAGAAAAACATGGATTGTGAGTCCCTAAACCCATCTCGAGGAGCCACGCAACAAAGCGTGGTTTGTGAGTCCCTAGCCAAAACTCAAGGGGCCACGCCACAAAGCGTGGATTGTGAGTCCCTAACCCCAACTCGAGGGGCCACACAACAAAGCGTGTATTGAGAGTCCCCAACCCCAACTCGAGAGGCCACACAACAAAGCGCAGATTGTGAGGCCCTAACCCCAACTCGAGGAGCCACGCAACAAAGCGTGTATTGTGAGTCCCTAACCAAAACTCAAGGGGCCACACCACAAAGCGTGGATTGTGAGTCCCTAACCCCAACTCGAGGAGCCACGCAACAAAGCGTGCATTGTGAGTCCCTAACCAAAACTCAAGGGGCCACACCACAAAGCGTGGATTGTGAATCCCTAACCCCAACTCGAGGGGCCACACCACAAAGCGTGGATTGCGAAGCCCTTACCTCAACTCGAGGGGCCACACAACAAAGCGTGTATTGAGAGTCCCCGACCCCAACTCGAGAGGCCACACAACAAAGCGCAGATTGTGAGGCCCTAACCCCAACTCGAGGAGCCACGCAACAAAGCGTGTATTGTGAGTCCCTAACCAAAACTCAAGGGGCCACACCACAAAGCGTGGATTGTGAGTCCCTAACCCCAACTCGAGGAGCCACGCAACAAAGCGTGTTTTGTGAGTCCCTAACCAAAACTCAAGGGGCCACACCACAAAGCGTGGATTGTGAATCCCTAACCCCAACTGGAGGGGCCACACAACAAAGCATGGATTGTGAGTCCCCAACCCGAACTCGAGAGGCCACACAACAAAGCGTGGATTGTGAGTCCCTAACCCCAACTCCACGGGGCACGCAAAAAAGCGTGGATTGTGAGTCCCCAACCCCAACTCGAGGGGGCACGCAAAAAAGCGTGGATTGTGAGTCCTGAACGAAAACTAGAGGGGTCACGCAACAAAGCGTGGATTATGAGTCCCTAACCCCAACTCGAGCGGCCACGCAACAAAGCGTGGATTGTGAGTCCCTAACCCCAACTTGAGCGGCCACGCAACAAAGCGTGGATTGTGAGTCACTAAGCCAAACTCGAGGGGCCACGCAACAAAGCGTGGATTGTGAGTCGCTAACACCAACTCGAGGCGCCACACAACAAAGCGTGGATTGTGAGTCCCTAACCAAAAATCAAGGGGCCACACCACAAAGCGTGGATTGAGAGTCCCCAACCCGAACTCGAGAGGCCACACAGGAAAGCAAGGATTGTGAATCCCTAAACCCAACTCGACGAGCCACGCAACAAAGCGTGGATTGTGAGTCCCTAAGCCCAACTCGAGGGGCCACACAACAAAGCGTGGATTGAGAGTCCCCAACCCCAACTCGAGAGGCCATACAACAAAGCGCGGATGGTGAGGCCCTAACCCCAACTCGAGGAGCCACGCAACAAAGCGTGTATTGTGAGTCCCTAACCAAAACTCAAGGGGCCACACCACAAAGCGTGGATTGTGAGTCCCTAACCCCAACTCGAGGAGCCAGGCAACAAAGCGTGTATTGTGAGTCCCCAACGAAAGCTCAAGGGGCGACACCACAAAGCGTGGATTGTGAGTCCCTAACCCCAACTCGAGGGGCCACACAACAAAGCGTGGATTGTGAGTCCCCAACCCGAACTTGAGAGGCCACACAACAAAGCGTGGAGTGTGAGTCCCTAACCCCAACTCCAGGGGGCACGCAAAAAAGCGTGGATTGTGAGTCCCGAACCCCAACTCGAGGGGGCACGCAACAATGCGTGGATTGTGAATCCCTAACCCCAACTTGAGCGGCCACGCAACAAAGCTTGGATTGAGAGTCCCCAACCCCAACTCGAGAGGCCACGGGCCACGCAACAAAGTGTGGATTGTGAGTCCCTAACTCCAACTCGAGGGGTCACACAACAAAGCGTAGATTGTGAGTCCCTAACTCAAACTTGAGGGGCCATACAACAAAGCGTCGGTTGTGAGTCCCTAACCCCAACTCGAGGGGCCAGGCAACAAAGCGTGCATTGTGGATCCCTAACCCCAACTCCAGGGGCCACACAACAAAGCGTGGATTGTGAGTCCCTAACCCCAACTCGAGGAGCCACACAACAAAGCGTGGATTGTGAGTCCCTAACCCCAACTTGAGGAGCCACGCAAAAAAGCGTGGATTGTGAGTCCCTAACCCCGACTCCAGGGGAAACACAACAAAGCGTGGATTGTGAGTCCCTAACCCCAACTAGAGGGGCCACACAACAAAACGTGGATTGTGAGTCCCTAACCCAAACTCGAGGCGCCACACAACAAAGCGTGGATTGTGATTCCCTAACCCGAACTCGAGGGGCCACACAACAAAGCGTTGATTGTGAGTCCCCAACCCCCTTTTGAGGGGCCACGCAACAAAGCGTGGATTGTGAGTCCCTAACGCCAACTCGAGGCGCCACACAACAAAGCGTGGATTGTGATTCCCTAACCCCGACTCGTGGGGCCACACAACACAGCGTGAATTGTGAGTCCCTAACCCCATCTTGAGGGGCCACGCAACAAAGCGTGGATTGTGAGTCCCTAACCCCAATTCGAGGGGCCACACAACAAATCGTGGATGGTGAGTCCCGAACCCCAACTCAAGGGGCCAAGCTATAAAGCGTGGAATGTGAGTCCCTAACCCCAACTCGAGGGGCCACACAACAAAGCGTGGATTGCGAGTCCCTAACCCCAACTCGAGGGGCCAAGCCATAAAGCGTGGATTGTGAGTCCCTAGCCGCATGTCGAGGCGCCACACAGCAAAGCGTGGATAGGGAGTCCCCAACCGGAAACCGAGAGGCCACACAACAAAGCGTGGATTGTGAATCCCTAACCCCAACTCGAGGGGCCACGCAACAATGCGTGGATTGTGAGTCCCTAAGCCCAACTCCAGGGGCCACGCAACAAAGTGTGGGTTGTGAATCCCTAACCCCAACTTGAGGGGCCACGCAACAAAGTGTGGATTGTGAATCCCTAACCCCAACTTGAGCGGCCACGCAACAAAGCGTGGATTGAGAGTCCCGAACCCCAACTCGAGAGGCCACGGGCCACGCAACAAACCTTGGATTGGGAGTCCCTTACCCCAACTCGAGGGGCCGCACAACAAAGCGTGGGTTGTGAGTCCCTAACCCCAAATGGAGGGGCCACACAACAAAGCGTGGATTGTGAGTCCATAACCCCAACTCGAGGGGCCACACAACAAAGCGTGGACTGTGAGTCCCTAAGCCCAAATCGGAAAGCGACACAACAAAGCGTGGATTGTGAGGCCCTAACCCCAACTCGAGGGGCCACACAACAAAGCGTGGATTGTGAGTCCCTAACCCCAACTCCAGAGGCCACACAACAAAGCGTGGATCGTGAGTCCCTAACCACAACTTGAGTTTGGGTTAAGGACCAACAATCCGAGCTTCTCTGCGTCGCTCCTCGAGTTGGGGTTAGGAACTCACAATCCACGCCTGGTTGCGTGCTCCCTGGAGCTGGGTTGAGGGCCTCACAATCCACGCTTTGATGTGTGGCCTCTCGAGTTGGGGTTGGGGACTCTCAATCCACGCTTTGTTGTGTGGCTCCTCGAGTTGGAGTTAGGGACTGACAATCCATGCTGTGTTGTGTGGCCTCTCCAGTTACGATTGGGGACTCACAATCCACGCTTTCCGGCGTGGCCCCTTGAGTTTTGGTTCGGGACTCACAATCCACGCTTTGTTGCGTGGCTCCTCGAGTTGGGGTTAGGGACTCACAATCGACGCTTTGTTCTGCGGCCCCTCGAGTCGAGTTGTGGTTGGGGACTCAGAATCCACGCTTGGTTGCGTGCCCCCTGGAGATGGGGTTAGGGCCTCACAATCCATGCTTTGATATGTGGCCTCTCGAGTTGGGGTTGGGGACTCACAATCGACGCTTTGTTGTGTGTCCCCTCGAGTTGGGGTTAGGGACTGACAATCTACGCTTTTTTGCGTGGCTCCTCGAGTTGGAGTTAGGGACTCACAATCCACGCTTTGTTGTGTGGCCTCTCGAGTTCTGTTCGGGGACTCACAATCCACGCTGTGAAATCTGGAATCCGATTTCTAACCATTGAATCGATGTAGAATTACCATAACTTTACTGTCTTGGTCGATTTTCAGTTAAAAATAGGTGAAATACCCGATTTCTACCGCGATTTCTAATTGTCGTGAAATCGCCCCCTGATGTTGCCTGTTCGCGCGCTTTCGTCGCTTCTCCGTGGCGAGTTTTGTGAGGGATCTTTTTCGAGTACCTTTGAGGTTCTAAGAGAACTTAAGGGTTGAATCTAGAGGGTTTTTAATGTACTTTCATCTGGTGTGTTCACCAGTTTTTTTCGCTGTTGCGTCTTCGAGAAAATCAGCGCGCAAGCTTTTCCGTCGATCGCTCGAACTCATGGTTCTCAAGGACCATGAGTTCGGACGGAACTCTACATTCCCCCCCTATGCCTTTCATCCATGCCCCTTTCACGTGGGCATATCACTTTGTATAGGGAAGCGGGCAATGGCGATGTTTTAGGCAGCCTATGGGTTTCGCAAGGCCAAGTCGTTTGCGTGCGCAAACGCTAACTTTGTGGCCTTGTGAGCATGAACGGTAATAACCGAACATAATGCTCACAAGACCAAGAGCCCTGGGCCATTTTCGTTTTTCGAGCCAATTCAACGATAGCTCCACGCAATTCAATGCGTACCAAAAGTCTAGTTTCGAAAGAGGGCAAGTTTTGGTCGAAAGTTGGGCCAAAATGGCCAAACTCCCGGGGCTCGTACTCAGAGCCTATGGGGAGTTGAGCCTCGAATCAAGGCAATATATAAAGTAGAGACCACGAGTAACATTGTTGATGGCTTGGTTGATTTTTACAACCTTGTCATCTATTTTATATAATTTCGCCTTGTGAGCACGCGTGCCATACTGCCTCTTTGCACACGCGCTCATATCCAAGCACTAATGACGCGAGTGGGCAGAGACAATCTAACCATAGTCAGCATATTTGAAGGCACCTACTATGGGCCTACTCCAAGAAGATTAACTCATATTTCTGCTCCTCAATGACCCAAAGATATGTACATACCAATATTGCCGATATATGCACTTTTTCCCATAAATAGTGTGCTTCAAAGATTGAGGTGTTCAAAATGTTTTCATTATGCTTTGAACCTCAATCCTTGTTGCAAGAGGGAAGCAAAGCTTCGGTTTGCATCCATGCAAAGGTCCGAGGCTCCTTTCTCTTGTGATACGGAGATACGATTTTTGGAGGGTCCACTTTTGGGTAAATTTTAGCCGTTTTGCCCAGAATGGCCACAAACCCCTTCTCCCCCTGATTTCGCCCCCGAGGTTGCGTGCGCCACTTGACCAAGGGTAAGGGCAATTCGGAGAGGGCACATAGACCCGCATCGAATGGGGTGTTTCCCCATGTGGCCTCTCCTCTTGAAGGGAGAGTTGTGAGTCACCCAATTTGGGGTATGTTGCCATCCTCCCCCATTTGTGTGTCGCTTTCTCCCCAATGGGGAAAATAGCTATAGGCGACCATGAGGGTTGGCAAGTGGCATATATTGGGACCTAAGTCCCATGTGTCTATAGCATCCTTGGTTGAAAGGATCCTCGCCGTGGCCATGGAGATATGGAATCATGAGTGTGGGCCATTTTGGCCATATTTCGCTGTTTTTGCCATTGTATGCCATATTGGAATTACCATATCTCCATGGGGCACAGGATCTAGCCAGGAAGAAAAACTGGTTGATGTAGCTCATGACCAAGGGTTGAACGCCATTGAGTTTCGTATTTGCTCCTCTGGCTCATCCGGAGTTATTCAACTGTTGGTGCGATCCATGATCCCCCCGTTTGCACGGCATGCTGCTTTCTGCCCCATCCGCGTGTTCATCCCCTTGGTGAACAGTAAGCAGCCAGCGTGACAGCAAGCAATAACCCAGGGCATGGGACCAAAGGGGATATCAAGGGTCGTGAATCAAGGCTTGGCGCGACAAAATCGCCAAGGTTTCCTACCCTGGACGGTCGCCCGAGACGGCCGATCTTGCCATTTTGGCAATTATGACCCCACTTGACGAACCCGTGGTGCCCTGATACCAGGACCTCAGAGGGAACCAGGTTGGGTGAGGGCTCCAGGGAGTTCGTAGACGAAGGGCATAGGGTCAGTTGCCACGTCCCTACCTCTGGCAGGTCCGGACGAGGGGTCAATTTTGGAGATTTTTGAGCTAACATAAGTTTGGGCTGAAACAGCCCATTTTCAGCTACCAACTCCTAGGGGATAATGCCGGGGCCATATCTCTGGCTCAGAGAGGAGTTGGGACCTGCTGTTAAGGGAGCATAGGGAGCCACTGTCGGTTGGCCTTGGAGCGCTTAGTTCCCAGGAACTCGCATGTGGCTGGGCGGGACACCCCCCCTATTGGCAGGGTTTCAGGGTCCGGATTGAGCAGGGCATGAGTTGTGTTTGAGCCCCCGCCCCCACCAGCCACTGAGAGGGTCGGACCTGGGATTGGGATATGTGTTGGGACTGAGTGTCCATTGTCCTGTGATGCCCTTACCCCAGTCCAGTCTTAACCCCATGTGTACATATCCTGATGTGTTGTTGTACATACTTTCGTTCCCTTGTTTCAGAGTGGCAAGGATCCTGAAACGCTTTGTCACATGACCCGAGCGTAATGATTGCCCTGTGAGCGCAGTGCTTTGCCTGCCTGCTTGCTTGTGCGTGTCAACCGCAGCGTCCCGTGGCCAGGCCCCCCACGGGAACGCGTCAAAAGCGTTTGACCGCCGCGGGGTTACCCAGCCCCCGTGTGCCACTCGGGGCCTTCGAGGGGTACGAGCAGCACCCCAACTCCGAGGACTCCAAGAACATCACGGAGCCCGCAGCGCCGCCCAGAGCATCGCCCTGAGCGACCACGGAAGCGCCGCGACCGTGAAGGAGGTGGACAGACCAGGACTCCCACATCAGCGAGTCCCATCGGCCGACCAGTACCGGCCGCACTCCCAGCCGCGTCACCCACCTCCACAACCACACCGGAGCAACGGCTTCAACAACCACCAAGGACCTCAAGACCAAGTACGCCCCCCGCTGCCATGGTAAACTGGCAAGAAGCGGGTAAGACGTGGCCGCAGCCCCACCCCCATGCGGTGCGCCTACTGCGTGGGTTGGTGTGGGACCAGCATTATCGCCACAGCCACCCCCAGTGCCAAGGCGGCATGCCCGGGAGCTTCGAGCTACGCGAGGACATGGGCCCCGACCGCCTGCAGGCAGGCGAAGACTGGCTGCGGGTGGAAGGGTTTGCCTTCTGCTTCCGCCAGAAGCGCTGGAGGGTCTGGACCCGGCCAGACAGGCCCGGCGAAGGGCTGCGCCCCGAAAGGATTGAGGAGGACGAGAACTCCAACGAGTACCCGTCGGGCGCGACGATCAACGTCTCCATGTGGGACATGATCGAAAGGAAGTTCCCGGGGCCGGGGACCGAGCGCACGCTGCAGGGGTGCAGCAGCAGCAGCGCGTCTCCTGGTAAGGAGAAGCGGTCCGCCGGGGACAGGAGGCGGGACACGAAGTGGCGGGAGTACCAGGAGTCCCTGGCTGCCGAAGCCGCCCAAGGGGCCAGGGGCGGAACCCCAGCCCACAGACCCCAACGGGCCAGTGGCGGTCACCATCCCGGCCACACCACCCTTGGCGACTTCCTGGAGGTCGCCAAGCAGGCCAAGGCCAAGCCCTGTCCGCTGCTCCTGAGGAAGTCAGGCCCCAGCAGGGACGTGGAGTCAGCCCACCGCGGGAGGATACTGGCGGACCAGGCCAGCTCCAGCAGCAGCGTCGCTCCCCACCAAAGGGATGTGGCGCGCGCCTGCAAGCGCACCTGTGGGGTGCCCTGCAACCTTCGGGTTGCCTGGCAACGGGCCACGCAGCGGAACGCTGCCGTGGAGGGCGCCGTCAGCATCGCCCAGGAGGAGGCCACAGAGTGGGGCAGAGGCATGGCCTTCCATGCCTTCCACGTGGCGGCCATCGCGACCGGTCTCACGGCGCCGGCCGCCCATGAGGCAGCGACTGCCCGGATCACGGGTGAGGTGGCGGCAGCCGCCCAGGAAGCCCGCCTGACCCAGGAAGCCATTGCCTGCAAGGAGGCCGAGGTGAAGGCGCTGGAAGAGGCGCTTGCCCAAGAGAGGGCAAAGAGGGAGGCGGAGGAAAGGGCCCACGCTGATGCAACGGCTAAGGCCCAGGCGGACGCCGCCAGGAAGGACGCCATCGAGGCCGCGCGACGGAAGGTCGCTGAGGAGAGGGCCAAGACGGAGGCGGAGCTGGCGGCGTTTGAAGCGGAGAAGGATCGGCTGCAGCAGGCCCCGGAAAGCCGAGGCGGCTCGTGCCCGGGAGGAAGCCCAAGGGCGAGCTGCTGCAGCCACGGCCGCCGCCATGGAGGGGGCCGAGGCCAAGCTCCGCCGCGAGACTCCCCCGCGAGGATCCTGAGTGGAGACCCTTCGAAGGCTCCTCGAAGGGGACGCCTCCTCCAAGATGGCACTGGATCCGGAGGAGGTCGACACGGGCAGCAGTGGGAGCACTGGCCCCGCCGCCTACCGACAGAGGAAGGGTGAGGGGAAGACCCCCGAGAGGTCACGGAGGCCAGCGGGCGGACACCCCCACGACAGCGACCCCTTCTTCACCGCCAGCGACGGGGATGAACGAGGCCGCCGACATCGCCGAGGAGTGGCTGGCAGAGGAGGCGGAGACGTCCCCATGGAGCCGGAGGGTGAGAGTGAGGCTCTCTCTCCTCCCTACCGGAGCTCGGAGTCTTCCGCGTGCAGGACCGAGACGCCCAGGTGGGGCGACATGGACGAAAATGATGACATGGACTTCGACCACACGAAGAAGCCCCCATCCTCGGACCCACCGAGGCGACCCGGCGGAGACCCACCGGGACCCCCTGGTGGAGGACCGTCAGGACCCCCTGGAGGACCTACCAAGTGGACCCCCTGGAGGCGGACCACCGGGCAGGGGAGGACCCCCTGGACCGGGCGGACCCGGCGGAGGCCCCTCTCGAGGACCCCCTGGGGACCCCGACGACCCACCAGGGAACGGCGACCCGGATGCCACCTGGCGGTGGATTGTCCACCTCCGCAGGAGGGTCCAGTCCCTCGAGCGCGAGGTAGACACGGGCAAGGGCGAGATAGAGCGCATAGCCAGGGTCCCCGGGGGCGCACAGAAGGAACTGGACATCGCCAAGATTGAGATGGTCAAGATCGCCAAGGTCGCCACCGCCGCCCAGAGGGAGCTGGACATCGCCAGGGGCGAGACCAGGCTGCTGAACAAGGTCATCAACGGCCTGCAGCAGAGGTTGGACGAGCTGGAAGGCCGTGGGAGCGTCGGCAGCGACCACCCACCCCTGGAATCTGGCTCGTCGGACGACAGCTGGGGACCTGGACCAGGTCCAGGCAGACCCCACGCCCCCGGCGGAGCCCCAAGGAGTCGCCCCAGCGCCAGTGCCCCCTCTCTCAGCGCCCCCTCTCATCACAGCGCGGGCCGCCGCAACGAGCGCGTGCCGCCCGGCAGTGGCAGTGAGGGGTGGCGTGATGAGTGGCTCAGTGCGGAGTACCACAACCGCCGTGCTCCGACGCGGACACCGGTACGCCCCCGACGCCCTGCATCAGCCCAGGACCCAATCCCAATGGTTGGCGGACGTTATGGTGGACTCAGGGATGAGGTCCCCGGAGGAGACGTTGAGTGGGATGTCGGCATGGGCGAGGAAGACCTGGAGGAATTCGGCATTACCCCGCCGCGTGGTGTACGACGGGAGGCCGCTGAACGCATCCGCCGGCGCCGTGATGAGGAGGCATACATGGAAGGAGTACGGCGTTAACATCTAGGTTCAGCGTACATGGAGGAACCACGGCGTAGCCACACGGATACCGTGGAGGAGATGGAAGTGGCGGCCGTGGGAGTCCGTGGGGGACGTCGATGGGAACCTCGGTCGACCTCGCGGCCGGCGTTCGTGGTCTCTAAGGCCCCGGACGCCGCCGTGTGGGAGGACCTGAAGGACATCAAGCCCCCCATGTACGATGGCAACCCCCTCATCCTCGACCGCTTCTTGGAGAAGCTGGACGATTGGGGGGTGACCGTCACTGAAGACATGGATCCCGCAGATGCGGAGAGATATGTTCAAACGGTTCAGGTACCACCTGCCGGAAGTGCTCCAAGAGTTATACTTCGTGGCGACCAAGGAGGGGAAAATCAAGACCCTCAAGGAAGCCAAGAAGTGGCCCAACGAGCAGGAGCGGGTGAACGCTCCGCAGGTGGCTGCCAAGCGGTGGAAGTCCATCAAGCTTCAGCATGATGGACGGGAGATCCGCCTACGAGATTGGCGGGACTTCCGGGGGCAATACACTCTCTTCCGCCGCAAAGTGGAGGACTGGAACGAGGGTGACGAGCAGGCTCGCCTGCTCTCAATGCTGCCGGAAGCATGGATCAAGAGAGTCACCAAGGAGGAAGCCAAAAGGGCCAGGTCCAACCACACGGTCAAGATGATGCTCCCCAAAGAGTATCATACGAACGTGGTGGCTTGGACAAGGAAAAACGTGGCCCGGGATGTCAAACGGCACTCTCTGCAGAACGCTCTCCTCATCTCCGTCTCGGGCGATCGCGAGAAGACCGCGATGTGGCGCCTTGATGAGTGTGACGTGAGCGGCAGGATCATCCGTCTGCAGGCCATCCCGGCGCGGATGAGCTGCGACGAGATCCTGGAGTGGGTTGGAGAGGAGGTACTCAAGGAGTACCGTAACCTCCACCACACCCGCGGGTTGGGGACCGGCGACTGTGACGTCAACTACGTTGGCGAGGGGCCTGGCGGGGATGCTGCCTTGGACCCAGCGGGAGCCGATGGCGATGAAGCTCTCGTCGACGATGACGACGACGATGAGCCCGCCGAGATGGCCGTTTGTGCATTCGTGGCCAACAACCTGAACGCGGGGAGCAACTGGAGAAGCTGGAAGCCCCTGCAGCAGGGTTGGAAGA
This sequence comes from Eutreptiella sp. 'Long Island Sound 2002', assembly GCA_964036045.1. Classification (NCBI taxonomy): domain Eukaryota; phylum Euglenozoa; class Euglenophyceae; order Eutreptiales; family Eutreptiaceae; genus Eutreptiella; species Eutreptiella sp. 'Long Island Sound 2002'. The sequence goes on from OZ038378.1 coordinate 139,385,852, forward strand.
AGAAGGAGAAGAAGGATCCCCGCCGCATTGGCAACCCTCCTCTGTCCTTTGGGGAGTTCATACGAGCTCACCCTCAGGGCTGTTTTGTGTGTTATGGGAGGAAGCAAGGCTTCAACCATGACCACCGGACATGCCCCTTCCACCAGGCCGACACGGAGGCCTACAAGAAGGCGCACGGGTCAAAGAAGCGTGCAGCCGCGGGTATCCGGGAGGCCAAAGTGGAGGTGGACAAGGACGAGCTCTCCAAGCTGATGTCGGTGGGGACCGAGTTGGCCAAGGAGATCCAGGAGATCAAGAGGAACTGGGTCCCCAGGTCGGACAACAAGAACAAGGAGAACAAAGAGAACGACAAGAACGAGGACAAGGACAAGAAGGGTAGGAGAAGGGGTAAGAAGAAGGGTGTCAACGAGGTTGATGCGGAGGAGAGTACCCCTACTACCACTACCGACGCCCCTTAGCGGAACCCCTGCAGCCAAGGGCCCCAGCTAGGGCGGTCGCAGGATGGTGTCGTGGGAAGCGCCACACCATCCCAGTCGGGAGACGGTAAGCACAAAGGGATTGCCGCGGGCGGAAGGCCCGGTCCGGCACCCAGTCGCGGTGGCGGGGTGAGGGCAAGTGAGGGCACGAACCCTTGCACCCGTCCATCCTTCGCGACCAAGAATGTATTTGATGTGCTTCAAGATCTATCTGAGAGTATCTGAGGATCACCCGGACCGCAGCTGGATGCTGCAGATGGGCAGCTGAGCCCATTGTCCACGACCTGCACAAGTCGCTTATTAAGCTTCTGTAACGGCTTGAGATCCTGAGCTTGCACGCCGTGCGCCGTGTGGGGCGTGAGCGGCAGTTGCACCTTAAGGTCCGTGCCTTATGCGGGGAAGTGGAGAAGGTCTTTGACGTGTTGATCGACACGGGAGCTCAGGTCAGCTTGGTGAAGGCTGGCCTACTTCCGCCAGAGTATTTGACCGACAGTCGGAAACCTGTCAGGCTGAAGGTGGCGAACGGCCAGTACATGGTGGGAGGCACGAAGGAAGCGGCCATCGGGCTGCAGTTCGTGAACCACCGTGAGCTGAGCTGCCCGGACCTCGGCAAGGAAATCCTGCTGCAAGGTCGCCTTACGAGGCCGAGATGGACTGGGACATGATCGTTGGGTACGACTTCATGATGGACACGGACTCCGGCGTTCTCCCGGCCCAGGCCTCCATCACCCTGTACCAGGACGACCAGCTCTCGTGGCTTTCGTCACCTGAGCACCATGTGGAATGCCAATGGATCCACCCGGAACGCAATCAGTCCGAAGTAGCCGCGCTGGGCACTGAGCCAACTGGGCCAGCAAACCAGGAGTACGGCGTAATGCCGGAAGTGGCGAGCCGAGTGGTTGCGGACCTGGGAGCTTCGGATCTGGCCCTGGATGCATTCTCTTCAGGAACCTCCTCCCATCTTCGGGTTTGTGATAAGTACTGGAGCGCACAGGAATCCGCGTGGAGGAAGCAGTGGGGTCCGCATCAGGGTTTGATGTGGATCCATTGCCCCCGATGGGACATTCCAAGGGCGGTAGCGAAGATTCGCAAGGACTGCTCCAAGGCAGTGCTGGTTGTTCCTATGGGATGCACCGAGGAGGAAAGCACCTGACATTGGGTGGTCTCATTGACCAACATGACCTTAAACAAGGTCGTCCTACCGGCTGGAGAGAGTGTCTATCAGGACGCTAAGGGACAGCCCATGCCACCCCAGAGATGGCCGACGGAATTCCACTATGTGGATGGGGGCCTTGATCAGGCCGACACCACGGACTTCGTGTGTGTCAACCGCATCGTAGCAGAGCCCTGGCAGCAATGCTTTGCGGTTTCCCCTGTTGACATCGGAGAATCAGAGGACCCCCTCACCGAAGAGCAGTTGGATATGGTTCAGGGGTATATGGATCAGCCCTTTCACGACTGGGGAAGCCAGCGTGAGGGCAAGGGCCAGGACAAAGCCTGATGGGAAGTGGACTCAATCGTCTCCGGTTCCTATGATGGGAATACCTCCGTAAAGAGGGTGCCGGACCACATGTCCAGCCAGGACGAGCCAATCGGCGGTAACCCACCCACCTACGGCGGCCTATTCCGAGGCAAGACCAGAGATTGCCCTTTGGGCCACCTGGGAAGACCACCTGAGCCGAAACCGAGTGGGGTCGCTACCCCTCAAGTAAGCTCAGTGGTCCAGGTGCCCGGAAAAGCCAAGGCGGAGTCCGATGACTGCCCCTAGATCGAGGCATTGAGGGCCAGGCTGAAGCAGAAGTATGGTCAGACCTTCTTCAGCGGAAAACCTGTGTCCTCCCACCGGTGCGTGGACCGTATGGCGAGGCCAAGATACGACTGAAGCAGGACCCCCGTGTGTATCGACACCAGGGGTTCGCCCTGAGGGGCGAGAGGAAGGAGGCCATGGGGAAGATCCTCCGGGACTTCAGCGAGAGAGGCTGGCTTGAGCCGTGCCACTCCGAGTGGGCCTCTCCGTGCTTCGTCGTCCCCAAGAAGGTGGCCGGTGAGTGGCGGCTCGTGGTCGACTACCGCGGCCTAAACGCCCAAACGCAGCATGACAGCTATACGCTGCCCCTCATTGAGGACATGCTGCAAAAACAACACCGGCGGAGGATCTTCACGGTGATTGACCTGAAACATGGTTATCATCAGATGCCTCTCGCCGAGGAGTCCCGTGCCTGCACAGCCATGAGCACCCGACTTGGACCTCTCCAGTGGAAGGTGATGCCCATGGGCGTTACCAGCGGCAATGCGGCTTTTCAGCGGATGCTGGAGAACCTGCTTGAGCCGATGCGTGACCGTGCGGACCCCTTCGTGGACGACGTGGTCATCGCGTCCGGGGACCCCAGTATGAGCTATGAGGAGCTCCTGGAAGCACATGAGAGGGACGTCACTCGAGTGCTGGACCTTCTGGTTCGGCACAAACTCACGGGCAGCAGTGACAAGGCCACCATTGCGGTAAGCGAGGTGGTCTTCGCTGGCCACGTGGTTGGGAACGGGCAGCGAAAGCCCATACCTGGCAAGGTGGCTGCGATTGAGCACTGGGAAAAGCCCAAAACGGTCTCTGAGCTACGGGCGTACTTGGGGTTCTGCAATTACTACTCGGGGTATATCAAGATGTATGCCGAGTATGCAGCCCCCATGACGACCATCCTCAAGGGCAACCGAGAGGAGACCAAGAAGGGGTCCAAGAAGGCTCTGGTCTGGGATGATGAGTCCGACCGTGCCTTTGAGGGGACGAAGCAGGCCCTGCTATCCGCAGTGGTCTGCACCTCGTGGATCCTGACCGAGAGTTCGGCCTGCGCACCGACGCTGCCGACTACGCCGTTGGCGCTGTGTTGGAACAAGTGCTTGATGATGGGAGGCACGTGCCAGTGGCCTTCTGGAGCCGAGTCCTGGCGGAAGGCCAGAGACGGACGTGGACGCCCCGAGAAAAGGAGGCGTATGCCATCGTCATGGCTCCCAGGAAATGGGCTGGGTACATAGCCCTCCATCCCGTCACCGTCTGCACCGACCATCAGAGTCTGCAGTCGTGGCACAGCGAGCAGGTGGACAATCCCCTCTGGTCCCGCCTCCTGACGGGCAAGATGGCATGAGACCTTGGCCAAGTTCGACCTCACGGTTGTGTATGTTCCTGGCAAGGACAACACCGTGGCGGACTGTCTCAGTAGGTTGGCCTATCCCGCCAGCAAGGGCATGACAGACGTGTCTGCCCATGGCGACGAGGCTGAGACCGCTGAGGCCAAGAGGATCATAGAAATGAAGCGCCTGATGGAGGACGAGGGTGTTAAATGCTTCGTGGTCATGGCTGCGGATGCCCCCCTCGGAACGAGGATGGGCAGAGCGGTCAGAGTACTCGCCCCTGATGGAGCTGAGTCCGACAAGCACCTCTTCCCCGAATCTTGCCTCCAGGACGACTGGACCCACGACTACGCCAAGTCTGAGGCCTTACAGGCCGAATATAGGGCTGTGACCGACCCTGATGACGGGCAGAAGTGGCCAAAGGGGCTGACTGAGGAAGATGGCAAGCTCTACCGGAATGGTAAGCTGCTGGTCCCAGAGTCCCGGGTGCTCGAGCTTTGTGAGGCTTGGCACCACCACATGATGCACCCAGGGGTCAAGAAGCAAGCCCTGGACATGCAGCGCCGGTTTGAGATCCACCAGATCAATCTCTACACCGCCATCAAGAAGGTCAGGAAGGGTTGCTCGGTCTGTCAGGCCTGCAATCCCGATAACCGGAGCGTCAAGGGGGAAGCCCAATGGACTCCGGTGCCTGACCAGCCCATGGAGAGCGTGGCCATGGACGTCTTCTCCATGCCCGAAGTTCACATTGGCAAGGAGACCTGTGACTGTGTGGTCCTTTGTGTGGATCGCCACAGCGGCTACGTAGTAGCCGTTCCGGCACGCAAAAAGGGGTTGCTTGCCAAGGAAGTGGCAGTCATGATGATTTGTCATTGGCTGACCGTCTTTGACATCCCCCGCACCGTTTGCAGTGGCCGAGGGCCCCAGTTTACTGGTGGCTGGTTCAAGGCCATGTGTTCCCTCATGGGAATACGTCATGCCAAGAGCGTCGCCTATCTCAGCCGGTCCAACGGCCGGGCTGAAGTGGCTGGACGGCAGCTGTTCAAGGAGCTGCGCAAGATTCACATCACCAATCCACGGCAGAACTGGTTTGAGGAGATGTGGCCCGCTCTGAAGGCCCATCATGACACTCCTACTCCGGGTGGTTTGTCCCCTCACCAGATTCCTTTCGGCAGGGACCCCCTTGGTCGGGGACTTCCCTTGTCTGGTGATGGTATGGCCATGGTCGCCAAGGAATTCTTTGCGCAGCAAGAGGCAACGGCGCGGGACATCCGCCAGCAGCTCGAGAAGGAGCATGCTGAGCGTCAGAAGTCCGCCCCGAGCTTGACAGCGCAGAAGTTCAGGGTGGGAGACCCGGTGTGGGTGATCAGACCCCGCCCTATGGGCACCCACCGCACCAAAACCTGGTTCAGACCCGGAGAGGTGGTCCGCAGGATTGGTGAGGACACCTACCGCATCAAGGTGGGTCACGGACAGTTCCGGGAGCGCCACGAGAGTCAACTCCGTTTGCGGGAACCCGACCTCCGTGGCCAACATGTGTCCCTGGAATATGCCGCACATGAGGCCGATTCGGACGAAGACTATGCTGTGGAGGACGACTATACCATCAAGAAGATCCTGGCGCAGCGTCCGAACGCCTCCGCACCCGGAGGCCTGGAGTTCAAGGTTGGTTGGCGAGGCTATGGGCCGTACCACGACACCTGGGAACCCGTCTCCTCGTTCATGCCGCGGATTAATACCCCCTTCATGGACTACATCCGCAAGCATAAGACCAAGATCCACGTCTCGGACTTGGCCGCACTCACCCGGGCGATTGCAGGCAGGGGCGCCTGATCTCCGCCCTGAGCTCTCCCCTGATGCATTTTGAGCGCTTGTTAGGTCGACGGATCGTCCCTCACTTGCTTGCTCTCTTCCATCTTCCGGTGACCTGCCATCAGAGTAGCCATATACCCCCCCCTGCTGAATCCAGGAGAGTATGGCCCCTCTTTTCCACTTCTATTCGTCACTCCCCGCCTGCTGAATCCTTGGGAAACCAGGCAGGGCGACTGACTTTCACATTTCCTGAGCTCTTGGGGACTTGAAGCCCATACGACGTTGCGCAGCGGATGCCGCTGTCATCGTCATTGCGATTTTTTGGTGTGTGGTCTGGTCCCATGGCACTTGCGGGATCCAGACCAGTCTACGTGTGTCTGCAGACTATATATGGCCTGAACTCAGGCGTTTTCCTGTCCACCCTCCTGCATATGCCTTATCCAAACCGGGGCGTGGTTTGGCGCTCTGTCCAGAGTGTGTTTACACGCCTATTACCCCGCTTATTGCCTTTTTTTCTGCCCCCCAGGATATGTGCATCTGTATGTTGCGTATCATCAGCCCATCAGCGCCTTATGGACTGTTTTTCCCCCCCGAGGGGATGCGAATCGGAATACGAGGCGCCTTGAGTCGCCGTGTACATGCTCTTACATAAGGTCCAGCCTGGACCAGTACCTAAGTACAAATTCTTCTGTTTGAGTGCCCGTGATACTGTGTGCCCTAGTGGCTGAGATGTGCTGAGATCCTGATGGCGCCAGGCGGGAAGCCCAGTTGCCTGACTACACTCCCAGCGGTCCGCCACTGTCAGTCCCAGTGTGAGCCTACCGACTCGCAGACGCACTTGCAGTTGGGTGGCGACCTCCGGTGTCCTGACCTCGGTCAGTCTGCCTGGGAAACTGATGGTTTGAGGAGTCGACGCCTCCGCCCAGACTGCATGGGGACTCCCCCATGCATGGCCTTCGTGGTAATGGGGCGAGGGAAACGACGGCGTTGATGCCCGATCCGTTATGGAGGAGCTCGTTCGACTTTACCACTCTGGACTCGCGTCGTGGATATGGACATGGTGCGCCCAAGGAAGGACCCGTGGGGACTCTCCCCCAGACTGCGGCCTTGGGAAGCCTGGGGTAACCTGATGCATCTTTGTGGTCGCTTTCGACCTGTGGGACCACCTCGGTCGTCGTGTGACGCCTGTGTTGGCCGTGTATGCCACTGCCACTGTGGTAGTGACCGTTGCAGCCGGCACCCGGTGCGCCTGGTATGGGTTAACGGGTCCTTTGGATGCCGAACAACCGCCGCCAGGACCCGGGACTTGATACTTGATACTATACTTGCAGTTACTAACAGCTACAGCACCGTACTGTCTTACTGTGGGATTTGGGCAGCCTAACCTGCAAATCAGCCTCAAGTGAGGATGTGACACCCCCCGCTTCTTCAGCAGATGGTCCTGGGTACCCGCTGCCGTGCTTGGGTGTTATCGAGCGGCCCCCAGGGTTTGCTCTAAGGAGGGGGGTGAAGCGGTACCCAGAACCTATGGCCCATGGCCCGGAGGCCTGTGAGCCGTCACACCCGTGCAGAAGCCGTTGACACCGGCTGTCAGCGGGATATCCCTGTTCTCTAACCCGCGAAATCTGGAATCCGATTTCTAACCATTAAATCGATGTAGAATTACCATAACTTTGCTGTCTTGGTCGATTTTCAGTTAGAAATTGGTGAAATACCCGATTTCTACCGCGATTTCTAATTGTCGTGAAATCGCCGCCTGATGTCGCCTGTTCGCGCGCTTTCGTCGCTTCTCCGTGGCGAGTTTTGTGAGGGATCTTTCTCGAGTACCTTTGAGGTTCTAAGAGAACTTAAGGGTTGAATTCAGAGGGTTTTTAATGTACTTTCATCTGGTCTGTTCACCAGAATTTTTCGCCGTTGCGTCTTCGAGAAAATCAGCGCGCAAGCTTTTCCGTCGATCGCTCGAACTCATGGTTCTCAAGGACCATGAGTTTGGACGGAACTCTAGATTCCGCCCCTATGCCTTTCATCCATGCCCCTTTTACTTGGGCATATCACTTTGTATAGGGAAGCGGGCAATGGCGATGTTTTAGGAAGCCTATGGGTTTCGCAAACCCAAGTCGTTTGCGTGCGCAAACGCTAACTTTGTGGCCTTGTGAGAATCAACGTTAATAACCGGACACAATGCTCACAGGACCAAAAGCCCTGGGCCATTTTCGTTTTTTGAGCCAATTCAACGATGGCTCCACACAATTCAATGCGTACCAAAAGTCTTTTTTCGAAAGAGGGCAAGTTTTGGTCCAAAATTAGGCCAAGATGGCCAAACCCCTGAGGCTGGTACTCGAAGCCTATGATGAGTTGAGCCTCGAAGCAAAGCAATATGTAAAGTAGAGACCAGGAGAAACATTGTGGATGGCCTGGTTGATTTTTACAACCTTGTCATCCATTTTATATAATTTTGCCTTGTGAGCACGCGTGCCATACTTCCTCTTTGCACACGCGCTCATATCCAAGCACCAATGACGCGAGTGGGCGGAGACAATCTAACCATAGTGAGCATATTTGAAGGCACCTACTATGGGCCTGCTCCAAGAACGTTTACTCATATTGTTGCTCCTCAATGACCCAAAGATATGTACATACCAATATTGCCGATATATGCACATTTTCCCATAAATAGTGTGCTTCAAGGATTGAGGTTTTAAAAATGTTTTCATTATGCTTTGAACCTCAACCCTTGTTGCAAAAGGGAAGCAAAGCTTCGGTTTGCATCGATGCAAAAGCCCGAGGTTCCTTTCTCTTGTGATACGGAGAGACGATTTTTGGAGGGACCACTTTTGGGTAAATTTTGGCCGTTTTGCCCAGAATGGCCACAAACCCCTTCTCCCCCTGATTTCGCCCCCGAGGTTGCGTGCGCCACTTGACCAAGGGTAAGGGCAATTCGGAGAGGGCACATAAACCCGCATCGAATGGGGTGTTTCCCCATCTGGCCTCTCCTCTTGAAGGGAGAGTTGTGAGTCACCCAATTTGGGGTATGTTGCCATTCTCCCCCATTTGTGTGTCGCTTTCTCCCCAATGGGGAAAATAGCTAGAGGCGACCATGAGGGTTGGCAAGCGGCATATATTGGGACCTAAGTCCCATGTGTCTATAGCATCCTTGGTTGAAAGGATCCTCGCCGTGGCCATGGAGATATGGAATCATGGGTGTGGGCCATTTTGGCCATATTTCGCTGTTTTTGCCATTGTATGCCATATTGGAATTACCATATCTCCATGGGGCACAGAATCTAGCCAGAGAGAAAATGCGATTATTGTACCTCATGACCAAGGGCTGAACGCGATTGAGTTTCGTATTTGCTCCTCCGGCTGATCTGGAGTTATTCAACTTTTCGTGCGATCCATGATCCCCCCGTTTGCACCGCATGCTGCTTTCTGCCCCATCCGCGTGTTCATCCCCTTGGTGAACAGTAAGCAGCCAGCGTGACAGCAAGCGATAACCCAGGGCATGGGACCAAAGGGGATATCAAGGGTCGTGAATCAAGGCTTGGCGCGACAAAATCGCCAAGGTTTCCTACCCTGGACGGTCGCCCATGACGGCCGATCTTGTCATTTTGGCAATTATGACCCCACTTGACGAACCCGTGGTGCCCTGATGCCGGGAACTCAGAGGGAACCAGGTTGGGTGAGGGCTCCAGGGAGTTTGGAAGCGAAGGGCATAGTGTCAGTTGCCTCGTCCCTACCTCTGTCTGGTCCGGACGAGGGGTCAATTTTGAAGATTTTTGAGCTAATATCAGTTTGGGCTGAAACAGCCCATTTTCAGCTACCAACTCCTAGGGGATAATGGCGGGGCCATATCCCTGGCTCCACGCTTGGTTGCGTGCCCCCTGGAGTTGGGGTTAGGGCCTAACAATCCACGCTCTGATGTGTGGCCTCTCGAGTTGGGGTTGGGGTCTCTCAATCCACGCTTTGTCGTGTGTCCCCTCGAGTTGGGGTTAGGGACTCACAATCCACGCTCTGTTGTGTGGCCTCTCGAGTTCGGATTGGGGAGTCACAATCCACGCTTTGTTGCGTGGCTTCTTGAGCTGGGGTGAGGGACTCACAATCCACGCGTTGGATGATTTTGTCAAGTTGCCCTAAAAAACAATAAAACCTTGCCAGAAACCCTAAATCCCTAACGGCCGGACCAATTGCATCTCAAGAGGCCCGAGCCCCCCTTTGAGAAACTTTTATTGCGTTTTTGGGCCACTTACCAATTTGGGCCATTTTGGTAAGTGGCTGTAAAACGCAATAAAACCTTGCTGCATCCCCTACATCCCTAACAGCCTGCCCAGATCCATCTCAAGAGGCCCTGCCCCCCCTTTGGGAAACGTTTATTGTGTTTTTGGGCCAATTACCAATTTGGGTCATTTTGGTAAGTGGCCCTAAAACGCAACAAAACCTTGATGGAACCCCTACATCCCTAGCGCTCGGCCCAGTAGCCCCATCCCCCCTTTTGGGAAAGTTTTTATTGCGTTTTTGGGCCACTTACTAATTTGGGTCATTTTGTCAAGTGGCCGTAAAACACATCAAAACCCTGCCGGAACCCCTGCATCCCTGGCGGCCGGCCCAATTGCATCCCAAGACCCCCTTTGAGAAACTTTTATTGCGTTTTTGGGCCACTTACCACCTTGGGTCATTTTGGTAAGTGGCACTAAAACGCAATAAAACCTTGCCGCAACCCCAATCCCTAACGGTCGGCTCAAATGCATCTCAAACAGAGAGACCCCCCCTTTGGGAAACTTTTATTGCTCTTTTGGGGCACTTATCAATTCGGGTCATTTTGGTAGTTCGCCCTAAAACGCAATAAAACCTTGCTGGAACACCTACATCCCTAACGGTCGACAATTGCATCTCAAGAGGACGCAGCCCCCCTTTGGGAAACTTTTATTGCGTTTTTTGGCCACTTACCAATTTGGGTCATTTCGGTAAGTGGCCCTAAAACGCAATAAAACCTTGCTGCAACCCCTACATCCCTACCTGCCGTCCCAATTGCACCTCAAGAGGCCCGACCCCCCCTTTGAGAAACTTTCATTGCGTTTTTGCAGCACTTACCAATTTGGGTCATTTTGGTAGTTTGCCCTAAAATGCAATAAAACCTTGCCGGAACCCCTATATCCCTAACGGCCGGCCCAATTGCATCAGGAGACGCCCCACCCCCCCTTTCGGAGACTTTTATTGTGTTTTTGAGCCACTTACCTATTTGGGTCATTTCGGTAAGTGGCCCTAAAACGCAATAAAACCTTGCTGGAACCACAACATAAGTAACGGTTGGCCCAATTGCATCTGAAGAAGCCCCGGCCCCGCATTGAGAAACGTTTATTGCGGTTTTGTCCACTTACCAATTTGGATCATTTTGGTAAATGGCCCTAAAGCGCAATAGAACCTTGCTGCAACCCCTACCTCCCTACCTACCGGCCCAATTGCATCTCAAGAGGAATAACCTCCCCTTTGGGAAACTTTTATTGCGTTTTTGGGCCGCTTACCAATTTGAGCCATTTTGGTAAGTGGACGTAAAACATAATAAAACCTTGCGGGAACCCATACATCCCTAACGGCCGGCCTAATTGCCTTTCTAGAGGCTTCACCCCCCTGTGGGAAACTTTTGCTGCATTTTTGGGGCACGTACCAATTTGGGTCATTTTAATAAGTGGCCCTAAAACGCAATGAAACCTTGCTGGAACCCCAAAATCCCTAATGGTCGGCCCAGTTGCATCTGGAGAGGCCCCATCCCCCCTTTGGGAAACGTTTATTGCGTTTTCGGGCAACTTACCAATTTGGGTCATTTTGGTAAGTGGCCCTAAAACGCAATAAAACTTTGCTGCAACCCCTACATCCCTGAAAGTCGGCGCAATTGCATCTCAAGAGGCCCCACCCCCCTTTGATACACTTCGTATTGCGTTTTTCAGCACTTACGAATTTCAGTCATTTTGGTAAGTGGCCTAAAAACGCAATAAAACCTTGCTGCAACCCTTACATCCCTAACGTTTGGCCCAATGGCATCTCAAGAGGCCCCACACCCCCTTTGGGAAGCTTTTGTTGTGTCTTTGGGCCAGTCACCAATTTGGGTCATTTTGGTAAGTTGCCGTAGACCGCAATAAAACCTTGCTGCATCCCCTACATCCCTAACGGTCAGCCCAATAGCATCTGAACATGCCCGACCTCCCCTTTGAGAAACTTTTATTGCGTTCTTGGGGCACTTACCAATTTGGGTCATTTTGGTAAGTGGCCACGCAATAAAACCTTACTGGAACCCCTACATCCCTAACAGCCGGGCCAATTGCATCTCAAGAGGCCCGACCCCCCCTTTGAGAAACCGTTGTTGCGGTTTTGGGCCACATACCAATTTGGGTCATTTTGGTAATGGGCCCAAAACGCAATAAAACCTTGCCGCAACCCCTACATCCCTAACTGCTGGGCCATTTGCATCCCAAGAGGCCCCATCCCCCCTTTGGGAAACTTCTATTGCATTTTTGGGCCACTTAAAGATTTTTGGCACATAGACACATTTTGAGTCCGGTGAAGACTGTTCGATCAAATTTACACTGCAAAACTACTTTACAGCAGAACCCAGTAGGCAGAGTCACCCGATGGATGCCCCTTACGCCATTGGGTCAGTGGAAATTCGGGTGCTCGGCCCTCGGGATCCTGCAGGGCGTCCGCCGGCACATGAGGGGGTGATATATGCAATATATCATGAGAGTTGGATGTGCATTCGAAACTGTAAGCGAAGCTTGGCTAACAGAGGGTACTTTCGGCTGTGGTCAGGGTGGATTAACTAGCTACATCGTGTGGAATTACCGGAGGCATGAGGAGAGACATACAACAGGTTCAGTCCGCTAGTTCGGGGGGAAGAATCTGTCGATCCGAGGCTGTTTGGGATCAGGAGGGTGTGCAGCCAGGGGGGGGGGCGGGTTCACTGCGCTTTCGCCCTTTGTGCTGCATCTGGGCTCCGTCGCGTCGGGGTGGCGCAGGGGGAGGAGGGGGGGGGGGACCGGGGCCAATAGGCTGCAGGTAGGCGTCCAGAGCGCGTTGCGCTGCGCTGGGCTTTGCTGGCCTGGGCCACTTAAAGATTTGGGTCATTTTGGTAAGTGGCTCTAAAACGCAATAAAACCTTACTGCAACCCCTACATCCCCAACGGTCGGCCCAATTGCCTCTCAAGAGGCCCCACCACCCCTTTGGCAGTCTTTTATTGCGTTTTTGGGCCACTTACCAATTTGGGGCATTTTGGTAAGTCGCCCTAAAAAGCAATAAAACGTTGCTGAGACCCCTACATCCCTAGCGCCCAATTGCATAACAAGAGGCCCCACCACCCCTTTGGGAGTCTTTTATTGTGTCTTTGGGACACTTCGCAATTTTGGTCGTTTTGGTCAGTGGCCCTAAAATGTAATAAAAGCTTGCTGCAACCCCTACATCCCTAACGGTCGGCCCAGTTGCCTCTCAAGAGGCCCCACCCCCCTTGGGGAAACTCTTTTTGCGTTTTTGGGCCACTTACTAATTCCGGTGATTTGGGTAATTTGGATCACGTTTTTGGTAAGTCGCCCTAAAAAGCAATAAAGCGTTGCTGTAACCCCTACATTGCAGAAACTAAACCGCAATAAAACCTGCTGCAACCCCTACATCCCTACGGCGGGCCCAACTGCATCTCAAGAGGGCCCGCCCCCCCCTTCCGGAAATTTGTATTGCGTTTCTGGGGCACTTACCAATTTGGGTCATTTTGGTAAGTGGCCCTAAAACACAATAAAACCTACTGCAACCCCTGAATCCCAAACGGTCGGCCGGATTGCCTCTCAAGAGGCCCCACCCCCCTTTTGGAAAACTTTTTTTCTGTTTTTGGGTCACCTACCAATTTGGTTCATTTTGGTAAGTGGCCCTAAAACGCAATAAAACTTTGCTAGAACCACTACATCCCTAACGGCCGGCCAAATTGCATCTCAAGAGGCCTCACCCCCCTTTGGAAAACTTTTATTGCATTTTTTGGCCACTTTCCAATATGGGTCATTTTGGTAAGTGGCCCTAAAACGCAATAAAGACTTGCCAGAACCCTTACAACCCTAACGGTGGGCCCAAATCCATATCAAGAGGCCCCACCACCCCTTTGGCAATCTCCTATTTCGTTTTTGGGCCACTTACCAATTTTGGTCATTTTGGTAAGGGGCCCTAAAAAGGAATCAAACCTTGCCGCAACCCCTAAATTCCAAATGGTCGGCCCAATTGCATCTCAAGAGGCCCCACCTCCCCTTTGGGAAACTTTTATTGCGTTTTTGGGCCACTTACAAATTTGGCTCATTTTGATAAGGGGCCCCACAACGCAAAAAAATGTTGCTCGAACACCTACATCCCTAACGGTCAGCTCAATTCCATGTCAAGAGGCCCCGGCCCCCTTTGGAAAACTTTTATTGCGTTTTTGGGCCACTTAACAATTTGGGTCATTTTGGTAAGTGGCCCCAAAACACCATAACACCTTGTCCCAACCCTTACAAACCTAACGGTCGGCCTGATTGCATATCAAGAGGCCCCACCCCGCATTTGAGAAAGTTTTATTTCGTTTCTGGGCCACTTACCTATTATGGTCGTTTTGGTCAGTGGACGTAAAACATAATAAAACCTTGCCAGAACCCATACATCCCTAACGGTCGGCCCGATTGCATATCAAGAGGTCCCACATCCCCTTTGGGAATCTTTTATTGCGTTTTTGGGCCACTTACCAATTTGGGACATTTAGGTAAGTGGCCCTGAAACGCAATAAAATCTTGCTCGAACACCTACATCCCTAACAGTTGGCCCAGTTGCATCTCAAGAGCCCCACCCCCCCCCCTTGGAAAACTTTTATTGCATTTTTTGGCCACTTCAAGATTTGGGTCATTTTGGTAAGTGGCCGTAGAACGCAATAAAGCCTTGCCGGACCCCTTACAACCCTAACGGTCGGCCAAAATCCATATCAAGAGGCCCCACCACCCCTTCGGCAATCTTATATTTCGTTTTTGGGCCACTTACAAATTTTGGTCATTTTGGTAAGCCGCCCTAAAAAGGAATCAAACCTTGCCGCAACCCCTAAATCCCAAACGGTGGGCCCAATTGCATCTCAAGAGGCCCCACCACCGTTTGAAAAGCTTTTATTGCGTTTTTGGGCCACTTAACAATTTGGGTCATTTTGGTAAGTGGCCCTAAAACACCATAACACCTTGTCCCAACCCTTACAACCCTAACGGTTGGCCCCATTGCACATCAAGAGACCCCACCCCGCCTTTGAGAAAGTTTTATTGCGTTTCTGGGCCACTTATCAACTATGGTCATTTTGGTAAGTCGCCCTAAAAAGCAATTAAACCCTGCTACAACCCCTACAACCCTAACAGCCGGCCCAATTGCATCTCAAGAGGAACAACCCCCCCTTTGGGAAACTTTTATTGCGTTTTTGGGGCACTCACCAATTTGGGTCATTTTGGTAAGTGGCCCTATAACACAATGAAATCTGCTGCAACCCCTGAATCCCAAACTGTCTGCCAAATTGCCTGTCAAGAGGCCCCACCTCCCCTTTGGGAAACTTTTATTGCATTTTTGGGCCACTTACAAATTTGGGTCATTTTGGTAAGGGGCCCACCAACGCAATAAAACGTTGCTCGAACACCTACATCCCTAACGGTCAGCCCGATTCCATGTCAAGAGGCCCCAACCCCCTTTGGAAAAGCTTTATTGCGTTTTTTGGCCACTTAACAATTTGGGTCATTTTGGTAAGTGGCCCTGAAACACCATAACACCTTGTCCCAACCCTTACAACCCTAACGGTCGGCCCAAGTGCATATCAAGAGGCCCCACCCCGCCTTTGAGAAAGTTGCATTGCGTTTCTGGGGCACTTACCAATTATGGTATTTTTGATAAGTCGCCCTAAAAAGCAATTAAACCTTGCTACAACCCCTACAATCCTAACAGCCGACCGAATTGCATCTCAGGAGAACCAACCCCCCCTTTCGGTAATTTTTTTGCGTTGTTAGGGCACTTGCCAGTTTGGGTCATTATGGTAAGTGGCCCTGAACCGCAATAAAACCTGCTGCCACCCCTACATCCCTAACGGCCGGCCCAATAGCATCTCAAGAGGCCCCGCCCCCCGTTTGGTAAACTTCTATTGCGTTGTTGGGGCACTCACCAATTTGCGTCATTTTGGTAAGTGGCCCTGAACCACAATAAAACGTGCTGCAACCCCTACATCCCGAACGGCCAGCCCAATTGCATCTCAAGACGCCACGCCCCCCCTTCCGGAAACTTTTATTGCGTTTTTGGGGCACTCACCAATTAGGGTCATTTTGGTAAGTGGCCCTAAAACGCAATAAAACTTTGCTAGAACCACTACATCCCAATTGCATCTCAAGAGGCCCCGCCCCCCCTTTGGGAAACTTTTATTGCGTTTTTGGGCCACTTACCAATTTGGGTCATTTTGGTAAGTGGACGTAAAACACAATAAAGCCTTGCGGGAACCCATACATCCCTAACGGTCGGCCCAAATCCATATCAAGAGGCCCCAATACCCCTTTGGCAATCTTATATTTCGTTTTTTGGGCCACTTACAAATCTTGGTCATTTTGGTAAGCCGCCCTAAAAAGGAATCAAACCTTGCCGCAACCCCTAAACCCCAAACGGTCGGCCCAATTCCATGTCAAGAGGCCCCACCACCGTTTGAAAAACTTTTATTGCGTTTTTGGGCCACTTAACAATTTGGGTCATTTTGGTAAGTGGCCCTAAAACACCATAACACCTTGTCCCAACCCTTACAACCCTAACGGTTGGCCCCATTGCACATCAAGAGACCCCACCCCGCCTTTGAGAAAGTTTTATTGCGTTTCTGGGCCAGTTACCAACTATGGTCATTTTGGTAAGTCGCCCTAAAAAGCAATTAAACCTTGCTAGAACCCCTACATCTCTAACAGCCGGCCCAATTGCATCTCAAGAGGACCAACCCCCCCTTTGGGAAATATGTATTGCGCTGGTGGGGCACTTACCAATTTGGGTCATTTTGGTAAGTGGCCCTAAACCGCAATAAAACCTGCAGCAACCCCTACATCGCTAACAGCCGGCCCAATAGCATCTCAAGAGGCCCGGCCACCCCTTTGGGAAACTTTTATTGCGTTTTTGGGGCACTCACCAATTTGGGTCATTTTGGCAAGTGGCCCTATAACACAATGAAATCTGCTGCAACCCCTGAATCCCAAACGGTCTGCCAAATTGCCTCTCAAGAGGCCCCACCTCCCCTTTGGGAAACTTCTATTGCGTTTTTGGGCCACTTACAAACTTGGGTCATTTTGGTAAGGGGCCCCCCAACGCAATAAAACGTTGCTCAAACACCTACATCCCTAACGGTCAGCCCAATTCCATGTCAAGAGGCCCCACCCCCCTTTGGAAAACTTTTATTGCGTTTTTGGGCCACTTAACAATTTGGATCATTTTGGTAAGTGGCCCTAAAACACCATAACACCTTGTCCCAACCCTTACAACCCTAACGGTCGGCCCAATTGCATATCAAGAGTCCCCATCCCGCCTTTGAGAAAGTTTTATTGCGTTTCTGGGCCACTTACCAATTATGGTGTTTTTGGTAAGTCGCCCTAAAAAGCAATTAAACCCTGCTACAACCCCTACAACCCTAACAGCCGGCCGAATTGCATCTCAGGAGAACCAACCCCCCCTTTCGGGAATTTTTTCTGCGTTGTTAGGGCAATTGCCAATTTGGGTCATTATGGTAAGTGGCCCTAAACCGCAATAAAACCTGCTGCAACCCCTACATCCCTATCGGCCGGCCCAATTGCATCTCAAGCGGCCCCGCCCCCCCTTTGGGAAACTTCTTTTGCGTTGTTGGGGCACTCACCAATTTGCGTCATTTTTGTAAGTGGCCCTAAAACGCAATAAAACTTTGCTAGAACCACTACATCCCTAACGGCTGGCCCAATTGCACCTCAAGAGGCCCCGCCTCCCCTTTGGGAAACTTTTATTGCGTTTTTGGGCCACTTACCAATTTGGGTCATTTTGGTCAGTGGACGTAAAACACAATAAAGCCTTGCGGGAACCCATACATCCCTAACGGTCGGCCCAAATCCATATCAACAGTCCCCACCACCCCTTTGGCAATCTTATATTTCGTTTTTGGGCCACTTACAAATTTTGGTCATTTTGGTAAGCCGCCTCAAAAAGGAATCAAACCTTGCCGCAACCCCTAAACCCCAAACGGTCGGCCCACTTCCATGTCAAGAGGCCCCACCCCCCTTTGAAAAACTTTTATTGCGTTTTTGGGGCACTTACAAATTTGGGTCATTTTGGTAAGTGGCCCTAAAACACCATAACACCTTGTCCCAACCCTTATAACCCTAACGGTCGGCCCCATTGCACATCAAGAGGCCCCACCCCGCCTTTGAGAAAGTTTTATTGTGTTTCTGGGCCACTTACCAACTATGGTCATTTTGGTAAGTCGCCCTAAAAAGCAATTAGACCTTGCTGAAACCCCTACATCCCTAACAGCCGGCCCAATTGCATCTCAAGAGGACCAACCCCCCCTTTGGGAAACTTCTATTGCGTTGTTGGGGCACTTACCAATTTGGGTCATTTTGGTAAGTGGCCCTATAACACAATGAAATCTGCTGCAACCCCTACATCCCTAACGGCTGGCCCAATTGCATCTCAAGAGGCCCTGCCCCCCCTTTGGGAAACTTTTATTGCGTTTTTGGGGCACTCACCAATTTGGGCCATTTTGGTAAGTGGCCCTATAACACAATGAAACCTGCTGCAACCCCTAAATCCCAAGCGGTCTGCCAAATTGCCTCTCAAGAGGCTGCACCCCCCTTTGGGAAACTTTTATTGCCTTTTTGGGTCACTTACCAATTTTGGTCATTTTGGTAAGTGGCCCTAAAACGCAATAAGTACTTAAAACTTTGCTAGAACCACTACATCCCTAACGGCCGGCCCAATTGCATCTCAAGAGGCCCCGCCCCCCCTTTGGGAAACTTTTATTGCGTTTTTGGGCCAAGTACCAATTTGGGTCATTTTGGTAAGTGGACGTAAAACATAATAAAACCTTGCCGGACCCCATACATCCCTAACGGTCGGCCCAACTGCATCTCAAGAGGCCCCACCACCCCTTTGGGAATCTTCTATTGCGTTTTTGGGCCACTTACCAATTTGGGTCATTTTGGTAAGTGGCCCCAAAACACAATAAAACCTTGCTTGAACACCTACATCCCTAACGGTCGGCCCAAATCCATATCAAGAGTCCTCAACACCCCTTTGGAAAGCTTTTTTTGCATTTTTGAGCCACTTAAAGGTTTGGGTCTTGTGGTAAGTGCCTCTAGAACGCAATAAAGCCTTGCCGGAACCCTTACAACCCTAACGGTTGGCCAAAATCCATATCATGAGGCCCCGACTCCCCTTTCGCAATCTTTTATTGCGTTTTTGGGCCACTTACCACTTTTGGTCATTTTGGTAAGTCGCCCTAAAAGAGAATCTAACCTTGCCGCAACCCCTACATCCCTAACGGCCAGCCCAATTGCATCTCAAGAGGCCCCGCCCCCCCTTTGGAAAGCTTTTATTGTGTTTTTGGGCCACTTACCAGTTTGGGTCATTTTGGTAAGTGGCCCTAAAACGCAATAAAACCTTGCTGCAACCCCTACATCCCTCACACCGGGCACAATTGCATCTCAAGAGGACCAACGCTCCCTTTGGGAAACTTTTATTGCGTTGTTGGGGCACTTACGAATTTGCGTCATTTTGGTAAGTGGCCCTAAACCGCAATAAAACGTGCTGCAACCCCTACATCCCTAACGGTGGGCCCAATTGCATCTCAAAAGGCCCCGCCCCCCCTTTGGGAAACTTTTATTGCTTTTTTGGGGCACTTACCAATTTGGGTCTTTTTGGTAAGTGGCCCTAAAACGCAATAAAACTTTGCTAGAAGGACTACATCCCTAACGGCTGGCCCAATTGCATCTCAAGAGGCCTCGCCCCCCCTTTGAGAATCTTTTATTGTGTTTTTGGGCCACTTATTAATTAGGGTCAACTTGGTAAGTGGCCCTAAAACGCAATAAAGCCTTGCCGGAACCCATACATCCCTAACGGTCGGCCCAATTGCATCTCAAGAGGCCCCAGCACCCCTTTGGGATTCTTTTATTGCGTTTTTGGGCCACTTACCAATTTGGGTAATTTTTGTAAGTGGCCCTAAAAAGCAATGAAACCTGGCTGAAATCCCTACATCCCTAACGGTCGGCCCACTTGCATCTCAAGAGGCCCCACCCCCCTTTGGAAAGCTTTTATTGCGTTGTTGAGCCACTTACCAATTTGGATCATTTTGGTAAGTGGCCCTAGAAAGCAATAAAACCTTCCCGCAACCCCTAAATCCCCAACGGTCGGCCCAATTGCATCTCAAGAGGCCCCAACCCCCTTTAGAAAACTTTTATTGCGTTTTTGGGCCACTTACAAAATTGGGTCATTTTGGTACGTGGCCCTAAAACGCAATAAAACCTTGCCGCAACCCCTACAACCCTAACCTTCGGCCCAATTGCATCTCAAGAGCCCCCCCCCCCCCCTTGGAAAGCTCTTATTGCGTTTTTAGGCCACTTACACATTTGGGTCATTTTGGTATGTGGCCCTAAAACGCAATGAACCATTGCTGGAACACCTACATCCCTAACGGTCGGCCCAGTTGCATCTCAAGAGGCCCCACCACCCCTTTGGGAATCTTTTATTGCGTTTTTGAGGCAGTTACAAATTCGGGTCATTTTGGTAAGTGGCCCTAAAACGCAATAAAACCTTGCCGCAACCCCTAAATCCCTAACGGTCGGCCCACTTGCATCTCAAGAGGCCACACCCCTATTTGGAAAACTTTTATTGCGTTTTTGGGACACTTACAAATTTGAGTCATTTTGGTAAGTGGCCCTAAAACGAAATAAAGCCTTGCCGGAACACCTACATCCCTAACGTTTGGCCCAATTACATCTCAAGAGGCCCCGCCACCCCCCCCTTGGGAAACTCTTATTGCGTTTTTAGGCCACTTACACATTTGGGTCATTTTGGTAAGTGGCCCTAAAACGCAATAAACCGTTGCTGGAACACCTACATCCCTAACGGTCGGCCCAATTCCATATCAAGAGGCCCCACCACCCAATTTGGAAAACCTTTATTGCATTTCTGGGCCACTTACAAATTTGGACCATTTTGGTAAGTGGCCCTAAAACGCAATAAAACCTTGCCGGAACCCCTACATCCCTAACCTTCGGCCCAATTGCATCTCAAGAGCCCCCCCCCCCCCCTTGGGAAACTCTTAGTGCGTTTTTAGGCCACTTACACATTTGGGTCATTTTGGTCAGTGGCCCTAAAACGCAATGAACCGTTGCTGGAACACCTACATCCCTAACGGTCGGCCCAGTTGCATCTCAACAGGCCCCACCACCGCTTTGGGAATATTTTATTGCGTTTTCGGGGCAGTTACAAATTTCGGTCATTTTGGTAAGTGGCCCTAGCCGCCTTAAAACGTTGCTGCAACCCCTACATCCCTAACGATGGGCCCAATTGCATCTCAAGAGGCCCCGGCCCCGTTTGGGAAACTTTGATTGCATTTTTGGGCCACTTACCAATTTGGGTCATTTTGGTACGTTGCCCCAAAACGCAATAAACCCTTGCTGGAACACCTACATCCCTAACGGTCGGCCCAGTTGCATCTCTAGAGGCCCTCCCCCCTTTGAGAAGGTTTAATTGCGTTTTTGGGCCACTTAACAATTTGGGTCATTTTGGTAAGTGGCCCTAAAACGCAATGAAACCTTGCCGCAACCCCTAAATCCCTAACGGTCGGCCCACTTGCATCTCAAGAGGCCCCACCCTCATTTGGAAAACTCTTATTTCGTTTTCGGACCACTTACAAATACGGGTCATTCTGGTAAGTCGCCCTAAAACGCAATGAAACCTTGCCGGAACCCCTACATCCCTAACGTCTGGCCCAATTGCATCTCAAGAGGCCCAGCCCCCCCCCTTGGGAAACTCTTATTGCGTTTTTAGGCCACTTACACATTTGGGTCATTTTGGTAAGTGGCCCTAAACCGCCATAAACCGTTGCTGGAACACCTACATCCCTAACGGTCGGCCAAGTTGCATCTCAAGAGGCCCCACCACCCCTTTGGTAATCTTTTTTTGCGTTGTTGGGGCAGTTACAAATTTGGGTCATTTTGGTAAGTGGCCCTAAACCGCAACAAAACTCTGCTGCAACCCTTACATCCCTAACGATGGGCCCAATTGCATCTCAAGAGGCACCGGCCCCATTTAGGGAAATTTTTATTGCATTTTTGGGCCACTTACCAATTTGGGTCAATTCGGTAAGTTGCCCTAAAACTCTATAAAAACTTGCCGGAACACCTACATACCTAACGGTCGGCCCAGTTGCATCTCAAGAGACCCCACCCCCCCTTTGGAAAACTTTTATTGCTTTTTTGGGCCAGTTAACAATTTCGGTCATTTTGGTAAGTGGCCCTAAAACGCAATAAAAGGTTGCCGGAACCCTTACAACCCTAACGGTTGGCCCAATTCCATATCAAGAGGCCCCACTTCCGCTTTCAGAAACTTCTATTGCGCTTTTGGGCCACTTAACAATTTGGGTCATTTTGGTAAGTGGCCCCGAAACGCAATAAAACCTTGCCAGAACCCCTATCCCTAACGGTCGGCCCAATTGCATCTCAAGAGGCCCCGCCCCCCCCCTTTGGGAAACTCTTATTGCATTTTTAGGCCACTTACCAGTTTGGATCATTTTGGTGAGTTGTCCTAAAACGCAATAAAACACTGCTGGAACACCTACATCCCTAACGGTCGGCCCAACTGCATGTCAAGAGGCTTCACCCCCCCTTTGGAAAAGTTCTTTTGCGTGTTTGGGCCACTTAACAATTTGGGTCATCTTGGTAAGTGGCCCTAAAACCTTGTCCCAACCCTTACAACCCTAACGGTCGGCCCAATTGCATATCAAGAGGCCCGACCCCGCCTTTGAGAAAGTTTTATTGCGTTTTTGGGCCACTTACCAATTATGGTCATCTTAATAAGTCACCCTAAAAAGCAATTACACCTTGCTGGAACCCCTACATCCCTAACGGCTGGCCCAATTGCATCTCAAGAGGCCCCGCCCCCCCTTTGGGAAACTTTTATTGCGGTTTTGGGCCACTTACCAATTTGGGTCGATTTCAAAAGTGCCCCTATAACGTAATACAACCTTGCCGGAACCCCCACATCCCTAACGGCTGGCCCAATCGCACCTCAAGAGGCCCCACCTCCCCTTTGGGAAACCTTTTTTGCGCTCTTGGGCCACCTACCAATTTGGGTCATTTTGGTAAGTGGCCCCAAAACACAATAAACCCTTGCTGCAACCCCTACATCCCTAACGGCCGGCCCAATTGCAAAAATTGGTAAGTGGGCCAAAAACGCAGTGAAGTTTCTCAAAGAGGGGTTGGGCCTCTTGAGATGCAATTGGGCCGGCTGCTAAGAATGAATGGGTTCCCGCAAGGTTTTCATCATGTACCATAGGCATGGCATGTCCTTAGGACATGATGGGCCAAATTTGGTAATTGCCCAAGTGTGAAGGTTGTACGTTGCTGTTGGGTGTTTTGGCACCGGGTGAGGCAAGTTTTACGGGTTTGACTAATAGTTCGGGTGCTTTGGTGTTAAGTGTACTTTTGTGATTTTCACAACTGCAAAATTGTGGCATCAGCTCTCATGATGCTTGGGAGGGAGATGCCTGATATTGCAATTCCCTTGATTTGTAGCCTGGCCATTTGGAGCTCAACCCAACCAAGTGTTCCAAGAATCCCAAGTTGGTGACTTGGAAACATGAGCATCCTCATTGGGTGTTGTATGAAACCCGGAAGGAGGCTCTGATGTTGAAGGCCATTGCTGCGATCCTCAAGCACGACTTCAGGCTACCTAGAGAGATGTTGGCGGATTCAAAAGATTCAGAAAATGTCACATTGAAGCATCAAGTGGCACGGTCAACATTATTCCTAAGGCTAAAGGATTGGGGCGGGAAATATGTGCTTCCAACGGGCATTTCTAACCGTTCAGAAGCACAAATGAAACTATCACCAAACGCAGAGGAAGAAATCTGTGATTGGGCACTATTGCACTGGCGGAACAATGACACGCAATCATCTTTTCAAGTCTGCCAGTTTGCACCCCTTGTAGTTCAAAACCAAGGGCTAAGTTTTGAAACCGAGGATGGCTTGCCTTCCAATCGGTGGTGGGATAGGTTCTTGTGGCACCACCCCATTCTTTTCGCTCGGGACACCCAAGCGACAGAATCCTCGCGCCCTAAGGCATAGGATCCCGATTTGGTCGAGGGTTTTTTTAAGGAGCTGAACAATTTGTTCATACAAACCTTCCTTAAGGGCTTCAGACCAGTCGTGTTGCAACGCTAGAAGAGCTTGGAGACTTTATTTCCTACAATGTCATGAAGCTCAAAGGCATTGCACCTCGTGGTGCCTGTCAAGCTCGTCGCTTCTTTCACCTTGATTGCACATGGGTCACCGTTGTGGGATGGGGGTTTGCAAATGGACACCCCCCCCCACTTATATTCTTCCCAACACTTGCTCTCGGCCTTGCAACATTGCTAGTGAAACAGCGGGGGGTTGCTACTCCATTGGTATTGAGAATGGTTGGGTTGATCGAGACATCTTCCTGGAATGGTTGAAAACCGTCGTTGTAAAAAAAACCGGTTGTTCACCGTCGGATCCCTTCCTTCTCTTCACGGACGGGCATAGCTCTCGGTACAGCTTGGCAACCATGGCCAAGGCTCGTGCCAAGGGCATTATCATATATGTTATTCCCGGGCCAACATGGCACGCGTCAAAGTTTTTGGAGGCTGCTTGTCGGGTGATGATGCTTTTCAGCACTTTCAAGCTCAACAAAAGGAAAAGGAAAGGAAAGCAAATGGCCTTGGCGAGGGGATCCTCTTTGACACTGGGGAGAGACATGAGATTTTTCTTCGACGAATTCAACATCAGATTCAAGGAAGCTCAAGTGGAGTGGACCGCTTGGAAGAAGGTCATTGTGCCACGGGCACCTAGGCGAACCTACACACGTCGCACTGACACTACATCCACTTTGACACCAGCTACTTCTGTTCCACAAGCCACTTCCAAACCCACCACTTCTATGCCATTCCTCCCTGTAACTACGAAGTAAAGGCCCACAGTGTTTCTCAGGAAAAAGCAGGTAAAAACCAGGTGAAATGGGTAAAAATTCAATAACTTGCTTTTTGCGTGTTTGCTCGCCTTGCCCTCTCTTAGCATGTGTAACGGACACATTTGCATGCAAATAGGCTCCAATATGGGTGAAAACGGAGTTGTTTTGTCACTTTTTATGGTGAGCATAACCTAGCATACCAGGACTACCTGGTACCAGCGGCTGTAATAATGCTTACGCGCGGCACGTTTTGGCCCGTTCGTTCAAATGTTGGGTATATCTTCAACAGGAAGCCACGAAATGTCGATTCTCTTGACAGATCTATAGCTTGGGAGCTGTTTTATAGCGCGGATCATCAGAATTGTTGCCACATTGCACTGTACCAGAATTCTTGCCTTGGGGTGTTTGGGTATTTTGGCCCATATCTGGAAAACTTTCAAAATTGCTGTTCAAATTTTGGAGATTTCTTCATGGCAATGCCATGTTTTTTGATTCCTAGCTTTTCTGCTACATTGGCATTAGACTCCGCATTAAATGGATGCTTGCAGAGGTCAATTCGAACCAAAGTGCCTCTTTAAAGTCCAATATTTGAACAACCGTTTTTTTCCCTTTTCTGTCAAATTTCTTAGCTGTATGTCAAGATCTTGTCGGAAATGCCCTGTGGTCACAGACCATGAGAAGTTGATTGCAACTCTCTCTCAAAAAGATCGTGCCTTGCGAGGTGCATGGCACATCCTCAATGGAGTTGTCAAAGGTCCCACACAAGCCGAAAAGAAGCGGGTTATCACGAAGAACCACATTGTCTACTACTTGAAGAAGCCGAAGGAAGAAGGAGTTTGCATTGAAATGGAGGTGAATGCCCCTCAATCTGAAGAGTCAGCTGCTTGACGTCAAGAAGATATTGAGGTTGATCCTTGGGACCTCTATGTCCAAGCCTACCAATGGGTGGGTCAAGAAGTAAGTAAAGGGAAACTAAGTTCTCGTAAAGCTGCTTATGAGGCGTACCTTAAATTTGGCATAAATTCGTCAGACATTACTTGTGCCAAGGTCGCCGAAGATGACGGTGCGCCCCCCAAGAAGAGAGGGAAGGCTACTTTTGTGCCTCCCGATGTCGAGTGCAAACTTGTCAACTTCTGTATTGCATTGCGAAGTTGGAACTTTCCAATATTCAAGGAAGAAATAATAGCTTATAGTAATAACTGGATTCAAGGAACCAAGTTGGTTTCTTTGTTCAAGCACGGTGAAGTTCGTGACATTTGGTATTACAATTGGCTGCCTAGGTACCATGAGAGGCTCGGTACCGCAGCAGCAGAGCCTTTAGAGGTGGATTGCGGACGATGGACCACTTCAAAGAATGTTGGCAAACACTATCAAATCTTAGAACAAACATTTGTTGATTTGGGCTTTGCTTTCAAGAACCCTAGTTACTCAGCAGATGAGCCTCTTAGTGAGTCTATCAAGTTCCATCCTTGCACTTCCGGTCGAATTGTTTCATTCGATGAATCCCGATTCCAATTAGACATGACGGACGGGGACAAAACAACACGGACAACCATTGCCAAGGAGTTGTCCGACAAAGGGCAAACTCATGGGACATTCGATAAACCCCCCAAAATACTGCGTGCAAGTGTCGGGGTGAAACCTGGAGAGCCCCACCCCCCGACCTAAAAAGCTCAAAGTGAGCAAGAGACCGCCTAGCACGGCCAAAGATATCCTGTAAGGACATGTTTCAAAGGACATTGTCCAAAACGAAGCACCACAAAACTCACCGGTGGCGCCAACTTACGTCCCGGGAGAAAAAAACTCCCCCCTAAAAATCAGACAAAGTTTTGGTAAGATTTTACCAAGTCAAAAAAAGACATTGCAAAATGTTTCAAAACCTATTGCATATGAGTGATATCCAAATATGTTGATTTATTCCACACAGGAAGGGCTTTTAAACAAAAAAAACGGTTTATAAAACAGCGACAGTGGCGCCAAGTTACGTATTTGTGGGGGTGGACGCATGTGACGTTGTATGCATGTGTTCACTTGATGAGTGTTGGGTAAGTTGGTGGTATCTTGCCGCCTGTGTGGACTTTCCGGCCCTATCTTTGATGTGTACATGTGCCCATCGATGCCCTACGGCACACTGAGTGGTAATTGGTAAGGATCTCGAGCCGGGGTGCCCGCCCCGGCCTTGTTTTTTTTTAAATTCGAATATACTGGGGCAAATCTATAAGCAAAAACGCTAGCAGAACAGCCGCTAGCGGCGCTGCTCCAGCGGTCGGAGCGCTGGAGCAGCAGTCGCCGCGGGTTCCATCCCCTGTGCCGGCGTTGTCCATTGGTGGCGCGGGGGCAGAGATTTCCCCAATTTTTGAACAAAGTGTAAAGTTTTTTACAATGGAAATTTGGGGCAACCCCAAAATGTGTCTGCTTCACACAGGTAAATCTGGGATCCACCGGCAATTCCTCCCCCCCTCGCCACCTGGGATCCCATTCCCCATCACTCCAGCTGACAGGGCGTCCAAATCTTGGGTCAAAACCCGGCGGCAGCCAAGAGAGAACCCCAAAATTTGAACGCGGCTGTAAATCAATTAACAACCTCTGGTAGTATACGGGTAAAAAAGGGGGTTTTGGGAGAAAGGGGTATGTGGCATGTACAGGTGGCTAATAATGTACAATGCACAATGCATGCATAGGTGAGTTGGGGAATACCTCTAGTTTGCCAATTATGATGATCAATGTTGTGTTTGATATTACCCCATTTTGGGCTCTTGGGGTATACGGCCGTATACTCAAGGCTCCAATACCTCAGTAGACGGCCGTATACTCTGGAGTATAGGGCCGTATACTTAGAGTATACGGCCGTATACTGGGAGTATTTGTTTGCACCATCTGGTTGTTTCAACTTGAAAAATTCCATTGTTCTCCCTTTTGTGCCCATCTTCGTGCATGCTGTGCCTTTGCCAAACAATTGCACACCACTTGAAACCAATCTAGGCTCATACGTTACTCACGATTGCAATGTATGTCTCCATATGTGTCCATTTCAATCCAAATTATGTTGCTTATTGCTCTCCTAGGCCCCCTTTTTTTGGCACCATGACTGATGTGGGCAATCATGCCTTCCTGAAGAAGTGGGCGGGATGCAGTGGCTCTCCGTACAGTGCACAGAGGCGTGTACAGCCCCGATAGCACACGCACTGTGTCTTGGGCTTCTCTTGAGAATTGTGCCCGGTCCACCTTCGACACCCCTGTTGCCCTTGTGAAGGTAACGCAACCCGGTGTTGCCCAACCCCACAGCCTCTTTGACCCTCTGTTGTCGTTGTTTGACCGCACCCCTAACATGCAAGCTATTGAGCTGTAGGTCCATGACGCGGATGCCCGCGCCGTCGCGGAGCACGTTAAAAAAAGCTGTTGGGGACCAAAGAGGGGGATGAGTTTGTGTTTGAGGGAATGGGAGATGCCAGAGGGTTCTCCGGGGATTCCGGTCTGGGGGGACCTGACTGCTGGCTGGCGCACATGGGAATGCAAGGCCCAGCAAGTGCAGCGGGGGCATTGGGAGGACACCGCCCCCCTCTACTCCCTCCAATGCCAATCGCCACGGTCCCGGCATGCCGATCTGGAGGGTGTCAGCCCCCCCACCTGGTACAAGGGTACTGGGATGAACCCCTCCCTTTTCTCCCCGCTCGCCACCATCCCCCTTTTTGGTGTTGAACACCATCGTGTCTCCATCCCCGTTGAGGTCGTCGATCATCGTCATGTCGAGGACCTCAAGGAATTGCCCCAATGGGGGCATGCTTTCCAAACCGGCTTCAGTTCTGTCGATTGGATGGAGCAGCTTGAGGATGAGTATGGGGAACTTAAGGGGGATGCGGGGGTCAATATTTTTAATGGGGAATGGCCCGTGAGACTTGTGCAAGGGACAGTGACACCCGCCGCACGGTGACTCCACCAGAGGGGGATGCAATGCACAGCTTTGCAAGGGAGGTCCTTATACCCCACTTGGGTACTCATTTGGGTTGGAAGTGTCCGGTCGTGAATGTCACCACCTTTATTGTGGTGAAGGCCGGCACAGTGGATGTGGAAAAAAAAACAGTGTTGGCACCGTGACATTAACCTCAGCTTTTTTACTGCTCCGGATCAGCACCATGTTATTTGCTTGTTCCCGATGTTCAGCCCCACACCCGATGAAGGTTGTGCTGGGGATTTCGTTGTTGCATCACGCACGGGCCTCCCGGACCCTGGGGTGGTGGCCCCATTGGCCCCATTGAACATCGGGTATGCGTGGTTGGGCAAGGCACTTGTTGTGCATCAAGGAGGTATTTGCCTTTCCACTAACTGCAATCGGCCCCGTGTTTTTGGTTTCATTTCCGTTGGTACCTCAAGGTTCGACGACAACAACACTTGCCCAGTTGATGTTCCCTCTTGGGCCAACAAAGCGGCCGTATCCCCCCATGGGTCTCAAGGCCCTCATGCCACTTGCGTCGCAGCTGGTTGTGAGGTGTTATTGGATGTGAGTGATGATACCATTGTTTTTTGTTGTACATGTGGTAATGTGCCACCCTGTGTCGACCACAGCATGGAGGGGCAGTGTGATGCCTGTCAAGAGGGCGCTTGGAATTAAGGTGAGACAATGACGCAACACAGTGGTGTTGCATGGGGTCGCTGTCCGGCCCCATTGCACTTCTTTATGCCCGTTGATGGGGCTACTTTTTTTTGCAATTCATGAAAATTTGACCCCCTGCCCCCTTCGTGTTGATGTTGATGGTCACCCTTCATATGAGGAGTTACCATCGCGGCAAATGCACGCTGACCCTTTGCAATCTGTGGGCCGGGATGGGACTTTCTTTGCTTGTCCCCCCGGTTCATTGGTGGTTTGGCGGGGTTTGATTGGTGGTGTTGCTTTGGCCTCCATCGATGCCACAATTGGCGTGGTTTTGCACTGGTTTGCTCTTCGGCACAAGCACCACCCCATGGATGTTGCACTGGCGGAGAACTACGGTTGGGGGATGTGGTGGCCATTCAAGGCCATCTCAAGAAAGAAGAAGTCGAAGTCAAAGCCCAGGCCAAAGTCAAGGAAGGGCAAGGAGAAGGCCGTTGAAGAAGTTCAAGAAGTGGAGGAGGAACAAGAGGAGACGATTGAGCTGTGGTGCATCTGCAATCAGGTAATTCTTGTTGGCCGTTGGCATGGGAGGAAGTGTGTTGTTCTCATTCATTAATTGTCATTCATTTAAAAGGGTAGGGTCACCGGTGGGTTTTTTTTTGTCTGCCTGTTGTCACCGCCTCTCTCTATGGTTGCGGTTGTTCAAGTTGAATTTTTGATTGATTGTCAACACTTTCAGCTTCTTCGCAGCATTCTTCAATGGCCTACACACTTTTTTGCATGTTTGGGGGCAGTGGGGTTTGAACCAGGGACGTTACGTGCGCAAGTGTAGCATGCACACCTCTCACCCACACGGTGCCATGGTCTTGCAATACCTTGTGTATACGGCCGTATACGCGCGGTATACGGCCGTATACTCCCAGTATACGGCCGTATACCACCAGTCCGCAGCGGGAACGAAAGGCGAAGGGAGCTATTTTGCGTTTCAAATGCACATGAGCATGCAAATTTTCCAAGGTGGTTCCATTGGTCCACCATTCAATTGGTACAATGCAGTACCTCACAAAGACTGCCGGGGCATCGCCATATGCCGGATCGTTCTCCTCTATCCGCCATTTGGGGAGGTCTGTGTTGAATCAAGTGGGGTGCTCCATAGTCCCACGCAAGGGGCCCTGATGCGGTTGCGTGTATATGGGGGAGGTGTTGTGGATGCAAAGGCCTACAAGCAAGCGCGCAGAGCGGAAATCCTTCTCTTGCCTGCGTGTCCCTGTAGCCCCAAACTGCATATTGTGCACTTGTACACCCAAAAGGTGAGGAGCACCCACCACCGCCGACAGCGAAACCCAGCCAGGAGTGGCGGGAAATCGCACTCAGGAACCTCCGCCAGGAGTGGCGAGGGATTAACCACGGCACACACCAACCACACCCACACCCACACTGGCAGCAAGCCCCAGCCGGCCCCAGCCACACACGCACACACGCACACACACACACCAACACACACGGAAGACACACCCACACCAACGCCACCACGAACGCACGACACACACACCAACACAGACACCACGCGCGCACGCACCGAGCCACAAACACAAACACCGGCAGCGAACCACAACCAGGGGAGGTGGGGACACGCACACAAGCAACACGACCCGGAAAAGCAAAAAGCGCCCCCCACCACCACCACCCCACCCGGGAGAGACGGGAAACCCACCACCGCAAACCACACAGAGAGAAGGGGGGCGTGATGAAAAGGGCCCACGGGAGACGCAGGCGAGGGACCCAACCTCAGGGGTTCCCCCGTGACCGTATCGGCCCCACCTGAGCACACCCAATACGGTGGGATACGCCCGGTTGGTCAGCGGCCCGCGGTGGCACCGGCCTGGGGGGGTGACCAATGGGCCTGACCAAGAGCACTTTCCACGGCACATACTGCGGTTTGGGCCCAGCGAGGGGCTGCAGGTAGGGCACGGCGTCCATCGGGGCAGGCAAAAGACACGCCTATCCCGCAAGGAATCCCCTGTGACCCACAGACCCGGTGTGGGGAACGGCTGGAGTACCTGGCTACGGAGCAGGTCAATTTGTACCGAGCGGGTACAAATGCACGGCCCGTACAACAGAGTTACACCCTGATGGGGAGTGCAAGCATCGGCTCCCCCAAGGGGAAACACCAGGCGAAGGGACCCGAGCCGACGACAAGGACACCCCCCCACCCACCACAGCCGGGAAGGCCCGGGCACGGCACCAGGGGAACACCGCCCCAAGCGACGCGGCAAAGAGACAGAGGGGGGAGGGCACGCAAAGGGGGCGGCGGGGGGACGCACCACCAACAGATCCCAGCCAGGGGGGGCGGGGAACCACACCCAGACCCCACAGCCGAACCGGGAGAGGGGCCACGACACACAGCCCCCACACCCACACAGAGCCGCCAAACCAAGCCCAGAAAGGCGAGGACAGGCATCCAAACGCACCACCAACATAAGCGCACACACGCCCGCGCATGCACACAACACACACTGCCACAACCGCCACCGACAGGAGCCCCACAAACGCACACCACACACCAAAGCGCGAGCACCGCCAGCACCACAAACGCACGCAACACACGAAAACCCAAAGAACAAGAACCCAGCAACCCCCCGCCAGTGGAGCTGCAGGGCCGCCAGAAACACCGCTAGGACACAAAGGTGGACCCACCAAGCCCTGAGCCAGGAGTGGCGAGCGCCCACACCCAGCAACACCCAACCAACCACGCCCAAACCCAGGACCAGAAACTACGACACCCACACCAGCACCGCCACCAACACCCAAACCAGACGACACAGCACCCTCACCAGCGGAAACACCCGGAACCAGCGGAGACACCGTCGGCAACAACAGCAACCTGAGCACCCAGCACAACACCTAAGACACCCTCACCAACATAAAACCAACACAAGAAGCCACCCAACACTGACCAACGACCGCACCCGCGCCACCCACGGACCCGCACCCAGAACCACTGCCACCAGCATCCACACCATCGGAAACATCGACACCACCAACAATCAAGCCAGCACAACACCCTCACCAACACCATCACCGCCGGCACCATGGCCTACAAAACCTACGCACACCAACACCGGATACAGCACCCACATCACCCAAGCCAACGGCATCAAACACACCATCGCCAGCATCACCCCACCATCAGCGTCGCCACCAGCAACCTCCGCCACCAGAGGAAACCAAAACCAACACAACCGGTGAACCAACAAACCACCAAGTCCGGCCAGAGGAGGCGAGGGCACACGCCCAGAACCATCAACAACAACACCCTCGCCACCAAAGCAACCACAGGGCGCCATCCACCACGCAGTCACCAGCGGCACCCACACCACCGGCGCCACCAACACCTCCCTCACCCACCACACCACCCGGGGCATCGCCTGCACCACCCTCACCAACAGCATCACCAGCAGCCCACACCACCTACTGCACACCCTCCCAGACGGAGCCACAGGAACCAGCCAGCGCCCACCCCTGAACACAGGCCACTGACCACACACACACAGACCCACACCAACCACCAGCAGCATCAGCAACATCAGAGATGCCGTAAACCATAGCAACGCGCGCAACGACCTCAGCACTGGCATCACCGACACTGCCACCGACAGTGCGACCTCAGCAACAACAACCCAGAGCGTCAACGACAGCCACCACGGCGACACCACCCGGTACAACACCATCGACATCAACGACACCAAGGGGGCCAACAAGCCGGCCAGCGACGCCCATTAGAACCTCCGCCAGGAGTGGCGAGGTCCCACCTCCACCGTCAGAACACCACCGTCCACCAGGGCACCACCTACAGCGCCCTCGCCTTCGACATCACCCACAGCTCCGCCGGCGGCGCCCTCACCAACACAGTCACCAGCACCACCGACAGCGGCAACACAGCGACACCGCCAACCACCCACATTACCAACCTCCCCAACACCAGAAACAACCGGCACCACCCCACCAGGACCACAAACGGACCAACCACCAGCCACGAATGGCACGCCCGGAACCGCCAACCACCCAAACGCAGGCCGCGCCCAGCACCAACACCAACAACACCCACGCCATCAGACCACCACGGGACGCGCCAACCACCAAGTATCACCTATGACTCCCTCACTGTCGGCAACACCAGTGCCGCCGACACCCACGGCACTATCCACACCACCACCAGCCCCACCAACGACGGGCCAAGGTGCCGTCACCTACAACACCCCTACCACCACCACCACGATCCGGGCACCGAGTAACACCTAGGGCACCCCCACCATCGGCGTCACCAAAGGCACCAGCAGGGCTGGCGAACAAACGCCACCAAGCCCTCAGCCAGGAGTGGCAAGCGCCCACACCCAGCAACACCCAACCAACCACGCCCAAACCCAGGACCAGTAACTGCAACACCCACACCTGCACCGCCACCAACACCCAAACCGAACGCCACAACACCCTCACCAGCGGAAACACCCGGAACCAACGGAGACGCCGTCGGCAACACCAGCAACCCCAGCACCAGGCACGACACCTGAGACACCCTCAAAACACGAAAACATCCACGCACCGTCCACCTTTTATTTTTACAACCACACTTCATGGTTCCAAGGCCTCCCTTTTAAATGGTCCTCCGGAAATTTCAACATGGCGCCGTTTGCTTTCCACGACGACTTGCGCCCTCGCCATTGCCACGCTAGCCCCGACCCGCAGCCAATGGATGTTATCTCTTTCGTCTCACACTGCGGAACGTGCGAACACCTGGTGCAAACCTACATTCAGTGCTGGCGCCCCCCCTTCACCACGGTGGTGTCCCAATGGTGGTCCGCGACCACACACGTTGAGAAGAGGCGCAATTTCGTCCGGGGGCTTGTCCCCATGTCCCTGTACACCAAACTCACAACCCCCCCCTCCGGCCGAAGAAAACCAGCACACTGTCATGACTTAAAACTCGCCCTGAAAGCTCGTGTTCCCCTGTTCCTCAATGCCCTATACTGCACGCTGGAATGGCTAAACGACAACCCCCACCCGGCCCCGCTCACCCCCCCCACGGGCCCCAACTCAGGGGGACGCCCCTGGTCGCCTTACAGCACGTCACAAACCGCCCTACAGCGCCCCCCCCCCCGCCCACCACACACACACACACAAGCCTCCAAAGCGCCCCCGTCCCCCATCCCCTGCGGCACAAGCCAAAGCTCGGAAACACGCCTGCCAGCCCCCAAGAGCTGTCTGGCCTCTTTCGCTGAAACGCAATACCGCAAGCCAACCTCAGCCAAAGCCCCCGCCCCCCAAACGGCCGCTCTCAGTCCGGGACATGTTCAACCTCCCCCCCCACCTCGGCCAGCACCCCCCCTCGCCGCCTCCGCCCCTGTTTCCGCCCCTTCTCCCCGCAAAACATAGTACTTCGCACCAGCCCCCCCCTCCCCCGTGAGCACAAAACTCACAATCGTCCTCATCTTCGTCCAACGTGTCATCTGTTTGAAAAAGCCACACTTACACGTTTCTCTCACGCCAGCCCTCAACAGCCCTAACACGGCGCAACCAATCAGTACTACCACACTGGCACTCACCAGTCACTTCTGCAAATGAATATCTCCCCCGAGCCGCCCCCCGTGCTCAAGCCGTCATGCTCTAACCCCCAAACTGCAACAGTACAGCCTTCGGGAATCAGGCAGAGACCCCGGCTCTGCGGTTGTCTATAACGGGGCTGCCAGGTCTCATTGAGATAAGGCAGAGGAGGACAGCAACTTGCAGCGGTACTCAGCCCGCGATTGAACTTTGTTTTGGGCTCCCCCCCCTCCCTGAAAACGTTTGGCGCGCAAGAGCCTTTCTCCCCGGCCTGGCCAGCGACAAAAGGCGCTGTTCAGTGCAAAAAGGAGTGGCGAGCGCCCACACCCAGCAACACCCAACCAACCACGCCCAAACCCAGGACCAGTAACTGCAACACCCACACCTGCACCGCCACCAACACCCAAACCGAACGCCACAACACCCTCACCAGCGGAAACACCCGGAACCAACGGAGACGCTGTCGGCAACACCAGCAACCCCAGCACCCAGCACGACACCTGAGACACCCTCAAAACACGAAAACATCCACGCACCGTCCACCTTTTATTTTTACAACCACACTTCATGGTTCCAAGGCCTCCCTTTTAAATGCTCCTCCGGAAATTTCAACATGGCGCCGTTTGCTTTCCACGACGACTTGCGCCCTCGCCATTGCCACGCTTGCCCCCACCCGCAGCCAATGGATGTTATCTCTTTCGTCTCACAATGCCGAACGTGCGAACACCTGGTGCAAACCTACATTCAGTGCTGGCGCCCCCCCTTCACCACGGTGGTGTCCCGATGGTGGTCCGCGAGCACACACGTTGAGGAGAGGCGCAATTTCGTCCGGGGGCTTGTCCCCATGTCCCTGTACACCAAACTCACAACCCCCCCCTCCGGCCGAAGAAAACCAGCACACTGTCATGACTTAAAACTCGCCCTGAAAGCTCGTGTTCCCCTGTTCCTCAATCCCCCATACTGCACGCTGGAATGGCTAAGCGACAACCCCCACCCGGCCCCGCTCACCCCCCCCACGGGCCCCAACTCATGGGGACGCCCCTGGTCGCCTTACAGCACGTCACAAACCGCCCTACAGCGCCCCCCCCCCCCCGCCCACCACACACACACACACAAGCCTCCAAAGCGCCCCCGTCCCCCATCCCCTGCGGCACACGCCAAAGCTCGGAAACACGCCCGCCAGCCCCCAAGAGCTGTCTGGCCTCTATCGCTGAAACGCAATACCGCAAGCCAACCTCAGCCAGAGCCCCCGCCCCCCAAACGGCCGCTCACAATCCGGGACATGTTCAACCTCCCCCCCCACCTCGGCCAGCACCCCCCCTCGCCGCCTCCGCCCCTGTTTCCGCCCCTTCTCCCCGCAAAACAAGGTACTTCGCACCAGCCCCCCCCTCCCCCGTGAGCACAAAACTCACAATCGTCCTCATCTTCCTCCAACGTGTCATCTGTTTGAAAAAGCCACACTTACACGTTTCTCTCAGGCCAGCCCTCAACAGCCCTAACACGGCGCAACCAATCAGTACTACCACACTGGCACTCACCAGTCACTTCTGCAAATGAATCTCTCCCCCGAGCCGCCCCCCGTGCTCAAGCCGTCATGCTCTAACCCCCAAACTGCAACAGTACAGCCTTCGGGAATCAGGCAGAGACCCCGGCTCTGCGGTTGTCTATAACGGGGCTGCCAGGTCTCATTGAGATAAGGCAGAGGAGGACAGCAACGTGCAGCGGTACTCAGCCCGCGATTGAACTTGGTTTTGGGCTCCCGCCCCTCCCTGAAAACGTTTGGCGCGCAAGAGCCTTTCTCCCCGGCCTGGCCAGCGACAAAAGGCGCTGTTCAGTGCAAAAAGGAGTGGCGAGCGCCCACACCCAGCAACACCCAACCAACCACGCCCAAACCCAGGACCAGTAACTGCGACACCCACACCTGCAACGCCAGCAACACCCAAACCGAACGCCACAACACCCTCACGAGCGGAGACACCCGGAACCAACGGAGACGCCGTCGGCAACACCAGTAACCCCAGCACCCAGCACAACACCTGAGACACCCTCGCCAACATCGAACCAACACAAGAAATTACCCAACGATAATGTTACACCAAAGGCGTTACAACCGCGCCACCCACCGACCCCCACCCAGAACCACCACCAACAGCATCCACACCATCGGAAACACCAACACCACCAACAATCAAGCCAACACAACACCCTCACCATCACCATCACCGGCGGCACCGCCGTCCTCACCATCGCCTACGATACCTACACACGCCAACACCGGATACAACGCCTACATCATCCAAGCCAACGGCATCAAACACACCATCGCCAGCATCACCCCAGCATCAGCCTCGCCACCGGCAACCTCCGCCACCAGAGGAAACCAAAGCCACCACAACCGGTGAACCAGCAAACCACCAAGCCCCGGCCAGAGGAGGCGAAGACACACGCCCAGAACCATCAACAACAACACCCTCGCCACCAAAGCAACCACAGGGCGCCATCCACCACGCAGTCACCAGCGGCACCCACACCACCGGCGGCACCACCCTCACCAACAGCATCACCAGCAGCCCACACCACCTACTGCACATCCTCCCAGACAGAGCCACAGGAACCAGCCAACGCCCACCCCCGAACACAGGCCACTGACAACCCACACACAGACCCACACCAACCACCAGCAGCATCAACAACATCAGAGACGCCGTAAACCCTAGCAACGCCCGCAACGACCTCACCACCGGCATGCCCGACAGCACCAGCGACAGTGCGACCTCACCAACAGCAACCCGGAGCGTCAACGACAGCCACCACGGCGACACCATATGGTAGGACACCATTGGCATTAACGACACCAAGGGTGCCAGGGCCAACACACCGGCCAGCAACGCCCATGGGAACCTCCGCCAGGAGTGGCGAGGTCCCGCCCCCACCGTCAGAACACCACCATCCACCAGGGCATCACCTACAATGCTCTACAACGCCAAAAATCACAGCTCCCCCGGCGGCCAGCTCACCAACACCATCACCAGCACCACCGACAGCGGCAACACGGCGACACCGCCACCCACCCATAGCATCGACACCCTCGACCACAACCGATGCAACACCTGTCACTACAGACCCAAGGACAGCCGAAGGAAAGAACCCAACACCAGAGACAACCGGCACCACCAGGACCACAAGCCGGCAAAACACCAGCCACGAGTGGCACGCCCGGAACCGCCGACCACCCAAACGCAGGCAGCGCCCAGCACCAACAGCAACAACACCCACGCCATCCGACCACCACGAGACACGCCAACCACCACCGTGACACCCTCACTGTCGGCAACACCAACGCTGTCAACACCCACGGCAATATCTACACCACAACCAACCCCACCAACAACGTGCCGAGGTGCCGTCACCTACAACACCCGTACCACCACCACCAGGACCCCGGCACAGAGTAACACCTAGGGCGCCCCCAGCGACGGCATCACCAAGGACGCCAGCACGGCTGGCAAACAAATGCCACCAGCGCCACCCACCGGGCCCCCAGCCAAGGGTAGAAACAGCAACAGCACACACCATTAAGCCCACCGCATTGACATCACCCGGAGCATCGTCAACATCAACCAGGGGTCCCCACAACCCAAGCAGCACAAAAAACCGCAGCAACACCACCACATCCACCACCCTCACCACCAGCGACACCAGCGGCACCCTCTGCCAGGAATGGCGAGGAGAAAACCCAACAATGCGGAGCCACCCAGCGTCCCCGGCACCCTCACCATCGGAGCGCCACCACCGGCATCAACCCCCAACGCACGACCGTCACCGTCACCAACGCCACCGACCCCTGACACAACAACCACACAGCCCGCACAAACGGCACCAGCCGAACAGTCACTGACACCACTTGCACCACCCTCACCAGCGACAAAGCCCGGTTAACCACCTACGACCACGAACCGCAGGCACTAACAACCAGAGCATCGCCGACAACACTCCCGTCCAACAACCGCACCGCCGTCAAGAACACCACCGAAAGCAGCACCGTCGACCGAAAGCCACAACACCCTCACAGACCACCAGGATACGGGTCCCCCTTCCCACCCCCCACCATCTGCACAACCAGCGACACCATCACCAACACCCACCAAAACACCGACGACGGCAGCCTCACCAACAACCGACACCCCGACTACCGCTGCCACCCACCAGTCACGCCACCCAACGCTGGCGCCGGCCACCAACGCCGCACCGTAAACCACACCTACACCCAAAACCTGCAGCAGCACCAGCGGACACCTCACCAGCGACATCACCCTCCGCCGGAAGACGATGATCAGCACCAGCAGGATAGCCCGCCCATAGCGCCCAAAACAACCCAAAGACCTTCCACATGCGGACCCACACCCACCAGCAGCGCCTACGCCGACCCACCATCAGTGTCACCGACACCTGGAAAGACACAAACCTCGAAGAACTAACGACCACAACACTACCGCCACCGCACCCACACCGTCAGCATCACTGCCAGAACACCCAGCCGGGCCGTCAATGGCACCGCCGCCCATGGCACCACCTACACTCACCAGCGCCACCACCACCCCGCACGAGGCCAGGAACCCCTGCCATTGCCAATGGCCTCAACGAACATCGACACCACCAACACCACCACCTCCGGACGGGGACTACCCACAAACCAAGAACAGCCCCTCCACCAACAACCAATACACCACCCGCGGCACCCCACCATCGCCAACACCAACCTCACCACCAAGGCACCTATCACACCTCCACCACTGGAGGCGACGTCGGCCACACCACCCGTCATCTACAGCACCATCGCCACCACAGCCACGTCCGGCCCACAAACGTTACGCCCCAACGGCCAGAAACAACACCCTCACCATCGACACCACTGGCAACACCACATACGCCCCATACGTCACCCTCGCCATGCTCACCAACCATCACCCTCGCCATCAGTGTCCACGACATCAGAGGCACCAACACCACCGGCGACGACGACAGCAACAACAGCTGACCCACCAACTAACCACCATCAAGTAGCCCAGCACCAACCCCATCTACGCTAACGCCCATACCACCCTCGCCAACAACACCGCCAGTGGCACAATCATCCGCTCCGGCACCCACACCACCCTCACCACAAACATCACCACCGGCCCCCAAGGGTCAGGGCTGGCGGGGAACGGAACGGCAGAGCGAGCACAACACCACCCGCACGCGTCACCCACCCTATCGTACACCGCTCCGCAACAGGCCCCCCCGCTTCCCCGGACAGGACGTGCGGTGCAGCCCACTGCTGGGACGACGACTACGACGTCCGCCCGGCCATCCGACACCTACTGGCATCCACGGCCCCGCGACCACAAGCCCACCAGCAACCCACGGAACCTCAGGAGCCCGACCACCCCATGCCACCACGCTCCATATCTGCCGTGTCCACCGCAGACCCGAACGCGAAACACCAGCAAGAGGAGCCCAACCCCGACCGCGCTGCCACGCCCGCACCGCCCCCCCCCCGAAAAGACATCTACGCCACACTGCCCAGCACCCTAGCCCCCATGGACGCCGAGCAGTACTACCAGTCCATCCAACGAGACCTCCCTGAGGACCACGCGACCCTCCAGGGGTGGAAGGAGGAGAAAAGGAAAGAAAACGAGTGGGGCACAGAGGAAGAACTTCTCTGGGAAGACACGTGGAAAGGCACCAAGGACGCCTTCCTGGAAGCAGCATCCGAAACCCACCCCCGCCCGCCCGGGGACACTAGGCACGGCCTCCACGCCCTCCTAGCGTTCCACAGCTGGAAACACCGCCACACCATCACCCTCCACCCCCTCGACCACAATCCACACCGATGGACACCTGAAGACGACGCAACCGCGGCTATCACCGTACAGCAAAGCCCCGACAACCCGGAGGAATACCACATCACCTGGAACGATCCGGCACCCCACCCCCCCGCCTCCCCCACCCTCCCGGATGTCTTCGCCACCATCAGCGCAGAAATGCAGGAGGCGAAAGCCCCACAACAACTGGACGAGGAGATGCCCCAGGCACCATCACCACCAACCACACAAGAAAAACCCCGCACAGAGCCCCTCACCCGCCCCATCACCACAATGGAGCCCCCCCCACAACACCGCACCACCCCGGACCGCAACGGGTTTCGCGACCTGCCACGGGACTGGGCCGTCCACAAGGGCACACTTTGATGGGACAAAATCACACCGGGGCTCCAGGCCATCCGCCTCCACTGGATCACCGAGCCCACCACCACTTAGGCACTACCGACGGGCCGCCACCACCTCCTCCTTACAATCCAAGGCGATGCCACAATCACACCAACAGAGGGAGACCCCGTAACAGCAGCCCCCGCCCACGCCGTCCACATACCCCCGCAAGCATCGTCGACACCTATGGCGGTACATCCAGGCCCCACCCCATGGCAACCCATCGTCATCACCTACCCCACCCCCAACGACCACACACACACCTGGCAGCAACGGTGGGAGGTGATCCGGGGGGACCTCCTCCAAGAACACCTAGGGCTCACGCGCACCCACCATACCCTACACCCGATACGAGGAGTAGGCCAAGCACCACACGGCATACACACCCCGGGATTATGGGCGTACGCCACACCAAAAAACCCACAAGCAGCGGACGACATCAAGACCGCCCTATCCATCCAGCAAGCCCAGACCCAAACCCCGCACCGCAATACCCAACAAGGTTACACCATTTGGTGGGCATACCAAGACCACGACACCCTCACCCCCCAACCAGGCCCCCCCCCTCTCGACACCAACACAACCGCCCTCCTCCAAGCTGCAGCAGCGGCAGCCACACAGGTAGGGGCCCCTGAAACCTGGGGCCCACAATACCTGGTCGAAACCAAAGTGGCGCCCCACGCGAAGGCCCAAGAAAAGCCCCCAACACCGAAGCCGCTCCACCCCCCACTCAAGCTGGACATGACGGAACACACCCCCAAAAACAAACGGGCGACCCACTACATCATCCCCCACACCACCACCCGCAAGAACAACACCGCCAAGATCACCGTCACCCGCCACCTCCCCCACACCACACAGGTGTATGAGCTGACGGCCCCCAACGTCCTCGTCACCCGCTGCCCACACGACGAGCGATACACCATACAGGCGGAAGGGGCTGCCGCGGCCCCCCTGTACACATGGGCAACACGGGGGGACCTCCCACACCCCACCCTCCACCACGCCCCCTCCTGGCCCACCCCCTTCCACACAGCAGACCGCCCCAACAAGAAGCCCAAACACACAGGTATGCACACCCCCGCCCAGGAGGCCCAGCACCGACACGATGCGAGGCGCAAGGCCCGCACCCTCCAGGACGATCACACCATCCCCCGCATCAGCACCCCCCCCGCCAGAGTGTCAGATGCCACTCACAACCGCAAGATCAAAGGCATCACCACGGACTGCCTGAACCCAGCGGCGTCGCGGGCCGACGCCGTGTGGATCAGCGAAGGGCGCTCCCACACACCGGCGGTGGCGCGCCTCCACAACATCCAACCCCACAAACTCCAGCGCGCCGTCGGACCCTTCGCCATACACGTCACCCCGTACGGCATCAACCACCCCCGGTGTGAGCACCATGACCCGCCCTGCTCCACCCCATGCACCTCGCCCCTGCGCCAACGGCTGCCGGCCCCCACCATCACGGGCAAAATTTACCTGGGCACCGTACCGGGAGATTTGGGCATATACATTCTGCCCAACAGGTCCAGGGAACACGCCATCCCCCTCCACGGTGTAGAATCCCTCGCCCTGGGACCGCCCCCACCAAAGGACCAACACCAGCACATCCCGGGAAACAAACGGACGCAGGCGCCAGACGGGGGAAAAAAGGCCCACCAACGCGCCCTAGGCCACATCACCGTCCACCCCTCAGGCCACCTGCCAAAGGACTTCGGCAAGGAGCGCCACATCGTCCTGGAGGGGCAAGCCCACCACATCATCACCGCCGCCCTATACACCCTCGCCGTCCACGAACGCCACTTGGAGCCCACAACCATCCCAGCTATGCCCCCACCACCGCAGGGCCCAAAAGATCCCGTCAGCCCCTTCCACATCGATCAAATTCTAAGCCGCAGGGCCACCCCACACCTCCACCCTTCCAGGATAGAACTAGCCATCGCATCGTGGGACACCCTGGACAAGCCCCCCCAACAACCCGCCATCCACATCCTCAAAGCGGACGCCCAATGGTTGGTCCTCCACTGGGCACACGGAGTCCTCATGGCGGCCCAAGCCTATACCCCGGAAATAGACTGAGAAGACCCCCCACGGGGCCGGGAGCGACTCCTCCAGGCCACCACCCTCACAGGCCGCGAAGGCGCCCCCTGGGAAGCCCTCCACTCAGCACTCTACTGGGCTCAAGGCTCCCCCAACGGCCCAGACACACCGGAACCCACGGAGGCCTGGGTCATGCAGGCCAAGGCCATGAGGAACTACCACCTTCACCACCCCTTCGACGACAGCCCGGCCGCACTGCCATGGCCATTCGATGCCCCGGAGACCGTGCGCAAGCTGGCCGACCTCGTGCGCAGCCACGCGAAAGCGAACATGCAAACGCCGGCAGAACCCCCACTGAGGGATCCGAGCCAGCAAGCAACGCACCCCTTCTTCAAGCCCCACGCCCCCCCAGCCCCGCTACCTCCAGTCCAATCCAAGCGAGCGAGACAAAAAAGGGGCGCACCAGCCCCCAACCAAGCCGGAAAAGCAGCGACCTCCCGACCCCCCGCACCGCACCTGACCCACCGGGCAAACCCGGACCAAGCATCCTCGTCATCCTCCCTCCCA
Source organism: Eutreptiella sp. 'Long Island Sound 2002' (assembly GCA_964036045.1). Classification (NCBI taxonomy): domain Eukaryota; phylum Euglenozoa; class Euglenophyceae; order Eutreptiales; family Eutreptiaceae; genus Eutreptiella; species Eutreptiella sp. 'Long Island Sound 2002'. Next base: position 139,429,526 of record OZ038378.1, read on the forward strand.
TCATTACCACCGCCCCACCCGGACCAGGCATCCTTATCATCCTCCCTCCCGCCACCAGCACCGTCCCGGCCCGAGGCGTACCCAGGATTTGAAAAGAACGCGAAGGTCCAGCAGCCCTTCCGCAACGACCACACAGGCGACTGGATCTGGTGTGAGGGCACGATCCAGTACCGCCTCCGCGACCCGGGGGACAACGGGGGGCCTCAGATCTGGATGGTCTGGCACCGCCAAAAGGAGCTAGACCAAGGCAGCAGCACCCCGGACAAGCCAGAAGGCCACACCCTGGAGCTCACGAGCGCTCACTCCATCCGACTCCGCACCGAAGAGAACAAGGCCCACAGAGGCAGCAAATACACTGGGGAGCTCCCCCCGGAGTGGGGCCAAGGCCTCCCCCGGCCGCGCCTACCCAAGCGCCCACCAACTGGCAAAACGTCCCCGAGCCCCAGTCCCCCTCCCTGACGGGGCAAGGGCCGAGGGCACAAGCCTCCACAGCCCCGGCCCGCCCCCACCGAGGCCACTGTCAACCTCCTGGACCTCAACCACCCGGCCGTCACATACTCCAAGGACGCCACAGCCGCCCTCAAGGAGCTGGCACAGGGGCCGGGGTGGGTTCCCCACCTCCTCGCCTTCCAGGAACTAGGCCTACAACGCGACGACCCCCCAGAAACCACCCCCATATATACCCCGGACCAGAAAGCGTACAAATGCTACTGGCACAAGGTAACCCCCCTGTACGCCCAAACCGGCATCCACGTCCACCTCGTCCACCACCTCACCGTCCCAGGGAGGCTAGGTGTCTATGAGGTCGTCGGGGACCGATGGCAACTCAACCTCATCAACGCCCACCTCCCCTTCGGCGACGCCACAGAATCCTTCCTCCAAGCCCTGGCCGAGGCATACCGCCAGATGGCCATGCTCGCCCCCACAATCATCATCGGCGACATGGACGCCCCACCAGCCCGCGGGCCGAGGGAAACAGGCCACACCCCTGGACCATGCAGTCCCCGACATCATCGAAATGCTGGGGCTCGTGGACCTGACGGCCAACCTCGAAGGCCAACCATCCCACTTCCCCCACCAAACAGATGCCGCCCCATCCCGCATTGACGTATGCTATGGCAACCCCACCACCATCATCCGGGCGGAGGCCCGATATGGACCCCTCCCGCTGGGACCCACAGGCCATAGCCCCCTGCACATCCGCCTCACCATCCCCAACCTTCCCCCCAGCCCCCCAGAGGATGCGGACCAAGGCCTACCACCCCCCCTGAAGATGCCGCCACTGCATGACAAGCATGCCTGGTCCCAATATCACAGGGCCATAGACCGCGCTTGGCGCATCCAACCAGACGCCACCGACCTACTCACAGCCATGCGCACGGCCGCCGTCGCCTGCAGCTTCCAGCAACACCCCCACACAGACGACGACCAACCACCCACGGCCCTAGGGGACATGCTCCATGACCTCTGGCATGCAAAGCAACAACTGGCGACCCTCCTCCACACCGACACCACCCAAACCCGCCGCCAGATACACCACTGCAGGACGCAGATAGCCCACATCAGGGCAGACCTGCAGCGGTGGCACATCCACAGGCAACAGCGCATCGCCCAGGAACACGAATGGTATGCGCAACATGAACTCCCCTACAAGGCCATCCGCCACCTCAACGACGCCATGACCGACACCGGCCACCGCACCATCACCACGGTCCGTCAGGAGGAAGGCTTCCTCACCATCGACCCAGCCACAGTGGTCCAAGCCACCCAAGACAGCTTCCTCCGGCAACACACGCCCACCCGAGACACACTGGACCCAGACACCCAGGCCAAAATCGACTGCCTCCCTCGGGTCTTCAACAACGCCCAGAGGAGGCAACTGGAAAAGCGCCCCTTCACCATCCACGAAGTCCGGAAGGCCATCCACAGTCTCCGGCAACACAAAACCCCAGGCTACGACGGCCTCCGTGCGGAGGCATACTACCACCCCCCCGCCCACCTCCTCTGCATCCTCGCCCACCGCCTCTGGGACATCGTCACGGGGCAGACCCCCCTGCCACCAGACTGGGCAAACGTTGTCCGCCCCCTCTACAAAAAAGGGGACTGGGCAAACCCGGACAACTGGCGCCCCATAGTCTGTGCAGTCACGGAGGTCAAAATCGTCTGGACCATCCTCCTACGCGGCATCCGCCCCCACCTGGACCCCAACATACCAGCCAGCCTCTGGGGGGCCATCCCAGGCCGGTCCCCACACGAGGCTATCTTCTTCCAGGACACCATCGCCGAGATTGACCCGGTGGACCTCATCATTGCCTTCCTCGACGTCAAAGGAGCCTTCCCGAACACCCCCTGGCTCCTTCCAGAAGCAGTGGGGAAACGCCTAGGCCCCCCCTTCTACAACTTCGCCTCCGGCTACATCTGCACCCGCAAATACACGGTCTGCACTGGAGCAGGCCTGTACCCCTTCCTGGAGCCAGGCAGCGGGGTCCCCCAAAGAGGAGCAGAAGGCCCCTTCCTGTACCTTCTCGTGACGCTCCCCCTGGCCCTCCCAATCGAGCAGGATTACCCGGCCTAAGCACCCTACCCCTTCCTCTCCCCCCTGGTGGGCTTCGCGGACGACACCAACCACACGGTCGCGCACACCCCACACGAACCCCATGCCCCGGACCCCGGGCCAACGGTCACCGAACAGGCCAATGACTTACTGGACGTGACCGTCTCCTACCTCTCCGACAACAACCTCATCGTCCACCCCACAAGGTCAGTGGCCATGATCAAATGGTCTGCCACACCCCCCTCCCTAGGGCCACAAGGGTCCCCCATGCAAGTTGTGACAACCACCACCCACCTCGGGGTAATCCAGGCCGCCAACCCTGAGGACGCCACCCTCCCTCCCAAGTTGCAATCACACCTCACCCATCTCCCCAGATATGCGTCCCCGACCACCAAGGCCCTCTCCCCGTCCCACCAGAGCCTGGCGTACTACCTCACCGGGGTCTTGAACGCCTCCATAGGCTTCCAAGCACTCCACCTGACACACCCCACCACACCCCTCCAGCCGGCCACACGCGCCGTGACCAAGGCACCGGCAGCACACGGGGGCTGGGCCACCTCCATACCCACCCGCGCCATCGGAGCGGCATGGCCCCACTATGGGGACGCCATACGGGACTAAGTGAAAGCGGCCTACACCAGACACACCGCCCTCCTCCTTCACCGCATGACCCACAACCACTCACCGGAGGTCCGCGAGGTCACCACAATCCGCCTCCAAGCCGCACAACGGGCCCATAACACATGCCCGCGCTGGGTACTCCACGAGACGGGCATGCCCACCGACATGAACACGCGCCTGTGGAACCACCTGCAGCTTCTCCTCCCATCCCCACACCACGCCATACTCACCAACCACGCGTGCCCAGAGGAAGGGCCTCTAGCGGTCCTCTGCGGGGACCTCCACCGTCACCCCAAGGGCACCATCCACACCATAGACCGTGTCGGGGCCTCCATCACCGTAGTATACGTCACCCTCCCCCAAATGCGGGTCCTGCACCACAGCGGGGCACACCACTTTCCCTTTCTACAGCTTCCCGAAGACGCAGACAGCACGAGCAGCGGGACACACTCTGCCGGGAAGCAAAGACATGCGAGCAGCGTACCGAGATTTCAAAAAGCAACGACCCCGACCCATCCCAGCGACCCCGCCCTACGCACCCACCGGCTCGAAACACGAACCCGTCCTCCCGGTGACGGGCCCAGTCCCACCACTAACCCTACTACTGGCCCCGAATGAAGCCAAACCGGTGCAGACCACCGTCATCCACCACTGGGCAAAATGGCGGATACCGAAACACCACATGACCGCCCGAGACCTACAACGGGTCCCCCATGACTCCCAGAGCATGCCACGCACATGTTGGGCCTGTGACCCCGAGGCACCAACCACACCATGGCCCGTACTACACCTCATAGCACGCCACCACACCCACCCCACAACGCACCTACCACCACAGGCCTGGGCATGGGTAGCCCCATGGTTCCACCGCACCGACACTAACCCCACGGTAGCGTGGAAGCCCGACCACGCGCCCAAATGGCTCTTCACCACTACACCCACCTGGCCCCGCCCCGACCCGGCAGGGGTCGCCATCTGTTACAGCATGTACGAGCCAGGCAGAACGGGCAAGCACGAGCACCCCTACTATCCGCTCCACCACTCCTGCCACACACCGGAGCACCGAACACAAACCCTCACATGCCACGACCTAAACCCAGACACAGCCTACATCCTCCACTACATCTACTCCTACCTCACACAAGGACAGCCGGAGCAGGGACTCATAGCCATGTCCCCCCAAGCGAAACACATCATCTCCAAAGGAATAGGGGTGTACGCCACCCCGATCCTGCAGCCCACAACCCTAGTAGCCCACCTCACCACGGGCCTCGCCATATACGCCTACCTGCCCATGATCCCATGCCGCCTCCCACAACCATCACCGGCGGACCGGCCCTCACGCCGATCACCGGGGGGGCCACCCTGCAACTAACCCATACCTGGGGACACTACCACATGGACCACCACACCTTCCACACCACCTATGGGGCCTCCTCCCACGGGGAGCTAGGGGCCACCGCCGACGCCATCGCCGAGATCGCGGCCCACGTACCCGCTCACCTCCCGCACATCATCCGCGTCTGGTTCGTGGTAGACGCCACTGTCGACACACACCTGCTCCTCCGCATAGCAAGGCAACCACTTCACAAAGCCACCGCGACGAGCCTCGGCACCCAGGCACTGCTGCTCTGGAAAGCCCTTCGCAGCCTTCCCCCCTACGTCCAACTCCACATCGTGAAACAAGAGTCCCAGAGACACCAATACGGAAATGGTAAGGTCGACAACCAGGCAGTACACCAGCGCACAACGCACCTACCAACCCTCCAGACCCCTGACCTCGGCAGAAACCACACACACCTCCAACACATACCCCCCGTACTCGAGCCTCATCAGACCCCGGACTGAGTACCAGAGGACGCCCCCAATTCCTCCCACGACAGAGCATACCACTACCCCAACCCCATCCAACATCTCGCCCGCGTGCTCGGCGACGCAGACAGCCGGGCGCACATCCAGGAGCTCCAGGACAGACTGCGAATCCCCCTCTACCGCTCAGCATTGCGCCCAGCAAACGTCCCAGCCCACCTCCAAAGACGACGCATCCAGCTCCTCAGGGAGCAACTACAATTCCTCACCAGGGTCGCCAGATGGCTCGCCTGCAAGCACATCCACGTCCCTGAAGAACACACCCGTTGCCCGTGCGACCACACCACCCCGGAAGACTGGGAACACTTCAAGAAATGCCCCCTCCATACAGGCAGGGACACGCTAGTGGGCTGGTCCCCGGCGGAAACCCTACGACGGCACGAAGGATGGCCAACCCACAGCCACGCACACCAGGCCACCGAACACCTCTTCCGGGATCCCCTGGTCAAAGAAGCCACCATGAGAGGGGCGGTGACACACGCCCTGCACCGACACCTCACCAAACACACGGAAAGCCCCCTGGAGGGAGCAGCGCACCCCCAGCTAGGGGCAGTCCGCAGAGCAGCGGCCCAAATGGTACACCGCAAACACCTCTTGTTAACACACGCGGAGCAACTCACCGACCCCAGCGCCAGGGAACACATGCAGCGTCTCATCCATTACCATGCCATGCATGACCCACACGTCCACTAACCCACTCCGCGCCCCGCACGCGCCCCCCATCTCCATCCGCAGGCCTCCAAGACACCACCACGGCGCCCCAAAGCCCATTTCTCACTCAAGAAGCCACCCGGCACCGCCCAGCCCGGCGTGCCCCAACCAGGGCCAACCATACGTCCTCGTAGAGGCGCAAGACCCCGGCAACCCATCCAGCCCACCCCCCCTGGACCCGGGGCAGCCCCCCCTCACACCGGCCACCATCCGCGACCCCGACCTCCTCCGAGCAACCCTCCAAGGCAGGGCCCCGACCGCCCCCCTGGGCTGGTACCGCCTACAAGAGGACTGGACCAAGCTCACCGTCAAAGCCCTCCGGGACCTGACCACCCCAGGCAACAGCCTCCACGAGGCCATCGTAGACCTCGTACTCTGGCGAACTCGCAAACACACCCAGGGCCAGCACATCTGGATCCCCCCCATCGAGTAGGGCCAGGCCCTGACACACGACACCGACATCAACGTCACGCGTCGAGGGACCGTACGCCTACGACGGGCCCCAGCAGAGAAGGACAACCCAGAGGACCCAAACCACCCGGAGCAGTGGGAACAGGCCACCGCACCAACCCGCGACACCGCCCTCCGCCCCGCCGGCCTCTGCACCCCAGACGACGACCTCCCCCCCCCACCTACAGACAGTGACCACCCCCCACCGGAGGTTTGGGTTACAGTCCTCGAGCGACGGGCACTAATACGTGATAGCCGCTACGGCTACGTCTCCCGGCCCGCAATGGCTCGTCAAAGGGACAGACACCATGCTCGCCCCAGAGACCGCCCCACCAGGGGCAGTAGGGAACCCCACCACCCAGCACAGGGTCCTCAGGGGCGTCCTCCAGCCAGGGGACAAGCCCCCAGCCCGCGCCCTGGCCCAAATCACCTCAGGGAAGGCGGGCTACCACCTGGGATTGGCCATGCTCTGCCTGACCCACCGGACCCAGCGCCGCTGGCCATCCACGGGGACCGTGCCCTGGATTTGGGCAATCCCCACCGCCCACACACAAAACGAGGCGGGCCCAGACACGTGGCCAAAACCCCCCCCCAGACCGCAGCAATCCCACACCTGCGGGTACCATGCCATCCACAGGGTCCTCAGCCGCGTGGGTCTTAGCCCAAAGCTAGCACACCCCCTTCCAACCACTGACCAAGAGGTCCACCAGATACCCAAGCTCGTCTGCGAAATCCTTGCCGCGGCAGCAGAAGACGGCAAGCTTCTCCTCCAAACCGCCCGGCGTACAACTGGCGGCGCAAGCGCGCTGCAGCGAGCGGACAGATACACCGACACAACACACCCCACCGCACGATCCCCGCCCATGCCCCTCCCCTCTCGCTGCTCACCCGGAGACCCACACACGCCCACCATCGCGCGCACCCCCGGGCCCCGCGACACGGGCCTCCCCCACCCGCCCGAACACCAGCACACGCCCGCCTACCACCCACCCGCCGGACACCTCTCACCACCCCCCACACTCGACAACCCGCGTACACCCGCCGAGAGGAGCCCCGCGCCCCGGGGCACGCCAACCCCACCGAGTGGCCCGCCGACGCCCGCCGCACACACCCCAGAAGACCCAGGCTCACCCCCCCCGGCCCCTGAATGCAGCCCACGTGAACTGTTCCCCCCCGCGGACGCCAACCCACACAACCTCACACATTGCAGGACCCCAGCCCAGCCAAGCCGAGAAGGAGAAGGCCACAGCCCCCCGACTCCCTCCCCCGCCGCTGCTGACCAGATCGGCCTGCCGGGCCGCCAGGTCACCAGCAGGCCCCCCCAACCGCCCGCCCCCAACCTACAGCCCGAGGACATGCCCTCCATCCTCCCCGCCGTGGCCGCAGCGGGAGCTGCCGCCCGGAAGCCCGCCCGCATCACAGCCCAGCCCGCGTCCACCACCTCCTCCTCATCCTCAGCCTCATCCACCTCCTCCACCTCATCCTCCGACCCCCCCCTCCCCGCCGCCCTCATCCTCAAGGCCACGGCAAAAGCCAAAGCTGCAGCCGCACGCACCGACCCCCCGATCCCCACACAGGCGACTCAGGCACCCCGGCAACGCACCGGGAAGACCCCCGACCCGACATCGGCGCCCTCACACCTCCGAACAGAGGTCCTCCTCACCCTGGAACCGGACCCCAACCCCAAACCCGACCCCAAACCCAAACCGGCGCTCAAGCGAGCACACACAACACCACAAACGCAACGACACAAACCCAACCGACACCGCCCTAACCCAAACCCTAACCCAAGTCAGGACCCCCCACCCACCACAATCCACGCCCCCCTCCGACCGGCAGCCACCACCACCGCAGAGGCGGCCACCCAACACGACCCCGTCCAAACCCTCGTCAACATCCCCGTCACCAAGCGCCCCGTCATCCATCCCCCACAAACCACCACCACCGCCGGCCAAACCGACCCAGGGACGTGGGACCCCTCGACCACCGTCACCGTCAAGCCCGGCCCCCGACCCGCCCCCCCTGCCCACCACATAGTGCAGCCCCAGGGGCTGTGCACGAAGCCCGACCCCTAACACCCACAAGGGGGACCCAAATACCCACAAGGGGTCCAAGGGCCATACCCGCAACACCAACCCCACCACTACCAACGCCACCACCACCAGCGGCCCCACCACCGCCACCACCAACACCACCGCCAACACTACCACTGCCCATTACCCTACCCCACCGGGCCACAACCCCCCTTGCACGAACAGCACCAGCGAGTGGGATGGCAGCCACCGAGCGCTCCACCCGCATACCCCGCCTACCACCAGGGGCCACCCCCCCCGTACCAGCCAGCCCCCCCGTACCAGGAACCGTATCCCCCCGGCCACCACGTCCACGCCAAAGGGGCCCCCCGGGCCCAACCCCGCTAAGGACAGTCACTCGACCAATACCACCAGCCGCTGCCGCCACCACACCCCTACGTTGCGGATCCATGGACGACGGGGGACCCCTCCCCCCCCCAGTACCAGCCTGCACCACGCGAGGCCCCCAAGGACCCGCCGACGCCTCCTGACTGGCCCGACTCGAGCGATGAGGCCCGGTCCCGCAAACGGCGGCGCTCCCGCTCCTCCCCCGCACGGCACACTCGCCCTTGGCGCCCATACTCCGCACACCGCCACCGCGCCTGAACCACCCACTCGCGCCGCTCCCCCTCCCCCAGGTGCCACCACGACCCCCCGGGACCCCGCTCCCGCCGCTCCCAGTCTCCTGGGAGCCACCACGAGCGCCACTGCCGCCCCATGTCCACCTCCCCCCCCCCCCCTCAGGCCGTACACGACCCCCAACCCCAGCCCCCGCCACCACCGCTCCCGCTCCCCCTGGCGCCGCCAGGCACGCCACCGCCGCCCCAGGCCCACCTCCCCCTCCCCCCACAGGCCCCGCCGGGCTCCCCGTTCCCCCCGCCGCCCATACCAACCCAACAGCCCCAGCCCCCGCCACCACCACTCCCGCTCCCCCAGACGCCACCAAGCGTGCCACCGCCGCCCCATGTCCACCTCCCCCCCCTGTTCCCCCCTCCGCCCGTACCCGTCCTCCACCCCCAGCCCCCGCCACTGCCGCTCCCGCTCCCCCAGGCACCGCCACCCCCACCACCACCACAGGTCCATGTCCTCCCCCTGCCGCTCCAGGAACTCGGGCACGGACCCCTCCCCCCCCCAGGCCCCCACCCACCTCGCCTGGTGGTCTGCCCCCGCTTTGCAGGAGCTCCGCCGCTGGGTGAAGTGGGCCGGGGGAGCGGGAAGGCACGATGGGGTGCACATGGTGCATACCTTCGAGGAGATGCGCACCCGCACCCCCGCCGACCCCAACGAGGCCGCCCCGGAGGCCATCATGCCGCAAGCGGCATGGGAGGCCCTCCTCCACGATGCGGTCCAGGGCCTCTGCCCCCCCTACACCCCCCAAGCCCTCCGCCAATGACTCCCGGCCACCCATCCCCAGGCCTGGGCCATCGGCGCCCCCGCCCCACCCCGCCACCGCCACACCAGGAAGGGGAAGGACAAGGGCAAGGGGAGGGCAAGGGACACCAGGGGCACTCAGGCAAGAGGGCACGGAGGGGCCCCAAGTGGGGGCAGGCACCTATAGGGACAGGGCACCGGAAGAGACACCACATGGGGGCAGGAAACCACCAGAGAACCAGGAAGGGGCAGGAGCGGGGACCAAGGCACGGAGGAAAAGGGCACCACGGCAAACTCACGACCCACACCCAGGAGGGGCATACCACGTCGGGGGGACCAGCGCCGCCCCACCCCCACCGAACGCCGCACGACTCCCGGGGGCGAACCCCCTAACGCGCACCGCCGAAGCAAGCATCGGACGCCGTACAGAACACACCAGCGCACACCCACCAGCCACCAGAAACCACACGGGGAATGGAGGGCACACCTACACGGGGAGAACAGGCCAGAACCACAGAGGAAGCCGCAGGGAACACCGCCGCACGGCGCACCACCACGCCCTCAACGCCAGGCAACGACCCTGGCCGCCATAAGGGCCACCTCACAGGCACGGGAAGAGAACGAAGGCACGGCGACAGCGACCAGGGCTAGGGACCGGGACCCCCAGAGGACACGGGACCAAGGCACAGGCCCCCAGGGAGGGCAACCCCACGGACGCCTACCAAACCCACCACCCCAAGCGGCACGCCCAAGCCCCCACAGCACGGACCCAGCGAGACACCCACACCTAACCGCACCCCCCAGCCACCAGCAAGCCACACTCCGGCTTGCACTCCGCACCAAGACACAGGCCAAGCTGACCTCCACTGACCCACCACGGCACAACGCGAGACCAGGGCACACCGCACCACGGCGCGCCACAGTGCAACGCGCCACAGCAAGACACGACGCGACGCGGCACAGAGCAGCACAACACGGCACGACTGACCCTAACCTAAAGGACTAACCTAAGCAAGCCACCGCACACCTCGGAAGGCGCTGCACCAGCACGCCACACACCGCCACCGCAGGCCACACACGGGGCCACCGCGCGCCAGGCAACAACGGTGGCGGACCACCCAGAAGGTTCAAACCGGCACCGCAGAGGGGAAAGGACACGAACAACCCCAGCCCCCTAACCCAGAGCCACACGCAGCCGCCTGGCGCAGCCGCCCAGCCGGCAGAGCTAGGACCTAACCCGGCAGGAAGGGGCGCCGAGCCCAACGTGTACATGGCCCACCCGACCCATGGGGCCGGAACACGGCCAGAGAGAACGCAACCACCAACAGCAGCCTGGAAGACCACACTGAATGCAGGCCAGTGCGTGCGCCAGCCCAGGGAGGGCAGAGAGAGGAACAGGAAGCCCCCCCCCCCAAAAAAAACAAAAAACAAAAACAGGGGGGGGAGGGGGGGGGGCGCGAAAACAGCCCACAGCCACCAAACCGCCCGCCAACACCACAAGAGGCAGCCAAACCCCCCAACCAGAAGGCACCGAAGACAGGACCCCCAAAGAGGCACAGGGGGACCACCGTGCCAAAACCGGCAACACGAAGCCAGGAACAGCGGCCCACCAGGAAAAGGGACACCGAAACATGCAGACACACACCACGAAAAAAAAAAAGAGCCAGTGGCCCAGCCCGGAAGAAAGGGGATGGGGGGACAGGGACCACAAGACCCGGGACAGGGACACCCAGCAACCAACACCACAAAGCCAAACCAAGAAAAAAAGGACAAAAAACACACCCCAACAACCCAGCTAAGAAGGGCGGGGCACAGCCGAGACCCGGGCCGAGCACGCACGCCCACACCGCACACTGGAACCGGAAACGGCGGGGGGCAAGCGGAGCGCGCACGAAACCACACACGTCCCATAAGCAGGCCGAAACCTAAGCCCAACCACGAAAACCCCAAACAGCCGGCAAAAGAGGGATAATACCACAAACCGTGGCCAAACACACCCACCCAAGACCCCAGCCAGGACTGGCGGGGTTAACAAAACCCACACCCAACCGCAACCCGGACCCAAACACAAACACCGCACAACAGTAGGAAACCCAGTGCCCACAGACCGGGCACTGAGGCAGCCCGTGCCATGCAGGTGACCCGGCCAAACGAGATCCGGAGACCGGGGGTAAGGCTGCATCCTAAGGCCTGCGCTGCTTGGGGACTCGAGGCGGAGCGTGCGACGGCCAAGCGCCTCGGAACCCTAGTACCAAGAACGTGCATGCATGCCTTGGGAACAAGATACGCCAGGAAGTCCGGTGAACCTCTAGGATTCCGCCCAAAGGAGGGGACGTGCGCAAGCACGAGGGCACACCCTCCTGGCGAGACAAGCGCGTCACGCCGGCGGCGATCAGCCCTCCCGGTGTTGCCCAGGGCTGCTTTGTTGGGGGCCAACAGTCAGGTCTAGCAGGATGTAAGCCGCCTCCCCTCTTCACGCGCGGAGCCTCCTCCTGTTCGTCACAGGGGCGACACCAGGGGGAGCCAAGGGGCGCCTCTCCACGACCGAGTGCACCTACCTACCTACCTTAACCTCCTGCCCCCTTCGTGTTGATGTTGATGGTCACCCTTCATATGAGGAGTGCCCATTGCGGCAAATGCACGCTAACCCTTTGCATCCTGTGGGCAGGGATGGGACTTTCTTTGCTTGTCCCCCCGGTTCATTGGTGGTTTGGCGGGGTTTGATTGGTGGTGTTGCTTTGGCCTCCACCGATGCCACAATTTGCGTGGTTTTGCACTGGTTTGCTCTTGGGCACAAGCACCACCCCATGGATGTTGCACTGGCGGATAGCTACGGTTGGGGGATGTGGTGGCCATTCAAGGTCATCTCAAGAAAGAAGTAGTCGAAGCCAAAGCCCAGGCCAAAGTCAAGGAAGGGCAAGGAGAAGGCCGTCGAAGAAGTTCAAGAAGTGGGGGAGGAACAAGAGGAGAAGAATGAGCTGTGGTGCATCTGCAATCAGGTAATTCTTGTGGGCCGTGGGCATGGGAGGAAGTGTGTTGTTCTCATTCATCAATTGTCATTCATTTAAAAAGGTAGGGTCAGCGGTGGGTTTTTTTTTGTCTGCCTGTTGTCACCGCCTCTCTGTATGGTTGCGGTTGTTCAAGTTGAATTTTTGATTGATCGTCAATACTTTCAGCTTCTTCGCAGCATTCTTCAATGGCCTACACACCTTTTTGCATGTTTGGGGGCAGTGGGGTTTGAACCAGGGACGTTACCTGCGCAAGTGTAGCATGCACACCTCTCACCCACACGGTGCCATGGTCTTGCAATACGGCCGTATACCTTGTGTATACGGCCGTATACGCGCGGTATACGGCCGTATACTCCCAGTATACGGCCGTATACCACGAGTGTGCAGCGGGAACGAAAGGCGAAGGGAGCTATTTTGCCTTTCAAATGCACATGAGCATGTAAATTTTCCAAGGTGGTTCCATTGGTCCACCATTCAATTGGTACAATGCAGTGTCTCACAAAGAGTGCCGGGGCATCGCCATATGCGGGATCCTTCTCCTCTTTCCGCCAATTCGGGAGGTCTGTGTTGAATCAAGTGGGGTGCTCCATAGGCCCACGCAAGGGGCACCGATGCGGTTGCGTGTATATGAGGGAGGTGTTGTGGATGCGAAGGCCTACAAGCAAGCGCGCACAGCGGAAATCCTTCCCTTGCCTCCGTGTCCCTGTAGCCCGAAACTGCATATTGTGCACTTGTACACCCAAGAGGCAGGTATACGGCCGTATATACCATGGGCCTGCTTCATGGAGGGGGGAGCGCTATGCAATTGTTTTCTACAATGGTTGCAACACAGGTTACCTCGCTGATGAATCTATTGAAGAGTCATTGGCCTATGGCTTTCGTCCTTGGGGCCACTAGGGAGCACCGTATACTACTTGTATACGGCCGTATACCTCCGAGTATACGGCTGTATACCTGTCAGTATACGGCCGTATACTGGAAGTATACCGCGAACTGTTTGTACTGAATCTTGCATGTTGTGCCCCTGTTGCATGCGCTTGTGCGCACGGCCGCATTGCGCAGCTGGCCCACATATGCCCGAAACACGTTTTTGCAGCAATTATTCTTATGACTATGCTTACGAATGCCCATCCGAAGGAGAAGGGGCTCTGTTTGGAGAGTATTCTAGAATTTTGTGGGGGATTCAAACGCCGGTAATTGACACCCTATGAAGTATGTGATCTGCATCCACAAACGTCAACGCCACCCGATTCTTTTGTTTCACATCATATAGCCGACCCTGTTTTTTTTTTACATTAGGATTGCGGCTAAAGAGGGCAACGGCAAAGACGTTTGTGGATGCAATCGTTAGCATCAACATTGCTTGGTGATGATGTACTTTTACGACCCCATACCCAAGGCCTCATGATTATTTTAAAGAATGGTGAGGTAGATGCGGCCGACAAGGAGGCAATCAACCTACTCTGATGGATGCGGCCGCACCATCTTTCCATCCGGGCATTGTAGGGTTGCATCAGGACAACATGCACGTGAGACCATGTGATGGCAATGCGTAAGACCATCATACCTCACCTGTCCAAGGGGAGGGTATTGGACGTGGCAGCTAAAGGGGGTACGCGGACATGTGGGGTGGTAGAATTGCATGATATCATCACCACCATGGTTGCATGTGCCCATGCGGAGGACGGCATTCGGATCTACGAGGAAAATACCTATTTGGCTGTTGTAATCTGTTCTGATGCCACTCTTTTTCGTAATGCCAGCGCCACAGGCTGTGACGTGTTTGTGGACCTATGGGAGGATACGGGGGCACACCATGATGGTCAGCCGTGGTTCTCATGGTGCGCTTTTGCTGGGGGGGATGATATGGCCCATGTGCAAAAGATGGATGCCGTGGGGAAATTGAATGACCAGGTCAAAAAACTTGAGGCAGAGGGCGGCATAGAGATTTTGGGAACTCCAAAAAAACTATTGTGTTTTAAAAGTGGGGATGGGAAAGTCAGGATGTCGGGTTCGTGTGGGAAGTGTTCGAATTGCAATCTCAAGTATGACCAATTCCAAGCCCATTTTTTTGCAATGGCAGATTTTCTAGTGCTTGCTCGCAGTGGCTCCTTTATGTCTTGCATCCCTCCAGTCCGCAATGTTGGAGATGTGGCACATTGTTGTGCAAGGGTGGGGACAGGCATTGGGAAACGATGTGGCACATTAGTGTGCAAGGCTGGCGACAGGCATTGGGAAACGTCTTAAGGACAGTGCCCGCACATGGGGCTCACCAAGAGCCCTAAAGGCCGTGTCCCATTTCATTTCTAACCTCCGACAAGAGGCGAAGCACATCTCTTCGTCGCAGAGAGTGATGCGTGCTCTCTGGAGAGAGAAGGAACACACTCTCGACATTAACGCCTCCCGACGTTTTTTTGAAACACCTGAGTTGCACGCCAAGTTGGTGCGCATTGTTGCAGTGCATTGTACCAATGTTGTGAGCTGGGAGGGCAAAAGGTGGCTCAGAACCAGTGTTGTCCTGCACCTCATGTTGCAGGCCTGTTACTATATGCAAAATATTTGGCGCCATGTGGGTCCTATTCCCATGGATCCACGGCAACGTTATGCATGCATGGTTGCACAATTCACCAAGGCATGAAAAGCACTGGGGTTGTGTGCCCTGGTTTGGGTGTATTGGGTGGTGTGCCACAATGGTGCACACCCCCAAACGTGGGGTAAATTCATTAAGTTCTCCTCCATTCCCACGGAATGGGGGAACAAAACTTTTAGAATGGATATGCTCCATTGTTTCCAAGGGTCGAAGCTGAGCAAGCCTTATGTCACCTGATGAAGACTAAGGCATTCTCTGCACCTGGATGCCCTTTTTTGGGGCATCCGTTTGTGGTCTGGAGAAAAGGGCTTGGGAGAGAGGGCATGAGGTTTGGCATGCAACACATGCGGAAGAAGCAGCGTGGTCCAAAGCACATGTAGGTGTATATCCTGTGATATAAGTATGTATATTAAGTATATATAATGTGCATAAGTGGATCACATTTGACATTTCGGATGGGACATCAAACAAGGATGCTTCTTGTGGTCTTCTGCTTTGCTCATATGGTGCTTTTTTGTGTGTACAATGTGTTTGGGGGTTGGAGAGTCATGAGTACCTGCAAGGGGGGGGGGGGGGGAGCAGTTGATGAGAAGGGTGGCATGGCTGGAAGGCAGAAAGTCCCCCTATACTCCAAGTATACGGCCGTATACTTCCAAGTATACGGCCGTATACTCCGAAGTATACAGCAAGAATACTTCTCCAATACTTCGAGTATACTGACAAATACCTCAAAAAATGTAGATTGCCGCACATAGGTGTGGGTGTATGGAATCGACTTTGAGGTTTTTTCACCCCCTCCCCCCCTATTTTCAGGGTGCTAAACTCATTTTTTCATATCCCATCGGCACACGGAACGACTAGGTACATGTGACGAAATGGCTGTTTTGGGGGGGTATTCTTGGTATGCCAAGTTATGCTCACCATATTACGTGTCCCGCACCACACCACTCCCATGTACATGCAATTATTGTCCTTTGCTGCCTTTTGGCGTGCGTAAGAGGTTGTATTTGCGTGGTTACTATAAGGTTGGCTCGGACGCAAAAAGGGTCGTTTAAAGGGTAAAAGGGTGTATTTACTTGTCAAGCGAATTGCGGACACAAATAAGGCCTTTTGCGTACGCAAAATCGATGTAATTGCCTCTGTGCTCCTCGGGGCTTCTCTTTCATGGGACATGCCTGGCAGGAATTCTAGAGCCAAGGCCGCTGTCCAAGCTCCTATGGACAAGCATCCCCCGCTCAAGCATGCCCCTCTCGCCCGCACTACCCAGGTACCCACCAAGGAGGTTGTTGATGAGTATGTGAGGGCGGTGGCTGTGCAAAGTGTGGTGGTAACTGGTATCCCGGTGTTGGATTGTGCACTCTCGGTGAACGAGATTAAGGGGTTGCCGGCTATCCCCGAGGATGTTTGCTCGGTGAGAGAGCGGCTGCAAAAAATGCAGCAGGATAACGGTGAACCCTTGAGATATTTGTTGAGGGTCAACCTGCACGCTGGTCCAGTTGCTTTGACCAAGGGAGTTTTGAGCAATTTTGTTCTGGGCCTATACCACTGGTTGGGCCCTGCCCCAATGGGTATATTCCTGAAACTTGACGCAGAGACGTTAACGGCATTGTTTGCCATGATGCAACGTGCCCAAGGCCCCGAACGGCAATGTGTGTCGGTGTAGCATGTGCCAGATGCGCATTGGAAAAAGGAGGCCAGTAAATGACGGATATGGTCAGACCCCGTCAAGGTGAAACATTGGGAGGAGCGCCTCGATACGGACACGCACATTTTTCTCCGGGAGTCCATACTTTCGGACTGGTCGGCCTACGGAGCGATTCAGTCCGTGGGTCGGCGCGAGACCTGGAAAGGACCGGCCATCCCTGATTTGAAGCAGCCCACATTTTTTGTAACGCAGGGCGCTTTTTTCGCGCTTGGCATGGGTTGTCGGTCGCCAGACATTGCACTGAAATACCCCATGTGTCGGCATCTGTTGCCGGATCCGCCCTCTTGGACACCCGAGGAGTATAAGACCACAGGCTACCGTTTGGTGCAGGACATTCTGCCACCTGACCTGATGGATCAGTTGTGTGCCCTGCAGTTTGAGCGAGAGGAGCATTGGGACGACATTCTCCAGGGCCACAACCAAGGTGGTTGGCGCCGGCAAACCGCCCTGGGAACGGTGAACAAGCGGCTCCCCTCAACTCAAGTGGCGTTTGCTGCGCATTTTAGCAGACCTCTTCCCGGTGCTGGAGGACCTGGAGGACAGGGAGCCCCGTCTGGTAGAACGGAAGGGGGGGGCTGGATGGGCTATCAATGGCCGCACCGCGATTTCATGCTTACGTTGCGGGGTGCCGCGGACACGAGGGGGGTTTTCATATCCTGCAGGATGATCCGCAGGAAAAGTCTTTGCAGATTGCACCGGAAATGAGCCATGGCTACCACACGTTTAACACGTGGCACTTGGTCCAGCATCAACGTGGCGGTGTTTTGCTGATGGATGGAACGTTGATCCCTCGTGGAGTTGGCGGGCCTGCGAGGACGATTTTTTCCCCCTTTGTGCCGGAAAGATTCCGCAAACCCCCAAAATGTGGTGGAACCGGAGAATGCCCCGGGCCTGATGTTCGTTGAGTCGGAGGTACGGGAGGCGGGAGAGGCGGAGGACGACCTCCCGGCAACCTCTTCGGGCAGGGATTTGCAGCCCCCTGCACCACCTGCCCCACGGTTAACCTGCTCGGCGCCCCTGAAAACCCCCCCGGGGATGGAGAAGAAAATCCCCTATATGGGTGATGTGTGGGTCATTGGAACTCGGGTTGGGACTGCTGCCATTAGCGTGTGCCCAGTCACGATGTAGGGCCTGGGGCCAGAGGAACAGAATGCCGAGCAGTGCTCGATCCCCTGGTACCATCAGTGGTGGACCCCCCCTCCGATGGCCGACAACATGGTGCGGGTCCCCGTTGCCCCCGGTCGCATCCACTTTGGGTTCCGTCTCAGCAGCCTCGTCCTCACGCGCGCAGCCAGCGCCATGAGATGCATTGGGCTTCAATGGCGATGCACTATACTGCCTCCATGCCTAGCATGCAAGCCAAGTCGGACGGCAAGGTCAAATAGGACAACAAGGAGAAGGAATACAAATGCCCATGTCCGGCGAAGGTGTGTAATTACCCCGCTCTTGCGCGCGTAAAATGCATTCTGCGCGGATCGGCTATACGCATGGCGAGAACGCAAAATGGGTCATTTGCGCACGCAAAATAGGGTATTTACATTGGTGCCAGATTTCAACGTGTGAAGGAAAATAGGTCAGTTACGTACGTAAATTCATGTATTCGCGTGTTCACCTAATCGCAACCCGGGACAGGAGATGTGTCATTTGCGGACGCAAAATTCAAGTCAATTCATGCATTGCCTTCATATCTTTCAGATTCCCATGAACTGCTTGCTCTTGGCGTTGGTGGATCCCAAGCCCGCCGACAACAGTGCTGGGTTTGGCGCCTGAGCTGGTGATCGAGCCCAACCCAGAGACAGTGCTGCTGCTGGTGAAGCCGGCGATCTGGTGACGCTTCCGGAAGTTGGTGATTTCGACGTCCGGTACGTGCATGCGAATGGCAAGGTTGCCAATGTGGGGGCGGGAATGCTTTTTTTGGAGGATCCTGCTGGGATCCTCCACTGGAAGATCTTCCGGGGCAGAGCGGTGGTGGGTCTGGACGGGAGGTAGCAGGTCTGTGGGTGACGTTGTTTTGCCCGTTTTGGGTGAAACACAAGAAGGGACAAGAGGAGAAAGTGGTTCTCGTTCCCTTCTTGTGCATGCGGCCACCCAGCTCGCACACGCGGGCTCTCTTGCGCACCCACGACGGCCTGGGCCAGCTGCAGAAAGTGCGTGGAATGCCACTCGGTGAAATCGGAGATGTCCTGCCAGGGACACGTGAGGTTGATGGTGTGGCGCAAACATCTGCAGTCGCTGCGACTGTGGAAGCCTTCTGGCTGCGGTGGGAGAAGGAAGCGCGGAGCGACATGTCGGGGACGGTGGAGGCTGAGGCACGGAAGCTGGCTCAGGGCGAGGATGTGGCGTCGGAATCCTCTACTCGAAAAGAAATCTTCCGTGGTCCCTGAGAAGAGGACCTGCGGCCGCCCCCACAAGGCACCAGGAAAGGTGCCAGGTGTCACTCCGGCGGGGCAATTCCGAGCTGCTGCTGTAGCAGTCGTAGAATGAGTTGCTGAAGGGGAAGGCGAGGCTGCTGGAGGAGCAGGTGGCGGACCGCGACGCACATGTGGTTGCTGAAGCGGGACAGCCAGCTGCTGGCGGAGCGTGGCACGGCCAACAAGTCGGAATCGCGTTGGCGAACCGCGGAGAAGAAGCTGCTGGATGAGGTGGAGGCTGCGCGTGGGCAGCGTGGGGCGAAGCGCACCGCACCGGCCTGAGCCTGATTAAGACGCCAGTGTCCAAGAGGACAAGGCCTGGCTGACACAATGTGCCGTTGCGTTGCGCACGGTACTGCAGCAAGCAGCAACGGCCACGGCTCTGCTGGAGGACAGCCTCAGGCAAGCCGACAAGCAGTCCGCGCCCCCTCCGCCGTCATCAGAGGCGTTGGACCTGCTGCCGAAGAAGTACTCAATGTCCATGTGTCATTCGTTTCAAAAGTGAGGGTAACCAATGGGCTTGGAGGGAATTGGGTTGTTGTCATTCATTTATTTTCAACGTCAATGTGTCATTCACCTCAAAAGTGAGGGTCACTGATGTGCCTGGGGGAATTGTGTTGTTGTCAGTCAATTGTTTTCAATATCAATCTGTCATTCGTTTCAAAAGTGAGGGTCACCATTGGGGTTTCTGATGTCTGCTTGTCGTCAGCGCCTGCTTGGGTGGTTGCGGTTCTTCAAGTTGAGGTTTTCATTGATATTCAACCTTTTCACCTTATTCGCAGGATTCTTCAATGGCCTGCACACATGTTTCAATTTTTGGGTGCGTTGGGTTCATACTAGGGGCGTTACTTCTGCGAGTGTAGCATGCATACCCCTGAGCCACACGGTGCCATGGAATTGTAAATGCTTCCTTTACCCCATTCTTGTGTATGCAAAAGGCAACTTTTGCGCGCCTGCACACTTTGCACCTCGGACGCAAAAACACCCTTTTTGCGTGCTTAAATTGCATGTTTTGCGCGTCGACTGTTTTTCGAGCGAGAACGCAAAAACACTCTTTTGCGTGCGCAAAAGGCCCTTTTTGCGCCGGTAACGAAAGTAGGGTGGGCACGCAAATAGGCGCATTTACGCACGCAAAAGGGCGGTAATTGCGCGTCTTACCTGCAGTGGAACGCGCTTGTTCCACATGCGCCCGGGGTGTTCTTTCTGTATTCTGCCGCTGCATCCGTGGCAGTTCCACCACCTGGCCCTGGGCAATCGCAAAGGCCGTGGTGAACGGATCAGCAGCTTGCAGCGTGCGGTGTGTGATATTAAGGGGGAGGATCGGCATGTGAGAATGCGGAGTGGGGTTACAAAAGTGGTGGATGTGTACACGGATGTCCCCATGGACCATCAACTCGATTTGGAGTTGAATGCCATGGCAGTGTTGTGGGATTCGAGGAAGGAGGGGCAAAGTGTGCGGCGGCTGCAATACAGCCGGTCAGCATCCCCTTGGTATTGCCGTTGGGCAAAAGTCTCCGTGCAAATGACCTTGGGCGCCCCCCACCAGAATGATTTCGTGTTGCATACTCCCGGCGGTAGTGATTTGATTTGGTCCAGGGTGAATCTGAAGGCGAAGCTGCAGCATATGTGGCAGCATAACCCCCCGGTAACACAATGTAACCAGGTTTTGGTCGGAATTTCCATTGATGGCACCCAACCTTGGCAACGTTCCTTTGAGCACTTTGCGGTAGGGGAGTTGGGGAGCTGTCAACTTTTGGGTTCATGGGTGCTACTCCAAGGGCTCAGAGACCATCCCAATTCGCAACCTGGCCCAGAAAAAGAATTTGAACCTTGATGTGTTGGCTGTGAATGAGATGCAGGTTTTGAATGAGAGAGGGTTTGCAACTCCTGTTCTCTGTGTGGTTAAAGCTGACATTAAAGCGCAAAATGCCCTCTCGGATTGTCGCAATTTCAAGTGTAATCACCCTTTGGCACATGTGTGCTGGCTTTGCGGGGGAACCGTCTTCATTGTTTGCGTGCGTGTAGGCAGGTAATCTCAATTTTGCCCAGGGTTTGGCAATGGGGGGGGGATGACAATGCCAGCTGTCCTCCCTTTCCAAAGACCCCGTGACTTTGGACCCCATGGGGTGCACCGTTTGGTGCATTGTGCGGGCAGTGGGTTGGTTAAGGCTTTGATGCATCACCATCGGTGGACGAAGGGGAGGTCATTGGTTTGGGTGCAGTGGTTTTACGGCCACGGCAGTCGATTGTGGGAAAGAGAAGGTGGGAAAGAAGGCGCTGCGATTGGAGCAAACTGCCGCGGAGGCATGGCTGAAACGAAAGGGTGGGATTGCATTGCCGACTACTTGGACGGGGACAATCTTTTACAAGTCCCGGTGCAAGTGGGGGGGGGCGGGGTTACAATGACATGGGTTGCTTGTTGGCGTTTGTGGGGAGAGAAATTTGCACTGACCTGTGACCTTGTGTGGAAGGAGGGGAGTTTGGGCCTTCGCAATTGGAATGTGTTGAAAGGTGCTTTGTCCGAGATGGGAAGTGCACTCGTCCTGCCCCTCTTGGCCCTGACAACTGCCCACAAAGGTTCTGGATTTGTGGTGACCTTGTGGGACCACCTTTTGGTGGACCACATGTGTGATTCCGAGGGAATGGGGCACCCTGTCCGCAATCAGTGGTTTGAGGGGTGAGGGGAGGCAGCAGTCGTTGAAGAGTGAGATTAGGAAGAGGAGTCTCAAGCAGAGAAGTAAGAAGCAGAGTTCCCGCCTACGGGGGGCACGCCTAGCACTGACAAAGGGGTGGGCCGAAGTGCATCGGAACGACAGCCTGGACTGGGGGTTGTTTAGCACGGGGTTGGACGTTTGGCAGCCTTCTTGGACCCGCCAAGGGGCATAGGGGAGTGCTAAGCAGTATTGGGAAAGGGTGATGCGTAAGGGGAATTCGTACGGTTTTTCACATGTTTGTGTTACAATTTTCGTGTGCATACTTTGGTGATTTGGTTGTGGAATACCACTTGGAGACGTGTGACTGAATGATTCGAACAATGCAAAGAAAGATCCCTGCAATTGCGTCCACGTTTGCTTGCACGCATGGCATGCATTGGACCGGGGACGTGGGTTGGTGTTTGGGTGTAGAGGGGGGGGCTGGTAAAGGCAGGCATTTGCCTGGATTTTGCGTAGGTAAAAGGGTTAAGTTGCGTCCTCAGTGAAAAAATACCTAGTAAGTAAAAAAGGGCAATTTACGCACTCAAAAGGGCCTTTTTACGCACGCAAAAACGACGTAAAATACCTGAAGCATGGGGCCAGTCCTCGAAAGCACAAAGTAACACTACGGGTAGGGGTAGGGGACCGTCATGGGTGTTTCCAATGTAGAACGCAAGCCATGGGGGTATTTCTAGCATGCCGGAGTTGAATTTCATACGCATTTTTGACCAAAATGATGTTTTCCACCACTTCCTCATTTTTGCCCCATTTTTACCTCCTTTTTGCGCTATTTACTGAGAAACATTACTTTGCAGTTACACTCAGTGATCCCCTCCTTCAAGCTCTCACCATGCATTCCATGCTACCCTCATCTTCACCTTCCCCCATGCAATTGGATAATTTATATTCCTTTGGGTACCAGAACGGATGGAGGACCAGTCTGGTCTTGTAGGAAAAACATCACTTGTTGGGCAAGGACGGGGTCAAGAGTTTTGAAAGGTGGCTGAAATGATGGTTTTAGTGGTTTTCTTAGATGCAACAATAGTTCCAAGAAACACACAAAGACCGGTTTCAGAGACTGGTGGGACCGGTCTTTGCAAACTGAACAGACCGGACCACTTCGGTACACTTTGGAGCACTTCGTGACACTTGCCTCCCAAACCCGCCTTCGCGCGCCCGTTGCAGCATGCTCGCCACCACACACCATGCGCAAACCACGCACACAAAAACAGACTTTGCTTCCCATGTCCTCTTCGGTGTTTGAATTATGCATCATGGGTGAGATGCACAATTACTAATTAAAGCGATCCGGTCCGAACAACTTGATCCACCCCGGTCAGACCAGTCTTCCGAACCTCACTCCCGGTCTCCTGCTTCTTGTTGTCTTTCCATAGGACCGGTCACACCGCTCTACCCTGCATTGTTGCTTAGTGTTCTCTAATGCCTGTTTCAGGGCCCGGCTCAAAGATCGCCTGCGTGAAGGATGGAGAGATGGCCTTGCCCACCTTGTTCAAGAAGTTAAGGGCCAGTGACCGCGTCGTTGTGTTGTTGAAGGGCTCCCACGGCGGCCATTACATCAGGAAGTGCGAGAGCCGAGGTTCGGTCAAGATGTCGTTGTCAGCTACAAGCTATTACACCGAAGATGCATAGACCGGTGCCATCAAGAGAAACATCTCCAAAGGCGACATGGACTTTGTTTCGAAGGACGTCGTCAGAACTTGGGTCATTTTGGAAGCAAAGACTTCTACTCCGGGGCAGCGAATTGCGGTTCAAGCAGCGCAGTCCCGGAAACGGAAAGTGGAATAGGAGGACGAAGACGAGGACGAAGAAGAGGAGGAAGATGAGGAAGAAGAGGAGGAAGAAGGCGTGATGGAGATCCCGGGAGAAGCGGCAAAGGAGGAAGAGAAAGAGGAGAAGAAACGGAAGCCGGCGAAGGAGAAGCACACCACCAAAAAGCGGATGGCGGTCCCTTTTTTTCTGGAATTCAAATCCGAGGGTACTGAGGCCACCGTGTCACCTCGCACAAGCAAGAAAGGCAAGCAGGCCCCCACCGAGGACAAAGAGAGGATGGTGGAAGAGGTGTGCATGAACAATGTGTCTGAGGACTATGGAAACACCTTGACCAAGCTTGGGTAGCACATACGCCAATGCCTCCGTGGCCAACCCAAATCCAAGACACTTTTGGCGGCTGCCCTACAATTGATGTTGGAGTGCCGGAAGAGCATTCTTCGTGGTCCTCTGTGTATTCGGTCGGATCATATTGTGGCACAGCGCAAGTGCATGGATCTGCTTCGTTAAGTGGGTGGTCCCCAGGTGTGTGGTTTAGATGAGTTGATACAGGGACCACTCAGACCGTTCTGTGCAAACCGCGTCCAACTGTTCGGTCCGGTCCACTTTAGCACACTTCACACGAAGACCGGTCGGACCGGTCTGTTCAAGCTGTCGTAAGACGGTCAGAGCGGTACACTTTAGCACACTTCACACGGAGACCGGCCGTACTGGTCTTTGCGAACTGTTGTGAAACGTTCGGACCGCTCCACTTCAGCCCGTTGCATTCCATTTCTCCACAGAGAAGGTCTTGAATGGGGCTGCAACGTGTGCCAAGTGCCTGCGGGTCAAGGATGAGCCCCCCGGCATGGACATGGGCATACCCGCCACGCCCAACCCCGGGCCCGCCACGCACAACCCAGGGCGGCACATCACCATCGCCCCAACCGCCAGAAAGACCGGTAACCCGGACATCGTGGTGCACGTGCAGACCCTGGACGAGCTCACGACCCCACAGCTACGGGAGAAGTTCATGGCCCTCAAACGCGAATTGCAACGCACCGAGTTTGAGCTCGTATTAGTATGGAAACATTGCTTAACGGCGGTTGGTGGTAGTTTGCGCAACTGGCTGCCCCCTATGGGCGTCGAATGGACACCGGAGGAGTTTGATACCGTCAGAGTGCTGATGCAAGGGTCCGAGGAGCTCGAGGATGCTGAACCAATACCCATAGTGGTGCCGGGGTGAACTGTATGTTGTATGTTCCTACAATGGTGTACCTAATTAAGTAATTCATCACATGAATGCAATTGACCTACTTTGCCACTTTTCAATTGCCTTTGTTTGTCATCATATCCGCTATTTTGGCTCACAATTTCTCAATGAAGAAACACTATCACCGACCCTAGTGGCAAATGGCATTTCTTCATGAAGAAATGCTAGTTGATAGCATTTCATGATAGCATTTCTTGATTAGTGATAGCATTTCTTCCCAAGGAAACGCTATCTCATCCACTTTTAGGATATTCACAAAATGTCAAACAAAGATGCCAAGGTTTCGGGAGCACAATTGCCACAGAAAAGTTTATAGTGTTTTCAGCACTGTGTTTTTGCTTCTCCTGCTGCTTGTTGTTGCTGTAGGGTGTCCTGCTGCTGGTTTTGGATGATGAAAAGCTTTTGTTTGTTGAAATACAGTAAAGCCAACTCAATCCAGGATAGCCCAAGCCAATAGTATGCAAGGAGAAGGTAATTCAGGATCAAAGCATGAAGGGCTGCAGTGTAAACAGTGAAAGATGATTAGATATTCACAGAAACTGCAACTCAGGATACAAATGAATGCATATTCACAGAGATAGCTGAAATGTTTTGGGAAAAGAGTTAGAAAACTGCCTCAGGATCACTCTCTCTCCATAGTGCCATCTTAGGAGATGTGCACTCTTTGTTTTGGGTCCCATATGTGCTGAGGTGGCATGGTATGTGGCGATGAGGTCACTGCCATGTCACAGGGGATCTTCCTACTTAGTTGGGATCTTCCTACTTAGTTAGGCTGACCAGGAATTGAACCCAGGACCTCTCAAAAAGAGGTGCCTAACCCCCTATGGTGCATACCACTAGGGCAGATAAGAATTCATGGAAAAACATAGATAAATTCATAGGCTCTACCTTAGGTATGTCAGTGCTCAGTCAACTCAGGAAAAGATGTTTTACTTCTGATTGAAAGGGGATTAAGGGGTCCACTCCATATCCTGATTGGGTGTTTGGTTCCATAGGTCAAAATGTGTTATCACCACTTTTGGCTGGACCAATACTAAGATAAAAATGCATGGATGCTCAGTGCATCTCTAATACAACTAGAGTATGTCCCAAAGCAATGGAAAAGCACTTTTTCTTACTCCCCCCTTGTGCTGTGGTGGCCACCACTGTCGCATTTTAGGAAAAAGGGAATTTTTCTTGGACTTTCCTTGGTTTACACATCTACTTTAAAATACCTACAGTCTCCCTCACACCGAAAAATGGGCGCTCACCATGGCTGGCGTCCTTTTGCTGCTCTGATTGTACAGTTTCCTACAGAAGACTCAGCGCTCTTGGCGCTGCCGGGGCTCCTGTGGCTTGGTTGGGTTAGATTGGGAGCATGCCAAACATGTGCATATGCATCCCTTCCTCCAAGACGCAGCGTCGACACAACCCAAACGCAAGACACATTATACACACTCGCATGGGTTCTCGTAAACCTGCTGGCGACCTGTGACCTGTCTTAGGGCGTAGGGAGTCGAAAAGAAATTAATTTGCCCCTTGGTGGGGTCTTGGTTCTGCTCAGTCTCTCCAGGCACCTGCGTTTCGGCCTGAACACGGCCTACTCAGCGAGGCTGCGCGTGGGTATCTGCAGAGGCAGGAATGGGAGAATTATGGACGAATCCACGCAAAAACGAAGCGACGACACCAAAATCCGTCAAATGACGGCGCAGAATTTTTCTGAAACGACACACCTGAGCAGAATCCAATTGTGCATCTTCAGCACATTTTTATAGAAATTATAGTCATCTCTGGATTTTTTAAGTCCAGAAATTCATACGCATAAAATGGCGGCGCGCAGGAGCGGCTCCTAGCGAAGCGCCGGAAAATGGAAAAATAATGGAATTATAAACGTATGTATCACGTAGTCTTGAAAATGACGAGACACATATTAATAAACAAACATACAGATTCCACCCACACTAATAGAAGCTTCAAAAATTCAAGAATTCGAAAATCAATTGAAAAGACTTCAATGAATCAGGTATAAACTACAGGTATGCTCGTCTTGCATGCCGCATACACATTGCTCGTCTCGAGTCTCCGTGACCGAGTCGTGTAGCAGCGTAACAACGATAACCACGATAGGACGCGGTAGAGGGATTGATTAGAAAGATTGCAGATGATTAGCGGTCAGATCAGGGTGATTAGTCATACACACAAGTGCATAGCAACGTTCTTCGCGTGCGCCCCTTGTGTTTTCTCTCCTTGCTTCACTTCCCAGCGGTAGGTAAGGTAGGTACGCCCAGGCGGGGCCACCCCCTGGTGGAGTCAAGATTGTTGTGGAGATGGGCAGGTCTGCCCACGTGATTGTGCATAGTCGTGCATGCACACACGCATTAAAGGGTAGGCCACGCGAAGTGCGCACGGTAAACCTTGTTTAGGCTACCCAGGGGCTCCTCGGTACGTTCTTTAAGAGAACCTGAGGAGTCCCTTAACGCTTGCTTGCTTGATAAGGGTAGCTGCTCCATGCAGCGTGTTTGCGGACAGCGTATTATAGGGCACACTGAGAAGGGTATAATACCTGGAGTGTGCCTTGGTTCCTCCGCCGCAAACGCCCTTTCATTTGCCTTTGTTTTACAGGTGGGCAGGTAGGGTGAGTGGTGCAGCAGCATTTTTTTATGCCCTGCTAAACAGGGGCGCAGATCACACAAACAAGTAACTCCGCTCCGCCTGTGGCAGAGCAGGGAGTCCGACTTCATCGACATCTGCGCCTTGCACACGAGAGCACTCCTTCCCTCCAAGCCCTTGCAGGGGAAACGCGTTGTGGCGTCCCCTGTGAGGCCACAGTTGCTTAGCAGCGCTGTGTTCTCTTGTCATTTCACAGGTGGGTCGCTAGGACCCTCGAGAACTTTCTCTTCGCAACGCCAAGTAGAGTGTGCGTGTAGGAGTGGTAGTCCTGCGTGGGGGCTAGAGCCAGTTGCCCAGCGCTCGCCCACCAGGATGGTGCCACTGTAGGGTGTGTAGGACCTGTAGGGGGCGTGTCACTGTCCCACCCTTTTCCTGCAATTTTAGCTTGGTTGGTGGGCTGTGACAGTGTGTTAGGTTAGTGTTTTTGGCCACATAGCAAACAGGCGTTTTGCATGCCTTCATAGCTTTTGGCCACCCCTCCCTGTAGTAGACAGGTAGGTAGGGAAAACAATACCTGGATTAACACTCTGGGTATTCCCCCAAGGTTTTGCGCCAGCACAGAAATTGGGCGCATAGGGGAGGGGAGACCCGGGGCGTACCCCGTGGCATCAATAAGCCAACCCTCCAGGTTCAGCAAGGGCGCAGACTTGGGTATAATTAGGACACCACTTCTGCGGCTTGCTCTCAGGACCTTAGGACTAGCACACTCACACATACGTTTTGGCAGGTAAGGGTAAGGTTCAGTCCCTAGCTTTATTCTTGGAGGCAAGCATCTCAGCGAGCCTCAACAACTCACCAAGGTTGTTCTGGGACAAGTAGTCAACCAGAACTGAGTTTAGGCGTCCCTCAGGTAGAACAAATGCAGAGAAGGGCTCCCAGGTGGCCTCTTCGACTCCAAACCCTTCCCAGAGGGTGAGGAAGCGCCAACCCTGGCGATAGCGGTGGCGTAGGACAGACTTCACCAGGTAGAAGCCCTCCTTAGCCATCTCCTCGGCGTTCATGTCGGGGAGTTCACCTTCAACTTCCATAGGGCTGGCAGCCCCTTGTAGGTCCAGAGCGGCGATTTCCTCGTCGTTCAGCTCCCACTCCTCCCCACAGAGGTCTTCAGGATCATGGTAGCGCTTCAGGTGTTGAGCGGCGCACACCAGGGTCCCCCCTAGACGGGGAGAACACCGCACGGTGATACGGTGTCCATCCACAGATAGGATCTTGTACGGCCCGAAGTATGGGTCATCGCTGGTAGAGCGTGGCCAGGCGGGTAGTCGACTGTGGTGCACCAGCACCCAGTCCCCTTCTTGGTAGGTGGCCGGTACACGGTGCTTGTTCTTCTTGTTCCACTGACGCTCCCTCACTCTCTGGAGCATAGCCTTGGCCTTGTCCACCTTCGCTTGTTGCTCTTGGACCCATTCACCCACAGAAGAATGGGTGTCCTCTGGATAGGGGGCATGTAGAAACCATGCCGGGCGCCCCATGAATAGCTCATGTGGCGAGTAACCAGTAGCTGAACTCTCTTGGGAGTTCATCATCAAGGATATGACGGGGAGTAGTCTCACCCAGTCTCTGGTGCGTTCAGTTTTGCACCATATCCTGACGTTCTCCTTCAGGACACGAATCTGTCGCTCACATAGGGGGTTGCTCGTGTGAGAGTAGGGAATCCCCGTAGATACCTGGACATTGAGGGACCTCAGGACCCTCTTGTACCAGCCAGTATCTGAGCGTACTCGTACGTCCTCATCGGAGTTGATCTCCTTGGGCGCCCCATAGACACAAAACCACTCCTCCAGGAGTATCTTGATAGTCTCCTCTCCGGTAATGTGCTTGGTACATGGGAACACCCTGGTAAACCTGGTCAACCCACAGGTTACCACGAGGGCGAAGTCATAGCCCCCGAACTTCGGCATCTCCGTGTAGTCCACGTATAGAACACTGTTAGCACAGTGAGGGATGGGCAGGGTCGAGTAGAGACCTCTGTCCCTGATATCCCCTGGTTTACAGGACCTGCACGGGCACTTGTCCACGATAGGCAGGAGCGTCTTCCGTAGCTGGTCGTCAGTCCACGTAGTGTGGAACCACTGCTTGAACAGTCTCAGGGTACGGTCAGCACCCACATGACCACTGGACTCATGGGTCCACTTCAGCAGCGCTGGGACTCGGTCACTAGGCACCACGATGCGGTCCTCGTGCCAGAGGTAGCTCTTGTCCCGCTTCCACTGGTCTTGGTTGACCAGGAGGGGGTCAAGGCGTTTCTCCAGGCGCCGGTAGATATCCCCAAACTCCTTCAGGTACTCCGATTGTTGGAGTCCATCCAGGGGGCGTATCATGGTCATGTTCAGGTCCAGGTGTACGTCCATACGGCTGAACGCTTCCTTAGCCAGCGCTTCAGACCGGGCACCAATCAGGGCGTCGAAGTTGTTGCGGCTGATGTAGTCTGCACACTCGTTCTTCACTCCCTGGATATGGTGTACCGTCAGCCGTAGTTGACTGAGGTAGGTCCACCAGCGACGTAGCTTGGCCTTCTCAGGTGGGGGGCCCTTCTGGAAACTGCGGACCGGTTCTTGGTCGCATAGCCAGACCACAGGGTTACTCCCCAACAGTCGTGCTTGTGAGGATAGCACCAGCATACCCGCGAGCAGTTCCTGCTCATAGGTGGAGTATTTCCCCCTGGCCTGGTTCCACTTCCAGTTCCAGTGGCCCAGAGGTACTAGGACCCACTTGTCGTCAGGGTAGCTGTGCTTGAGGGTTCCATCTCGGTTGAGACCTTCCGTCCCCCATTGGGAAATGGCCGAGTCGAACTCCTCCTTCTCTAGTGCTTGCCATTGGAACAACGTTCCACCACCGCCCACATTGCTGGCGTCGGTCACCAGGATAATCTCCCCTTGTGCCCTAGGCACTCCCAAGCACTTAGCGTTGGCTACCTTGTCTTTGAGCTCGTCAAACGCTTGTTGCTCTTGTGGGCCCCAGCGCCAAGTAGTACTCTTCTTGATCAAGTCAGTCAGTACCGCGCTGGTGTAGGTGAAGTTTTTGATGTGGCGGCGATAGAAGTTGCACGCCCCAATGAAACTGCGTACATCATGAAGTCCTTTCTTGGGGTCTTCGTGTCGTACCTTGGCATCCATCAGGGGTTTGGCCTTAGAGGCCGCTGGGGTCCACCACCCATAGCCAACATCAAACCCCAGGTACTGCATGGTCTCCTGCATGAACTCACACTTCTCCAGCTTGAGTCGTGTGTGGTTCTCCTGGCAGACCGCAAAGAACTCACCCAAGAGGATTAGGTGATCCTCCTGGGTATTGGTCCCTTGGCATACATCGTCGATGTGAGCCTCCATCTGGGCCCCACGGGATATGAGCTCCTGCACCTTAGGTCTCCTTCGTAGGATGGACAAGATCTTGTTCATCAGCTCTTGGAACAGAGCGGGGGCGTTAGCCACGCAGAATGGCATGACCTTCCACTTGAATACCCTCCCCTGAGGGGTGATGAAGGCCAGTAGTTCCTGCGCGTTGGGCGTCAGGTCCACTTGCCAGAATCCACTTCGCTTGTCCATCTTGGTCTTGTAGCGACAGGAGGCTATCTTCTCCAGGGTAGACTCCATATTGGGAATGGACCCTGAGTGGTTCAGCGTCTTCTTGTTCAGCTCTCCATAGTCCACTACCAGCCGTTTGGCTGTAGACCCAGGTTTAGCCACCAGGAAACAGGGGCTGCAGTGTAGGGGGTAGTCCCCATCCTTGTACTCCAGGACTAGGCCAGCGTCGATACATTCTTGTATCTGTCGCTCAATCTCGTCGGCCTGCTCTTTAGGAGCTGGATAGGGTCTCCTACGGATCTTGTGACCCACGAACTCGGGTTTCAGCTTGAGGTCCATCTGTACCAGCTTGTCGCATGAGGCTGGAGGGGGTAGTTCTCCGAACACCTCCAGATAGGTCCTTATCAGCTTTTGCACCCGCGGGTCCAGTACCTTGATCTTGTCCTCCATGTCCTCGTCGGAGTGTAAGTTGCTTGCCCCTTGAATAGACGTCGGGAGGTGGTCCTCCACCGACTCTTCGCCCGCGGTAGCATCCTTCAGCCCTTGGTAGGCATACAGAAGGTCTTGCTCAACCATCTCCGGTGGACGATGGCAACATAGGCACGCTTTAGGGGGTTCACATACACATTCCTCCGAGAGGTCGTCCTCATCTGGGGTCCTCACATGGGCACCCCATACGCTCTTCATGAGCTTGAGATCTACCTCCCTTTGCCAGGTGGTGATCTTCTGTTCGAGGTCCTCCTTCAGTTGGGATAGGTCTCCCATACGTCCTTGCTTCAGTGGCCACGAGCTGCTGGTAGGCTTCGCGTAGCATAGCTTTTTCGCCACCAACTTCCTCTTGGAATCCACATACTCCCTGAGCCTGGATCTAGGGTCCAGCTCTTCATCCACGGGGTCTTCCACCCTCATGGAGAGTAGGGGTTTTAGTGGGGCGACGTACTCGGCGTTCTCCACTTCTTCCACCGCAGTCTGCACGAAGAAGGCGTCGTGCTCAGTTTCGTCGTCTGAGTGGATAGAGCTAGGTAGCTCAGATAGTCCACACTCAGAGACTCCATCAGGAACAGGTACATGACAGGGAGAGTTGGGGGCATTAGTGTCAGTCACGACGTACTCATCTCCTCCGGGTGTAGTTTCAACAGCATCTTGAGGTCGTAGGCGATCCTTCAAGTCACCCAAGGCGAGTCCATCGTTTTCTCGTTGTATAGCCTGGACCAGGGTAGGGTCCAGGTCTTCCCAGGGGATGGTGGTAAGACCTCCGTCCACCACGCTGAGCATACTCCCCCATCCGGGCTTCCCAATGGGCGTCTTGCGTCCCAGAGGCACGTAGATGGCCTCATCAGGTAACCGCACATAGCTGATAGTCAGCTTGTCAAGGAGGGTTCGCCAGTACTCGTTGCCCCCATGGGCTCCCCAATCGGGGGAACACAGGACCATACGGGAACGTTCCAAGGCCACCCTGGTCAGCAGCTTCCCCAGTTCACTGAATCTGGGGTTCCCGTAGGCCATCCCGAAAGAGGGCCAGTAAAATTTGTAGCTGCAGTTCTTCCCCTTGCTGCAGTATAGGTCCAGTACATGCTGCTTGTCGCTGGCGAACAGTTCCACACTTAGGTCTTCTCGAGAGTAACCCAACTCCTTCAGACCTTGGTCTAGGACTTCCCCCAATAGTTGATAGTCCTCAGTTTTGGAGGCCGCCATCATGTTCGAGGGCTCCTCCTTCGATAGTCTCAGGTAACTCGAGGTATGTTCTGACTGCTCCAGTGGCACAGACTCTCTGCCACTGCCGTGGTCCACGTACAGGAGGTAGGGCGCTTGCAGCGTCAGGGATTGTATCTGGGAGTGCTGCACGAAGAAGTCAGTACCCAGTACAAAGTCGAAGGCATCAGTGTCCATCACATAGAACCGATGGGCGATAGTCTTGGAGCCCATAGGTACCTCCACTTCGCAGTCCCCGCAGCTGTGCACCACATGTCCATCCCCCATCCGTATAGCGGCGGTGGTCATGGTGTTCTTCAGGCTCCCACAAGGTAAAGTTTTCTTGGCCACTATCGATATTGTGGCTCCAGTATCCAGTACCCCCAGGTATTCACGTCCCCCTAGTCGGATACGTACCCAAAACACCAGGTCTTGGGTGCCACCAGAGCGTCCCCGTCAGAACTCCGCGGGACAGGTCACCTCGAACCCCTTGTTCCGCAATTTGCGGGCCATCCTCATGAAACGGCTTCTCTTCTTGGCGTTGCCGTCGTCACCACCTTCATGCTCACGCTTGGCCCCTTGTTCTTGCTGGGCCTGCGTCTGTGAGCGTGTGGTAGGTCCAGACTGCCCTCCAGAGGGCTCGGAGTTCCCCCCTGGATTAGGGTTGGGGTTACCTCCGTTCTTGTCCTTGTTCTTGTTGTCGTTCTGGCGATTAGCGCCTCCTCCTCGTCCGCCTTGACTCTTGTCTTGACCACCTTGACCACGTCCTTTCGACTTGCCCTTGCCGGAGTCGTTGCCTTTGGCCTTGCCTCCACCTTTGCCTGAGCTTTTGCCAGGATCTTCCCCCTTAAGCTTCGCCGATAGGCGTTGCTTATGGTAGCACTCGTCCTCATAGTGCTTCCGCTTACCGCAGAATGCACACGTGATGGTGCAGCGGTAATGATCCGGCATCTTCACCTTGGCGCCGGTGATCTTTTCCTGCTGCTTCCCCTGGACCACAAAGCAGTCTCGCTGCTCGCAGTCGGAGGCATGCTGCAGGTGGCCCTGTTCATCTCTGGCATCACACCAGAATAGCTCCTTCACGTTCTCCATTAGGCGGGCGTGGGCGTGTTTGGGGGTAGTCCCCTGCCCAGGTCGGGACCCTTGGTACCCTTTGCCTCCAGAACCTCCACCACCAGGACGGTAGTGGTTCAGGTGTTGGTCGCTCTCCTTCTCCAGCGCCATCTCCAGGAGCAGCACGCATAGATCCTCGTAGCGGAGGGATCTAGCCTTGCGCTCAGCCGTCAGACGGCACTCGTCCCATAGCTCACGGGGGAGCTTGGAGCACAACCAAAACAGCAGGTCGTCGCTGCTGTAGGAACCGGGCGTCAGTCGTCCAGCCCAGTGGTCCAGGTCCGCCAACAGCTCGGAGACCCTGCCGGGTTTGGGGTTGTTGGGCAGGACGGGCAGGTTCTGGATCTCGGCCCTGATGGAGAGGTCGGTCTCGTAGGTTGGGTACTGCCTCTCCAGGGCAACCAACACGTCGGCAAAGGTGGCGGAGTTGGTGACGATGTGCCTGACCTGCTTCTCCAGGTACTTCGTCTTGCAGCACTGCAGGAGCAGGTCGCACTTCACTCGCCCACTCGCGTGGGTTTGGCCGGTCAGTCGTAGGAACCGGCCAAAGTTCTCAGCGAACTCGCTGAGGTCCTTGCCTGTGAATTCAGGCAGGTTCACCACTATCTTGGAGGTGGCAATAGCCTTCGCCTCCTGAGCTCGGCGTCCTTCAGGGCGTCGGGTCTTCTTCTTCTTCTTCTTCTTCTTCTTACCCTTGGAGTCCTCGGGGTCCTCAGGGTCTTCGTCATCCGATGGCGAAGAAGAAGTCATCGAAGGCGGCCCATCATCGGAGGGGTCTCCGCCTAGATCACTGGAGCCATAAGGCTCCACGTCCACCATAGCCCTTAGGGCTGTCAGCCCCAGCTGGTCCAGCTCGGCCCTCGTCGAGTTCGTCACGTGACTGTAGGGCGGCTGGGCTGTCCTCGGGACGAATGGGCTTCTTGGTACTGCTGCAGGAGTCGGCATCGGTCGGCTCCTCAGGCTCCCCAGGACATTCGTCAACCCTGCCGCCAGGTGGTTAGCCTGTACTCGGTGGGGTGACATCCCCACTGTCGTAGGTGACGCATGGGACGGGATCATCAGGGGCTGCAGTTTCTCCCTGATCTCTTGCGTGAGGTCGCTCACGATTTTCGAAGTGGCTCCTTGGAGCACCTCGTTGATCTCCGACCGCGTCAGGGACCTGTTGGAGGATCTTCCCGATCCTCTACTCCTGCCTCCCAGAGACTCTGGTCCTCTCCTCAACCCACTCAGGGGTGCATACCCAGGTGCACACCCAGGAGCATACCCAGGAACTTCCATGTAGGTTCCAGTGGAGTGGAGTGGATGGGGATGGTCAGCCGCATACCAACGCGGCGCAGAGCTGGAAGCCACCGGCTCACTGGCAGTAGTTGCCTCAAGGAGCGCAGTGGTAGGTGGGCCCATGGCATAGGCGGGGTAGTGAGGCATGCCAGTAAAGCCTGTGCCCTCTGCCATAGGCTGGTTGGTTGTGGAAGTGGATGTAGCGGCGGCTGGGTGTGTGGTGGTTATGGGAGAGGGTGATGCTTGGAGGCCAGAAGCGCTTGGTGCGCCTTCGAAGGTAGGGATATCCGTCGGGTCTTGCCCTTGCTCCTCTCCTTCGTCTGTTCCTTCTCCAGCATCCTTCTCGCTCTCGTTTCCTCTCTTCCTCTTCACAGGCTGAGGCTGAGAGACCATTTCCTTCACCGACAGGGCCCCAAAGGCCGTCTGGAGGCCATCCAAGGAGTCCTCCGCCGTATCCATTGGCCCATGTAAGGGCTCTACCGAAGGTACAGCGTCAGGCGCCGGCCTTGCCGGTGTCTCTGGCGCTGGCGCTGGGTTCACCTCGGCGTCCACTCTTCCTGGATCCATCTTAATCCACCCTTCTGCTTATGTTTGCCTGCTCGGAGCACTGGTTGTACGGCGCGGGGTCGCTGCCGGTGCACAGAGACAGGCTGCCTCTTGCTACCAGAAAAGTTTATAGTGTTTTCAGCACTGTGTTTTTGCTTCTCCTGCTGCTTGTTGTTGCTGTAGGGTGTCCTGCTGCTGGTTTTGGATGATGAAAAGCTTTTGTTTGTTGAAATACAGTAAAGCCAACTCAATCCAGGATAGCCCAAGCCAATAGTATGCAAGGAGAAGGTAATTCAGGATCAAAGCATGAAGGGCTGCAGTGTAAACAGTGAAAGATGATTAGATATTCACAGAAACTGCAACTCAGGATACAAATGAATGCATATTCACAGAGATAGCTGAAATGTTTTGGGAAAAGAGTTAGAAAACTGCCTCAGGATCACTCTCTCTCCATAGTGCCATCTTAGGAGATGTGCACTCTTTGTTTTGGGTCCCATATGTGCTGAGGTGGCATGGTATGTGGCGATGAGGTCACTGCCATGTCACAGGGGATCTTCCTACTTAGTTGGGATCTTCCTACTTAGTTAGGCTGACCAGGAATTGAACCCAGGACCTCTCAAAAAGAGGTGCCTAACCCCCTATGGTGCATACCACTAGGGCAGATAAGAATTCATGGAAAAACATAGATAAATTCATAGGCTCTACCTTAGGTATGTCAGTGCTCAGTCAACTCAGGAAAAGATGTTTTACTTCTGATTGAAAGGGGATTAAGGGGTCCACTCCATATCCTGATTGGGTGTTTGGTTCCATAGGTCAAAATGTGTTATCACCACTTTTGGCTGGACCAATACTAAGATAAAAATGCATGGATGCTCAGTGCATCTCTAATACAACTAGAGTATGTCCCAAAGCAATGGAAAAGCACTTTTTCTTACTGCCACCATCGCCACTTGTGACAGAGTTCATCAAAACCCTAAAAGGGTGGAAGGACAAGAAACAGGATGTCCTAGCAAGAAGCAACATGCTGGAGGATTTGGCCTACCTGGGGGCCTCCCCCAGACCAACGAAGGCGTGGACTTTGGATGAGATATTGCGTAAAGGGTTGGGGGAGATGGGTAACTGTCCCATCCCAAATGACCTCTGGGATGAACTCGTCCTGGCGGGCATGCCAGAGCGTTTGTGTGGGGTACAGCAGCCTGAGGGCAAGGGTTACCCGAGCTCGGAGACAGAGGTGATGTTGGGGGTACCGAAGGGAAAGGGGGTACTTCCTGAGGTCCAGGTCCAGCAGGGTGAGGAGGGGGGTCCCAAAATATTCGCTGGTTATATGCCAGGGTGTTTTTGGCTCTTTTGTTCGGGACCTCATCCCGCCCGATGTTTTACTTATACATTATTTGGATGAATTTGTTTTGGTTGCCAGGGATAGGGTTAGGCTCAGGGGGGTAATGGGACGGGTGGCGGCGCGGTTGAGAGAGGCCAAGTTCCTCGTTAGCCCCAAGAGTACGTTGGAGCCTACGGACTCCCTTCAATGCCTGGGTAAGTTGTCCGATCTTGACGGGGGGGGGGGGTCTTCGCCAATACGCAGTTCTCTCTGCCGAAGTTGGTTTTGGCATGGTTGAGGCTCAGTATTACTCCGTATAGTGAGCGCTGCGTGCAGTCGTTTCTGGGGTCTTTGGAGTGCGCTATGCAGCCACGTATGGGTTTGGGGCCTATGGTGGCGGGCTCCCTTGCTTGGATGGTGTGGGGTAGGGAACGTTGCGACGGGCTGCCCGCGGGTTTGGGTGTGGCCCTGGCTCAGCTACTGGGGCACGTAATGTGGCCGTGGAGACCAGCCGGAGGTTCGCTGGGTTGGACTATGGCCGGGGGGGGCAGAGGACCGGTTTGGAGTTCAAAAGGCTGGGGGGGGGTGTTGGCACCCTGTGGGATGGGGTACAATGATCCGGCAATGGTCTACCCTCAATTGTTCGTGGACACAGCGTGCGATTCTTTGCGCCGAGAGGAAGATTACAAGGTGCATCTTTTCTCGCCCAGGCTGGGCACGTGAGTGGAGTGGCCGGGGACAACATTCTCCTTGGGCTTCCGCGCGTGACAGGTGAACCAGCAGATAGTTGAGCTTTGAGGTGTGTCGATTGCTCTGCGGTTGGCTTGTCACTTCGGATGGGGAGGGGTGACCTTGTTTATTGATAATGCTGATCACATTTACCAAGGGGTGCAGGGGAGGGCATCCGTGGGATTGTGGGTCTAGTAGTGGATCTTGCGCAAGGTCAACTTGCTTTTTAATTTCTTAGGCACCCTGTGGTGGTGCACTTTGTGTTTGTCCCTACCTTCTTGCAGCAGGCTGACCCCATCTCCAGGTTGGAGGGGTCGTGTGGGGGGTGCGAAGCACGGGCTCTTGAGGCCGCTCTGGGATACGGCGGCGATTCAGGGCCAATTTGTCCTATGCCTTCTGTGTCAGGTTAGTGGCCGGTATGTGGGTGACATAGTAGGGCCCGTGGTAAGGTGACCACGTGAGTCTGAAGGGGGCGGTGAGGGGTACGTGGGGCTTTTTGGATCTTCGTGGGTTTCGGGACGAGTGGGGCGGGAGGGTCGGTTTATTCAGTTCGTGGAGGCTAAGGGGGTCTCGGTCTGGATACAGGAGCACCCCCAAGAGTCATGCGGCGATGGAGACCAGGGCCTCCATGTAAAATATGCCCCAAGGGTTGGGCAGCGCAGTGCTTGCCCTCTTAGAGGCGCTGCGGTGGCGGTACCCGGGGGAGAGGAGTGGACGCCGCTGCTACCGGCTGCACTGGAACGAGGGAGCGAGCTTGCCCCTGTTGCATGCCTTGGTTGCCCCTCTCTGGCGTGGGGTTATGGTCGAGGTGCGCCACGGCTATACCTGGATACCAGGATGGGACTAGTTCTCCCTGGGGCGGCTAATTTTGGTGGAGGGTTACGTGGCGGGGGTTGTTTCGGCGGGATCGGGGCACATCCTCGGGATGAACTGTAGGGGGCATACTTTTTGTTCGCGCCTAGGGAATGCTTTGCAGGACCGGGATGTGTACGCCGCCACACGCATTTTTTTGCGCAGGGTGGGGATGGTGTGGTCGATCTGGTATGTTTTGCTGCCTGGGCTGGATGTGGTCGGCAGGCAGCCGCGAGTTCTCGCGGCAGCCGGGTTCCCCTCATGGCACTGGGGGGGTGGGGCAACAGCGATTGTGACGGGTCATGTGTACGGTGCTTACGGATTGGAGACAACACTGCACCCCGGTCCGCGGTTTTGTGGATTCTGTTTAAGCCTTGGTGATCCTCGGCCTTCTGTCCCCCTCCTCCCTGTGGCTGGCTGAGGACACTACGTGAAGCCACTACGGCCCGGAGAATCAGATTAGCACGGTGGTCATTCCGCCGAGGGCTGGGTGACCGCGCATGCTTTGGCTTTTTTACCTAGTGGCGACTGGCCCCCCAAAGGAGTGGGGTGGATGACTTTACGCTGCGGGGTATGGGCATCGCCGTGGGTTGTGTCTAACGTTGTATGTGTATGGGTGACCTGGTTGTCGCGTCAGGGTGCGTCCTGTGGGTGCGGCACATCCGAGCGACAGTACAGGTTTCACCCGGTTGCCCACACAGCGGTGTAGGGGTCGTCTGGGGGTTGGCAATATATACTGCTGGCTGATCCCGCAGATTCTTTTGTGCTTGTGTTGCCCGCATGGGAAACGACAATTTGGCTCTCGCTAAACTGTTCTTTTCCTTGGAGTGCTTGTGGGACCTTTGCTCTATGGTGACAGGTTTTTCTAACCTATGAGTTGCCCGCCCATCTCAACCAACCCAGTCACTGTTGTTCGGAACTCCATGTTCTCCGAGAGCTGGGGTACAGTTTTGGAGCGATGCACCTGCAGGAGCATCAGGACAATAAATATGTGCCTGCTGGCTGATCCCGCACATTCGTGTGTGCTTGTGTTGCCGGCATGGGAAACGTAGGGACTACATGCCTATATAAGTGTCTTAGTGCCAGATCGAGGATCGAGACAGGGGAACTTTGGTCCTCGGCGAGTCAAACTGCTTCTCGGTTATAATTATCGAGTTTGTTCGTAGGGCAGACCTCCCGATGGATTGAGTGTTCCGATATGGCTTGCGGCCATCGCAAGCTCTCTCTCTCTGTCTCTCTCTCTCTCTCTCTCTCTCTCTCTCTATCTCCGCACCGCTAAAGTACCGACGCTTGGGGATGTCCCATTGGAATTCAAACATGGTGGTCTTGTCGTCCACGGACCCCAATGCTTTGGCAGTGGCAAAGGCATTCCCGGCCGCGAGCTACACCATGAAGGCACGCACAGCCAGGCTCCATGTCATTTGCCTCCCTACTTGGCATATTTGCAGCCCCGTTTGTTTCGCACCATCTACGGCACGGGAGAGCACCAAGAAGAGGATTCTCGGTATGCTCCTTGGGCACCTCCTCCCCATACCAACAATTGGTAAAGCAGCCGTGGAGACCCCTGTTCATAACAGCATTTTTAATGTTTGGCCAAACACCTAGTACGTTAACTGAAAGTTGACCTTTTTTGGGGGGTTGAGTTGTTTAGACGGGAAAGACTCTACCCCCCAAGGGGGGGCAAAGCCCACTTACTCTGACGATGACCTACGTTATTGTGGTCGCAATTGTGGGTTGACCACATGTATTTTTTTTCCCACAAGTGGAGACTCCTCTCCCGATTGTCATGCTTTGCCATGGAAGGTAGCCAGCGCAGGCTAAAGCACATAATGTGCAAAAGCGCAAGCCTAAGCCTCCTAGGTGGCCAACTTGTGTGCAGGTCGTGCGTCGGTTAGGGACCCCCGAGAACGCAGGGGCTGTGTGACAGTTCCGCCCTTCTTTGGGTTCCCTAGAAGGCAAGGCTGAGGCAGCCACCTCCTGGGGTGCGTCGCTCGAAAGTGTGCGCAGAAACCCCCCCCCCTTTGGGTACCACTAGAACCACGATGTGCACGCGCTTACAATGCCTAAGAGTCACTGTAGGAGTTCCCATAAATTTCCTAAGTCCAAAGCAAGCCCAGGGTGTTAAGGGCCACACGCTATGTTGAAATTCCAGAAATGCCCAAAGGCGCACAAAGGTGGGTTCCAACAGGGCTTCCGGCACCGGAAGGGGGGTTCCAACAAGGGTTGCAGCAGAGGTTCCGGCGCATAAAGGGGGTTCTAACAAGGTTCCAGCAGAGGGTTCCAGCGCAGAGAGGGGTTCTAGCAAGGGGTTCGAGCAGGGGTTCCGGCACCTTTGTTTCACCTTTTTTCCTTTGCATTTCAGCCCTGATGCCTCTGTTGGCCCCCTTGGTCGAGGGAGCCAAGGCTGCCCGGGCTGCCGTGGCCACTCGGGGCTATGCTGGCCCCGATTGGCTGGGCTGCATGGACATCGCAGCCCACCCCAACACCTCTGGTAGGCCCCCGGGCACCACCATCGCCCGCATCCGCCTCACCCGCCCCCTCCTTGCCGCGGACAGGTCGCCTTGCGCCTTCACCGACTGGCTGCATGGGGACCTAGGAGGCAACCCCGATGTGCCGATCCTGCAGGTCCGGCTGCATGCCCACACCATGGATGATGTCATCCAAGCCTCCACCGGGCGGGCAAACCCCGCCGTGAACAAGACGCAACGGCGTCATATGGGGACGGAGGGCACCACACTCCTCTTCGCCGCCCACAAACCCACCACCACGAAGGCCAGGAAGGACAAGTACCCCTTCAAGCACCCCCTCCTCGACACCCTGCGGTACGTGGTGGACAACAAGCCCGCCATGTTCCTGCCCAACTACTCCCTCACCAGCCACTCCCCCTACTGTTTGAAGCCGGAGCTCCTGGGGTTGACTATGCCGCTGCTGATGAAGAGCGAGGACGCGGTACTGCCCCTCGCCATGTGCCACGCCTTGCCGCTCATTGGGACAAGCGAACCGGTGATGCAGGTTGACATCTTTCGGGAAGTGAACGAGGAACTCTTGGAGTTGGGTCAGACGGGGCACGTGTTCAAGCAGGAGTTCTTGGTGAAGGATGGTGACATGCTGACAAACATGAAGATCAAGGCGGACAACTTGGGCCAAAGGTCGGGCGGCAAGCTGGCATTGCAAAGCCAAAACCGGCCACCGGATCCAGGCGACAAGGCTGCTGTGTACGCGGTGATTCCGATGGGCAATGGGGGTCAAGAAGGTCTTCACCTTCCTCACGTTGTACTTTGGGCGGAAAGAGTCCCGCCAGGCCTCTCTACGAAGTACCCGGGTCTGTTCCTGGTGACGGTGGGGTATGTTCGGGCAACGTCGGATCAGCCACACTTATGGCATCGGGATCTGCCGCTGGAGTTGCAAACCGTTGGGGTGGAGCACGCCTTCTCCTGCTTCATGCCTGCGAATCTGGACTGCCCCATGGACCGCCGCGAGAACATGTTGGTGTACGGTTCTGGCTCTGGTGTTCCCTACCCGTTGCAGGAGGTTTCAATGAGTATGCTGGCGGGCGATTTGTGGATCCTGAGCAGTTACGTAATTCACCGTGGTGGTGGGGCTATCACAAGAGATGCGCCGGCTGGATCAACCCGTAGCATCGTCTTAGCCACCACGGCCACAGGCCGCAACTACAAGACCACAGTGCCGATCATCCCGCCACCTTGGGTTGAAGCCCCCGCGCAACAACCGTCGCCACCGTCCCCGAAGGCCGTGCACTGTACAGAAGCGGAGTGCAACCGCGTGGTAAAGGCCGACCCGCCAGTGAAGTGTTTCGCCTGTGACAAACGTCCTCTTTGTGCTGTACATGTGAGGCAACTCTGTGCAGACTGTCACCGCAATTCTGAGGAGGATGCACTTGCTGTGGAGGCCGTGCCTCCGGCGATGGCAGCCGAGGGAGCACAGGAAGTCGATGAGGGGACGCGAGAGATTGTGGAGGAGGATCCATGCGGGTTTGCGGCTGTGGTGATGATGCCCTTGGACCAGACAGTGTTGTACACCACCCATCGTCTAGGGCCACTGGCGGCAGGGATTTCAGCAGGTCCGCTGATCGACGTGTCTGCCCAACCTTGCGCCCTTGAAGAGTGTCCCCTTGGCCCATTTGTCCATGAGGACGAGGAGTTGAAAGCCCCGACCCCAAGCAAGTCTCCTGTCATTCGCATGCAGCCGGACAGCCTGATGATGGTGCGCGAAGGCCAGGTGGGTGGGATGGCAGTGGTGGAGGACACCGTGAACCCCCTGGTCGCCAAAGTACTTCGATGGGATGTGGCAGGCACGCACCC
The DNA here is from genome assembly GCA_964036045.1 of Eutreptiella sp. 'Long Island Sound 2002'. Taxonomy (NCBI): domain Eukaryota; phylum Euglenozoa; class Euglenophyceae; order Eutreptiales; family Eutreptiaceae; genus Eutreptiella; species Eutreptiella sp. 'Long Island Sound 2002'. Next base: position 139,472,644 of record OZ038378.1, read on the forward strand.
CCGCGTCATTGACACGTCTGTTCTGGTCCAATTGGGGCTTCTAGTGGCCAACCGTGCGCACCCGAAGTAGCAACAGTGCCCTTGCCAACAGGTATGAACCTGCAGTCTAGTGGGCTTAAAGGTTTAGGCAAAACGGGCGTTTGGGGGGTGGGGGTGCTGAGGGTCGCTGTAAGGGGTACTGGAAGGGGTTCCAGCACTGAAAGGGTCGGATGGAGGGTGCCAGAAAGGTGCTGGAAGGTCTTCGAGCGCTAGAATGGTCCGCTGGAAGGGGTTTCAGCGCTGGACGGGGGGTTCCAGCCGGGTTCCAGCCAGGGGTTCGAGCGTAGAAAGGGGTTCCAGCAGGGTTTCCAGCAGGAGTTCCAGTAAGTTTTGTATCACCGGTTTCACGTGCATTCCGTCCTCTTTCAGGCTACAGTGGATGTCTGGCCGCAACTGGTACAGCGGGACGAGTCAGTGGCCGAGCTGCAGACGGGAGGAGATAGTGCAGCATCTGTGGTGGGCAGCGTGTCGGTCACGTGGCAGGCCAGCGAGGTGGTGACTTGGCCAACAACTGCAGCAGCCGTGGCCGTGTTCCTGTTCCAGTCTGGTCAAACCCCGTGGTACAAGGTTTTGGAGCTCAATGTGGCGACGGCGAGCGGCATGAAGGTGGTGGGCACGTCTCCGGTCCGAGTGAAGGGTGTGCAAGGCAATTAAAGAAGCGAGCCGCGTACATGTTTGGCGTTGGAAAAGGGCTGCACCGATCTTGGTCGTACCAAATGTACCATGAGGAGGATTGGCGGAGCGTGTGGTATTGTCTACGGGGGTGCAAGGTGTAGGAGGAGATGAGGTTCCGGAGTCCGTCATGAAGGTGTTCGCTGCATGGATGAACAAGCGCAAGGAGAGTTACGTTGGTGGCAGAGGGTACACAAGGGGCCCTGCAATTGAGGTGGAAGGAGACGACGATGTGGAGGACAAGGAGCAGCCGAAGGTCAAAGACAAAGACAAGGGCAAGGACAAAGCAAAGGACGAGCTAGAGGAGAAAGGCAAGGACAAAGGCTAGCGCAAGGACAAGAACAAGGATAAGGACAAGGCCCAAACAACCCGGGCATCATAGTCATCGCAGTCGCAGTCCGAGCAGTGTGAGCAGTCCCAGCAAATGGGTGACGTTCAGGCTATGGGTGACGAGGTGGTACAGCGGTGCAAGGACTCCCTAACAGAGCAGATAAGTGTGACCCTGAAGGATTGCGTCGCTTCGGCAGTGTGAAAAGCGATATCTGACGCCTGAAAGAGCAAGGCAGAGACACTTATTGGCCGGCTGACCAAGCAGCTTGAGAAAGGGCGCACAGGACGGGTGAACGCCGAGGCCCAGTTGGACAAGGAGCGGAAAAGGGTCAGGAAGTTGGAGCTGGAGAATGAGAGCATGAAAAAGCAGCTGGTGGAGAGCAACACCAAGACCGCTGAAGCAAAGCAACAAGCAGAGCAGGTGTTGGTGGTGATGGCAGGCAATTACAAAAAGGCGTAGACAATGGGGATGAGACCTTTTGGGACCTGCAAATGAGACCTGTCGGCACCTGCGGATGACACCTGTCGGGACCTGGTGATGAGACCGGTTGGGACCGGGAGGGGTGACCTGTTGGGACCCAGAGCTGAGCCCTGTTGGGCTCTAGAGGGCAGACCTGTTGGGACTTGGAGAGCAGACCTGTTGGGACCTGAGATAACATATGGGAGCTGAGGGACACACACGTGCATGTACGTGGTGCCGTGTGATTGTGCGGACGGTAGTGCGCCAGGTTGAATGGAAACATTTTTTGGTTTTAGCCCCTAGGTTGCGCGTTACCTCGCGTAGGACATTAGTTGTGCTGTGCACGATGTGCCTAAGGTGGTGTCACGAGTGGGAGGCCTCACATAGCCCACTACTTGGGGACGCCACCAAGATTTACGCCCTATATGCATGCATTCATTGGAAACTTTGGTATATTATTGTAGTCTCTTTGATTTTGGACTGGAGTGAAGGGGTGGTGCCATCGGGTGCAACACATGAATACACTGTACGACTTTGCAAAGTGTTGACCTTGACGCTACACTGTGCCTGTGCTTGATGAGAGGGAATGGCAAAAGAGGGGGGGGGGGGGAGTGCTGGAGAGGGGTGCTGGAAGGGGTGCTGGAAGGGGTTCCAGCACTGGGAGGGTCCACTGAAAGGGTCCGCTGGGAGGGTCCGCTAGAAGGGGGCTCGGCCGTTTGGAAAGGGTTCCAGCAGGGGTTCCAGCAAAGGGTTCCAGCGCAGAAAGGGGTTCCAGCAAGGGGTCCAGCAGGGGTTCCAGCGGTCACACCTTTCCCGCTTGTCACAGGAAACCATGGAGAAGGCGGTTGCCGCACTTGTGGGGATCATCCCACAGCTCAAGCCGTACACGTCCATCAAGGGGAAGGCCCAAGCGGAGCGGCGGCACCAAATACAAACCATCATGCGGAACTTTTAGTGGATCCGGAGGCAGTTGTCGTGGAGGGTGGTGGGGGATGGTACATCCGTTTCGCCGGGCACCGCGACAATGAGGACCCTCGTGTAGTGCGCCCAATCGGACTGTGGGCCACCTGTAGGAGATTGAAGTTATCAATACGGCAGTTGTTGGCCCTCCCGCGTGAATGCACCCGTCGTGATCCTGCTGAAGCGCGCACAAGGTCAACACCGTACTCCACCACAACCCACGCTATCAATGGCCCCAACATGATTGAGCGGCGGTGCCCAGCGACAACAAGATTAGAGGACCTCGTTTTCACCCAGTTGAAGATAGCCGAGGCCCTAGGGGAGCTCGAAGTGGCAACTGAGAAGATTTGGATTCTAATATGCCCCGATGCAACGGCATTGTGGCACACATCGGTCACTAAGAAGGATGTTTTTGTAAACTGCTAGGCCTCAGGGTTTTCTGCTGCGGGGGACATCCATAAATGTGTGATGTGGTCGTGCATGGACGGCCCTGATGACGCCGCATGGCTGCAGGCTTTAGATGAGGATGCTGGCCTAAATGCCCAAATCATCCACCTACAGGACAGTTGTACATTCCGTGTGAAAAGCGAAACCAAAAAGTTTCAATGTAAACTGACTGGGGATGGGAAACTAATGATGGTGACGAACGGGGGGGGGGGGGGTGTTGGTGGGGCTGCCCTGATGCCACCGGGATGGTGCTGATAGAGGGCACAGTAAACCAAATTCAATGGGGGGCATTTCTTCAAAGTGTGTGTATTCGCATTGGAGACTATGCAGACGCGTTTAGTAGGGTAACCAATGCTGTCAAGAAGCGCCGAACAGAAACTATTACTACCTCGACAGTGGGTATTGTTGGAGTTCGGCGAATTGCTAGTGAGTTTGCCAATATATGGTCTACCCTTTTAGCAGATGTAAAGCATGTGGCTCCTGCTGACACGCTTTTCCAAAAGACCACTAAGGCAGGGCACTTTGATATCAGCACCTCTATGTTGTTCTTGACAGACCCCAAGTACCATATTCGAATTGTACATTGCCTGACGAACCATTTTCCTAACACCATGTTTGGTAGTGTCCTCTTGTGGACACTATTTGAAGTGTTGCTGTGCAATATGTGTAGCCTATATGCCTTTTGGAGGCAAAAGACCCCATTGACCAATGGTCAGGTGCAACAAGCCAAGACTCACTGCTGTAGAATCGGTGAGGCATGGCTCTGATTGGGTTAGAAGTGAACCCCATGGGTCCGGCGGAGAGTGGCCCATTGTGGAGCGGTGCTCCAAAAATATTGTAACCTTTATGTGTTCAGCAGTATACCTGCAGAATACAGGCATAAGCCTTTCAAACTTCCTGTCAAAAACATCATGCGTGGGTGGTGCGTTCGCCGCTGACACGATTTACGATGCGGTTTAACCCATGCATTGAACATGGAGACCCTTGACGTGGGGTTACGACACCGAGCGGCCCGGCAAAGGCTTGCCCTTGGCGAGGCCACAAGGAACCGAAGAAAAAGGCAGTGCATGTACGCTTGAGAAGCCAAAGTTGAACCCGGTGGATGCATTCGGTGCCCTTCTTGCAAAAATCCTTCGCGCAGTAGCCCCTCCGCAGAAAGGGTGTAGGAGGGGGCTTCCTACGCACAAAGGGTGTGCCGAAAGGGTGCAGAAAGGGGGTTCTAGCGCAGAAAGGGGGGTGCACAAAGGGCGCACAAAGGGTGCAGAAAGGGTGCAGAAAGGGTGCCAGAACCCCCCATCCAGCAAAAGGGGGGGGGTTAGAAAATCCAGGAAAACGAACCGTTTCGGACAAAAGTGAAAATAAGCCACCAAAAGGGGCGTAAACATGTGGTGATTGGCCCCAAACCACCTTTCGACCACACAGGGTGGTGTGGCTTTGGTAAACATGCAAAATAGGCGCTAGAAGGGGAGGGGGGGGTTTGCGCACACCTTCGAGCGACGCACCCCACTGATTTTGTCCCCTCTGCTCGGGACGCCCGAGAATGCAGGAGTCATATAGCAATTCCGCCCTCTTTTCCGCCCCGAGAAGGAAGGGGTGGCGCAGCCAACTCTGATTTGGTTGCCCTTTCGAGAGACCCCCGAGAACTCATGGGTTACGTAGCAATTCCGCCCACTTGTGGGACCCTAAGAAGGCAGGGGTGCAGTTCATGCAGTGTTTTCACCCTGACTTGGTTTGTAAATACCCGCGGCTGTCCTTCGGAGAACTTCGGCTCACCATGAACGCTCATTTTGCCCATGGTTAGGCCGCTTCGGTGCAATGCTTTGGGCGGGGGACCGCCATGCCTCAAAAAAAAGGCAGGGGTGAGGTCTTGTGGCGCTGAGGTGGTGTGCTATGGAAGGCTTGTCTATGGGCCACCGGTTGATGTTGTGGGCATTTACTAAATACGGAAGGGCATTCTTAGCCCCAGGCTTGTATTTGCGGTTGCAACTCACTTTTTCTACCATCTTCATCATTGTAAAGGTAATGCATGTCCGCGACCCCATGGCATCCTTGTACATATGCCACATGGGGTCGCAACCAGCTCAGAACCTGTTTTCCATTACCCGCACCTTGAAGCACAACCGCAATTTAGATGTATAGCAATTGCGGCACTGTAACTTTGAAATACTAATTGACAAGTTGTGTAACATGCACGGTGTTCCCATTGGTGTATAGGACATAGGCTTGATTCCGGTCAGAACCATGGCAACACAGCCTCCAACGCACAAGCATTTGTGGAAACACTATCATCGACTCCTTTTGTGTCCGGGGCAGCCCCGGGAAATTCATCTTCCTTGGCCAACACAAGTGGTGCGCCACAAGGTTTCAAAAAGGTTGCACTGCCATGGAAAAGAAATTCCAGGATGTTGTACGTGGATGAGCCAATCTGCGCGTGGTGCTCAAAGATGGGGGCCACACAACAAAGCCCGGATCTTGACTCCCTATCCCCAACTCAAGGGGCCACACAAAAAAGCGTGGATTGTGAGTCCCTAACCCCAACTCGATGGGCCACACAACAAAGCGTGGATTGTGACCTTCCAACCCCAACTCGAGAGGCCACACAACAAAGCGTGATTGTGAGTCCCTAACCCCAACTCGAGAGGCAACACAACGAAGCGTGGATTGTGAGGCGCTAACCCCAAGCTCCAGAGCCACCGAACCAACCGTGGATTGTGTGTCCCTAACCCCAACTGGAGGGGCCACGCAACAAAGCGTCGATTGTGAGTCCCTAACCCCAACTCGAGGGGCCACGCAACAAACCGGATTGTGACTCCCTAACCCGGACTCCAGGGGCCACACAACAAAGCGTAGATTGTGAGTCCCTAACCCCAACTGGAGGAGCCACGCCCTAACCCCAACACGAGAGGCCACACAACAAAGCGTGGATTGTGAGTCCCTAACGCCAACTCAAGGGGCCACGCGACAAAGGGTGAATTGTGAGTCCCTATCCCCAACTCAAAAGGCCCGGCAACAAAGTGTGGATTGTGAGTCCGTAACCCCAACTTGAGGGGCCACGCAACAAAGCGTGGATTGTGAGTCCCTAACCCCATTTCGAGGGGCCACACAACAAGGCGTGGATTGTGAGTCCCTAACCCCAACTTGAGGGGCCACACAACAAAGCGCGGATTGTGAGTCCCTGACCGCAACTTCAGGGGCCACAAAACAAAGTGTGGATTGTAAGTCCCTAACCCAAACTTTGGGGGCCCACACAACAGAGCGCGGATTGCGACTCCCTAACCCCAACTCGAGGGGCTACACAACAAAGCGTGGATTGTGAGTCCCGGACTCGAACTCGAGAGGCCACGCAACATAGGGTGGAGTGTGAGTCCCTAACCCCAACTCGAGGGGCGACGCAACAAAGCGTGGATTGTCCATCCCTAACCCCAACTCGAGGGGCCACGGGACAAAGCGTGGATTGTGAGTCCCTAACCCCAACTCAAGGGGCCACGCAACAAAGCGCGGATTGTGAGTCCCTAACCCCAACTCGAGGGGCCAGGCAACAAAGCTTGGGCTGTGAGTCCCTAACCTCAACTCGAGGGGCCACGCAACAAAGCATGGATTGTGAGTCCCTAACCCCAACTCGAGAGGCAACACAACGAAGCGTGGATTGTGAGGCGCTAACCCCAAGCTCCAGAGCCACCGAACCAACCGTGGATTGTGTGTCCCTAACCCCAACTGGAGGGGCCACGCAACAAAGCGTCGATTGTGAGTCCCTAACCCCAACTCGAGGGGCCACGCAACAAACCGGATTGTGACTCCCTAACCCGGACTCCAGGGGCCACACAACAAAGCGTAGATTGTGAGTCCCTAACCCCAACTGGAGGAGCCACGCCCTAACCCCAACACGAGAGGCCACACAACAAAGCGTGGATTGTGAGTCCCTAACGCCAACTCAAGGGGCCACGCGACAAAGGGTGAATTGTGAGTCCCTATCCCCAACTCAAAAGGCCCGGCAACAAAGTGTGGATTGTGAGTCCGTAACCCCAACTTGAGGGGCCACGCAACAAAGCGTGGATTGTGAGTCCCTAACCCCATTTCGAGGGGCCACACAACAAGGCGTGGATTGTGAGTCCCTAACCCCAACTTGAGGGGCCACACAACAAAGCGCGGATTGTGAGTCCCTGACCGCAACTTCAGGGGCCACAAAACAAAGTGTGGATTGTAAGTCCCTAACCCAAACTTTGGGGGCCCACACAACAGAGCGCGGATTGCGACTCCCTAACCCCAACTCGAGGGGCTACACAACAAAGCGTGGATTGTGAGTCCCGGACTCGAACTCGAGAGGCCACGCAACATAGGGTGGAGTGTGAGTCCCTAACCCCAACTCGAGGGGCGACGCAACAAAGCGTGGATTGTCCATCCCTAACCCCAACTCGAGGGGCCACGGGACAAAGCGTGGATTGTGAGTCCCTAACCCCAACTCAAGGGGCCACGCAACAAAGCGCGGATTGTGAGTCCCTAACCCCAACTCGAGGGGCCAGGCAACAAAGCTTGGGCTGTGAGTCCCTAACCTCAACTCGAGGGGCCACGCAACAAAGCATGGATTGTGAGTCCCTAACCCCAACTCGAGACGCCACACAACAAAGCGTGGATTGTGAGTCCCTAACCCCAACCCGAGGGGCTACAAAACAAAGCGTGGATTGTGACTCCCTAACCCCAACTCGAGGGGCCACACAACAAAGCGTGGATTGTGAGTCCCTAACCCCAACTTGAGGGGCCACACGACAAAGCGTGGATTGTGAGTCCCCAACCCCAGCTCGAGAGACCACGCAACAAAGCGTGGATTGTGAGTCCCCAACTCGAACTCGAGAGGCCACGCAACAAAGCGTGGATTGTGAGTCCCTAACCCCAACTCGAGAGGCCACGCAACAAAGCGTGGATTGTCAGTCCCTAACCCCAACTCGCCGGGCCACGCAACAAAGCGTCGATTGTGAGTTCTCCACCCGAACTCGAGGGGCCACGCAACAAAGCGCAGATTGTGAGTCCCTAACCCCCAACTCGAGGGGCCACACAACAAAGCGTGGATTGTGAGTCCCTAACCCCAACTTGAGGGGCCACACAACAAAGCGTGGATTGTGAGTCCCTAACCCCATCTCGAGAGGCCACACAACAAAGCGTGTATTGTGAGCCCCTAACCCCAACTCGAGGGGCCACACAACAAAGCGTGGATTGTGAGTCCCCAACCCGAGCTCGAGAGACCACGCAACAAAGCGTGGATTGTGAGTCCCCAACTCGAACTCGAGAGGCCACGCAACAAAGCGTGGATTGTGAGTCCCTAACCCCAACTCGAGAGGCCACGCAACAAAGCGTGGATTGTCAGTCCCTAACCCCAACTCGACGGGCCACGCAACAAAGCGTGGATTGTGAGTTCTCCACCCGAACTCGAGGGGCCACGCAACAAAGCGCAGATTGTGAGTCCCTAACCCCAACTCGAGGGGCCACACAACAAAGCGTGGATTGTGAGTCCCTTACCCCAACTTGAGGGGCCACACAACAAAGCGTGGATTGTGAGTCCCTAACCCCATCTCGAGAGGCCACACAACACAGCGTGTATTGTGAGCCCCTAACCCCAACTCAAAGGGCAACGCAACAAAGCGTGCATTGTGAGTCCCTAACCCCAACTCGAGGGGCCACACAACAAAGCTTGGATTGTGAGTCCCTAACACCATCCCGAGAGGCCATGCAACAAAGCGTGGATTCTGAGTCCCTAACCCAAACTCGAGGAGCCACACAACAAAGCGTGGATTGTGAGTCCCTAACCCCCACTCGAGGGGCCTCACAACAAAGCGTGGATTGTGAGTCCCTAACCCCAACTCGAGAGACCACACAGCAAAGCATGGATTGTGTGTCACCAATTCGACTTCGAGAGGCCACGCAACAAAGCGTGGAGTGTGAGTCCCTAACCCCAACTCGAGGGGCGACGCAACAAAGCGTGGATTGTCCATCCCTAACCCCAACTCGAGGGGCCACGGGACAAAGCGTGGATTGTGAGTCCCTAACCCCAACTCAAGGGGCCACGCAACAAAGCGCGGATTGTGAGTCCCTAACCCCAACTCGAGGGGCCAGGCAACAAAGCTTGGGCTGTGAGTCCCTAACCTCAACTCGAGGGGCCACGCAACAAAGCATGGATTGTGAGTCCCTAACCCCAACTTGAGACGCCACACAACAAAGCGTGGATTGTGAGTCCCTAACCCCAACTCGAGGGGCTACACAACAAAGCGTGGATTGTGACTCCCTAACCCCAACTCGAGGGGCCACACAACAAAGCGTGGATTGTGAGTCCCTAACCCCAACTTGAGGGGCCACACAACAAAGCGTGGATTGCGAGTCCCCAACCCCAGCTCGAGAGACCACGCAACAAAGCGTGGATTGTGAGTCCCCAACTCGAACTCGAGGGGCCACGCAACAAAGCGTGGATTGTGAGTCCCTAACCCCAACTCGAGAGGCCACGCAACAAAGCGTGGATTGTCAGTCCCTAACCCCAACTCCACGGGCCACGCAACAAAGCGTGGATTGTGAGTTCTCCACCCGAACTCGAGGGGCCATGCAACAAAGCGCAGATTGTGAGTCCCTAACCCCAACTCGAGGGGCCACACAACAAAGCGTGGATTGTGAGTCCCTTACCCCAACTTGAGGGGCCACACAACAAAGCGTGGATTGTGAGTCCCTAACCCCATCTCGAGAGGCCACACAACAAAGCGTGTATTGTGAGCCCCTAACCCCAACTCGAGGGGCCACACAACAAAGCGTGGATTGTGAGTCCCCAACCCCAGCTCGAGAGACCACGCAACAAAGCGTGGATTGTGAGTCCCCAACTCGAACTCGAGAGGCCACGCAACAAAGCGCGGATTGTGAGTCCCTAACCCCAACTCGAGGGGCCAGGCAACAAAGCTTGGGCTGTGAGTCCCTAACCTCAACTCGAGGGGCCACGCAACAAAGCATGGATTGTGAGTCCCTAACCCCAACTCGAGACGCCACACAACAAAGCGTGGATTGTGAGTCCCTAACCCCAACTCGAGGGGCTACAAAACAAAGCGTGGATTGTGACTCCCTAACCCCAACTCGAGGGGCCACACAACAAAGCGTGGATTGTGAGTCCCTAACCCCAACTTGAGGGGCCACACAACAAAGCGTGGATTGTGAGTCCCCAACCCCAGCTCGAGGAACCACGCAACAAAGCGTGGATTGTGAGTCCCCAACTCGAACTCGAGAGGCCACGCAACAAAGCGTGGATTGTGAGTCCCTAACCCCAACTCGAGAGGCCACGCAACAAAGCGTGGATTGTCAGTCCCTAACCCCAACTCGCCGGGCCACGCAACAAAGCGTCGATTGTGAGTTCTCCACCCGAACTCGAGGGGCCACGCAACAAAGCGCAGATTGTGAGTCCCTAACCCCAACTCGAGGGGCCACACAACAAAGCGTGGATTGTGAGTCCCTAACCCCAACTTGAGGGGCCACACAACAAAGCGTGGATTGTGAGTCCCTAACCTCATCTCGAGAGGCCACACAACAAAGCGTGTATTGTGAGCCCCTAACCCCAACTTGAGGGGCCACACAACAAAGCGTGGATTGTGAGTCCCCAACCCGAGCTCGAGAGACCACGCAACAAAGCGTGGATTGTGAGTCCCCAACTCGAACTCGAGAGGCCACGCAACAAAGCGTGGATTGTGAGTCCCTAACCCCAACTCGAGAGGCCACGCAACAAAGCGTGGATTGTCAGTCCCTAACCCCAACTCGACGGGCCACGCAACAAAGCGTGGATTGTGAGTTCTCCACCCGAACTCGAGGGGCCACGCAACAAAGCGCAGATTGTGAGTCCCTAACCCCAACTCTAGGGGCCACACAACAAAGCGTGGATTGTGAGTCCCTAACCCCATCTCGAGAGGCCACACAACAAAGCGTGTATTGTGAGCCCCTAACCCGAACTCAAAGGGCAACGCAACAAAGCGTGCATTGTGAGTCCCTAACCCCAACTCGAGGGGCCACACAACAAAGCGCGGATTGTGAGTCCCTAACACCATCCCGAGAGGCCATGCAACAAAGCGTGGATTCTGAGTCCCTAACCCAAACTCGAGGAGCCACACAACAAAGCGTGGATTGTGAGTCCCTAACCCCCACTCGAGGGGCCTCACAACAAAGCGTGGATTGTGAGTCCCTAACCCCAACTCGAGAGACCACACAGCAAAGCATGGATTGTGTGTCACCAATTCGACTTCGAGAGGCCACGCAACAAAGCGTGGAGTGTGAGTCCCTAACCCCAACTCGAGGGGCGACGCAACAAAGCGTGGATTGTCCATCCCTAACCCCAACTCGAGGGGCGGCGGGACAAAGCGTGGATTGTGAGTCCCTAACCCCAACTCAAGGGGCCACGCAACAAAGCGCGGATTGTCAGTCCCTAACCCCAACTCGAGGGGCCAGGCAACAAAGCTTGGGCTGTGAGTCCCTAACCTCAACTCGAGGGGCCACGCAACAAAGCATGGATTGTGAGTCCCTAACCCCAACTTGAGACGCCACACAACAAAGCGTGGATTGTGAGTCCCTAACCCCAACTCGAGGGGCTACACAACAAAGCGTGGATTGTGACTCCCTAACCCCAACTCGAGGGGCCACACAACAAAGCGTGGATTGTGAGTCCCTAACCCCAACTTGAGGGGCCACACAACAAAGCGTGGATTGCGAGTCCCCAACCCCAGCTCGAGAGACCACGCAACAAAGCGTGGATTGTGAGTCCCCAACTCGAACTCGAGAGGCCACGCAACAAAGCGTGGATTGTGAGTCCCTAACCCCAACTCGAGAGGCCACGCAACAAAGCGTGGATTGTCAGTCCCTAACCCCAACTCGACGGGCCACGCAACAAAGCGTGGATTGTGAGTTCTCCACCCGAACTCGAGGGGCCATGCAACAAAGCGCAGATTGTGAGTCCCTAACCCCAACTCGAGGGGCCACACAACAAAGCGTGGATTGTGAGTCCCTTACCCCAACTTGAGGGGCCACACAACAAAGCGTGGATTGTGAGTCCCTAACCCCATCTCGAGAGGCCACACAACAAAGCGTGTATTGTGAGCCCCTAACCCCAACTCGAGGGGCCACACAACAAAGCGTGGATTGTGAGTCCCCAACCCGAGCTCGAGAGACCACGCAACAAAGCGTGGATTGTGAGTCCCCAACTCGAACTCGAGAGGCCACGCAACAAAGCGTGGATTGTGAGTCCCTAACCCCAACTCGAGAGGCCACGCAACAAAGCGTGGATTGTCAGTCCCTAACCCCAACTCGACGGGCCACGCAACAAAGCGTGGATTGTGAGTTCTCCACCCGAACTCGAGGGGCCACGCAACAAAGCGCAGATTGTGAGTCCCTAACCCCAACTCGAGGGGCCACACAACAAAGCGTGGATTGTGAGTCCCTTACCCCAACTTGAGGGGCCACACAACAAAGCGTGGATTGTGAGTCCCTAACCCCATCTCGAGAGGCCACACAACAAAGCGTGTATTGTGAGCCCCTAACCCCAACTCAAAGGGCAACGCAACAAAGCGTGCATTGTGAGTCCCTAACCCCAACTCGAGAGGCCACACAACAAAGCTTGGATTGTGAGTCCCTAACACCATCCCGAGAGGCCATGCAACAAAGCGTGGATTCTGAGTCCCTAACCCAAACTCGAGGAGCCACACAACAAAGCGCGGATTGTTACTCCCTAACCCCAACTCGAGGGGCCACACAACAAAGCGTGGATTGTGAGTCCCTAACCCCAACTCGAGAGACCACACAGCAAAGCATGGATTGTGTGTCCCCAATTCGACTTCGAGAGGCCACGCAACAAAGCCTGCATTGTCAGTCCCTAGCCCCAACTCGAGGGGCCACGCAACAAAGCGCGGATTGTGAGTCCCTAAACCCAACTCGAAGGGCCGCGCAACAAAGCGCGGATTGTGCGTCGCTAACCGCAACTCGAGGGGCTAGACAACAAAGCGCGGATTGTGACTCCCTAACTGCAACTCGAGGGGCCACACAACAAAGCGTGGATTGTGAGTCCCTAACCCCAACTCGAGGGGCCACACAACAAAGCGTGGATTGTGAGTCCCCAACCCAGCTCAGGAGACGACGCAACAAAGCGTGGATTGTGAGTCCCGAACTCGAACTCAAGAGGCCAAGCAACAAAGCGTGGAGTGTGAGTCCCTAACCCAAACTCGAGAGGCGACGCAACAAAGCGTGGATTGTCAGTTCCCAACCCCAACTCGACGGGCCACGCAACAAAGCGTGGATTGTGAGTTCCCAGCCCCAACTCGAGGGGCCACGCGACAAAGCGCGGAATGTGAGTCCCTAACCCCAACTCGAGGGGCCACACAACAAAGCGTGGATTGTGAGTCCCTTACCCCAACTTGAGGGGCCGCACAACAAAGCGTGGATTGTGAGTCCCCAACGCCAACTCGAGGGGCCACACAACGAAGCGTGGATTGTGAGTCCCTAGCCCCAACTCGAGGGGCCACGCAACAAAGCGTGGACTGTCAGTCCCTAACCCCAACTAGAAGGGCAACGCTACGAAGCGTGCATTGTGAGTCTCTAACCCGAATTTGAGGGGCCACGCAACAAAGCGTGGATTGTGAGTCCGTAACCCCAACTCGAGGGGCCACACAACAAAGCTTGGATTGTGAGTCCCTAACCCCAACCTGAGAGGCCACGCAACAAAGCGTGGATTCTGAGTCCCTAACCCCAACTCAAGGAGCCACACAACAAAGCGCGGATTGTTACTCCATAACCCCAACTCGAGGGGCCACACGACAAAGCGTGGATTGTGAGTCCCTAACCCCAACTCGAGAGACCACACAACAAAGCATGGATTCCGAGTCCCCAATTCGACTTCGAGAGGCCAGGCAACAAAGCGTCGAGTGTGAGTCCCTAACCTTAACTCGAGAGACCACGCAACAAAGCGTGGATTGTCAGTCCCTAGCCCCAACGCGAGGGGCCACGCAACAAAGCGCGGATTGTGAGTCCCTAACCCCAACTCGAGGGGCCATACAACAAAGCGCGGATTGTGAGTCCCCAACCTCAACTCGAGGGGCCACGCAACAAAGCGTGGATTGTGAGTTCCTAACCCCAACTCGAAGGGCAACGCAACAAAGCGTGCATTGTGAGTCCCTAACCCCAACTCGAGGGGCCACACAACAAAGCGCGGATTCTGAGTCCCTAACCCCAACTCGAGGGGCCACACAACAAAGCTTGGATTGTGAGTCCCTAACCCCGGCTCGAGAGGCCACGCAACAAAGCCTGGATTCTGAGTCCCTAACCCCAACTTGAGGGGCCACACAACAAAGCGCAGATTGTTACTCCCTAACCCCAACTCGAGGGGCCACACAACAAACCGTGGATTGTGAGTCCCTAACCCCAACTCGAGGGGCCACACAACAAAGCGTAGATTGTGAGTCCCCAACCCCAACTCGAGAGGCCACGCAACAAAGCGTGGATTGTGAGTCCCTAACCCCAACTCGAGAGGCCACACAACAAAGGGCGGATTGTAACTCCCTAACCCCAAATCGAGCGCGACACAACAAAGCGTGGATTGTGAGTCCCTAACCCCAACTTGAGGGGCCACGCAACAAAGCGTGGATTCTGAGTCCCTAACCCCAACTCGAGGAGCCACACAACAAAGCGCGGATTGTTACTCCATAACCCCAACTCGAGGGGCCACACAGCAAAGCGTGGATTGTGAGTCCCTAACCCCAACTCGAGAGACCACACAACAAAGCATGGATTGTGAGTCCCCAATTCGACTTCGAGAGGCCACGCAACAAAGCGTGGAGTGTGAGTCCCTAGCCCCAACTCGAGGGGCCACGCAACAAAGCGCAGATTGTGAGTCCCTAACCCAACTCGAGGGGCCACGCAACAAAGCGCGGATTGTGAGGCCCTAACCCCAACTCGGGGGGGCACACAACAAAGCGCGGATTGTGAGTCCCTAACCCCAACTCGAGGGGCCACGCAACAAAGCGTGGATTGTGAGTTCCTAACCCCAACTCGAAGGGCAACGCAACAAAGCGTGGATTGTGAGTCCCTAACCCCAAATCGAGGGGCCACACAACAAAGCGCGGATTCTGAGTCCCTAACCCCAACTCGAGGGGCCACACAACAAAGCTTGGATTCTGAGTCCCTAACCCCAACTCGAGAGGCCACGCAACAAAGCGTGGATTCTGAGTCCCTAACCCCAACTTGAGGGGCCAAACAACAAAGCGCGGATTGTTACTCCCTAACCCCAACTCGAGGGGCCAAACAACAAAGCGTGGATTGTGAGTCCCTAACCCCAACTCGAGGGGCCACACAACAAAGCGAGGATTGTGAGTCCCCAACCCCAACTCGAGAGGCCACGCAACAAAGCGTGGATTGTGAGTCCCTAACCCCAACTCGAGAGGCCACACAACAAAGGGCGGATTGTAGCTCCCTAACCCCAAATCGAGGGGCCACACAACAAAGCGTGGATTGTGAGTCCCTAACCCCAACTCGAGGGGCCACGCAACAAAGCGCGGATTGTGAGTCCCTAACCCCAACTTGAGGGGCCACGCAACAAAGCGTGGATTCTGAGTAGCTAATCCCAACTCGAGGAGCCACACAACAAAGCGCGGAGTGTTACTCCCTAACCTCAACTCGAGGGGCCCGACAACAAAGCGTGGATTGTGCGTCGCTAACCCCAACTCGAGGGGCCACACAACAAAGCGTGGATTGTGAGTTCCTAACCCCAACCCGAGGGGCCACGCAACAAAGCGTGGATTGTGAGTCCCTAACCCCAACTCGAGGGGCCACGCAACAAAGCGCGGATTGTGAGTCCCTAACCCCAACTCGAGGGGCCACACAACAAAGCTTGGATTGTGAGTCCCTAACCCCAACCCGAGAGACCACGCAACAAAGCTAGGATTCTGAGTCCCTAACCCCAACTCGAGGAGCAACAAAACAGCGCGGATTGTTACTCCCTAACCCCAACTCGAGGGGCCACACAACAAAGCGTGGATTGTGAGTCCCTAACCCGAACTCGAGAGACCACGCAACAAAGCGTGGATTGTGAGTCCCCAATTGGAACTCCAGAGGCCGGGCAACAAAGCGTGGAGTGTGAGTCCCTAACCCCAACTCATAGGGCCACGCAACAAAGCGTGGATTGTCAGTCCCTAAGCCCAACTCGAGGGGCCACGCAACAAAGCGTGGATTGTGAGTCCCTAACCCCAACTCGAGGGGCCACACAACAAAGCGCGGATTGTGAGTCCCTAACCCCAACTCGAGGGGCCACGCAACAAAGCTTGGGCTGTGAATCTCTAACCCCAACTCAGGGGCCCACACAACAAAGCGTGCATTGTGAGTCCCTAACCCCAACTTGAGGGGCCACACAACAAAGCGTGGATTGTGAGTCCCTAACCGCAACTCGAGAGGCCACACAACAAAGCGTGGATTGTGAGTCCCTAACCCCAACTCGAGGGGCCACACAACAAAGCGTGGATTGTGAGTTGCTAACCCCAACCCGAGGGGCAACACAGCAAAGCGTGGAATGTGAGTCCGTAATCCCAACTCGAGGGGCCACGCAACAAAGCGTGGATCGTCAGTCCCTAACCCCAACTCGAAGGGCAGCGCAACAAAGCGTGCATTGTGAGTCCCTAACCCCAACTCGAGGGGCCACGCAACAAAGCGCGGATTGTGAGTCCCTAACTCCAACTCGAGGGGCCACACAACAAAGCTTGGATTGTGAGTCCCTAACCCCAACTCGAGGTGCCACACAACAAAGCGTGGATTCTGAGTCCCTAACCCCAGCTCGAGGGGCCACACAACAAAGCGTGGATTGTGAGTCCCTAACCCCAACTCGAGGGGCCACACAACAAAGCGTGGATTGTGAGTCCCCAATCCCAACTCGAGAGGCCACGCAACAAAGCGTGGATTGTGAGTCCCTAAACCCAACTCGAGAGGCCACACAACAAAGCGTGGATTGTGAGTCCCTAACACCAACTCCAGGGGCCACGCAATAAAGCGTGCATTGTGAGTCCCCAACCCCAACTCGAGAGGCCACGCAACAAAGCGTGGATTGTGAGTTTTGACCCCAACTCGAGGGGCAGCGCAACAAAGCGTGGATTTTGAGACCCTAACCCCGACTCGAGAGGCAATAAACCAAAGCGTGGATTGTGAGTCCCTAGCCCCAACTCGAGGGGCCACACATTCAAGCGTGGATTGTGAGTCCCTAACCCCAACTTGAGGGGCCACACAACAAAGCGTGGATTGTGAGTCCCCAACCGCAACTCGGGGGGCCGCGCAACAAAGCGCGGATTGTGGCTCCCTAACCCCACCTCGGGGGGCCACACAAGAAAGCGTGGATTGTGAGTCCCTAACCCCAAATCGGGGGGCGACACAACAAAGCGCGGATTGTAACTCCCTAACCCCAACTCGAGGGGCCACACAACAAAGCGCGGATGGTGAGTCCCCAACCCCAACTCGAGAGGCCACACAACAAAGGGGGGATTGTGATTCCCTAACCCCAACTCGAGGGGCCACGCAACAGAGCGTGGATTGTGAGTCCCCAACCCCAACTCGAGAGGCCACGCAACAAAGCGTGGATTGTCAGTCCCTAACCTCAACTCGAGGGGCCACGCAATAAAGCGTGCATTGTGAGTCCCTAACCCCGACTCGAGGGGCAACAAAACAAAGCGTGGATTGTGAGTCCCTAGCCCCAACTCGAGGGGTCACACATTCAAGCGTGGATTGTGGGTCCCTAACCCCAACTCGAGGGGCCACACAACAAAGCGTGGATTGTGAGTCCCCAACCCCAACTCGAGAAGCCGCGCAACAAAGCGCGGATTGTGGCTCTCTAACCCCAACTCGGGGGGCCACACAAGAAAGCGTGGCTTGTGAGTCCCTAACCCCAAATCGAGGGGCCACACAACAAAGCGCGGATTGTAACTCCCTAACCCCAACTCGAGGGGCCACACAACAAAGGGTGGATTGTGAGTCCCCAAACCGGACTCGAGAGGCCACGCAACAGAGCGTGGTTGTGAGTCCCCAACCACAAGATGAGAGGCCACACAACAAAGCGTGCATTGTGAGTCCCTAACCCCAATTCGAGGGGCCACACAACAAAGCGTGGATTGTGAGTCCCTAACCCCAACTGGAGGGGCTACACAACAAAGCGCGGATTGTGACTCCCTAACCCCAGCTCGAGGGGCCACACAACAAAGCGTGGATGGTGAGTCCTGAATCCCAACTCGCGAGGCCACGCAACAAAGCGTGATTGTGACTCCCCAACCCCAAGATGAGAGGCCACACAACAAAGCGTGGATTGTGAGTCCCTAACCCCAACTCGAGGGGCCACGCAACAAAGCGTGGATTGGGAGTCCCTAACCCCAACTCGAGAGGCCACGCAACAAAGCGTGTATTGTGAGTCCCTAACCCCAACTCGAGGGGCCACACAACAAAGCGTGGATGGTGAGTCCACAACCCCAACTCGAGGGGCCACACAACAAAGCGTGGCTGGTGAGTCCCCAACCCCAACTCGAGAGGCGACGCAACAAAGCGTGGATTGTGACTCCCTAACCCCACCTCGAGAGGCCACGCAACAAAGCGTGGATTGTCAGTCCCTAACCCGAAATCGGGGGGCC
Organism: Eutreptiella sp. 'Long Island Sound 2002'; assembly: GCA_964036045.1. Lineage (NCBI taxonomy): Eukaryota > Euglenozoa > Euglenophyceae > Eutreptiales > Eutreptiaceae > Eutreptiella > Eutreptiella sp. 'Long Island Sound 2002'. Next base: position 139,491,199 of record OZ038378.1, read on the forward strand.
ACACAACAAAGCGCGGATTGTGAGTCCCTAACCCAAACTCGAGAGGCCACGCAACAAAGCGTGGTTTCTGAGTCCCTAACCCCAACTCGAGGGGCCACGCAACAAAGCGTGGATTATGAGTCCCTAACCCCCACTCGAGAAGCCACGCATGCAAGCTTGGATTGTGAGTACCTAACCCAAACTGGAGAGGCCACGCAACAAAGCGCGGATTGTGAGTCCCTAACCCCAACTCGAGGGGCCACGCAACAAAGCCTGGATCGTGACTCCCTAACCCCAACTCGAGAGGCCACGCAACAAAGCGTGGATTCTGAGTCCCTAACCCCAAATCGGGGGGCGACACAACAAAGCGCGGATTGTAACTCCCTAACCCCAACTCGAGGGGCCACACAACAAAGCGCGGATGGTGAGTCCCCAACCCCAACTCGAGAGGCCACACAACAAAGGGGGGATTGTGATTCCCTAACCCCAACTCGAGGGGCCACGCAACAGAGCGTGGATTGTGAGTCCCCAACCCCAACTCGAGAGGCCACGCAACAAAGCGTGGATTGTCAGTCCCTAACCTCAACTCGAGGGGCCACGCAATAAAGCGTGCATTGTGAGTCCCTAACCCCGACTCGAGGGGCAACAAAACAAAGCGTGGATTGTGAGTCCCTAGCCCCAACTCGAGGGGTCACACATTCAAGCGTGGATTGTGGGTCCCTAACCCCAACTCGAGGGGCCACACAACAAAGCGTGGATTGTGAGTCCCCAACCCCAACTCGAGAAGCCGCGCAACAAAGCGCGGATTGTGGCTCTCTAACCCCAACTCGGGGGGCCACACAAGAAAGCGTGGCTTGTGAGTCCCTAACCCCAAATCGAGGGGCCACACAACAAAGCGCGGATTGTAACTCCCTAACCCCAACTCGAGGGGCCATACAACAAAGGGTGGATTGTGAGTCCCCAAACCCAACTCGAGAGGCCACGCAACAGAGCGTGATTGTGAGTCCCCAACCACAAGATGAGAGGCCACACAACAAAGCGTGCATTGTGAGTCCCTAACCCCAATTCGAGGGGCCACACAACAAAGCGTGGATTGTGAGTCCCTAACCCCAACTGGAGGGGCTACACAACAAAGCGCGGATTGTGACTCCCTAACCCCAACTCGAGGGGCCACACAACAAAGCGTGGATGGTGAGTCCTGAATCCCAACTCGCGAGGCCACGCAACAAAGCGTGATTGTGACTCCCCAACCCCAAGATGAGAGGCCACACAACAAAGCGTGGATTGTGAGTCCCTAACCCCAACTCGAGGGGCCACGCAACAAAGCGTGTATTGGGAGTCCCTAACCCCAACTCGAGAGGCCACGCAACAAAGCGTGTATTTTGAGTCCCTAACCCCAACTCGAGGGGCCACACAACAAAGCGTGGATGGTGAGTCCACAACCCCAACTCGAGGGGCCACACAACAAAGCGTGGCTGGTGAGTCCCCAACCCCAACTCGAGAGGCGACGCAACAAAGCGTGGATTGTGACTCCCTAACCCCACCTCGAGAGGCCACGCAACAAAGCGTGGATTGTCAGTCCCTAACCCGAAATCGGGGGGCCACACAACAAAGCGCGGATTGTGAGTCCCTAACCCCAACTCGAGAGGCCACGCAACAAAGCGTGGTTTCTGAGTCCCTAACCCCAACTCGAGGGGCCACGCAACAAAGCGTGGATTATGAGTCCCTAACCCCCACTCGAGAAGCCACGCATCCAAGCTTGGATTGTGAGTACCTAACCCAAACTGGAGAGGCCACGCAACAAAGCGCGGATTGTGAGTCCCTAACCCCAACTCGAGGGGCCACGCAACAAAGCCTGGATCGTGACTCCCTAACCCCAACTCGAGAGGCCACGCAACAAAGCGTGGATTCTGAGTCCCTAACCCCAACTAGAGGGGCCACACAACAAAGCGGGGATTGTGAGTCCCTAACCCCAACTCGAGAGGCCAAGCAACAAAGCGTGGATTGTGAGTCCCTGACCCCAACACGAGAGGCCACGCAACAAAGCGTGGACTGTCAGTCGATAACCCCAACTCAAGGGGCCGCGCAGCAAAGCGTGGATTGTCAGTCCCTAACCCCAACTCGAGGGGCCACGCAACAAAGCGCGGATTGTGAGTCCCTAACCCCAACTCCAGAAGCCACACCACAAAGCTTGGATTGTGAGTCCCTAACCCCAACTTGAGAGGCCACGCAACAAAGCGTGGATTCTGAGTCCCTAACCCCAACTGGAGGAGCCACACAACAAAGCGCGGATTGTTACTCCCTAACCCCAACTCGAGGGGCGACACAACAAAGCGTGGATTGTGGTTCCCTAACCCGAACTCGAGGGGCCACACAACAAAGCGCGAATAGTGAGTCCCCAACCCCAACTCGAGAGGCCACACAACAAAGCATGGATTGTGACTCCCTAACCCCAACTCGAGAGGCCACACAACAAAGCGCGGATTGTGAGTCCCTAGCCCCAACTTGAGGGGCCACACAACAAAGCGCGGATTGTGACTCCCTAACCCCAACTCCAGGGGCCACATAACAAAGCGTGGATTGAGAGTCCCTAAACCCAACTCGAGAGGCCACACAACCAACCGTGGATTGTGAGTCCCTAACCCCAACTCGAGGGGCTACACAACAAAGCGCGGATTGTGACTCCCTAACCCCAACTCCAGAGGCCACACAACAAAGCGTGGATTGTGATTCCCTAACCCAAACTTGAGGGGCCACACAACAAAGCGTGGATTGTGAGTCCCTATCCCCAACTCGAGGGGCCACACAACAAAGCGCGGATTGTGACTCCCTAACCCCAACTCGAGGGGCCACATAACAAAGCGTGAATTGTGAGTCCCTAACCCCAACTCGAGTGGCCACGCAACAAAGCATGGGTTGTGAGTCCCTAACCCCAACTCGAGGGGCCACACAACAAAGCCCGGATTGTGACTTCCTAACCCCAGGTCGAGGGGCCACACAACAAAGCGTGGATTCTGAGTCCCTAACCCCAACTCGAGGGGCCACACAACAAAGCGCGGATTGTGAGTCCCTAGCCCCAACTCGAGGGGCCACACAACAAAGCGCGGATTGTGACTCCCTAACCCCAGCTCCAGGGACCACACAAGGAAAGCGTGGATTGAGAGTCCCCAACCTCAACTCGAGAGGCCACACAACCAACCGTGGATTGTGAGTCCCTAACCCCAACTCGAGGGGCCACACAACAAAGCGTGGATTGTGAGTCCCTAACCCCAACTCGAGGGGCCACGCAACAAAGCGTGGATTGTGAGTCCCTAACCCCAACTTGAGAGGCCACGCAACAAGGTGTGGATTCTGAGTCCCTAACCCCAACTCGAGGGGCTGCACAACAAAGCGCGGATTGTGACTCCGTAACCCAAACCCGAGGGGCCACACAACAAAGCATGTATTGTGAGTCCCCAACCCCAACTCGAGGGGCCACGCAACAAAGCGTGGATCGTGAGTCCCTAACCCCAACTTGAGAGGCCACGCAACAAAGCGTGCATTGTGAGTCCCTAACCCCAACTTGAGGGGCCACGCAACAAAGAGCGGATTGTGAGTCCCTAACCCCAACTCGAGAGGCCACACAACAAAGCGTGGATTGTGACTCCATATCCCCAAGTCGAGGTGCCACACAACAAAGCGTGGATTGTGAGTCCCTAACCCCAACTCGAGGGGCCACACAACAAAGCGTGGATTGTGAGTCCCCAACCCCAACCCGAGAGGCCGCACAATAAACCGTGGATTGTGAGTTCCTAACCCCAACTCGAGGGGCCACACAACAAAGCGTAGATTGTGAGTCCCTAACCCCAACTCGAGGGGGCACACAACAAAGCATGGATTGTGAGTCCCTAACCCCAACTCGAGGGGCCACACAACAAAGCGTAGATGTTGACCCCCTAACCCCAACTTGAGGAGCCACGGAAAAAAAGGGTGGATTGTGTGTCCCTAACCCCAAATTGAGGGGCCACAGAACAATGCGTGGATGGTGAGTCCCGAACCCCATCTCGAGGTGCCACACAATAAAGTGTGCATTGTCAGTCCCTAACGCCAACTCGAGGAGCCACGCAACAAAGCGTAGATTGTGAGTCCCTAACCCCAACTCGAGAGGCCAGGCAACAAAGCGTGGATTGTGAGTCCCTAGCCCGACTGGGAGGTGCCGCGCAATAAAGTGTGCATTTTGAGTCCCTAGCGCCAACTCGAGAGGCCACGCAACAAAGTGTGGAGTGGAAAAAAAGGGTGGATTGTGTGTCCCTAACCCCAAATTGAGGGGCCACAGAACAATGCGTGGATGGTGAGTCCCTAACCCAAACTCGAGGAGCCACGCCAAAAAAGCTTGGATTGTGAGTCCCCAACCCCAACACGAGAGGCCACACAACAAACGTGGATTGTGAGTCCCTAACCCCAACTCGAGGATCCACGCAAAAAAAGCAAGGATTGTGAGTCCCTAACCCCAACTCGAGGGGCCACACAACAAAGCGTAGATTGTGAGTGCCCATCCCCAACACGAGAGGCCACACAACAAACGTGGATTGTGAGTCCCTAACCCCAACTCCAGGAGCCACGCAAAGAAGGCGTGGATGGTGAGTCCCGAACCCCTACTTGAGGGGCCGCACAACAAAGTGTGGATTGAGAGTCCCTAACCCCATGTCGAGGTGCCACACAACAAAGTGTGCATTGTGAGTCCCTAGCACCAACTCGAGAGGCCACGCAACAAAGCGTGGATTGTGAGTCCCTAATGCGGAGTCGAGAGGCCACGGAACAAAGGGGGGATTGTGAGTCCCTAACCCCAACTCGAGGGGCGACAAAAGAAAAGCGCGGATCGTGACTCCCCAACCCCAACTCGAGGGGCCACATAACAAAGTGTGAATTGTGAGTCCCTAACCCGAACTCGAGGGGGTACGGAACAAAGCGTGGATTGTGACTCCCTAGCCCCAACTCGAGGAGCCACAAAACAAAGCGTGGATTCTGAGTCCCTAACCCCAACTCGAGGGGCCACACAAGAAAGCGCGGATTGTGAGTCCCTAACCCCAACTCGAGGGGCCACACAACAAAGCGTGGATTGTGCGTCCCCAACCCCAACTCGAGGGGCCACACAACAAAGCATGGATTGTGAGTCCCTAACCCCAACTCGAGGGGCCACACAACAAAGCGTGGATTGTGAGTCTTCAACCCGAAAACAAGAGGCCACACAATAAACATGGATTGTGAGTCTCTAACCCCAACTCCAGGAGCCACGCAAGAAAAGGGTGGATTGTGTGTCCCTAACCCCATCTTGAGGGGCCACAGAACAATGCGTGGATGGTGAGTCCCGAACCCCTACTTGAGGGGCCACGCAACAAAGCGTGGATTGTGAGTCCCTAACCCCTACTCGAGGGGCCACGCAACAAAGTGTGGATTGAGAGTCCTTAACCCCTTCTCGAGGTGCCACGCAATAAAATGTGCATTGTGAGTCCCTAACGCCCACTCGAGAGGCCACGCAACAAAGCGTGGGTTGTGAGTCCCTAACCCCCCTCGAGAGGCCAGGCAACAAAGCGTGGATTGTGAGTACTCAGCCCGACCGCAAGGTGCCACGCAATTAAGTGTGCATTGTGAGTCCCTAACGCCAACTCGAGAGGCCACGCAACAATGCGTGGATTGTGAGTCGCTAACCCCAACTCGAGAGGCCATGCAACAAAGCGTGGATTGTGAGTCCCCAACCCCAACTCGAGAGGCCACACAACAAACGTGGATTGTGAGTCCCTAACCCCAACTCGAGGAGCCAGACAACAAAGCGTGGATTGTGAGTCCCTAACCCCACCCGCGAGGGGCCACACAACAAAGCGTGGATTGTGAGTCCCCAACCCCAACACGAGAGGCCACACAAAAAACATGGATTGTGAGTCCCTAACCCAAACTCCAGGAGCCACGCAAAAAAAAGGGTGGATTGTGTGTCCCTAACACCAACTTGAGGGGCCACAGAACAATGCGTGGATGCTGAGTCCCGAACCCCTACTTGAGGGGCCACGCAACAAAGCGTGGATAGTGAGTCCCTAACCCCTACTCGAGGGGCCATGCAACAAAGTGTGGATTGAGAGTCCCTAACCCCATCTCGAGATGCCACACAAAAAAATGTGGATTGTGAGTCACTAACGCCACCTCGAGAGGCCACGCAACAAAGCGTGGATTGTGAGTCCCTAACCCCAACTCGAGAGGCCAGGCAACAAAGCGTGCATTGTGAGTCCCTAGCCCGACCGCGAGGTGCCACGCAATAAAGTGTGCATTGTGAGTCCCTAACGCCAACTCGAGAGGCCACGCAACAATGCGTGGATTGTGAGTCCCTAACCCCGACTCGTGAGGCCATGCAACAAAGCGTGGATTGTGAGTCCCCTACCCCAACACGAGAGGCCACACAACAAACGTGGATTGTAAGTCCCTAACCCCCACTCGAGGAGCCACGAACAAAGAAGGAAGGTAGGTAGGTAGGTAGGTGCACTCGGTCGTGGAGAGGCGCCCCATGGTTACCCCTGGCGTCGCTCCTGGGACGAACAGGAAGAGGTTCCGCACGTGAAGTAGGGAGGCGGCGTACTTCCCGCTAGACCTGACTGGTGGCCCCCAACAAAGCGGCCCCGGGCAACACCGGGAGGGCTGATCGCCGCCAGCGTGACTGCTTGTCATGCCGGGAGAGTTGGCCCCCGTGCTTGCACACGTCCCCTCCTTTGGGCGTAACCCGAGGGGTTCACCGGACTTCCTGGCGTATCCCGTTCCCAAGGCATGCATGCATGTTCTTGGTACTGGGGTTCCGAGGTGCTTGGGTGTCGCACGCTCCGCCTCGAGTCCCAAAGAAGCGCAGGCCTTAGGATGCAGCCTTACCCCCGGTCTCCGGATCTTGTTTGGCCGGGTCACCTGCATGGCACGGGCTGCCTCAGTGCCCGGGCTATGGACACTGGGTTTCCTACTGTTGCGTGGCGCTTGTGTTTGGGTCTGGGTTGTGGTTAGGTTCGGGTTTCGGCTGCGCCCCGCCACTCCTGGCTGGGGTGTTGGGGTGTGTGTGCGCTTGTGTGTGCGCTCCGCTTGTACCCTGCCACTCCTGGCTGGGGTGTGCGGTGTGGGTGTGTGTGGTTGGGTTCGGGTTCTGGCTGCGCCGCGCCACTCCTGGCTGGGGTGTCGGGGTTTGTGTCTGCTGTTGTGCGCGCTTGGCTTGCACCCCGCCACTCCTGGCTGGGGTGTGCGGCGTGGGTGTGTGTGCTTCGGCTCGGGTTTCGGCTGCGCCCCGCCCCTCCTGGCTGGGGTGTTGGGGTGTGTGTGTGCTTGTGTGCGCGCTCCGCTTGCACCCAGCCACTCCTGGCACGGGTGCGCGGTGTTGGTGTGTGTGTTTGGCCTCGGGTTTCGGCTGCGCCCCACCTCTCATGGCTGGGGTGTTGGTCTGTGTGTGTGCTCGTGTGCGCGCTCCGCTTGCACCCAGCCACTCCTGGCACAGGTGCGCGGTGTGGGTGTGTGTGTTTGGGCTCAGGTTTCGGCTGCACCCCGCCCCTCCTGGCTGGGGTGTTGGGCTGTGTGTGTGCTCGTGTGCGCGCTCCGCTTGCACCCAGCCACTCCTGGCACGGCTGCGCGGTGTGGGTGTGTGTGTTTGGGCTCGGGTTTCGGCTGCGCCCCGCCACTCCTGGCTGGGGTGTTGGGCTGTGTGTGTGCTCCGCTTGCACCCAGGGACTCCTGGCACGGGTGCGCGGTGTGGGTGTGTGTGTTTGGGCTCGGGTTTCGGCTGCAGCCCGCCACTCCTGGCTGGGGTGTTGGGCTGTGTGCGTGCTCCGCTTGCACCCAGCCACTCCTGGCACGGGTGCGCGGTGTGGGTGTGTGTGTTTGGGCTCGGGTTTCGGCTGCGCCCCGCTGCTCCTGGCTGGGGTGTTGGGCTGTGTGTGTGCTCCGCTTGCACCCAGGGACTCCTGGCACGGGTGCGCGGTGTGGGTGTGTGTGTTTGGGCTCGGGTTTCGGCTGCACCCCGCCACTCCTGGCTGGGGTGTTGGGCTGTGTGCGTGCTCCGCTTGCACCCAGCCACTCCTGGCACGGGTGCGCGGTGTGGGTGTGTGTGTTTGGGCTCGGGTTTCGGCTGCAGCCCGCCACTCCTGGCTGGGGTGTTGGGCTGTGTGCGTGCTCCGCTTGCACCCAGCCACTCCTGGCACGGGTGCACGGTGTGGGTGTGTGTGTTTGGGCTCGGGTTTCGGCTGCGCCCGGCCACTCCTGGCTGGGGTGTTGGGATGTGTGCGTGCTCCGCTTGCACCCAGCCACTGCTGGCACGGGTGCACGGTGTCGGTGTGTGTGTTTGGGCTCGGGTTTCGGCTGTGCCCCGCCACTCCTGGCTGGGTTGTTGGGCTGTGTGCGTGCTGCGCTTGCACCCAGCCACTCCTGGCACGGGTGCGCGGTGTGGGTGTGTGTGTTTGGGCTTAGGTTTCGGCTGCGCCCCGCCACTCCTGGCTGGTGTGTTGGGCTGTGTGTGTGTGCTCCGCTTGTACCCAGCCACTCCTGGCACGGGTGCGCTGTGTGGGTGTTTGTGTTTGGGCTCGGGTTTTGGATGCGCCCCGCCACTCCTGGCTTGGGTGTTGGGCTGTGTGTGTGCTCCGCTTGCACCCAGCCACTCCTGGCACGGTTGCGCGGTGTAGATGTGTGTGTTTGGGCTCGGGTTTCGGCTGCGCCCCGCCACTCCTGGCTGGGGTGTTGGGCTGTGAGCAGGGATCGTGAGTACCTAACCCCAACTCGAGGAGCAACACAACAAAGCGTGGATGGTGAGTTCCTAACCCCAACTCGATGAGCCACGCAAAAAATACGTGGATATTGACCCCAACTTGAGGGGCTACAGAACAATGCGTGGATTGTGAGCCCCGAACCCCTACTTGAGGGGCCACACAACAAAGCGTGGATTGTGAGTCCCTAACCCCTACTCGAGGGGCCAGGCAACAAAGTGTGGATTGAGAGTCCCTAACCCCATGTCGAGGTGCAACACAATAAAGTGTGCATTGTGAGTCCCTAACACCAACTCGAGAGGCCACTGAACAAAGCGTGGATTGTGAGTCCCTAACCCCAACTCGAGGGGCCACACAACAAAGCGTGGATTGTGAGTCCCCAACCCCAACTCGAGAGGCCACGCAACAAAGCGTGGATTGTGAGTCCCTAACCCCAACTCGTGGGGCCACACAAAGAAGTGTAGATTGTGAGTCCCTAACCCTAACTCGAGGGGCAACACAACAAAGCGTGGATTGTGAGTCCCCAACCCCAACTCGAGAGGCGGCACAACAAACGTGGATTATGAGTCCCTAACCCCAACTCGACGACCCAGACAACAATGCATGGATGGTTCGTCCCGAAGCCCTATTTAGCAGGCCGGGTAACAGCGTGGATTGAGAGTCCCCAACCCCAACTCGAGGGGGCAGACAACAAAGCATGGATTGTGAGTCCCTAACCCCAACTCGAGAGGCCATGCAAGACAGTGTGGATAGTGAGTCGCTAAAACCAACTCCAGGGGCCACACAACAAAGCGCGGATTGGGACTCCCTAACCCGAACTGGAGGGGCCACATAACATAGCGCGGATCGTGACTCCCTAACGCCAAATGGAGTGACGCGTTCCCGTGGGGGGCCTGGCCACGGGACGCTGCGGTGACACGCACAAGCAAGCAGGCAGGCAAAGCACTGCTCTCACAGGGGCATCAATACGCTCGTGTCATGTGACAAAGCGTTTCAGGATCCTCGCCACTCTGCAACGAGGGAACAAAAGTATGTACAGCAACACATCAGGATATGCACACATGGGGTTAAGACTGGACTGGGGTAAGAGCATCACAGGACAATAGACACTCAGTCCCAACTCATATCCAAATTCCAGGTCCGACCCTCCCAGTGGCTGACGAGGGCGGGGGCTGAAACACAACCCATGCCCTGCTCAGCCCGGAACCTGAAACCCTGCCAATAGGGGAGGTGTCCCGCCCAGCCACAGGCCAGTTCCTGGGAACCAAGTGGCTCCAAGGCCTACTGACAGTAGCATCCTATGCTCCCTTAACAGCAGGTCCCAACTCCACTCTGACCCAGAGATATGGCCCCGCCATTATCCCCTAGGAGTTGGTAGCTGAAATTAGCTCAAAAGTCTCCTAAATTGACCCCTCATCCGGACCCGCCAGAGGTAGAGACGAGGCAACTGACCCTATGCCCTTTGAGTACGCACTCCCAGGAGCCCTTACCCAACCTGGTTCGCTCTGAGGTCCCGGCATCAGGGCACCACGGGTTCCCCAAGTGGGGTCATGATGCCAAAATCACCCAAATTGGCATCATTCTCACGCGTGGCTCGCCCAGCCAGGGCAAGGCCAATGGCTCACAGGATAGGAGGCAGGACCTAGGACCTATATCTGAGTGCACAACCTGGAATTGGGTCCGGGTCCTCATGGGCAAAGAGATATGGGGCCGCCAATTGACCACACGGGAGGGGTGAAATCGGGGTCCCAAAAGAGGGTCATTTTGGCTGCTCGAAATGAGCCAAAATTGGGGGGTGCTACCAATAGTATATCTCCTTGCCGCCTTGGAGATCGGATCTGCCATTCAATACGCGTTACACCAGCAGTCCAACCGAGACTCCCATGTACTTTGCTCTCAAAAATACTCCATGCCACTCGGCGTGGTGACAATCCCAATTGGGTCCACAAATGCCAAAATGGCGAAATTGTCCACACTCACTTTGGGCTAGCACCTTGACGATGGTTGCTCCGCCTTGCCCACGTGGTGTGCGAGCCACGGGGACCAATGTTTATATCACCCACGTCACATATGGTCCATTGGTCCATGCGTCTGGCGTGCACGAGGGGGCTGAACATGGTGCACGGTGGGCAGAAAATGTGGAAAATTGCTCAAAATGGCTGAAAATGCGCACACTCATGGTTGGGGCAGATGAGGCACATGCCCGACTTGGACCGGAGTGTGCCATAGGATTGGTATCAAGTCATATGCGTCCAACATATCTTTTGGGCGTCGCCCAACCCCTCCGGTTTTGGGAATGGCAGGGTCGCCAAGTGAGCCCATCATTTGGGATAGTCCCAAATCGCCAACATGGAGGCCACGGTATGCCAAGCCCCAGAGGAGTTATCTGCTGCGTCCAAGATATGTTGGGCACCGAAGTATGTACCTCCATTACATACTTGGGTCATGATGTCAATTGAGCGCAACATTGAGATACACGGTCACCACTTGACATCATGACGGGCCAAAAACAGCAAAATTGGCGAAAAGACACGCAAAAGTGCCTTGAAAAGTGCACAAATATATTATAATATCTTCGGCTTGGATTGAGTTATCGACCAAAATTTTTTGAACACAATAACTTGACACCAAGGACCTTCGATTCCACATATGTGCTCCACTTGGGGCGCTTTGGAAGGTCGCACGCGCTGCCTCCCAAGTGGGCACATGCGAAAATGGAATATTGCAAAAAACACACCTTGCTCGCAACGCATCGCTTCGGGAGCACTCCACAAGCGTCTCTTCACAGATGTTAGGGTTGCGACTGTTGGTTGGGAGTACAATGAAGAGCTCCATGCGATATGGGGTCCATTGGCGGGTTAGTCTTGGAATGGTGCACCCGCCAAATCGGCACGCGATATGACACCAAATATGGCATACAACCCTACCCACGCCTTCTACACCCAACCTAGTGGCCTAGAATCAAAGTATGCCTATATTCTAATGTAACGTTGGTCCCTTAACACGCATGCAAGTGCTTTGGTCGAAAATCGACCTCCTTTCGTTAAGCCGAATTTTAGCATGCAAGCAAAATATGTTGCCCATATATATATGGAGATCATATATGTACTATCCGGGGAAGACAAGTGATATGCCCCGGATTTAGAGGCAAGCAAAGAGGGAGAAAACGCCAACTCAACATACTTCTACTCGTACTTGGACGCCAAGTACGTGAAAAAGCGCACTTCTTGGAGAACACTCCAAATGAATAACCCTTTGGGCCTATGGAGTTGGGATCCTTTGGCCTCATCCTATGACTATGGGGGGCAAAACCTCATACACAGTGCCTATGAGGCACGTTAGTTCGTCCTTGGGCGCTTGAACGCTCGTAACCCTTGTTATTCCACTTGGGGGTTCAAAGCGCCTTCGGCTGCCCAGATTTTCTGGGACAAATCTGGGACGCGATCCGTTATATCAAGGAAAAAATTGCGGATCACTCGAAGACTGTTTCAGTCTTAACTTCAAGAAAGATCGTTCTACAGAATTATCTAATGCAGTCCACGGAACAGGCGACGACAGGCGGCGCGATTGCGGCGATTTCACCACAATTGCAAATCGCGGTAGAAATCGGGTATTTCACCGATTTCTAACCGCAAATCGACCAAGACAGTAAAGTTATGGTAATTCCACATCGACTTAATGGTTAGAAATCGGAATCCAGATTTCGCGGGTTAGAGAACAGAGATATCCCGCTGACAGCCGTTGTCAACGGCTTCCGCACGGGTGTGACGGCTCACAGGCCACCGGGCCATGGGCCATAGGTTCTGGGTACCGCTTCACCCCCCTCCTTAGAGCAAACCCTTGGGGGGGCTCGATAACACCCAAGCATGGTAGCGGGTACCGAGGACCATTCCCTGAAGGGGGGGGGTGTCACATCCTCACTTCAGGCTGATTCGCAGGTTAGGCTGCCGGAATCCCACAGTAAGACGGATACGGTGCTGTAGCTGTTAGTAACTGCAAGTATAGTATCAAGTATCAAGTCCCGGGTCCTGGCGGCGATTGTTCGGCATCCAAAGGACCCGTCAACCCATACCAGGCGCACCGGGTGCCGGCTGCGACGGTCACTACCACAGTGGCAGTGGCATACACGGCCAACATAGGCGTCACACGACGACCGAGGTGGTCCCATAGGTCGAAAGCGACCACAAAGATCCATCAGGCCACTCCAGGCTTCCCAAGGCCGCAGGCTGGGGGGGAGTCCCCACGGGTCCTTCCTTGGGCGCACCATGTCCATATCCAGGACGCGAGTCCAGAGTGGTACAGCCGAACGAGCTCCTCTTTAAGGGATCGGGCATCAAGGCCGTCTTTTTTCTCGCCCCATTACCATGAAGGCCATGCATGGGGGAGTCCCCATGCAGTATGGGCGGAGGCGTCGACTCCTCAAACCACCAGTTTCCCAGGCAGACTGACCGAGGTCAGGACACCGGAGGTCGCCACCCGACTGCAAGTGCGTATGCGAGTCGGTAGGCTCACACTGGGACTGACAGTGGCGGACCGCTGGGAGTGTAGTCAGGCAACTGGGCTTCCCGCCTGGCGCCATCAGGATCTCAGCACATCACAGCCACTAGGGCACACGGTATCACGGGCACTCAAACAGAAGAATCTGTACTTAGGTACTGGTCCAGGCTGGACCTTATGTAAGAGCATGTGCACGGCGACTCAGGGCGCCATTGTATTCCGATTCGCATCCCGTGAGGGGGGAAAAACAGTCCACATTGCGGTGATGGGCTGATAATGCGCAACATACAGCTGCACATATCCCTGGGGGGCAGGAACATAAGCAACAAGCGGGGTAATAGGCGTGTAAACACACTCTGGACAGAGCGCCAAACCACGCGCCGGTTAGGATAAGGCATATGCAGGAGAGCTGGACAGGAAAACGCCTGAGCTCAGGCCATATATAGTCTGCAGACACACGTAGACTGGTCTGGATCCCGCAAATGCCATGGGACCAGACCACACACCAAAAGTCGCAATGCCGATGACAGCGGCATCCGTTGCGCAACGTCGTATGGGCTTCAAGGGCCTAAGAGCTCAGAAAATGTGAAGGTCAGTCGCCCTGCCTGGTTTCCCAAGGATTCAGCAGGCGGGGAGTGACGAATGGAAGTTGAAGAGAGGGGCCATCCTCCTCTGGATTCAGCAGGGGGGGGTACATGGCCACTCTGATGGCATGTCACCGGAAGCCCGAAGAGAGCAAGCAAGTGAGGGACGATCCTTCGACCACACAAGCGCTCAAAATGCATCATGGGAGAGCTCAGGGCGGCGATCAGGCGCCCCTGGCTGCAATCGCCCGGGTGAGTGCTGCCAAGTCAGAGACATGGATCTTGGTCTTGTGCTTGCGGATGTAGTCCATGAAGGGGGTATTAATCCGCGGCACGAACGAGGAGACGGGTTCCCAGGTGTCGTGGGACGGCCCATAGCCTCGCCAACGAACCTTGAACTCCAGGCCTCCGGGTGCCGAGGCGTTCGGACGCTGGGCCAGGATTTTCTCGACAGTATAGTCGTCCTGCTCAGCATAGTTGTCGTCCGAATCAGCCTCATGTGCGGCGTAGTCCAGGGACACATGTTGGCCACGGAGGTCGGGTTCCCGCACACAGAGTTGACTCTCGTGGCCCTCCCGGAACTCTCCGTGACCCACCTTGATGCGGTAGGTGTCCTCACCAATCCTGCGGACCACCTCCCCGGGTGTGAATCAGGTTTTGGTGCGGTGGGTGCCCATAGGGCGGGGTCTAATCACCCACACCGGGTCTCCCACCCTGAACTTTTGCGCTGTCGAGCTCGGGGCGGACTTCTGACGCTCAGCATGCTCATTCTCGAGCTGCTGGCGGATGTCTCGCGCCGTTGCCTCTTGCCGCGCAAAGAATTCCTTGGCATCCATGGCCATGCCATCACCGGACAAGGGAAGTCCCCGACCCAGGGGGTCCCTGCAGAACAGAATCTGGTGAGGGGACAAACCACCCGGAGTGGGGGTGTGATGATGGGCCTTCAGAGCAGGCCACATCTCCTTAGACCAGTTCCGACGTGGATTGGTGATGTCAATCCTGCGCAGCTTCTCGAACAGCTGCCGTCCAGCCACTTCAGCCGGGCCATTGGACCGGCTGAGATAGGCGACGCTCTTGGCATGACGTATTCCCATGAAGGAACACATGGCCTTGAACCAGCCACCAGTAAACTGGGGCCCTCGGTCACTGCAAGTGGTGCGGGGGATGTCAAAGACAGTCAGCCAATGACGAATCATCATGACTGCCACTTCCTTGGCAAGCAACCCCCTTTTGCGTGCCGGAACGGCTACTACGTAGCCGCTGTGGCGGTCCACACAAAGAACCACACAGTCAAAGGTCTCCTTGCCAATGCGCACTCCGGGCATGGAGAAGACGTCCATGGCCACACTCTCCATGGGCTGATCAGGCACCGGAGTCCATTGGGCTTCCCCCTTGACGTTCCGGTTATCGGGAATGCAGGCCTGACAGACCGA
Source organism: Eutreptiella sp. 'Long Island Sound 2002' (assembly GCA_964036045.1). Taxonomy (NCBI): domain Eukaryota; phylum Euglenozoa; class Euglenophyceae; order Eutreptiales; family Eutreptiaceae; genus Eutreptiella; species Eutreptiella sp. 'Long Island Sound 2002'. Next base: position 139,506,445 of record OZ038378.1, read on the forward strand.
GCAACCCTTCCTGACCTTCTTGATGGCGGTGTAGAGATTGATCTGGTCGATCTCAAACCGGCGCTGCATGTCCAGGGCTTGCTTCTTGACCCCTGGGTGCATCATGTGGTGGTGCCAAGCTTCACACAGCTCGAGCACCCGGGACTCTGGGACCAGCAGCTTACCATTCCGGTAGAGCTTGCCATCTTCCTCAGTCAGCCCCTTTGGCCACTTCTGCCCGTCATCAGGGTCGGTCACAGCCCTATATTCGGCCTCAAAAGCGGTCAGACTTAGCGTAGTCGTCAGTCCAGTCGTCCTGGAGGCAAGATTAAGGGAAGAGGTGCTTGTCGGACTCAGCTCCATCAGGGGCGAGTACTCTGACCGCTCTGCCCATCCTCGTTCTGAGGGGGGCATCCGCAGCCATGACGACGAAGCATTTAACACCCTCCTCCTCCATCAGGCGCTCCATTTCAATGATCCTCTTGGCCTCACCGGTCTCAGCCTCATCGCCGTGGGCAGAGAGATCTGTCATGCCCTTGCTGGCGGGATAGGCCCACCTACTGAGACAGTCCGCCACGGTGTTGTCCTTGCCAGGAACATACACAACCGTGAGGTCGAACTTGGCCAAGGTCTCATGCCATCTTGCCCGTCGGGAGGCGGGACCTGAGGGGGTGTCCACGTGCTCTTTGTGCCACGACTGCAGACTCTCATGGTCGGTGCAGACAGTGACGGGATGGAGGGCTATGTACCCAGCCCATTTCCTGAGTGCCATGACGATGGCATACGCCTCCTTTTCCCGCGGCGTCCACGTCCGTCTCTGCCCTTCCGCCAGGACTCGGCTCCAGAAAGCCACTGGCACGTGCCTCCCATCGTCAAGCACCTGCTCCAACACAGCGCCAACGGCGTAGTCGGAAGCATCAGTGCGCAGGACGAACCCTCGGTCAGGATCCACGAGGTGCAGACCCACTGCGGATAGCAGCGCCTGCTTCATCCCCTCAAAGGCACGGTCGGACTCATCATTCCAGACCAGAGCCTTCTTGGACCCCTTCTTGGTCTCCTCTCGGTTGCCCTTGAGCATGGTCGTCATGGGGGCTGCACATTCGGCATACATCTTGATATACCCCGAGTAGTAATTGCAGAACCCCAAGTACGCTCGTAGCTCAGAGACCGTTCTGAGCTTTTCCCAGTGCTCGATCGCAGCCACCTTGCCAGGTATGGGCTTTCGCTGCCCGTTCCTGACTACGTGGCCAGCGAAGACCACCTCGTCTACCGCAATGGTGGCCTTGTCACTGCTGCCCGTGAGTTTGTGCCGAACCAGAAGGTCCAACACTCGAGTGACGTCCCTCCCATGTGCCTCCAGGAGCTCCTCGTAGCTCATACTGGGGTCCCCAGACGCGATGATCACGTCGTCCACGAAGGGGTCCGCACAGTCACGCACCGGCTCAAGCAGGTTCTCCAGCATCCGCTGAAAAGCCGCATTGCCGTAGGTAACGCCCATGGGCATCACCTTCCACTAGAGAGGTCCAAGTGGGGTGTTCATTGCTGTGCAGGCACGGGACTCCTCGGCGAGAGGCATCTGATGATAACCATGTTCCAGGTCAATCACCGTGAAGATCCTCTGCCGGTGTTGTTTTTGCAGCATGTCCTCAATGAGGGCCAGCGTATAGCTGTCGTGCTGCGTTTGGGCGTTTAGGCCGCGGTAGTCGACCACGGGCCGCCACTCACCGGCCACCTTCTTGGGGACGACGACGCACGGAGAGGCCCATTCGGAGTGGCACGGCTCGAGCCAGCCTCTCTCGATGAAGTCACGGAGGATCTTTTCCTTGGCCTCCTTCCTCTCGCCCCTCAGGGCAAACTCCCGGTGCCGATACACACGGGGGTCCTGCTTCAGTCGTATCTTGGCCTCACCATACGGTCCACGCACCGGTGGGGGAAACACAGGTTTTCCGCTGAAGAAGGTGTCACCATACTTCTGCTTCAGCCTGGCCCTCAACGCCTGGATCTTGGGGCAATCATCCGACTCTGCCTTGGCCTTTCCGGGCACCTGGACCACTGAGCTTACTGGAGGGGTAGCGACCCCGCTCAGTTTCGGCTCAGGTGGTCTTCCCAGGTGGCCAAAAGGGCCATTCCTGGGCTTTGCCTCGGAACAAGTCACCGTAGGTGGGTGGGTTTCCGCCGATTGGCTCGTCCTGGCTGGACATGCTGTCCAGCACCCTCTGTACGAAAGTGTTCCCATCATAGGAACCAGAGACGATTGAGTCCACTTCCCACCAGGCTTTGTCCTGGCCCTTGCTCTCACGCTGGCTTCCCCAGTCGTGAAAGGGCTGATCCATATACCCCTGAACCAGATCAAACTCCTCTTCAGTGAGGGGGTCTTCCGATTCTCCGATGTCAACAGGGGAAACCGCAAGGCATTGTCGCCGTGGTGACGCGTTCCCGTGGGGGGCCGGCCACGGGACGCTGCGGTGACACGCACAGGTGAGCAGGCAGGCAAGGCACTACGCTCACAAGGACATCAATACGCTCGTGTCATGTGACAAAGCGTTTCAGAATCCTTGCCACTCTGCAAAGAGGGAACAAAAGTATGTACAACAACACATCAAGATATGTACACATGGGGTTAAGACTGGACTGGGGTAAGGGCATCACAGGACAATAGACACTCAGTCCTAACTAGTATCCCAATCCCAGGTCCGACCCTCTCAGTGGCGGGTGGGGGCGGGGGCTCAAACACAACCCATGCCCTGCTCAGTCCGGACCCTGAAACCCTGCCAATGGGAGAGGTGTCCCGCCTAGCCACAGGCGAGTTCCCCGGAACCAAGGGGCACCAAGGCCAACTGACGTTTGCTCCTCATGCTCCTTCAACGGCAGGTCCCAACTCCACTCTGAGCCAGAGATATGGGCCCGCCGTTATCCCTCAGGAGTTGGTAGCTGAAAATGGGCTGTTTCAGCCCAAACTGATATTAGCTTGAAAAACTCCAAAATTGACCCCTCGTCCGGACCTGCCAGAGGTAGGGACGAGGCAACTGACCCTATGCCCTTTGCATACGAACTCCTTGGAGCCCTCACCGAACCTGGTTCCCTCTGAGGTCCCGGCATCAGGGCAACACGGATGAGTCAAGTGGGGTCATGATGCCAAAATCACCAAAATTGGCGTCATTCCCACGCGTGGCTCGCCCGGCCAAGGTAAGGCCAATAGCTCACAGGGTAGGAGGCAGGACCTATAATCTATATCTTAGTGTACAACTTGGAATTAGGTCCGGGCTCCCTGTGGACACAGAGAAATGGGGCCGCCAATTGACCACACGGAAGGGGGAAATTGGGCTCCCAAAATGGGGTCATTTTGGCTGCTCGAAATGAGCCAAAATTCGGGGTGCTCCCAATAGTATATCTCCACGCCGCCTCGGAGATTGTGTCTGCCATTCCATACGCGATCGACCAGGAGTCCAACAGAGACTCCCATGCCCTTGGCTTCCTAAGATCCTCATGCTACCTGGCGTGGTGACGATCCCAATTGGGTCCACAAATGCCAAAGTGGCAAAATTGCCCACACTCACTTTGGGCTAGCGCCTTAACGAAGGTTGCTCCGCTTCGCCCACGTGGTGTGTGAACCATGGGGACCAATATACATAACACCCATGTCATATATGGTCCATTGGTCCATGCGTCCGGCGTGCACGGGTGGGCTCAACATAGTGCACGGCGGGCAGCAAAAACGGAAAATTGCTCAAAATGGCCAAAAATGCGCACACTCATGGTTGAGGCAAATGAGGCACATGCACGACTCGGACCAGTGTGTCCCATGGGATTGGTATCAAGTCATGTGTGTCCAACATATCTTTTGGGCGTCGCCCAACTCCTCCGGTATTGGGAATGGCAGGGTCGCCAAGTGAGCCCATGATTTGGGATAGTCCCAAATTGCCAACATGGCGGCCACGGTATGCCAAGCTCAAGAGGAGTTATCTGCCGGGTTCAAGATATGTTGGGGACCGAAGTATGTACCCACAAAACATACTTGGGTCATGATATCAATTGAGCGCAACGTTGAGATATACGGTCACCACTTGACATCATGACGAGCCAAAAACGGCAAAATTGGCACAAAGACACACAAAAGTGCATTGAAAGGTGCACAATTATATTATAATATCTTCAGCTTGGATCGTGCAATTAACTAATCCTTCTAAACACAATGACTTGACACCAATGACCTTCGATCCCACATATGTGCTCCACTTGGGGCGCCTTGAAAGGTTACGAGCGCTACTTCCCAAGTGGGCACATGAAAATATGGAAAATTGCAAAACACACACCTTGCTCCCAACGCATTGCTTTGGGATCGCCACACAAGCTTCCCTTCACGAAGGTTAGTCTTGCAATTGATCGTGGGGAGTATGGAGAAGGGGCTTGCACAATATGAGGTCCATTGGCGGGTTCGGCTTGGAGCGATGGACCCGCCAAATGGGCACGCAATACAACACATGGCACATACCACATATTGCCCAAAAAGGTAGCTCCCCCCACGATATGTCATGCCCCTCCAAGGGCATAACTTTGTGTCAATCGCTCATAGGAACTCAAGGAGAGTTCCTATGCAACACCAACACTTGCGCGCTACACTCGAAAGTTATCCTAACGCACGCAATATCATGGCCACAGAGTTATAACGCAAACTCTACCCTCTTGACCATGATCCATTACACTAGCGCGCACGTGTGGAAACGCAAGGCGTATAATGCTTCCTAAATTACGTCGGGAGTATTGTGAATACATCCCACGTTTCCTTATCGTCAATACTCGCAAGCGGCACGAGATATGACCCTCACAAGTGGCCTCACGAATCAACTTTGTTTTGCCCATATCTCTGAGTCAAATGGAGGGCAGGATAAAAGGAAAGTTGATTCGTGCATAAGGAAGCACGTAGGGCCACTCAAAAGAGGTCAAATCAAGTGCGGGGATGTCGGAGTCGAAAATCCGATTTCGACATCCTGAAAAATTCGGATTAAGGTTGCGAGTGTAAAATGTGAAAATTGCGGAAGCGTCCATGCAGTTCCTGAAGGCTTTGGAGCCTTCGTCGCGGATAGCGTTAAAATTTCCATTAATTACAGTTAAACTGGCGGTTACGGTAAATTCGCGATCCAACCGCCAGCAGTCAAAACAGTGAATATCAGAACGGAAGCGTAAAAATTGACGGAAACATTAGGAAAATAAAAACCTGTTGATTCCTGACATTTTGATATACAAATCTCCGCTGGCGGTGCATCGGTTGCCGATGCGGGGCTTTACGGCACGGAACGGAGCGTCAACGGGCGTCTTCCCTTCCGTACATGGGGTTAGTGGACCGGAGACCGGTTGTATGCCGTAACGTAGCCATGGGGTTCTGGGTACCGCTTCACCCCCCTTCCTTAGAGCAAACCCTGGGGGGGGCTCGATAACACCCAAGCATGGCAGCGGGTACCCAGGACCATCCCCTGAAGGGGGGGTGTCACATCCTCACTTCAGGCTGATTCTGGGTTAGGCTGCTCATTCCAACGCACAGTAAAACAGGTATGATGCTGTAGATGTTAGTAACAAGAGGTACAGTATCAAGTATCAAGTCCCGGGTCCTGGCGGCGATTATTCGGCATCCAAAGGACCCGTTAACCCATACCAGGCGCACCGGGTGCCGGCTGCTACGGTCACCACCACAGTGGCAGTGGCATACACGGCCAACATAGGCGACACACGACGACCGAGGTGGTCCCACAGGTCGAGAGCGACCACAAAGATCCATCAGGCTACCCCAAGCTTCCCAAGGCCCGCCGACTGGGGAGAGTCCCCACGGGTCCTCCCTCGGGCGCACCATGTCCATATCCATACGACGCGAGTCCAGAGTGCCACAGCCGAACTCCTTAAGAGATCTTAAAGGGAACTCCTCCTTAAGGGATCGGGCATCAAGGCCGTCTTTTCCCTCGCCCTATTACCACGAAGGTCATACATGAGGGAGTCCTCATGCAGTGTGGGCGGAGGCGTCGACTCCTCAAACCACCAGTTTCCCAGGCAGACTGACCGAGGTCAGGAGCACCGGAGGCCGCCATCTGACTGCAAGTGCGTCTGCGAATCGGTAGGGTCATACTGGGACTGACAGTGGCGGACCGCTGGGAGTGTAGTCAGGCAACTGGGCTTCCCGCCTGGCGCCATCAGGATCTCCACACATCACAGCGAATAGGGCAATACGGTATCACTCGGTAACACTCAACAGTAGAATATGTAATTCAGTACTGGTCCAGGCTGGACCCTGTGTATAAACATGTAGACGGCGACTCAGGGCGCCCCTGTAACTCGTTTCGCATCCCCACAGGGGGGAAAAGACAGTTCATCCGTCGGTGATGGGCTCACAATCGTAACATACAAATGCACATATCCTGGGGAGCGGAAAGACAAGCAATAATCAGGTAAACAGGCGTGTAAACGCACTCTGGACAGAGTGCCAAACCACGCCACGGTCAGGATAAGGCAAATGCAGGAAGGGTGGACAGGATAACGCCTGAGTTCAGGCCATATATAGTCTCGAGACACACGTCGACTGGTCTGGATCCCGCAAGTGCCATGGGACCAGACCACACACCAAAAATTGCAATGCCGATGACAGCGGCATCCGTTGCGCAACGTCGTATGGGCTTCAAGGCCCCAAGAGCTCAGAAAAATGAAGGTCAGTCGCCCTACCTGGTTTCCCAAGGATTCAGCAGGGGGGTGAGTGACGAATAGGAGAAGAGAGGGGCCATCCTCCTCTGGATTCAGCAGGGGGGGGGGCATATGGCCACTCTGTCACCGAAAGACGGAAGAGAGCAAGCAAGTAAGGGACGATTCGTCGGCCTCACAAGCGCTCAAGACGCATCAGGGGAGAGCTCAGGGCGCTGATCAGGCACCCCTGGCTGCAATCGCCCGGGTGAGTGCTGCCAATTCCGAAACGTGGATCTTGGTCTTGTGCTTGCGGATGTACTCCATGAAGGGAGTATTGACCCGCGGCACGAACGAGGAGACGGGTTCCCAGGTGTCGTGGGACGGCCCATAGCCTCGCCAACGAACCTTGAACTCCAGACCTCCGGGTGCCGAGGCTTTCAGACGCTGAGCCAGGATCTTCTCGACAGTATAGTCGTCCTGCTCAGCATAGTCATCATCTGAATCAGTCTCATGTGCGGCATAGCTCAGGGACACATGTTGGCCACGGAGGTCGGGTTCCCGCACACGGAGTTGACTCTCGTGGCGCTCCTGGAACTGTCCGTGACCCACCTTGATGCGGTAGGTGTCCTCACCAATCCTGCGGACCACCTCGCCGGGTGTGAACCAGGTCTTGGTGCGGTGGGTGCCCATGGGGCGGGGTCTGATCACCCACACCGGGTCTCCCACCCTGAACTTCTGCGCTGTCGAGCTCGGGGCGGACTTCTGACGCTCAGCATGCTCCTTCTCGAGCTGCTGGCGGATGTCCCGCGCCGTTTGCTCTTGCCGCGAGAAGAATTCCTTGGCATCCATAGCCATGCCATCACCAGACAAGGGAAGTCCCCTACCCAGGGGGTCCCTGCCGAACAGAATCTGGTGAGGGGACAAACCGCCCGGAGTGGGGGTGTCATGATGGGCCTTCAGAGCAGGCCACATCTCCTCAAACCAGTTCCGCCGTGGATTGGTGATGTGGATCTTGCGCAGCTTCTCGAACAGCTGCTGTCCAGCCACTTCAGCACGGCCGTTAGACCGGCTGAGATAGGCGACGCTCTTCGCATGACGTATCCCCATGAGGGAACACATAGCCTTGAACCAGCCACCAGTAAACTGGGGCCCTCGGTCACTGCAAATGGTGCGGGGGATGTCAAAGACGGTCAGCCAATGACGAATCATCATGACTGCCACTTCTCTGGCGAGCAATCCCTTTTTGCGTGCCGGAACGGCTACAACGTAGCCGCTGTGGCGGTCCACACAGAGAACCACACAGTCAAAGGTCTCCTTGCCAATGTGCACTTCGGGCATGGAGAAGACGTCCATGGCCACGCTCTCCATGGGCTGGTCAGGAACCGGGGTCCATTGGGCTTCCCCCTTGACGTTCCGGTTGTCAGGATTGCAGGCCTGGCAGACCGAACAACCCTTCCTGACCTTCTTGATGGCGGTGTAGAGAACGATATGGTCGATCTCGAACCGACGCTGCATGTCAAGAGCTTGCTTCTTGACCCCTGGGTGCAGCATGTGGTGGTGCCAAGCTTCACACAGCTCGAGCACCCGGGAATCTGGTACTAGCAGCTTACTATTCCGGTAGAGCTTGCCATCTTCCTCAGTCAGCCCCTTTGGCCACTTCTGCCCGTCGTCAGGGTCGGTCACAGCCCTATACTCGGCCGCAAAGGCCTCAGACTTGGCGTAGTCGTCGGTCCAGTCGTCCTGGAGGCAAGACTCCGGGAAGAGGTGCTTGTCGGACTCATCTCCCTCAGGGGCGAGTACACTGACCGCTCTGCTCACCCTCGACGCGAGGGGGGCATCCGCAGCCATGACGACGAAGCATTTTGCACCCTCCTCCTCCATCAGGCGCTCCATCTCGATGATCCTCTTGGCTTCAGCGGTCTCAGCCTCATCGCCATGGGCAGAGATGTCCGTCATGCCCTTGCTGGCGGGATAGGCCCACCTACTGAGACAGTCCGCCACGGTGTTATCCTTTCCAGGAATATACACAACCGTGAGGTCGAACTTGGCCAAGGTCTCATGCCATCTTGCCCGTCGGGAGGCGGGACCTGAGGGGGTGTCCACGTGCTCCTTGTGCCACGACTGCAGACTCTGGTGGTCGGTGCAGACGGTGACGGGATGGAGGGCTATGTACCCAGCCCATTTCCTGAGAGCCATGACGATGGCATACGCCTCCTTTTCACGGGGCGTCCACGTCCGTCTCTGGCCTTCCGCCAGGACTCGGCTCCAGAAGGCCACGGGCACGTGCCTCCCATCGTCAAGTACTTGCTCCAACACAGCGCCAATGGCGTAGTCGGAAGCGTCGGTGCGCAGGACGAACCCTCGGTCGGGATCCACGAGGTGCAGACCCACTGCGGATAGCAGCGCCTGCTTCATCCCCTCAAAGGCACGGTCGGACTCAGCTGTCCAGACCAGAGCCTTCTTGGACCCCTTCTTGGTCTCCTCTCGGTTGCCCTTGAGCATGGTCGTCATGGGGGCTGCATACTCGGCATACATTTTGATATACCCCGAGTAGTAATTGCAGAACGCCAGATACGCCCGTAGCTCAGAGACCGTTTTGGGCTTTTCCCAGTGCTCAATCGCCGCCACCTTGCCAGGTATGGGCTTTCGCTGCCCGTTCCCGACTACGTGGCCAGCGAAGACCACCTCGCTTACCGCAATGGTGGCCTTGTCACTGCTGCCCGTGAGTTTGTGCCCAACCAGAAGGTCCAGCACTCGAGTGACGTCCCTCTCGTGTGCCTCCAGGAGCTCCTCGTAGCTCATACTGGGGTCCCCGGACGCGATGATCACGTCGTCCACGAAGGGGTCCGCACAGTCGCGCACCGGCTCAAGCAGGTTCTCCAGCATCCGCTGAAAAGCCGCATTGCCGTTGGTAACGCCCATGGGCATCACCTTCCACTGGAGAGGTCCAAGTGGGGTGCTCATGGCTGTGCAGGCACGGGACTCCTCGGCGAGAGGCATCTGATGATAACCATGTTTCAGGTCAATCACCGTGAAGATCCTCCGCCGGTGTTGTTTTTGCAGCATGTCCTCAATGAGGGGCAGCGTATAGCTGTCGTGCTGCGTTTGGGCGTTCAGGCCGCGGTAGTCGACCACGAGCCGCCACTCACCGGCAACCTTCTTGGGGACGACGAAGCACGGAGAGGCCCATTCGGAGTGGCACGGCTCGAGCCGGCCTCTCTGGATGAAGTCACGGAGGATCTTCTCCATGACCTCTTTCCTCTCGCCCCTCAGGGCAAACTCCCGGTGCCGATACACACGGGGGTCCTGCTTCAGCCGTATCTTGGCCTCGCCATACGGTCCACGCACCGGTGGGGGAAACACAGGCTTTCCGCTGAAGAAGGTATCCCCATACTTCTGCTTCAGCCTGGCCCTCAATGCCTGAATCTTGGGGCAATCGTCGGACTCCGCCTTGGCTTTTCCGGGCACTTGAACCACGGAGCCTACTTGAGGGGTAGCTACTCCGCTCGCTTTCGGCTCAGGTGGTCTTCCCAGGTGGCCCAAAGGGCCATCTCTGGTCTTGCCTCAGAACAGATCGCCGTAGGTTGGTGGGTTACCGCCAGGCGGCTCGTCCTGGCTGGACATGTGATCCAGCACCCTCTGAACGCAGGTATTCCCGTCATAGGAACCGGAGACGATTGAGTCCACTTCCCACCAGGGTTTGTCCTGGCCCTTGCCCTCACGCTGGTTTCCCCAGTCGTGTAAGGGCTGATCCATATACCCCTGAACCAGATCCCACTCCTCTTCAGTGAGGGGCTCTTCCGATTCCCATTCTTCGATGTCAACAGGGGGAACCGCAAAGCATTGCCTCCAAGGCTCCGCTCTGATGCGTTTGACACACACGAAGTCCGTGGTGTCGGCCTGATCAAGGCCCCCATCCACATAGTGGAATTCCGTTGGCCATCTCTGGGATGGCATGGGCTGTCCCTTAGCGTCCTGATAGACACTCTCTCCAGCCGGTATGACGACCTTGTTCAAGGTCATGTTGGTCAATGAGGCTACCCAATGTCGGGTACTTTCCTCCTCGGTGCATCCCATAGGAACAACCAGCACTGCCTTGGAGCGGTCTTTGCGAATCTTCGCTATCGCTCTTGGAATGTCCCAACGGGGGCAATGGATCCACATCAATCCCTGATGCGGACCCCAGTGCTTCTTCCACGCGGAGTCCTGTGCGCTCCAGTACTTCTCACACACCCGAAGATGGGCGGAGGTTCCTGAAGAGAACGCATCCAGGGCCAGATCCGAGGCTCCCAAGTCCGCGACAACTCGGCTCGCCACTTCCGGCCTTACGCCGTACTCCTGGTTTGCAGGACCAGTTGGCTCAGTGTCCAGCGCGGCCACTTCGAGCTGATTGCGTTCGGGGTGGATCCATTGGCATTCCACATGGTGCTCAGGTGACGAAAGCCACAAGAGTTGGTCGTCCTGGTACAGGGTCATGGAGGCCTTGGGCCGGGAGGACGCCGGAGTCCGTCTCCATCATGAAGTCGTACCCAATGATCATGTCCCAGTCCATCTCGGCCTCGTAGAAGCGACCGTGCAGGAGGATTTCCTTGGCGAGGTCTGGGCGGCTCAGCTCACGATGGTTCACGAACTGCAGCCCGATGGCCGCCTCCTTCGTGCCTCCCACCATGTACTGGCCGTTCGCCACCTTCAGCCTGACAGGTTTCCGACTGTCGGTCAGACACTCTGGTGGAAGTAGGCAAGCCTTGACCAAGCTGACTTGAGCTCCCGTGTCGACCAACACGTCGAAAACCTTTTCCACTTCCCCGCATAAGGCACGGACCTTAAGATGCAACTGCTGCTCGCGACCAACACGGCGCACGGCGTGCAAACTCAGGATCTCCGGCCGTTCCAGAAGCTCAACAAGCGACTGGTGCAGGTCGTGGACAATGGGCTCAGGCTGCCCATCTGCAGCATCCAGCTGCGGTCCGGGTGATCCTCCGATACTCTCGGAAAGATCTTGTAGTACATCAAACACATTCTTGGTCGCGAAGGACGGACGGGTGCAGGGGTTCGTGCCTTCACTTGCCCTCACCCCGCCTCCGCGGCTGGGCGCCGGACCGGGCATTCCGCCCGCGGCAGTCCCCTTGTGCTTTTCGACTCCCGACTGGGATGGTTCGGCGCTTCCCACGTCACCATCCCGCGACCGCCCTAGCTGGGGCCCTTGGCTGCAGGGGCTCCGCTAGGGGGCGTCGGTTGTGGAAGAGGGGGTGTTCTCCTCGGCCACAACGTCGTTGACGCCCTTCTTCCTCCTCTCACTACGAGCAGGCTTCTTGTCCTTGTCCTTGTTCTGGTTGTTCTGGTAGTTCTCCCTGTTCTTGTTGTCCGATCTGGGGACCCAGTTCCTCTTGATCTCCTGGATCTCCTTGGCCAACTCGGTCCCCACCGACGACATCAGCTTGGCCAGCTCGTCCTTGTCCACCTCCGTTTTGGCTTCCCGGATACCCGCGGGCGCACGCTTCTTCGACCCGTGCGCCTTCTTGTAAGCCTCCGTGTCGGCCTTGTGGACGGGGCATGTTCGGTGGTCATGGTTGAAGCCTCGCTTCCTCCCATAACACACGAAACAGCCCTGAGGGTGAGCTCGTATGAACTCCCCAAAGGACAGCGGAGGGTCGCCAATGCGGCGAGGGTCCCTCTTCTCCTTCTTCCTCCAACCCTGCTGCAGGGGCTTCCAGTTTCCCGGTTTGCTCCCTGCGCTCAGGTTGTTGGCCACGAAGGCGCAAACGTTCACCTCGGCGGGCTCATCGTCGTCGTCATCGTCGACGAGAGTCTCATCGCCGCCGGCTCCCGCTGGGTCCATGGCAGCCTCACTGCCGGGTCCCTTGCCAACGTAGTTGACGTCGCGGTCGCCGGGCCTCAACCCGCGGGTGTGGTGGAGGTTTCGGTACTCCTTGAGTACTTCCTCGCCAACCCACTCCAGGATCTCGTCGCAGCTCATCCGCGCCGGGATGGCCTGCAGACGGATGGTCTGGCCGCTCAACTCACACTCGTCAAGGCGCCACATCGCGGTCTTCTCGCGATCGCCCGAGACGGTGACGAGGAGGGCATTCCGCAGGGAGTGCCGTTTGACATCCCGGGCCACGTTCTTCTTCGCCCAGGCCACCACGTTCGTATGATACTCCTTGGGGAGCATCATCTTGACCGTGTGGTTGGACTTGGCCCTCTTGGATTCCTCCTTGGTGACCCTCTTGATCCATGCTTCCGGCAGCATGGAGAGCAGGCGAGCCTGCTCGTCACCCTCGTTCCAATCCTCCACGTTGCGGCGGTGGAGGGTGTAGTTCCCTCGGAAGTCCCGCCAATCCCGCAGGCGGATCTCCCGTCCATCATGCTCCAGCTTGATGGACTTCCACCGCTTGGCAGCCACCTACGGAACGTCCACCCGCTCCTGCTCGTTGGGCCACTTCTTGGCTTCCTTGAGGGTCTTGATTTTCCCCTCCTTGGTCGCCAGGAAGTATAGCTCTCCGAGCACTTCCGGCAGGCGGTACCTGAACCGTCTGAAGACATATCTCTCCGCATCCGCGTGAGGCATGTCTTCAGTGACGGTCAGCCCCAAATCGTCCAGCTTCTCCAAGAAGCGGTCGAGGTTGAGGGGGTTGCCGTCGTACATGGGGGGCTTGATGTCCTTCAAGTCTTCCCACACGGCGGCGTCCGCGGCCTTAGAGACCATGAACGCCGGCCGCGAGGTCGACCGAGGTTCCCATCGGCCTCGCCCACGGACTCCCACGGCCGCCACGTCCATCTCCTCCATGGAATCCTCGTGGCTACGCCGCGTTTCCTCCATGTACCCTAACCTGGTCCGTACTGCGTCCATGTACGCATCCTCATCACGGCGCTGGCGGCTGCGTTCAGCGGCCTCCCGTCGTACACCACGCGGCGGGCTGATGTCGAACTCCTCCAGGTCCAGGTCCAGATCCTCACCTTCGCCGACATCCCACTCCACGTCTCCTCTGGGGACCTCATCCCTGAGTCCACCATGACGTCCACCAGCCATTGGGATTGGCTCCGGGGCTGGTGCGGGGCGCCGGAGGGCGTACCGGTGTCCGTGGTGGAGCACGGCGGTTGCGGTACTCCGCCTGAGCCACTCATCACGTCAATCCTCACTGCCACTGCTGGGCGGCACGCGCTCGTTGCGGCGGCCCGCGCTGTGGTGAGAGGGGGCGGTGAGAGAGGGGGCACTGGCGCTGGGGCGACTCCTGGGGGCTCCGCCGGGGGCGTGGGGTCTGCCTGGACCTGGTCCGGGTCCCCAGCCGTCGTCCGACGAGCCAGACTCCAGGGGTGGGTGGTCGCTGCCGACGCTCCCACGGGCTTCCAGCGCGTCCAGCCTCTGCTGCAGGCAGCTGACGACGTTGGTCAGCGACTTGGTCTCGGCCCTGGCGATGTCCAGCTCATTCTGCGCGCGCGCGGCGACCCTGGAGATGCGAGCCATCTCGCCCTTGCCCGTGTCTACCTCCAGCTCGAGCAACTGGACTCTCCTGCGGAGGTAGACAATCCACCGCCAGGTGGTATCCGGGTCGCCGTTCCCTGGTGGGTCGTCGGGGTCCCCAGGGGGTCCTCCAGGAGGGCCTCTGCCGGGTCCGCCCGGTCCAGGGGGTCCTCCCCCGCCCGGTGGTCCACCTCCAGGGGGTCCACTTGGTGGGCGTCCTCCAGGGGGTCCTGATGGTCCTCCGCCAGGGGGTCCCGGTGGGTCTCTGCCGGGTCGCCTCGGTGGGTCCGAGGATGGGCGCCTCTTCGTGATGCCGAAGTTGATGTCGTCATCCTCTTCCATGTCGCCCCACCTGGGCGTCTCGGTCTCGGAAGGCTCCGAGCTCCGGTAGGGAGGAGGGAGATCCTCATCCTCACCTTCCGGTTCCATGGGGACGTCTCCGCCTCCTCCGCCCGTCCAAGCCACGACTTGGCGATGTCGGCGGCCTCGTTCATCCCCGTCACTGGCGGTGAAGAAGGGGTCACTGTCGTGGGGGTGTCCACCTGCTGGCCTCCGCGGCCTCTCGGGGGTCTTCCCCTTGCCCTTCCTCCGTCGACGGGCGGTGGGGCCACTGCTCCCACTGCTGCCCGTGTCGGCCTCGTCCAGCGTCATCCTGGAGGAGGCGTCCCCTTCGAAAAGTTTTCGAAGGGTCTCCACTCGTGATCCTCCCGGGGGAGTCTCGCGGCGGATCTTGGCCTCTGCCTCCTCCATGGCGGCGGCGGTGGCTGCGGCAGCCCGCCTTTCGGCCTCCTCCCGGGCACGAGCCCCCTCGGCTTCCCGGGCCTGCTGCAGCCGCGCCTTCTGCGCTTCCAACGCCGCCAGCTCCGCCTCCGTCTTGGCCTTCTCCTCAGCGAGCTTCCGTCGCGCGGCCTCGATGGCTTCCTTCTTGGCGGCGTCCGCCTGGGCCTTGGCCGTCGCTTCGGCGTGGGCCCTTTCCTCTGCCTCCTTCTTTGCCCTCTCTTGGGCAAGCGCCTCTTCCAGCGCCCTCACCTCGGCCTCCCTGCAGGCAATGGCCTCCTGCGTCAGGCGGGCTTCCTCATCGGCTGCCGCCAACTCACCGTTGACCTGGCCAGTCGCTGCCCCATGGGCGGCTACGGCCGTGAGTCCGGCCGCAATGGCCGCCACGGTCCGGGCATGGATGGCCATGCCATGCGCCCACTCCGCAGCCTCCTCCAGGGCGATGCCGACGGCGCCCTCCACGGCAGCGCTGTGCTGCCTGGCCCGTTGCCGGACAACCAGAAGGTTGCAGGGCACCCCACAGACGCGCTCACAGGCGCGCGCCACGTCCCTGTCGGGAGCGACGCCGCTGCTGGAGCTGGCCTGGTCGGCCGGCATCCTCCCGCGGTGGGCCGACTCCACGTCGCTGCTGGGGCCTGCTGAGGCCTGCTTGGGCTTCAGGAGCAGCGGACGGGGCTTGGCCTTGGTCTGCCTGGCGACTCGGATGTAGTCGCCAAGGGTGGTGGAGCCGGGGTGGTGACCGCCATTGGCCCGTTGGGGACTGGGGGCTGGGGTTCCGCCCTTGGCGCCTTGGGCGGCTTCGGCGGCCAGGGACTCCTGGTACTCCCGCCACCTCGGGTCCCGCTTCCTGTCCCCGGCGGACCGCTTCTCCTTCCCCGGAGACGCGCTGCTGCTGCCCTGCAGCCTGCGCTCGCTCCCCGGTTCCGGGAAGTTCTTCTCGATCACGTTCCACATGGAGACGTTGATTGAGGCGCCCGACGGGTAGGCGTTGGGGTCCTCGTCCTCCTCAATCCCGTCGGGGCGCAGCCCTTCGCCGGGCCTGTCCGGCCCGGTACAAGGTCCTCCAGCGCCTCTGCTGGTGGCGGTACTCGTACCCTTCCGCCCGCAGCCAGTCCTCCACGGCCTGCAGGCGGTCGGGGGCGATGTCCGTGCGGAGCTCGAAGCTCCTGGGCATGCCGCCTTCGCACTGGGGGCGGCTGTGGCAGTAGTGCGGGTCCCAAACCAACCCACGCAGTAGTTGCGCTGCATGGGGGTGGGGCCGCGGCCACGTCCTACCCGCTTCTTGCCAATTCACCATGGCAGCGGGGGCGTAGTTGGTCTTGAGGTCCTTGGTATGCACTCGTTCAACTCAACGAACTGGTGGTGGTTGTTGAGGCGGGTGCTGCAGCACTGGATTGGGAGTGCGGCTGGTGCTGGTCAGCCGGTGGTTGTGGAGGTGGTTGACGCGGCCTTGCTGGTCGGCCGATGGGACTCCGGGTCGGCTGATGGGGCTGATGCAGGAGTCCTGGTCTCTGCACCTCTTTCACGGTCGCTGCGCGGTCAGGGCGATGCTCTGGACGGCGCTGCGGGCTCCGTGACGAACTCGGCGCTGTCGCTGGGCGGCGCTGCGAGCCGCTGCGCTGCGCTGCGAGCTGCTGCGCTGCGCTGCGAGCTGCGAGCTGCGAGCTGCTGCGACGCGCTGCATGGGGTTGGTGGCCCCGAGTGGCACGCGAGGGCTGAATAACCCCGCGGCGGTGAAACGCTTTTGACGCGTTCCCGTGGGGGGCCGGCCACGGGACGCTGCGGTGACACGCACAGGTGAGCAGGCAGGCAAGGCACTACGCTCACAAGGGCATCAATACGCTCGTGTCATGTGACAAAGCGTTTCAGAATCCTTGCCACTCTGCAAAGAGGG
The DNA here is from genome assembly GCA_964036045.1 of Eutreptiella sp. 'Long Island Sound 2002'. Taxonomy (NCBI): domain Eukaryota; phylum Euglenozoa; class Euglenophyceae; order Eutreptiales; family Eutreptiaceae; genus Eutreptiella; species Eutreptiella sp. 'Long Island Sound 2002'. The sequence goes on from OZ038378.1 coordinate 139,523,220, forward strand.
AACAAAAGTATGTACAACAACACATCAGGATATGTACACATGGGGTTAAGACTGGACTGAGGTAAGGGCATCACAGGATAATAGACACTCAGTCCTAACTCGTATCCCAATCCCAGGTCCGACCCTCCCAGTGGCGGGTGGGGGCGGGGGCTCAAACACAACCCATGCCCTGCTCAGTCCGGACCCTGAAACCCTGCCAATGGGAGATGTGTCCCGCCTAGCCACAGGCGAGTTCCTGAGAACCAAGATCCTCCAAGGCCAACCGACGTTCGCTCCCCATGCTCCCTTAACAGCAGGTCCCAACTCCTCTCTGAGCCAGAGATATGGGCCCGCCGTTATCCCTCAGGAGTTGGTAGCTGAAAATGGGCAGTTTCAGCCAAAACTGATATTAGCTTGAAGAACTCCAAAATTGACCCCTCGTCTGGACCCGCCAGAGGTAGGGACGAGGCAACTGACCCTATGCCCTTCGAGTACGAACTCCCTGGAGCCCTCACCCAACCTGGTTCCCTCCGAGGTCCCGGCATCAGGGCAACACGGATGAGTCAAGTGGGGTCATGATGCCAAAATCACCAAAATTGGCGTCATTCCCACGCGTGGCTCGCCCGGCCAAGGTAAGGCCAATGGCTCACAGGGTAGGAGGCAGGACCTGGGACTTATATCTGAGTGTACAACTTGGGATTGGGTCCAGGCTCCCTGTGGGCATAGAGGAATGGGGCCGCCGGTTGACCACACGGAAGGGGGAAATTGGGGTCCCAAAATGGGGTCATTTTGGCTGCTCGAAATGAGCCAAAATTCAAGGTGCTCCCAATAGTATATCTCCACGCCGGCTTGGAGATCAGATCCGCCATTCCATACGCAATCTACCTGGAGTCCAACTGAGTCTCCCATGCCCTCGGCTTCCAATGATCCACATGCTACTCGGCGTGGTGACGATCCCAATTGGGTCCACAAATGCCAAAGTGGCAAAATTGCCCGCCCTCACTTTGGGCTAGCGCCTTAACGAAGGTTGCTCCGCTTCGCCCACGTGGTGTGTGAACCATGGGGACCAATATACATAACACCCATGTCATATATGGTCCATTGGTCCATGCGTCCGGCGTGCACGGGTGGGCTCAACATAGTGCACGGCGGGCAGCAAAAACGGAAAATTGCTCAAAATGGCCAAAAATGCGCACACTCATGGTTGGGGCAAATGAGGCACATGCCCGACTCGGACCGGAGTGTGCCATGGGATTGGTATCAAGTCATGTGTGTCCAACATATCTTTTGGGCGTCGCCCTACTCCTCTGGTATTGGGAATGGCAGGGTCGCCAAGTGAGCCCATGATTTGGGATAGTCCCAAATCGCCAACATGGCGGCCACGGTATGCCAAGCTCAAGAGGAGTTATTCGCCGGGTCTAAGATATGTTGGGGACCGAAGTATGTACCCTCATAACATACTTGGGTCATGATGTCAATTGAGCGCAACATTGAGATATACGGTCGCCACTTGACATCATGACGACCCAAAAACGGCAAAATTGGCACAAAGACACACAAAAGTGCATTGAAAGGTGCACAGTTATATTATAATATCTTCGGCTTGGATCGTGCAATTGACTAATCCTTCTAAACACAATGACTTGACACCAATGACCTCTGATCCCACATATGTGCTCCACTTGGGGCGCCTTGAAAGGTTACGAGCGCTACTTCCCAAGTGGGCACATGAAAATATGGAAAATTGCAAAACACACACCTTGCTCCCAACGCATCGCTTTGGGATCGCCACACAAGCTTCCCTTCACAAAGGTTAGGCTCGCAATTGATTGTGGGGAGTATGGCGAAGGGGCTTGCACAATATGAGGTCCATTGGCGGGTTCGGCTTGGAGCGATGGACCCGCCAAATGGGCACGCAACACAACACATGGCACATACCACATATTGCCCAAAAAGGTAGCTCCCCCCACGATATGTCATGCCCCTCCAAGGGCATAACTTTGTGTCAATCGCTCATAGGAACTCAAGGAGAGTTCCTATGCAACACCAACACTTGCGCGCTACACTCGAAAGTTATCTTAACGTACGCAATATCATGGCCATAGAGTTATAACGCAAACTCTACCCTCTTGACCATGATCCATTACTCTAGCGCGCACGTGTGGAAACGCAAGGCGTATAATGCTTCCTAAATTACGTCCGGAGTATTGTGAATACATCCCACGTTTCCTTATCGTCAATACTCGCAAGCGGCACGAGATATGACCCTCACATATGGCCTCATGAATCAACTTTGTTTTGCCCATATCTCTGAGTCAAATGGAGGGCAGGATAAAAGGAAAGATGATTCGTGCATATAGGAGGCACGTAGGGCCACTCGAAAGAGGTCAAATCAAGTGCGGGGATGTCGAAGTCGAAAATCCGATTTCGACATCCTGAAAAATTCGGATTAAGGTTGCGAGTGTAAAATGTGAAAATTGCGGAAGCGTCCATGCAGTTCCTGAAGGCTTTGGAGCCTTCGTCGCGGATAGCGTTAAAATTTCCATTAATTACATTTAAACTGGCGGTTACGGTAAAGTCGCGATCCAACCGCCAGCAGTCCAAACAGTGAATATCAGAACAGAAGCGTAAAAATTGACGGGAACATTATGAAAATTAAACCCTGTTGATTCCTGACATTCTGATATACAAATCTCCGCTGGCGGTGCATCGGTTGCCGATGCGGGGCTTTACGGCACGGAACGGAGCGTCAACGGACGTCTTCCCTTCCGTACATGGGGTTAGTGGACCGGAGACCGGTTGTATGCCGTAACCTAGCCATGGGGTTCTGGGTACCGCTTCAGTGGCTCTGCTATGATGCGGTTGACACACACGAAGTCCGTGGTGTCGGCCTGATCAAGGCCCCCATCCACATAGTGGAATTCCGTTGGCCATCTCTGGGGTGGCATGGGCTGTCCCTTAGCGTCCTGATAGACACTCTCTCCAGCCGGTAGGACGACCTTGCTTAAGGTCATGTTGGTCAATGAGACCACCCAATGTCGGGTACTTTCCTCCTCGGTGCATCCCATAGGAACAACCAGCACTGCCTTGGAGCGGTCCTTGCGAATCTTCGCTACCGCCCTTGGAATGTCCCATCGGGGGCAATGGATCCACATCAAACCCTGATGCGGACCCCAGTGCTTCTTCCAAGCGGAATCCTGGGCGCTCTAGTACTTCTCACAAACCCGAGGATGGGCGGAGGTTCCTGAAGAGAACGCATCCAGGGCCAGATCCGAAGCTCCCAGGTCCGCGACGACTCGGCTCGCCACTTCCGGCATTACGCCGTACTCCTGGTTTGCTGGCCCAGTTGGCTCAGTGCCCAGCGCGGCCACTTCGAGCTGATTGCGTTCCGGGTGGATCCATTGGCATTCCACATGGTGCTCAGGTGACGAAAGCCACGAGAGCTGGTCGTCCTGGTACAGGGTCATGGAGGCCTGGGCCGGGAGGACGCCGGAGTCCGTCTCCATCATGAAGTCGTACCCAACGATCATGTCCCAGTCCATCTCGGCCTCGTAGAAGCGACCTTGCAGGGGGATTTCCTTGCCGAGGTCCGGGCGGCTCAGCTCACGGTGCTTCACGAACTGCAGCCGAATGGCCGCCTCCTTCGTGCCTCCCACCATGTACTGGCCGTTCGCCACCCTTGGCCACCCTTGGCCAGCCTTGACCAAGCTGACCTGAGCTCCCGTGTCGACCAACACGTCCAAGACCTTTTCCACTTCCCCGCATAAGGCACTGACCTTAAGGTGCAACTGCCGCTCACACCCAACTCCGCGCACGGCGTGCAAGCTCAGGATCTCCGGCCGTTCCAGAAGCTCAACAAGCGACTGGTGCAGGTCGTGGACAATGGGTTCAGGCTGCCCATCTGCAGCATTCAGCTGCGGTCCGGGTGATCCTCCTACACTCTCGGATAGATCTTGAAGCACATCAAATACATTCTTGGTCGCGAAGGATGGACGGGTGCAAGGGTTCGTGCCTTCACTTGCCCTCACCCCGCCACCGCGACTGGGTGCCGGACCGGGCCTTCCGCCCGCGGCAGTCCCTTTGTGCTTTTTGTCTCCCGACTGGGATGGTGTGGCGCTTCCCACGACCCCATCCTGCGACCGCCCTAGCTGGGGCCCTTGGCTGCAGGGGCTCCGCTAGGGGGCGTCGGTTGTGGAAGTAGGGGCATTCTCCTCCGCATCAACCTCGTTGACACCCTTCTTCTTTCCCCTATTCCTAGTCTTCTTGTTGTTGTCCTTGTTCTGGTCGTTCTCTTTGTTCTCCGTGTTCTTGTTGTCCGACCTGGGGACCCAGTTCCTCTTGATCTCCTGGATCTCCTTGGCCAGCTCGGTCCCCACCGACATCAGCTTGGAGAGCTCGTCCTTGTCCGCTTCCCCTTTGGCCTCCCGGATACCCGCGGGTGCACGCTTCTTCGACCCGTGCGCCTTTTTGTAGGCCTCCGTGTCGGCCTGGTGGATGGGGCATGTTCGGTGGTCATGGTTGAAGCCTCGCTTCCTCCCATAACACACGAAACAGCCCTGAGGGTGAGCTCGTATGAACTCCCCAAAGGACAGCGGAGGATCGCCAATGCGGCGAGGGTCCCTCTTCTCCTTCTTCTTCCAACCCTGCCGCAGGGGCTTCCAGCTTCCCCGGTTGCTCCCCGCGTTCAGGTTGTTGGCGACGAAGGCACAAACGGCCATTTCGGCAGGCTCATCGTCGTCGCAATCGTCGACGGGAGCTCCATCGCCCCCGCCTCTCCCGCTGGGTCCATGGCAGCTTCCCCGCCAGGTCCCTCGCCAACGTAGCTGATGTCACGGTCGCCGGGCCTCAACCCGCGGGTGTGGTGGAGGTTCCGGTACTCCTTGAGTACCTCCTTTCCAACCCACTCCAGGATCTCGTTGCAGCTCATCCGCGCCGGGATGGCCTGCAGACGGATGGTCTGGCCGCTCACGTCACACTCATCAAGGCGCCACATCGCGGTCTTCTCGCGATCGCCCGAGACGGTGATGAGTAGAGCGTTTGGCAGGGTGTGCCGTTTGACATCCCGGGCCACGTTCTTCCTCGTCCAAGCCACCACGTTCGTATGATACTCTTTGGGGAGCATCATCTTGACCGTGTGGTTGGACTTGGCCCTCTTGGCTTCTTCCTTGGTCACCCTCTTGATCCATGCCTCCGGCAGCATGGAGAGCAGGCGAGCCTGCTCGTCACCCTCGTTCCAATCCTCCAGGTTGCGGCGGAAGAGGGTATATTGCCCTCGGAAGTCTCGCCAGTCCCGTAGGCGGATCTCCCGTCCATCATGCTGAATCTTGATGGACTTCCACCGCTTGGCAGGCACCTGCGGAGCGTCCACCCGCTCGTGCTCGTTGAGCCACTTCTTGGCTTCCTTGAGGGTCTTGATTTTCCCCTCCTTGGTCGCCACGAAGTATAGCCCTTGGAGCACTTCGGGCAGGCGGTACCTGAACCGTCTGAAGACATATTTCTCCGCATCTGCGGGATCCATGTCCTCAGTGACGGTTACCCCCTAATCGTCCAGCTTCTCCAAGAAGCGGTCGAGGTTGAGGGGGTTGCCATCGTACATGGGGGGCTTGATGTCCTTCAGGACTTCCCACACGGCGGCATCCGCGGCCTTAGAGACCATGAACGCCGGCCGCGAGGTCGACCGAGGTTCCCATCGGCCTCTCTTACGGACTCCCACGGCCGCCATCCCCATCTCCTCCCCGGTATCCGCGTGGCTACGCCGTGGTTCCTCCATGTACGCTGAACCGAGATGTTCACGCCGTACTCCTTCCATGTATGCCTCGTCATCACGGCGCCAGCGGCTGCGTTCAGCGGCCTCCCGTCGTACACCACGCGGCGGGCTAAGGCCGACCTCCTCCAGGTCTTCCTTGCGTCCGTCGACATCTCACTCCACGTCTCCTCCGGGGACCTCATTCCTGAGTCCACCATAACGTCCGCAAGCCATTGGGATTGGCTCCGGGGCTGGTGCGGGGCGTCGGGGGCGTACCGGCGTCCGCGGTGGAGCACGGCGGTTGTGGTGATCCGCCCTGAGCCACTCATCACGCCACTCTTCACTGCCACTGCCGGGCGGCACGCGCTCGTTGCGGCGGCCCGCGCTGTGGTGAGAGGGGGCGCTGAGAGAGGGGGCACTGGCGCTGGGGGGACTCCTGGGGGCTCCACCGGGGGCGTGGGGTCTGCCTGGACCTGGTCCGGGTCCCCAGCCGTCGTCGGACGAGCCAGACTCCAGGGGTGAGTGGTCACTGCCGACGCTCCCACGGCCTTCCAGCACGTCCAACCTCTGCTGCAGGGCGCTCATGACCCTGTTCAGCTGCCTGGTTTCGCCCTTGGCGATGTTCAGTTGCCTCTGGGTGGCGGTGGCGGCCTTGGCGCTCTTGACCATCTCGATCTTGGCGATGTCCAGCTCCTCCTGTGCGCCCGCGGCGACCCTGGCGATGCGAGTCATCTCGCCCTTGCCCGTGTCTACCTCGCGCCCGAGGGACTGGACCCTCCTGCGGAGGTGGACGATCCACCGCCAGGTGGAATCCGGGTCGCCGTTCCCTCGTGGGCCGTCGGGGTCCCCAGGGGGTCCTCCAGGAGGGCCTCTGCCGGGTCCGCCCGGTCCAGGGGGTCCTCCACCGCCCGGTGGTCCGCCTCCAGGGGGTCCACTTGGTGGGCGTCCTCCAGGGGGTCCTGATGGTCCTCCGCCAGGGGGTCCCGGTGGGTCTCTGCCGGGTCGCCTCGGTGGGTCCCAGGATGGGGGCTTCTTCGTGTAGTCAAAGTCCATGTCATCATCCTCGTCCATGTCGCCCCACCTGGGCGTCTCGGTCCCGCACGCGGAAGACTCCGAGCTCCGGTAGGGAGGAGGGAGATCCTCACTCTCACCCTCCGGCTCAATGGGGACGTCTCCGCCTCCTCTGCCAGCCACTCCTCGGCGATGTCGGCGGCCTCGTTCATCCCCGTCGCTGGCGGTGAAGAAGGGGTCGGAGTCGTGGGGGTGTCCGCCCGCTGGCCTCCGTGACCTCTCCGGGGTCTTCCCCTTACCCTTCCTCCGTCGGTAGGCAGTGGGGCCACTGCTCCCAATGCTGCCCGTGTCCACCTAGTCCGGATCCAGCGCCATCTTGGAGGAGGCGTCCCCTTCGAAAAGCTTTCGAAGGGTCTCCACTCGGGATCCTCCCGGGGTAGTCTCGCGGCGGAGCTTGGCCTCTGCCTCCTCCATTGCGGCGCCGGTGGCTGCGGCAGCTCGCCTTTCGGCCTCCTCCCGGGCACGAGCCGCCTCGACTTCCCGGGTCTGCTGCAGCCGAGCCTTCTCCGCTTCCAAGGCTGCCAGCTCCGCCTCTGTCTTGGCCATCTCCTCAGCGACCTTCCGTCGCGCGGCCTAGATGGCGTCCTTCTTGGCGGCGTCCGCCTGGGCCTTAGCCGTCGCTTCGGCGTGGGCCCTTTCCTCCACCTCCTTCTTTGCCCTCTCCTGGGCCAGCGCCTCTTCCAGCGCCTTCACCTCGGCCTCCTTGCAGGCAATGGCCTCCTGCGTCAGGCGGGCTTCCTCGGCGGCTGCCGCCACCTCACCCTTGACCTGGGCAGTCGCTGCCTCATTAGCGGCTCCGGCCGTGAGTCCGGCCGCAATGGCTGCCACGGTCGAGGCGTGCATGGCCATGCCATGCTCCCACTCCGCAGCCTCCTGCTGGGCGATGCCGACGGCGCCCTCCATGGCAGCGTTCTGCTGCGTGGCCCGTTGCCGGGTAACCCGAAGGTTGCAGGGCACCCCACAGGCGCGCTCACAGGCGCGCGCCACGTCCCTTTGGTCGGGAGCGACGCTGCTGTTGGAGCTGGCCTGGTCGGCTGGCATCCTCCAGCGGTGGGCCGACTCCACGTCGCTGCTCGGGCCTGACTTCCTCAGGTGCAGCTGACGAAGCTTGGCCTTGGCATGCTTGGCGACTTGAAGGAAGTCGCCAAGGGTGGTGTGGCTGGGGTGGTGACCGCCACTGGCCCGTTGGGGACTGGGGGCTGGGGTTCCGCCCTTGGTGCCTTGGGTGGTTTCGTTGGCCAGGGATTCCTGGTACTCCCGCCTCTTCCGGTCCCGCTTTTTGTCCCCGGCGGACCGCTTCTCCTTCCCCGGAGACGCGCTGCTGCTGCTGCCCTGCAGCGTGCGCTCGCTACCCGGTTCCGGGAAGTTCTTCTCGATCATGTCCCACATGGAGACGTTGATCGTGGCGCCCGACGGGTACTCGTTGGGCTTCTCGTCCTCCTCAATCCCGTCGGGGCGCTGCCTTTCGCCGGGCCTGTCTGGCCGGCTCCAGACCCTCCAGCGCCTCTGGCGGAAGCGGAAGGCAAACCCTTCAACCCGCAGCCAGTCTTCGACTCTCTGCAGGTGGTCGGGGCCCATGTCTTCGAGGAGCTCGAAGCTTGCGGGCATGCCGCCTTCGCACTGGGGGTGGCTGTGGCAATAGTGCTGGTCCCACACCAATTCACGCAGTAGGCGCACCGCATGGGGGTGGGGCCGCGGCCACGTCTTGCCCGCTTCTTGCCAGTTTACCATGGCAGCGGGGGACCCAGTTGGTCTTGAGGTCCTTGGTGGTGGTTGTTGAAGCGGTTGCTCCGGTGTGGTTGTGGAGGCCGGTGACGCGGCTGGTGAAGCCCGGTGTGCGGCCTTGCTAGTCGGCCGATGGGACTCGCTGATGAGGGAGTCCTGGTCAGTCCACCTCCTTCACGGTCGCGGCGGTTCCGTGGTCGCTCAGGGCGATGCTCTGGGCGGCGCTGCGGGCTCCGTGATGGTCTTGGAGTCCTCGGGGTCGGGGTGCTGCTCGTACCCCTCGAAGGCCCCGAGTGGCACACGGGGGCTGGGTAACCCCGCGGCGGTGAAACGCTTTTGACGCGTTCCCTTGGGGGGCCTGGCCACGGGACGCTGCGGTGACACGCACAAGCAAGCAGGCAGGCAAAGCACTGCGCTCACAAGGGCATCAACACACTCGTGTCATGTGACAAAGCGTTTCAGGATCCTTGCCACTCTGCAACGAGGGAACAAAAGTATGTACAGCAACACATCAGCATATGTACACATGGGGTTAAGACTGGACTGGGGTAAGGGCATCACAGGACAATAGACACTCAGTCCCAACTCATATCCCAATCCCACATCCGACCCTCTCAGTGGCTGGTGGGGGCGGGGGCTCAAACACAACCCATACCCTGCTCAGTCCGGACCCTGAAACCCTGCCGATAGGGGGGGTGTTCGCCTAGCCACAGGCGAGTTCCTGGGAACCAAGTGGCTCCCAAGCCAACCAACAGTGGCTCCCCATGCTCCCTTAACGGCGGGCCCTAACTTGTCCCCGACCCAGAGATATGGCCCCGCCATTATCCCCTAGGAGTTGGTAGCTGAAAATGGGCTGTTTCAGCCAAAACTGACATTAGCTTGTGGGGACACCCTCCCACCTGGGACACATGGACCGGCTGGCCGCGACAATGCCTTCTCAAGCACATGCGGGAGCGGCTCAAGAGGCACCTGACATAGGGCAGTGGGAGGGACAGGACGTCCCCTTGGTAAGACCTTCTTCCTGCAATGTCAAAGGAGGCATCCCGAGCTCCCGAAGATACCTACCTACCTACGTACCTACCTACCTACCTACCTACCTACCTACCTGACATTAGCTCAAAATTCTCCAAAGTTGACCCCTCGTCTGGACCCGCCAGAGGTAGGGACGAGGCAACTGACCCTATGCCCTTGCAGTACGAACTTTCTGGAGCCCTCACCCAACCTGGTTCGCTCTGAGGTCCTGGCATCAGTGCACCACGGGTTCGTCAAGTGGGGTCATGATGCCAAAATCACCCAAATTGGTATCATTCTTACGCGTGGCTCGCCCGGCCAGGGCGAGGCCAATAGATCACAGGATACGAGGCAGGACCTAGGACCTATATCTCGGTGCACAACCTGGAATTATGTCCGGGTCCTCATGGGCATAGAGATATGGGGCCGCCAATTGACCACACGGGGGGGGTGAAATGGGGGTCCCAAAAGGGGGTCATTTTGGCTGCTCGAAATGAGCCAAAATTGGGGGGTGCTCCCAATAGTACATCTCCACGCCGGCTTGGAGATCGGATCTGCCATTTCATACGCAATTCACCAGAAGTCCAACTGAGACTCCCATGCACTTTGCTCCGAAAGATCTCCATGCCACTCGGCGTGGTGACAATCCCAATTGGGTCAACAAATGCCAAAATGGCGAAATCGTCCACACTCACTTTGGGCTAGCACCTTGACGAAGGTTGCTCCGCCTCGCCCACGTGGTGTGCGAGCCATGGGGACCAATGTCCATATCACCCATGTCACATATGGTCCATTGGTCCATGCGTGCACGAGGGGGCTGAACATGGTGCACGGCAAGCAGAAAATGTGGAAAATTGCTCAAAATGGCCAAAAATGCACACACTCATGGTTGGGGCAAATGAGGCACATGCCTGACTTGGACCGGAGTGTGCCATAGGATTGGTATCAAGTCATATGCGTCCAACATATCTTTTGGGCGTCGCCCAACCCCTCCGGTTTTGGGAATGGCAGGGTCGCGGAGTGAGCCCATGATTTGGGATAGTCCCAAATCGCCAACATGGCGGCCACGGTATGCCAAGCCCAAGAGGAGTTATTCGCTGGGTCCAAGATATGTTGGGCACTGAAGTATGTACCTCCAAAACATACTTGGGTCATGATGTCAATTGAGCGCAACATTGAGAGACACGGTCACCACCTGACATCATGACGTGCCAAAAACAGCAAAATTGGCGAAAAGAGACGCAAAAGTGCCTTGAAAAGTGCACAAATATATCATAATATCTTCGGCTTGGATTGATGTATCGACCAATTCTTTTAAACACAATAACCTGACACCAAGGACCTTCGATTCGACATATGTGCTCCACTTGGGGCGCTTTGGAAGGTCGCGCGCGCTGCCTCCCAAGTGGGCACATGCGAAAATGGAATATTGCAAAAAACACACCTTGCTCGCAACGCATTGCTTCGGGAGCGCTCCATGAGCGTCCCTTCACGAAGGTTAGGGTTGCGACTGTTGGTTGGGAGTACACTGAAGGGCCTCGTGCGATATGGGGTCCATTGGCGGGTTAGTCTTGGAATGGTGCACCCGCCAAATAGGCACACGATATGACACCAAATATGGCATACAACCCTACCCACGCCTTCTACACCCAACCTAGTGGCCTAGAATCAAAGTATGCCTATATTCTAATGTAACTTTGGTCCCTTACCACGCATGCAAGTGCTTTGGTCGAAAATCGACCTCCTTTCGTTAAGCCGAATTTTAGCATGCACGCAAAATATGTTGCCCATATATATATGGAGATCATATATGTACTATCCGGGGAAGACAAGTGATATGCCCCGGATGTAGAGGCAAGCAAAGAGAGAGAAAACGCCAACTCAACATACTTCTACACGTACTTGGACGCCAAGTACGTGAAAAAGCGCACTTCTTGGAGAACACTCCAAATGAATAAAGCTTTGGGCCTATGAAGTTGGGATCCTTTGGCCTCATCCTATGACTATGGGGGGCAAAACCTCATACACAGTGCCTATGAGGCACGTTAGTTCGTCCTTGGGCGCTTGAACGCTCGTAACCCTTGTTATTCCACTTGGGGGTTCAAAGCGCCTTCCGCTGCCCAGATTTTCTGAGGAAAATCTGGGACGCGATCCGTTATATCAAGGAAAAAATTGCGGATCACTCAAAGACTGTTTCAGTCTTAACTTCAAGAAAGATCGTTCTACATAATTATCTAATGCAGTCCACGGAACAGGCAACGACAGGCGGCGCGACTGCGGCGATTTCACGACAATTGGAAATCGCGGTAGAAATCGGGTATTTCACCGATTTCTAACCGCAAATCGACCAAGACAGTAGAGTTATGGTAATTCCACATCGACTTAATGGTTAGAAATCGGATTCCAGATTTCGCGGGTTAGAGAACAGGGATATCCCGCTGACAGCCATTGTCAACAGCTTCCGCACGGGTGTGACGGCTCACAGGCCTCCGGGCCATGGGCCATAGGTTCTGGATACCGCTTCAGGAGGAGCCACACAACAAACCGTGGATTGTGAGTCCCTAACTCCAACTGAAGGAGGCAGACAACAAAGCGTGGATTGTCAGTCCCTAACCCCAACTCGAGGCGCCACACAACAAAGCGCGGATTGTGAGCCCCTAACCCCAACTCGAGGGGCCACACAACAAAGCGTGGATTCTGAGTCCCTAACCCCAACTCGAGGGGCAACACAACAAAGAGCGGATGGTGACTCCCTAACCCCAACTCGAGGGGCCACGCAACAAAGCGTGGATTTTGAGTCTCTAACCCCAACTCGAGGGGCCACACAACAAAGCGTGGATTGTGAGTCCCCAACCCAAACTTGAGAGGCCACACAACAAAGCGTGGATTGTGAGTCCCTAACCCCAACTCGAGTGGCCACACAACAAAGCGTAGATTGTGAGTCCCTAGCCCCAACTCGAGGGGCCAAGCAACAAAGCGTGGATTGTGACTCCATAACCCCAACTCGAGGGGCCACACAACAAAGCGTGGATTGTGACTCCATAACCCCAACTCGAGAGGCCACGCAACAAACCGTGGATTGTGAGTCCCTAGCCCCAACTCGAGAGGCCACACAACAAAGCGTGGATTGGGGGTCCCTTACCCCAACTCGAGGGGCCAGACAACAAAGCGCGGATTGCGAGTCCCTGACCCCCACTCGAGAGGCCACACAGCAAAGTGTGGATTGTGAGTCCCTAACCCGAACTCAAGGGGCCACACAACAAAGCGTGGATTGTGACTCCATAACCCCAAGTGGAGGGGCCTCACAGCAAAGTGTGGAATCTGAGTCCCTAACCCCAACTCGAGGGGCCACACAACAAAGCGTAGTTTCCGAGTCCCCAACCCGAACTCGAGGGGCCACACAACAAAGCGTAGATTGTGAGTCCCTAACCCCAACTCAAGGGGCCACGCAACAAAGCGTGGATTATGAGTCCCCAACCCAAACTCCAGGAGCCACACAACAAAGCGTGGATTGTGAGTCCCTAACCTCCACTTAAGGGGCCACACAACAAAGCGTGGATTGTGAGTCCCTAACCCCAACTCGAGAGGCCACGGAACAAAGCGTGGATTGTGAGTCCCTAACCCCAACTCGAGGGGCCACACAACAAAGCGTGGATTGTGACTCCCCAACCCCAACTGTAGAGGCCACACAACAAAGCGTGGATTGTGAGTCCCTAACCCCAACTCGAGGGGCCACGCAAGGAAGCGTAGAATGTGAGTCCCCAACCCCAACTCGAGAGGCAACACAACAAACGTGGATTGTGAGTGCCTAACCCCAACTCGAGGAGCCACACAACAATGCGTGGATGGTGAGTCCCGAACCCCTACTTAGGGGGCCATGTAACAACCCCAACTCGAGGGGGCAGACAACAAAGCATGGATAGTGAGTCTCTAACCCCAACACAAGAGGCCACACAACAAAGCTTGGATTGTGAGTCCCTAACCCCAACTCGAGGGGCCACACAACAAAGCGTGGATTCTGAGTCCCTAACCCCAACTCGAGGGGCAACACAACAAAGCTCGGATTGTCACTCCCTAACCCCAACTCGAGGGGCCACACAACAAAGCGTGGATTCTGAGTCCCTAACCCCATATCGAGGGGCCACACAACAAAGCGTGGATTGTGAGTCCCCAACCCCAACTCGAGAGGCCACACAACAAAGTGTGATTGTGAGTCCCTAACCCCAACTCGAGAGGCCACACAACAAAGCGTGGATTGTGAGTCCCTGACCCCAACTCGAGGGGCCACGCAACAAAGCGTGGATTGTGACTCCATAACCCCAACTCGAGGGGCCACACAACAAAGCGTGGATCGTGAGTCCCTAACCCCAACTCGAGAGGCCACACAACAAAGCGTGGATTGTGAGTCCCTTACCCCAACTCGAGGGGCCACACAACAAAGCGCGGATTGTGAGTCCCTAACCCCAACTCGAGAGGACACACAACAAAGCGTGGATTGTGAATCCATAACCCCAACTCGAGGGGCCACACAACAAAGCGTGGATTGTGACTCCATAACCCCAAGTGGAGGGGCCACACAACAAAGTGTGGATTGTGAGTCTCTAACCCCAACTCGAGGGGCCACACAACAAAGCGTGGATTGTGAGTCCCTAACCCCAATTCGAGGGGCCACACAACAAAGCGTAGATTGTGAGTCCCTAACCCCAACTCGAGGAGCCACACAACAAAGCGTGGATTCTGAGTCCCTAACCCCAACTCGAGGGGCCACACAACAAAGCGTAGATTGTGAGTCCCTAACCCCAACTCGAGGGGCCACGCAACAAAGCGTGGATTGTGAGTCCCCAACCCCAACTCGAGGAGCCACACAACAAAGCGTAGATTGTGAGTCCCTAACCCCAACTCGAGGGGCCACGCAACAAAGCGTGGATTGTGAGTCCCTAACCCCAACTCGAGGGGCCACGTTACAAAGCCTGAATTGTGACTCCATAACCCCAAGTGGAGGGGGCCACACAACAAAGCGTGGATTGTGAGTTCCTAACCCCAACTCGAGGGGCCACACAACAAAGCGTGGATTGTGAGTCCCTAACCCCAACTCAAGGAGCCACACAACAAAGCGTGGATGGTGAGTCCCTAACCCCAACTCGAGGGGCCACACAACAAAGCGCGGATTTTGACTCCCCAGCCCCAACTCGAGGGGCCACGCAACAAAGCGTGGATTGTGACTCCATAACCCCAACTCGAGAGGCCACGCAACAAACCGTGGATTGTGAGTCCCTAGCCCCAACTCGAGAGGCCACACAACAAATCGTGGATTGGGGGTCCCTTACCCCAACTCGAGGGGCCAGACAACAAAGCGCGGATTGCGAGTCCCTGACCCCCACTCGAGAGGCCACACAACAAAGTGTGGATTGTGAGTCCCTAACCCCAACTCAAGGGGCCACACAACAAAGCGTGGATTGTGACTCCATAACCCCAAGTGGAGGGGCCTCACAGCAAAGTGTGGAATCTGAGTCCCTAACCCTGTAACCCCAACTCGAGGGGCCACACAACAAAGCGTAGTTTGTGAGTCCCCAATCCGAACTCGAGGGGCCACACAACAAAGCGTAGATTGTGAGTCCCTAACCCCAACTCAAGGGGCCACGCAACAAAGCGTGGATTATGAGTCCCGAACCCAAACTCGAGGGGCCACACAACAAAGCGTAGATTGTGAGTCCCTAACCTCCACTTAGGGGGCCACACAACAAAGCGTGGATTGTGAGTCCCTAACCCCAACTCGAGAGGCCACGGAACAAAGCGTGGATTGTGAGTCCCTAACCCCAACTCGAGGGGCCACGCAACAAAGCGTGGATTGTGACTCCCCAACCCCAACTGTAGAGGCCACGCAACAAAGCGTGGATTGTGAGTCCCTAACCCCAACTCGAGGGGCCACGCAAGGAAGCGTAGAATGTGAGTCCCCAACCCCAACTCGAGAGGCAACACAACAAACGTGGATTGTGAGTGCCTAACCCCAACTCGAGGAGCCACACAACAATGCGTGGATGGTGAGTCCCGAACCCCTACTTAGGGGGCCATGTAACAACCCCAACTCGAGGGGGCAGACAACAAAGCATGGATAGTGAGTCTCTAACCCCAACACAAGAGGCCACACAACAAAGCTTGGATTGTGAGTCCCTAAACCCAACTCGAGGGGCCACACAACAAAGCGTGGATTCTGAGTCCCTAACCCCAACTCGAGGGGCAACACAACAAAGCTCAGATTGTCACTCCCTAACCCCAACTCGAGGGGCCACACAACAAAGCGTGGATTCTGAGTCCCTAACCCCATATCGAGGGGCCACACAACAAAGCGTGGATTGTGAGTCCCCAACCCCAACTCGAGAGGCCACACAACAAAGTGTGATTGTGAGTCCCTAACCCCAACTCGAGAGGCCACACAACAAAGCGTGGATTGTGAGTCCCTGACCCCAACTCGAGGGGCAACACAATAAAGCGTGGATTGTGACTCCACAACCCCAACTCGAGGGGCCACACAAGAAAGCGTGGATTCTGAGTCCCTAACGCCAACTCAAGGGGCCACGCAACAAAGCGTGGATTGTGAGTCCCCAACCCCAAATCGAGGGGCCACACAACAAAGCGTGGATTGTGAGTCCCTAACCCCAGCTTGAGGGGCCACGCAACAAACAGTGGATGTAGAGTCCCCAACCCCAACTCGAAGGGCCAGACAACAAAGCGTGGATTGTGAGTCCCTAACCCCATCTCGAGGTGCCACGTTTCCCATGCCGGCTACACAAGCACAAAGGAATCTGCGGGACCAGCCACCTCATAGGTTAGAAAAACCGGTCACCAAGCAGCAAAGGTCTCATAGGCGCTCCAGGGAAGACAACAGTTCAGCGAGTGCCAAACTGTCGCAATAAAGCGTGCATTGTGAGTCCCTAACCCCAACCCGAGGGGCCACACAACAAAGCGTGTATTGTGAGTCCCCAACCCTTAACTCGAGAGCCCACGCAACACAGCGTGGATTGTGAGTCCCTAACCCCAACTCGAGAGGCCACGCAACAAAGCGTGGATTGTCAGTCCCTAACCCCAATTCGAGGGGCCGCGCAACAAAGCGTGCATTGCGAGTCCCTAAACCTAACTCAAGGGGCCACGCAACAAAGCGTCGATTGTGAAACCCTAACCCCAACTCGAGAGGCCACGCAACAAAGCGTGGTTTCTGAGTCCCTAACCCCAACTCAAGGGGCCACACAACAAAGCGCGGATTGTGACTCCCTAACCCCAACTCGAGGGGCCACACAACAAAGTGGGGATTGTGAGTTCCTAACCCCAACTCGAGGGGCAACGCAATAAAACGTGGATTGTGAGTCCCCAATCCCAACTCGAGCGACCACGCAACAAAGCGTGGATTGTGAGTCCCTAACCCCAACTCCAGGGGCCACGCAACAAAGCCTGGGTTGCTAGTCCCCAACCCCAACTGGAGAGGCCACAGAACAAACGTGGATCGTGAGTCCCTAACCCCAACTTGAGGAGCCACGCAAAAAAGCGTGGATTGTGAGTCCCTAACTCCAACTCGAAGGGCCACAGAAGAATGCGTGGATGGTGAGTCCCGAACCCCTACTTGAGGGGCCACGCAACGAAGCGTGGATTGTGAGTCCCCAACCCCAACTCGAGGGGCCAGACAACAAAGTGTGGATTGTGAGTCCCTGACCCCATCTCGAGGTGCCACGGTTCCCATGCCGGCAACGCAAGCACAAAGGGATCTCCGGGACCAGCCAACTCATAGGTTAGAAAAGCCTGTCACAAAGCACCAAAGGTCTCATAAGCGCTCCAGGGAAAACAACAATTCAGTGAGTGCCAAACTGTTGCAATAAAGCGTGCATTGTGAGTCCCTAACGTCAACTCGAGAGGCCACACAACAAAGCGTGGATTGTGAGTCCCTAACCCCAACTCGAGAGGCGACACAACAAAGCGTGGATTGTGACTCCCTAACCCCAACTTGAGGGGCCACACAACAAAGCGTGGATTGTGAGTCCACACCCCCAAATCAAGAGGCCACACAACAAAGCGTGGATTGTGAGTCCCTCACCCCAACTCGAGGGGCCACGCAAAGAAGCGTAGATTGTGAGTGCCTAACCCCAAACCTCGAGGGGCAACACAACAAAGCGTGGATTGTGAGTCTCCAACCCCAACACGAGAGGCCACACAACAAACGTGGACCCCAACTCTAGGAGCCACGCAACAATGCGTGGATGGTGAGTCCCGAACCCTTACTTAAGGGGCCACGCAACAAAACGTGGATTGAGAGTCCCCAACCCCAACTCGAGAGGCCACGCAACAAAGCGTGGATTCTGAGTCCCTAACCCCAACTCGAGAGGCCACACAACACAGTGTGGATTGTGACTCGCTGACCCCAACTCGAGGGGACACACAACAAAGCGCGGATTGTGACTCCCTAACCGCAACTCAAGGAGCCACACAACAAAGCGCGGGTTGTGAGTCCCTAACCGCAACTTGAGGGCCCACGCAACAAAGCGTGGACTGTGAGTCCCTAACCCCAACTCGAGGGGCCATACAACAATGCGTGGATTGTGAGTCCCTAACCCCAACTCGAGGGGACACGCCACAAAGCGTGGATTCTGAGTCCCTAACTCCAACTCGAGGGGCCATGCAACAAAGCCTGGATTGTGAGTCCCCAACCCCAACACGAGAGACCACACAACAAACGTGGATCAAGAGTCCCTAACCCCAACTCGAGGAGCCACGCAAAAAAGCGTGGATTGTGAGTCCCTAACCCCAACTTGAGAGGCCACGCAACAAAGCCTGGATGGTGAGTCCCGAACCCCAACACGAGAGGCCACACAACAAACGTGGATCGTGAGTCCCTAACCCCAACTCGAGGAGCCACAGAACAATGCGTGGATGGTGGGTCCCGAACCCCTACTTGAGGGGCCATGCAACGAAGCGTAGATTGTGAGTCCCCAATCCCAACTCGAGGGGTGAGACAACAAAGCGTGGATTGTGAGTCCCTCACCCCATCTCGAGGTGCCACGGTTCCCATGCCGGCAACACAAGCACAAAGGAATCTGCGGGACCAGCCAACTCATAGGTTACAAAACCTGTCACCAAGCAGCAAAGGTCTCATAAGCGCTCCAGGGAAAACAACAATTCAGCGAGTGCCAAACTGTCGCAATAAAGCGTGCATTGTGAGTCCCTACTCCAACCCGAGAGGCCACGCAGCAGAGCGTAGATTTTGCGTCTCTAACGCCAACTCGAGAGGCCACGCAACAAAGCGTGGATTGTGAGTCCCTAACCCCAACTCGAGAGGCCACACAACAAAGCGTGGATTGTGACTCCCTCACCCCAACTTGAGGGGCCACACAACAAAGCATGGATTGTGAGTCCACAACCCCAACTCGGGAGGCCAAGCAACAAAGCGTGGATTGTTAGTCCCTAACCCCAACTTGAGGGGCCACGCAAAAAAGCGCAGATTGTGAGTGGCAACACAACAAAGCGTGGATTGTGAGTCCCCAACCCCAACACGAGAGGCCACACAACAAACAAGAATTTTGAGTCCCTAACCCCAACTCGAGGAGCCACGCAACAATGCGTGGATGGTGAGTCCCGAACCCCTACTTAAGGGGCCACGCAACAAAGCGTGCATTGAGAGTCCCCAACTCGAGAGGCCAGGCAACAAAAAGTGGATTGTGAGTCTCTAACTCCAACTCGAGAGGCCACACAACACAGGGTGAATTGTGGCTCGCTAACCCCAACTCGAGGGGCCACACGACAAAGGGCGGATTGTGACTCCCTAACCGCAACTCAAGGAGCCACACAACAAAGCGCGGGTTGTGAGTCCCTAACCACAACTTGAGGGCCCACGCAACAAAGCGTGGATTGTGATTCCCTAACCCCAACTCGAGAGGCCACCAAACAAAGCGTTGATTGTGAGTCCCTAACCCCAACTCGAGGGGCCACACAACGATGCGTGGATTGTGAGTCCCTAACGCCAACCCGAGGGGCCACGCAACAAAGCTTGGATTGAGAGTCCCTAACCCCAACTCGAGAGGCCACGCAAAAAAGCGTGGATTCTGAGTCCCTAACGCCAACTCGAGGGGCCACACAACAAAGCGCGGATTGTGACTCCCTAACCCCAACTCAAGGGGCCACACAACAAAGCGTGGATTGTGAGTCCCTAACCCCGACTCGAGGGGCCACACCACAAAGCGTGGATTGTGAGTCCCCAACCCCAACTCGAGAGGCCACGCAACAAAACCTGCATTGTGAGTCCCTAACCCGAACTCGAGGGGCCACACAACAAGGCGTGCATTGTGAGTCCCGAACACCAAGTCGAGGAGCCACGCAACAAAGCGCGGATTGTGAGTCTCCAACCCCAACTCGAGAGGCCACACAACAAAGCGTGGATTGTGGGTGCCCAACGCCAACTCGAGAGGCCACCAAACAAAGCGTGGATTGTGAGTCCCTATCCCCAACTCAAGGAGCCACACAACAATGCGTGCATTGTGAGTCTCTAGCCCCAACTCCAGGAGCCACGCAACAAACGGTGGATTGTGAGTCCCTAACCCCAACTCGAGAGGCCACGCAACAAAGCGTGGATTTTGAGTCCCTAACCCCAAGTCGAGAGGCCACACAACAAAGCATGGATTGTGAGTCCCTAAACCCAACTCGAGGGGCCACGCAAGGAAGCGTAGATTGTGTGTCTCTGACCCCAACTCTAGGGGCCACACAACAAAGCGTGGATTGTGAGTCCCTAACCCCGACTCGAGGGGCCACGCAACAAAGCGTGGATTGTGAGTGCCTAACCCCAACTCGAGAGGCCACGCACCTCAGCGTGGTTTCTGAGTTCCCAAACCCCAACTCGAGGAGCCACACAACAAAGCGCGGATTGTGACTCCCTATCCCAGACTCGAGAGGTCACACAACAAAGCCCGGATTGTGATTCCCTAACCCCAACTCGAGGGGCCACGCAACAAAGCGTGGATTTTGAGTCCCTAACCCGAAGTCGAGAGGCCACACAACAAAGCATGGATTGTGAGTCCCTAACCCCAACTCGAGGGGCCACACAAGGAAGCGTAGATTGTGAGTCCCTGACCCCAACTCTAGGGGCCACACAACAAAGCGTGGATTGTGAGTCCCTAACCCCGACTCGAGGGGCCACGCAACAAAGCGTGGATTGTGAGTCCCTAAACCCAACTTGACGGGCCACGTAACAAAGTGTCGTTCGAGAGTCCCCAACCCCAATTCGAGGGGCCAGACAACAAAGCGTGGATTGTGAGTCCCCAATTCCATCTCGAGGTGCCACGCAATAAAGCGTGCATTGTGATTCCCTAACCCCAACTCGAGAGGCCACACAACAAAGCGTGGATTGTGAGTGCCTAACGCCAACTCGAGGGGCCACGCAACAAAGCGTGGATTGTGAGTGCCTAACCCCAACTCGAGGAGCCACGCAATAAAGCGTGGTTTCTGAGTTCCCAAACCCCAACTCGAGGGGCCACACAACAAAGCGCGGATTGTGACTCCCTATCCCCAACTCGAGGGGCCACACAACAAAGCGTGGATTGTGAGTCCCTAACCCGAACTCGAGGGGCCACGCAACAAAGCGTGGATTGTGAGTCCCCAACCCCAACTCGAGAGGCCACACAACAAAGCGTGGATTGTGAGGCCATAACCCCAACTCGAGGGGCCACACAACAAAGCGTGGATTGTGACTCCATAACCCCAACTCGAGGGGCCACACAGCAATATGTTGATTGTGAGTCCCTAACCCCAACTCGAGGGGCCACACAACAAAACGTGGATTGTGAGTCCCCAACCCCAACACGAGAGGCCACACAACAAAGCGAGGACTGTGAGTCCCTAACCCCAACCCGAGGGGCCACCCAAGAAAGCGTGGATTGTGAGTCCCTAACGCCAACTCGAGAGGCCACGCAAAAAAGCGTGGATTGTGAGTCCCTAACCCCAACTCGAGAGGCCACACAACAAGGCGTGGATTGTGAGTCCCTAACCCCAAGTCGAGGGGCTACACAACAAAGCGCGGATTGTGACTCCTTCACCCCAACTCGAGGGGCCACACAACAAAGCGTGAATTGTGAGTCCCTAACCCTAACACAAGGGGCCACAGAACAATGCCTGGATGGTGAGTCCCGAACCCCTACTTGAGGGGCCACGCAACAAAGCGATGATTTTGAGTCCCTAACCCCAAGTCGAGGGGCCACCCAAGAAAGCGTGGATTGGGTGTCCATAACCCCAGCTCGAGGGGGCACACAACAAAGCGTGGATTGTGAGTCCCTAACTGCAACTCGATAGGCCACACAACAAAGCGTGGATTGTGAGTCCCCAACCCCAACTTGAGAGGCCATGCAACAAAGCGTGGATTGTGAGTCCCTAACCCAAACTCGAGGGGCCACGCAAAGAAGCGTAGATTGTGAGTCCCTCACACCAACTCGAGGGGCAACACAACAAAGCGTGGATTGTGAGACCCCGGCCCCAACACGAGAGGCCACACAGCAAACGTGGATCGTGAGACCCTAACCTCAACTCTAGGAGCCACACAAAAAAGCGTGGATGGTGAGTCCCGACCTCCTACTTAAGGGGCCACGCAACAAAGAGTGGATTGAGAGTCCCCAACCCCAACTCGAGAGGCCACGCAACAAAGCGTGGATTGTGAGTATCTAACCCCAACTCGAGAGGCCACGCAACAAAGCGTGGATTCTGAGTCCATAACCCCACCTAGAGGGGCCACCAAACAAAGCGTGGATTGTGAGTCCCTAACCCCAACTCAAGGGGCCACGCAACAAAGCTTGGATTGAGAGTCCCTAACCCCAACTCGAGAGGCCACGCAAAAAAGCGTGGATTCTGAGTCCCTAACGCCAACTCGAGGGGACACACAACAAAGCGCGGATTGTTACTCCCTAACCCCAACTCGAGGGGCCACACAACAAAGCGTGGATTGTGAGTCCCTCACCCCAACCCGAGAGGCCACGCATCAAACTCGCGGATTGTGATTTTCCAACCCCAACTCCAGAGGCCACATGGCAGAGCGTGGATTGTGAGTCCCCAACCCCAACTCGAGAGGCCACACAACAAAGCGTGGATGGTGGTTCCCTAACCCCAACTCGAGGGGCCAAACAACAATGCGTGCATTGTGAGTCTCTAGCCCCAACTCCAGGAGCCACACAACAAAGCGTGGATTCTGAGTCCCTAACCCCAACCTTCGGAACCACCCAACAAAGCGTGGATTGTGAGTCCCCAACCCCAACTCGAGAGGCCACACAACAAAGCATGGATTGTGAGTCCCTAACCCCAACTCGAGGGGCCACGCAAAGAAGCGTAGATTGTGAGTCCCTTACCCAAACTCGAGGGGGCACGCAAAAAAGTGTGGATTGTGAGTCTCTAACCCCAAATCTAGAGGCCACGCAACAAAGCGTGGACCGTGAGTCCCTAACCCCAACTTGACGGGCCAGGTAACAAACTTTGGATTGAGAGTCCCCAACCCCAACTCAAGGGACCACACAACAAAGCGTGGATTGTGAGTCCCTAAGCCCTTCTCGAGGTGCCAGGCATTCAAGCGTAGATTGTGAGTCCCTCTCGAGGGGCAACACAACAAAGAGTAAGAAAAAGTGCTTTTCCATTGCTTTGAGGCATACTCTAGTTGTATTAGAGATGCACTGAGCATCCAGGCATTTCTATCTTAGTATTGGTCCCACCAAAAGTGGTGATAACACATTTTGACCTATGGAACCAAACACCCAATCAGGATATGGAGTGGACCCCTTAATCCCCTTTCAATGTGAGGCAAATCATATTTTCCTGAGTTGACTGAGCACTGACATATCCAGGGCAGAGCCTATGAATTTATCTATGTTTTTCCATGAATTCTTGGCTATCCTAATGGTATGCACCCTAGGGGGCTGGGCACCACTTTTTGAGAGGTCCTGGGTTCAATTCCTGGTCAGCCTAGCTAAGTAGGAAGATCCCATGTGACATGGCAGTGACCTCATCGCCACATGCCCTGCCACCTCAGCACATATGGGACCCAAAACAAAGAGTGCACATCTCCTGAGATGGCACTATGGAGATAGAGTGACCATGGGGCAGTTTTCCAACTCTTTTCCAAAACATTTCAGCTATCTTTGTGAATATGCATTCCGATTTGACCTGAGTTGCAATTTCTGTGAATATCCTTTCATCTTCCACTGTATACACTGCAGCCCTTCATGCTTTGATCCTGATTCTCTTCTACTTGCACACCTCTGGCTTGGGCTATCCTGGACTGACTGGATTTCAGCAAACAAAAGGTATTCATCTTCCAAAACAAGCAGCAGGAAACCCTACACCAGCAGCAAGCAGCAGGAGAGACAAAAACACAGTGTTGAAACCACTATAAACTTTTCTGGTAGCCAGAGGCAGTCTGTCTCTGCGCACCGGCAGCAACCCCGCGCCGTACATCCAGTGCGCCGAGTACAGACACATATAAGCAGAAGGGCGAACGAAGATGGATACAAGGAAGGAGGACGCCAACGTGAAGACAGCGCCTGAGGCACCGGCAAGGCCAGCACCTGGCGCTGTACCTTCGGAGCCCTTACATGGGCCAGTGAAAGCGGGTGAGGACTCGCTGGATGGACTCCAGACGGCCTTCGGGGCCCTGTCAGTCGAAGAGGTGGTCTCTCAGCCTGTGAAGAGGAAGAGAGAGAGCGAGAAGGATGCTGGAGACGAAGCAGACGAAGGAGAGGAGCAAGGGCAAGACCTGACGAATGTCCCTACCTTCGAAGGCGCACCAAGCGCTTCTGGCCTCCACGCATCACCCTCTCCTTTAACCACCACACTCCCAATTCCAGACCCAGCTGCTGCAACATCCACTCCGATAACCAACCCGCCTATGGCAGAGGGCACAGGCTTTACTGGCATGCCTCCCTACCCCGCCTATGGTATGGGCCAACCTACCACTGCGCTCCCTGAGGCAACTACTGCCAGTGAGCCGGTGGCTTCCAGCTCTGCGCCGCGATGGTATGCGGCTGAATATCCCCATCCACTACCCGGTACTGGAGCCTATGTGGATGTTCCTGGATATGCACCTGGGTATGCAACCTTGAGTGGGTTGACGAGAGGACCTGAATCTCTTGGTGGCAGGAGTAGAGGATCGGTAAGATCCTCCAACAGGTCCCTGACGCGGTCGGAGATCAACGAGGTGCTCCGAGGAGCCACTTCAAAAATCGTGGGCGACCTTACTCAAGAGATCCGAGAGAAACTGGAGCCCCTGATGATCCCGCCCCAAGCGTCACCTACCACGGTGGGAATGTCACCCCACCGAGTACAGGCCAACCACCTGGCGGCAGGGTTGACAAATACCCTGGGGAGCCTGAGGAGCAGACCGATGCCGACGCCTGCAGCTATACCCAGAAGTCCTTTCGTACCGAGAACGGCACAGCCGCCCTACAGCCACGTGGCGAACTCTACGAGGGCCGAGCTGGACTGCCTGGGGCTGACAGCCTTGAGGGCAATGGTGGACGTGGAGCCTTATGGCTCTAGTGATCTAGGCGGAGACCCCTCCGATGACGAGCCGCCGTCGATGACTTCTACTTCGCCCTCGGAGGACGATGACCCGGAGGACCCCGAGGACCCAAAGGGGAAGAAGAAGGAGAAGAAGAAGAAGAAGAACCGACGCCCTGAGGGACGCAGGTCTCAGGAGGCGAAGGCTATTGCCACCTCCAAGATCGTGGTGAACCTGCCTGAGTTCACAGGCAAGGACCTCAGCGAGAATTTTGGCCGGTTTCTCCGATTGACCGGCCATACCCACGCTAGTGGGCGAGTCAAGTGCGATCTGCTCCTGCAGTGCTGCAAGACCAAGTACCTGGAGAAGCTGGTCAGGCAGATCGTGACTAACTCCGCCACCTTAGCCGATGTGTTGGTTGCCCTGGAGAGGCAGTACCCGACCTACGAAACCGACCTCTCCATCAGGGCCGAGATCCAGAACCTGCCCGTGCTGCCCAACAACCCGGAACCTGGCAGGGTCTCTGAGCTGTTGGCTGATCTGGATCACTGGGCTGGACGACTGACGCCCGGTTCCTACAGCAGCGACGACCTGCTGTTCTGGTTGGTGGCCAAGCTTCCTCGAGAGATATGGGACGAGTGCCGTTCGACGGCGGAGCGCAAGGCTAGATCCCTCCGCTACGAGGATCTATGCGTGCTACTCCTGGAGCTGGCGCTGGAGAAGGAGAGCGACCAGCACTTGAACAATTACCGTCCTGGAGGAGGAGGTTCTGGAGGTCATGGCAAAGGGTACCAAGGGTCCGGACCTGGGCAGGGGACTACCCCCAAACACGCCCACGCCCGTATCATGGAGAACGTGAAGGAGCTATTCTGGTGTGATGCCAGAGATGAGCAGGGCCACCTGCAACACGCCCCTGACGGCGAGCGGCGAGACTGCTTCGTAGTCCAGGGGAAGCAGCAGGAGAAGGACACCGGCGCCAGAGCGAAGCTGCCGGATCATTACAGGTGCACCATCACGTGTGCATTCTGCAGGAAGCGGAAGCACTACGAGGATGAGTGCTACCATAAGCAACGCCTATCGGCGAAGCTTAAGGGTGAAGATCCTGGCAAAGGCTCAGGCAAAGGTGGAGGCAAAGGCAAAGGCAACGACACCGGCAAGGGCAAGTCGAAAGGACGTGGTCAAGGGCAAGACAAGGGTCAAGGTGGAAGAGGAGGAGGCGCTAACCGCCAGCCCGACAACAAGAACAAGGACAAGAAGGAGGCAACCCCAACCCTAGTCCAGGGGGGAACTCCGAGCCCTCTGGAGGGCAGTCTGGTCCTACCACACGCTCACAAACGCAGGCCCAGCAAGAACAAGGAGCCAAGTGTGAGCATGAAGGTGGTGATGACGGCAACGCTAAGAAGAGGAGCCCTTTCATGAGGATGGCCCGCAAACTGCGGAACAAAGGGGTTCGAGGTGACCTGTCTCGCGGAGTTCTGACAGGGACGCTCTGGTGGCACCCAAGACCTGGTGTTTTGGGTACGTATCCGACTAGGGGGACACGAATACCTGGGGGTATTGGACACTGGCGCCACCATATCTATAGTCCCTATCTACAATCCCTGACGCTGCAAGCGCCCTACCTCCTCTACGTGGACCACGGCAGTGGCAGAGAGTCTGTGCCACTGGAGCAGTCGGAACATACCTCGAGTTACCTGAGGCTATCGAAGGAGGAGCCCTCGAACATGATGGCGGCCTCCAAAACTGAGGACTATCAACTATTGGGGGAAGGCCTAGACCAAGGTCTGAAGGAGTTGGGTTACTCCCGAGAAGACCTGAGTGTGGAGTTGTTCGCCAGCGACAAGCAGCATGTACTGGACCTTTACTGCAGCAAGGGGAAGAACTGCAGCTACGAATTTTACTGGCCCTCTTTCGGGATGGGCTACGGGAACCCCAGGTTCAGTGAACTGGGGAAGCTGCTGACCAGGGTGGCCTTGGAACGTTCCCGTATGGTCCTGTGTTCCCCCGATTGGGGAGCCCATGGGGGCAACGAATACTGTCGAAACCTCCTGGACAGGCTGACTATCAGCTCTGTTCGGTTACCTGATGAGGCCATCTACGTGCCTCTGGGGCGTAAGATGCCTATTGGGAAACCCGGATGGGGGAGTATGCTGAGCGTGGTTGACGGAGGTCTTACCTCCTTCCCCGGGGAGGATCTTGACCCGACTCTGGTCCAGGCTATACAACGAGAAAGCGACGGACTCGCCTTGGGTGACTTGAAGGATCGCCTACGACCTCAAGATGCTGTTGAGACTACACCCGGAGGAGATGAGTACGTCGTGACTGACACCAACACCCCGAACTCTCCCTGTCATGTACCTGTTCCTGATGGAGTCTCTGAGTGTGGACTATCTGGGCTACTTAGCTCTATCCACTCAGATGACGAAACTGAGCACGACGCCTTCTTCGTGCAGACCTGTGTGGAGGAAGTGGAGAACGCCGAGTGCGTCGCCCCACTGAAACCCCTACTCTCCATGAGGGTGGAAGACCCCGTGGACGAGGAGCTGGACCCTCGATCCAGGCTCAGGGAGTATGTGGATTCCAAGAGGAAGTTGGTGGCGAAAAAGCTATGCTACGCGAAGCCTACCCGCAGCTCATGGCCACTGAAGCAAGGACATATGGGAGACCTATCCCAATTGAAGGAGGACCTCGAACAGAAGATCACCACCTGGCAAAGAGAGGTAGATCTGAAGCTCATGAAGAGCGTGTGGGGCGCCCATGTGAGGACCCCAGAGTAGGACGACCTCTCGAAGGAATGTGTATGTGAACCCCCTCAAGCGTGCCCATGTTGCAATCGTCCACCTGAGATGGTTGAACAAGATCTTCTATATGCCTACCAAGGGCTGAAGGATACTACCACGGGCGGAGAGTCGGTGGAGGACCACCTCCCGACGTCTATTACTCAGGGGGCAAGCAACTTACACTCTGACGAGGACATGGAGGACAAGATCAAGGTATTGGACTCGCGGGTACAGAAGCTTATAAGGACCTATCTGGAGTCGTTCGGAGAACTACCCCCTCCAGCCTCATGTGACAAGCTGGTACAGATGGACCTCAAGCTGAAACCCGAGTTCGTGGGTCACAAGATCTGGAGGAGACCCTATCCAGCTCCTAAAGAGCAGGCCGACGAGATTGAGCGACAGATACAAGAATGTATCGACGCTGGCCTAGTCCTGGAGTACAAGGACGGGGACTACCCCCTACACTGCAGCCCCTGTTTCCTGGTGGCTAAACCTGGGTCTACAGCCAAACGGCTGGTAGTGGACTACGGAGAGCTGAACGAGAAGACGCTGAACCACTCAGGGTCCATTCCCAATATGGAGTCTACCCTGGAGAAGATAGCCTCCTGCCGCTACAAGACCAAGATAGACAAGAGGAGCGGATTCTGGCAAGTGGACCTGACGCCCAACGCACAGGAACTACTGGCCTTCATCACCCCTCAGGGGAGGGTGTTCAAGTGGAAGGTCATGCCGTTTGGCGTGGCTAACGCACCCGCTCCCTTCCAAGAGCTGATGAACAAGATCTTGTCCATCCTACGAGGGAGACCTAAGGTGCAGGAGCTCATATCCCATGGTGCCCAGATGGAGGCTCACATCGACGATGTATGCCTCGGGACCATTACCCAGGAGGATCACCTAATCCTCTTGGGCGAGTTCTTTGCGGTCTGCCAGGAGAACCACACACAACTCAAGTTGGAGAAGTGTGAGTTCATGCAGGAGACCATGCAGTACCTGGGGTTTGACGTTGGCTATGGGTGGTGGACCCCAGCGGCCTCTAAGGCCAAACCCCTGATGGATGCCGAGGTACGACACGAAGACCCCAAGAAAGGACTTCATGATGTACGCAGTTTCATTGGGGCGTGCAACTTCTATCGCCGCCACATCAAAAACTTCACCTACACCAGCGCCGTTCTGACGGAATTGATCAAGAAGAGTACTACTTGGCGCTGGGGCCCACAAGAGCAACAAGCGTTTGACGAGCTCAAAGACAAGGTAGCCAAAGCTAAGTGCTTGGGCGTGCCTACGGCACAAGGGGAGATTATCCTGGTGACCGACGCCAGCAATGTGGGCGGTGGTGGAACGTTGTTCCAATGGCAAGCACTAGAGAAGGAGGAGTTCGACTCGGCCATTTCCCAATGGGGGACGGAAGGTCTCAAGCGAGATGGAACCCTCAAGCACAGCTACCCCGACGACAAGTGGGTCCTAGTACCTCTGGGCCACTGGAACTGGAAGTGGAACCAGGCCAGGGGGAACTACTCCACCTATGAGCAGGAATTGCTCGCGGGTATGCTGGTGCTATCCTCACAAGCACGACTGTTGGGCAGTAACCCTGTGGTCAGGCTGTGCGACCAAGAACCGGTCCGCAGTTTCCAGAAGGGCCCCCCACCTGAGAAGGCCAAGCTACGGCGCTGGTGGACCTACCTCAGTCAACTACGGCTGACGGTACACCATATCCAGGGACTGAAGAACGAATCTGCCGACTACATCAGCCGCAACGACTTCGACGCCCTGATTGTTGTCTGGTCTGAAGCGCTGGCTAAGGAGGCGTTCAGCCGTATGGACGTCCACTTGGACCTCAACATGACGATGATACGCCCCCTGAATGGACTCCAACAATTGGAGTACCTGAAGGAGTTTGGGGACATCTACAAGCGCCTGGAGAAACGCCTTGACCCCCTCCTGGTCAACCAAGACCAGTGGAAGAGGGACAAGAGCTACCTCTGGCACGAGGACCGCATTGTGGTGCCTAGTGACAGAGCCCCAGCGCTGCTGAAGTGGACCCATGAGTCCAGCGGTCATGTGGAGGCTGACCGTACCCTGAGGCTGTTCAAGCAGTGGTTCCACACTACGTGGACTGACGACCAACTGCGGAAAACCCTCCAGCCTATCGTGGACAAGTGCCCGTGCAGGTCCTGTAAACCAGGGGATATCAGGGACAGAGGTCTCTACTCGACCCTGCCCATCCCTCACTGTGCTAACAGTGTTCTATACGTGGACTACACGGTGATGCCGAAGTTCGGGGGCTATGACTTCGCCCTCGTGGTAACCTGTGGGTTCACCAGGTTTACCAGGGTGTTCCCATGTACCAAGCACATTACCGGGGAGGAGACTATCAAGATACTCCTGGAGGAGTGGTTTTGTGTCTATGGGGCGCCCAAGGAGATCAACTCCGATGAGGACGTACGAGTACGCTCAGATACCGGTTGGTACAAGAGGGTCCTGAGATCCCTCAATGTCCAGGTGTCTACAGGGATTCCCTACTCGCACACGAGCAACCCCCTATGTGAGCGACAGATCCGTGTCCTGAAGGAGAACATACGGATATGGTGCAAAACTGAACGCACCAGAGACTGGGTGAGACTGCTCCCCGTCATATCCTTGATGATGAACTCCCAAGAGAGTTCAGCTACTGGGTACTCGCCCCATGAGCTATTACTGGGGCGCCCGGCAAGGTTCCTACATGCCCCCTATCCAGAGGACACCCATTCTTCGGTGGGTGAATGGGTCCAAGAGCAACAAGCGAAGGTGGACAAGGCCAAGGCTATGCTCCAGAGAGTGAGGGAGCGTCAGTGGAACAAGAAGAACAAGCACCGAGTACCGGCCACCTACCAAAAGGGGGACTGGGTGCTGGTGCACGACAGTCGACTACCCGCCTGGCCACGCTCTACCAGCGATGACCCATACTTCGGGCCGTACAAGATTCTATCAGTGGATGGTCACCGTATCACCGTGCGGTGTTCTCCCCGTCTAATGGGAACCCTGGTGTGCGCTGCTCAACACCTGAAGCGCTACTATGATCCCGAAGACCTCTGTGGGGAGGAGTGGGAGCTGAATGACGAGGAAATCGCCGCTCTGGACCTACAAGGGGCTGCCAGCCCTATGGAAGTTGAGGGTGAACTCCCCGACATGAACGCCGAGGAGATGGCTAAGGAGGGCTTCTACCTGGTGAAGTCTGTCCTACGCCACCGCTATCGCCAGGGTTGGCGCTTCCTCACCCTCTGGGAAGGGTTCGGAGTCGAAGAGGCCACCTGGGAGCCCTTCTCTGCGTTTGTTCTACCTGAGGGACGCCTAAACTCAGTTCTGGTGGACTACTTGTCCCAGAACAACCTTGGTGAGTTGCTGAGGCTCGCTGAGACGCTTGCCTCCAAGACTAAAGCTAGGGACTGAACCTTACCCTTACCTGCCAAAGCGTATGTGTGAGTGTGCTATTCCTAAGGTCCTGAGAGCAAGCCGCAGAAGTGGTGTCCTAATTATACCCAAGTCAGCACGCTTGCCAAACCTGGAGGGTTGGCTTATTGATGCCACGGGGTGCGCCCCGGGTCTCCCCTCCCATAAGCGCCCAGTTCCTGTGCTGGCGCAAAACCTTTGGGGAATACCCAGCGTACTAATCCAGGTATTGTTTTCCCTACCTATCTGTCTACTACAGGGAGGGGTGGCCAAAAGCTATGCAGGCATGAAAACGCCGTTTTGCTAAGGGGCCAAAACACTGACCTAACCACTGCAACAGCCAACCAACCCTGCTAAAATTGCAGGAAACGGGTGGGACAGTGACACACGCACTACAGGTCCTACACACCCTACAGTGGCACCATCCTGGTGGGCGGGCACTGCTGCAACTGGCTCAAGCCCCCACTCAGGACTACCACTCCTACACGCACACTCTACTTGGTGTTGTTGAAAAACATGTCGACGGGCCTAGCGACCCTCCTGTGAAGAAGACAAGATAACACAGCGCTGCTAAGCAACTGTGGCCTAACAGGGGACGCCACAACGCGTTTCCCCTGCTAGGGCTTGGAGGGAAGAGGTGCTCTTGCGTGCACGGCGCAGATGTCGATGGAGTCGGACTCCCTGCTCTGCCACAGGCAGAGGGGAGTTACTTGTTTGTGTGATCTGCGCCCTTGTTTAGCAGGGCGAGAAGAAGATGGTATGCTGCTGCACCAATCACCCTACCTGCCCACCCGTAAAGCAAAGGCAAATGGAGGGGCGTTTGCGGCGGAGGAACCAAGCCACTCTCCACGTATTATACGCTTCTCAGAGTGACCTATAATACACTGTCCGCAAACACGCTGAAGAATCCGCTACCCCTGTCAAGCAAGCAAGCGTTAAGGGACTCCTCAGGTTCTCTTAAAGAACGTACCAAGGAGCCCCTGGGTAGCCCAGACAAGGTTTACCGTGCGCACTTCGCGTGGCCTACCCTTTAATGCGTGTGTGAATGCACGAGCATGCACGACGGTGTTGGGCAAACCTGCCCATCTTAACCGCAATCTCGAACTCCACCAGGGGGTGGCCCCACCTTGGCGTACCTACCTTACCTACCGCTGGAGAGTGAAGCAAGGTGAGGAGAAAAACGGGGCGCACGCGAAGAACGTTGCTATGCACTTGTGTGTATGTCTAATCACCCTGATCTGACCTCTAATCATCTGCAATCTTTCTAATCAATCCCTCTATCGCGTTCTATCGTTGTTAGCGCTGCTACAAGGCTCGTTCACGGAGACACGAGACGAGCAACGTGTATGCGGCATACGAGACGAGCATACCTGTAGTTTATACCTGATTCGTTGAAGTCTTTTCGTTGATTTTCGAATTCTTGAATTTTTGATACTTCTATTAGTGTAGGTGGAATCTGTATGTTTATTTATTAATGTGTGTCTCGTCATTTTCAAGACTACGTGAGACATACGTTTATAATGCCATTATTTCTGCATTTCCGGCACTTCGCTAGGAGCCGCTCCTGCGCGCCGCCTTTTTATGCGTAGGAATTTCTTGATTTAAAAAATCTAGAGATGACTATAATTTTTATAAAAATGTGCTTCTGATGCACAATTGGATTCTGCTCAGGTGTGTTGTCTTAGAAAAATTCTAGGCCGTCATTTGACGGATTTTGGTGTCGTCGCTTCTTTTTTGCGTGGATTCCTCCATAATTCTCCCATTCCTGCCTCTGCAGATACCCACACGCAGCCTCGCTGAGTAGGCCGTGTTAGGGCCGAAACGCAGCAGCCCGGAGAGACTGAGCAGAACCCAAAACCCCACCAAGGGGCAATTTAATTTTTTCACGACCCCTTTCGCCCTAAGACAGGTCACAGGTCGCCAGCAGGTTTACGAGAACCCATGCGAGTGTGTATATTGTTTCTTGCGCTGGGTTTGTGTCGCGCTGCGTCTTGGAGGGAGGCATGCACATGCACATGTTTTGGCATGCTCCCTAACTAACCCAACCAAGCCACAGGAGCCCCGGCAGCGCCATGAGCGCTGAGTCTTCTGTAGGAAATGTTACAAACAGAGCAGCAAAACAGCGCCAGCCATGGTGAGCGCCCATTTTTCTGTGTGAGGGAAACTATAGGTATTTTAAAGTAGACGTGGAAACCAAGAAAAGGCCAAGAAAAATTCCCTCTTTCCTAAAATGCGACAGTGGTTGCCACCACAGCACAAGGCGGGGAGTAAGAAAAAGTGCTTTTCCATTGCTTTGAGGCATACTCTAGTTGTATTGGAGATGCACTGAGCATCCAGGCATTTCTATCTTAGTATTGGTCCCACCAAAAGTGGTGATAACACATTTTGACCTATGGAACCAAACACCCAATCAGGATATGGAGTGGACCCCCTAATCCCCTTTCAATGTGAGGCAAATCATCTTTTCCTGAGTTTACTGAGCACTGACATATCCAGGGCAGGACCTATGAATTTATCTATGTTTTTCCATGAATTCTTAGCTATCCTAGTGGTATGCACCCTAGGGGGCTGGGCACCTCTTTTTCAGAGGTCCTGGCTTCAATTCCTGGTCATCCTAGCTAGGTAGGAAGATCGCATGTGACATGGCAGTGACCTCATCGCCACATGCCCTGCCACCTCAGCACATATGGGACCCAAAACAAAGAGTGCACATCTCCTGAGATGGCACTATGGAGATAGAGTGACCATGGGGCAGTTTTCCAACTCTTTTCCAAAACATTTCAGCTATCTTTGTGAATATGCATTCCGATTTGACCTGAGTTGCAGTTTCTGTGAATATCCATTCATTTTTCACTGTATACACTGCAGCCCTTCATGCTTTGATCCTGATTCTCTTCTCCTTGCACACCTCTGGCTTGGGCTATCCTGGATTGACTGTATTTCAGCAAACAAAAGGTTTTCATCTTCCAAAACAAGCAGCAGGAAACCCTACACCAGCAGCAAGCAGCAGGAGAGACAAAAACACAGTGTTGAAACCACTATAAACTTTTCTCAAAGGGTGGATTGTGAGAGTCCAACCCCAACT
This sequence comes from Eutreptiella sp. 'Long Island Sound 2002', assembly GCA_964036045.1. NCBI lineage: Eukaryota > Euglenozoa > Euglenophyceae > Eutreptiales > Eutreptiaceae > Eutreptiella > Eutreptiella sp. 'Long Island Sound 2002'. The sequence continues at coordinate 139,557,548 of OZ038378.1, forward strand.
CGAGGGGCCACACAACAAGGCCTGCATTGTGAGTCCCTAACCCCAACTCGAGGAGCCACGCAACAAAGCGCGGATTGTGAGTCTCCAACCGGGACTCGAGAGGCCACACGGCAGAGCGTGGATTCTGAGTCCCCAACCCCAACTCGAGAGGCCACACAACAAAGCGTGGATGGTGGGTCCCTAACCCCAACTCGAGGGGCCACACAACAATGCGTGCATTGTGAGTCTCTAGCCCCAACTCTAGGAGCCACGCAACAAAGCGTGGATTGTGAGTCCCTAACCTCAACGTCCGGAACCACCCAACAAAGCGTGGATTGTGAGTCCCCAACCCCAACCCGAGGGGCCACACAACAAAGCGTGGATTCTGAGTCCCTAACCCGAACTCGAGGGGACACACAACAAAGCGTGGATTGTGAGTCTCTAACCCCAACTTGACGGGCCATGTAACAAAGTTTGGGTTGAGGGTCCCCAACCCCAACTCGAGGGGCCAGACAACAAAGCGTGGATTGTGAGTCCCTAACCCCATCTCGAGGTGCCACGCAATAAAGCGTGCATTGTGAGTCCCTAACCCCAACTCGAGAGGCCACACAACAAAGCGTGGATTATGAGTGCCTAACGCCAACTCGAGGGGCCACGCAACAAAGCGTGGATTGTGAGTCCCTAACCCCAACTCGAGGGGCCACACAACAATGCGTGCATTGTGAGTCTCTAGCCCCAATTCTAGGAGCCACGCAACAAAGCGTGGATTGTGAGTCCCTAACCCCAACCTATGGAACCACCCAACAGAGCGTGGATTGTGAGTCCCCAACCCCAACTCGAGGGGCCACTAACAAAGCGTGGATTGTGAATCCCTAACCCCAAATCGATGGGCCACGCAACAAAGCGTGGATTGTGAGTCCCTAACCCCAACTTGACGGGCCACGTAACAAAGTGTGGGTTGTGAGTTACCAACCCCAACTCGAGGGGCCAGACAACAAAGCGTGGATTGTGAGTCCCTAACCCCATCTTGAGGTGCCACGCAATAAAGCGTGCATCGTGAGTCCCTAACCCCAACTCGAGAGGTCACACAACAAAGCGTGGATTGTGAGTGCCTAACGCCAACTCGAGGGGCCACGCAACAAAGCGTGGATTGTGTGTCCCTAACCCCAACTTGAGAGGCCACGCAACAAAGCGTGGTTTCTGAGTTCCCAAACCCCAGCTCGAGGGGCCACACAACAAAGCGCGGATTGTGACTCCCTATCCCCAACTCGAGGGGCGGCGCAACAAAGCGTGGATTGTGAGTCCCCAACCCCAACTCGCGGGGCTACACAACAAAGCGTGAATTGTGAGTCCATAAGCCCAACTCCAGGGGCCACACAACAAAGTGTGGATTGTGAGTCCCTAACACCAACTCGAGGCCACAGAACAAAACGTGGATTGTGAGTCCCCAACCCCAACACGAGGGGCCACACAACAAACGTGGAGTGTGAGTCCCTAACCCCAACTCGAGGAACTACGCAAAGAAGCGTGAATTGTGAGTCCCTAACCCCAACTCGAGGGGCCACAGAACAATGCGTGGTTGGCCGGTCCCGAACCCCTACTTGAGGGGCCACGCAACAAAGCGAGGATTGTGAGTCCCTAAACCCAACTCGAGGGGCCACCCAAGAAAGCGTGGATTGTGAGTCCTTAACACCAACTCAAGAGGCCACGCAACAAAGCGTGGATTCTGAGTCCTTAAGCCCTTCTCGAGGTGCCACGCAATAAAGCGTAGATTGTGAGTCCCTCACCCAAACTCGAGGGGCAACACAACAAAGCGTGGGTTTCGAGACCCCAACCCAAACTCGAGGGGCCACACAACAAGGCTTGCGGTGTGAGTCCCTAACCCCAACTCGACGAGCCACGCAACAAAGCGCGGATTGTGAGTCTCCAACTCCAACTCGAGAGGCCACACGGCAGAGCCTGGATTGTGAGTCCCCAACCCCAAATCGAGAGGCCACACAACAAACCGTGGATGGTGGGTCCCTAACCCCAGCATAAGGGGCCACACAACAATGCGTGCATTGTGAGTCTCTAGCCCCAACTCTAGGAGCCACGCAACAAAGCGTGGATTGTGAGTCCCTAACCCCAACCGCCGGAACCACCCAACAAAGCGTGGATTGTGAGTTCCCTACCCCAACTCGAGAGGCCACACAACAAAGCGTGGTTTGTGAGTCCCTAACCCCAACTCGAGGGGCCACGCAAAGAAGCGTAGATTGTGAGTCCCTAACCCCAACCCGAGGGGCCACGCAACGAAACGTGGATTGTGAGTCCCTAACCCCAACTCGAGCGGCCACGCAACAAAGCGTGGATTCTGAGTCCCTTACCCCAACTTGACGGGCCACGTAACAAAGTGTGGATTGTGAGTCCCTAACCCCAACTCGGGAGGCCACGCAACAAAGCGTGGTTTTTGAGTTCCCAAACCCCAACTCGAGGGGCCACACAACAAAGCGCGGATTGTGACTCCCTATCCCCAACTCGAGGGGCCACACAACAAAGCGTGGATTGTGAGTCCCTAACCCCGACTCGAGGGGCCACGCAACAAAGCTTGGATTGTGAGTCCCTAACCCCAACTCGAGAGGCCACACAACAAAGTGTGGATTGTGAGTTCCTAACCCAAACTCGAGGGGCCAAACAACAAAGCGTGGATTGTGACTCCATAAGCCCAACTCGAGGGGCCACACAACAAAGTGTGGATTGTGAGTCCCTAACACCAACTCGAGGGGCCACACAACAAAACGCCGATTGTGAGTCCCCAACCCCAGCACGAGAAGCCACACAACAAACGTGGAGTGTGAGTCCCTAACTCCAAATCGAGGAACCACGCAAAAAAGCGTGGATTGTTAGTCCGTAACCCCAACTCGAGGGCCCACGCAAAAGAGCGTTGATTGTGAGTCCCTAACCCTAATCGAGGGGCCACACAACAAAGCGTGGATTCTGAGTCCCTAACCCCAACTTGACGGGCCACGTAACAAAGTGTGGGTTGTGAGTTCCCAACCCCAACTCGAGGGGCCAGACAACAAAGCGTTGATTGTGAGTCCCTAACCCCATCTCGAGGTGCCACGCAATAAAGCGTGCATTGTGAGTCCCTAACCCCAACTCGAGAGGCCACACAACAAAGCGTGGATTGTGAGTGCCTAACACCAACTCGAAGGGCCACGCAACAAAGCTTGGATTGTGTGTCCCTAACCCCAACTCGAGAGGCCACGCAACAAAGCGTGGTTTCTGAGTTCCCAAACCCCAACTCGAGGGGCCACACAACAAAGCGCGGATTGTGACTCCCTATCCCCAACTCGAGGGGCGACACAACAAAGCGTGGATTGTGAGTCCCCAACCCCAACTCGCGGGCCTACACAACAGAGCGTGGATTGTGGGTCCATAAGCCCAACTCGAGGGGCCACACAACAAAGTGTGGATTGTGAGTCCCTAACACAAACTCGAGGGGCCACAGAACAAAACGTGGATTGTGAGTCCCCAGCCCCAACACGAGAGGCCACACAACAAACGTGGAGTGTGAGTCCCTAACCTCAACTCAAGGAACTACACAAAAAAGCGTGGATTGTGAGTCCCTAACCTCAACTCCAGGGGCCACAGAACAATGCGTTGATGGTGAGTCCCGAACCCCTACCTGAGGGGCCACGCAACAAAGCGAGGATTGTGAGTCGCTAACCCCAACTCGAGGGGCCACCCAAGAAAGCGTGGATTGTGAGTCCCTAACACCAACTCAAGAGGCCACGCAACAAAGCGTGGATTCTGAGTCCCTAAGCCCTTCTCGAGGTGCCACGCAATAAAGCGTAGATTGTGAGTCCCTCACCCCAACTCGAGGGGCAACACAACAAAGCCCGGGTATCGAGACCCGAACCACAACTCGAGAGGCCACACATCAAGGCGTGCATTAGGAGTCCCTAACCCCAACTCGAGGAGCCACGCAACAAAGCGGGGATTGTGAGTCTCCAATCCCAACTCGAGAGGCCACACGGCAGAGCCTGGACTTTCAGTCCCAACCCGAACTCGAGAGGCCACACAACAAAGCGTGGATGGTGGGTGCCTAACCCTAACTTAAGGGGCCACACAATAATGCGTGCATTGTGAGTCTCTAGCCCCCACTCTAGGAGCCACACAACAAAGCGTGCATTGTGAGTCCCTAACCCCAACCTTCGGAACCACCCAACAAAGCGTGGATTGTGAGTCCCCAACCCCAACTCGAGAGGCAACACAACAAAGCGTGCTTTGTGAGTCCCAAGGCCCAACTCGAAGGGCCACGCAAAGAAGCGTAGATTGTGAGTCCCTAACCCCAACCCGAGGGGCCACGCAACAAAGCGTGGATTGTGAGTCTCTAACCCCAACTCGAGGGGCCACGCAACAAAGCGTGGATTCTGAGTCCCTAACCCCAACTCGAGAGGCCCCGCAACAAAGCGTGGATTGTGAGTCCCTAACCCCAACTCGAGAGGCCACGCAACAAAGCGTGGTTTCTGAACTCCCAAACCCCAACTCGAGGGGCCACACAACAAAGCGCGGATTGTGACTCCCTATCCCCAACTCGAGGGGCCACACAACAAAGCGTGTATTGTGAGTCCCTAACCCCAACTCGAGGGGCCTCGCAACAAAGCGTGGATTGTGAGTCCCTAACCCCAATTCGAGAGGCCACACAACAAAGTGTGGATTGTGAGTTCCTAACCTAAACTCGAGGGGCCACACAACAAAGCGTGGATTGTGACTCCATAAGCCCAACTCGAGGGGCCACACAACAAAGTGTGGATTGTGAGTCCCTAACACCAACTCGAGGGGCCAGGCAACAAAGCGTGGAGTCTTATTCCCTAACCCCAACTCGAGAGGCCACGAAACAAAGCGTGGAGTGTGAGTCCCTAACCCCAACTCGAGAGGCCACACAACAAAGCGTGGATTGTGAGTCCCTAACCCCAACTCGAGGGGCTACACAACAAAGCGCGGATTGTGATTCCTTCACCCCAACTCGAGGGGCCACACAACAAAGCGTGGATTGTGAGCTCCTAACAACAACTCTAGAGGCCACACAAAAAAGCGTGGGGTGTCAGTCCCTAACCCCTACTCGAGGGGCCATGCAACAAAGGTTGCATTGTGGGTCCCTAACCCCAACTCGAGGGGCCACACAACAAAGCGCGGATTGTGACACCCTAACCCCAAATCCAGGGGCCGCGCAACAAAGCTTGGATTGTGAGTCCCTAACCCCAACTCGAGAGGCCACGCAAGAAAGCGTGGTTTCTGAGTCCCTAACCCCAGCTTGAGGGGCCACACAACAAAGCACGGATTGTGACTCCCTAACCCCAACTCGAGGGCCCACACAAACAAAGCGTGGTTTGTGAGTCCCTAACCCCAACTCGAGGGGAAACACAATAAAGCGTGGATTGTGAGTCCCCAACCCCATCTTGAGAGGCCACGCAACAGAGCGTGGATTGTGAGTCCCTAACCCTAACTCGAGAGGCCACACAACAAAGCCTGGATTGTGATTCCATAACCCCAACTCGAGGGGCCACACAACAAAGCGTAGATTGTGAGTCCCTAACCCAAACTCGAGGGGCCACGCAACAAAGCGTGGATTGTGAGTCCCCAACCCCAACACGACAGGCCACACAACAAACGTGAATTGTGAGTCCCTAATCCCAACTCGAGGAGTCAGGCCAAAAAGCGTGGATTGTGAGTCCGAGACCCCAACTCCAGGGGCCAGACAACAAAGAGTGGATTGTGAGTCCCTAAACCCATCTCGAGGTGCCACGTAACGCAGTGTGGATTGTGAGTCCCTAACCACAACTTGAGGGGCCACACAACAAAGCTTGGACTGTGAGGCCCTAACCCCAACTAGAGGGGCCACGCAACAAAACCTGGATTGTGAGTCCCTAACCCCAGCTCGAGGGGCCACACAACAAAGCGTGGATTGTGAGTCCCTAACCCCAACTCCAGAAGCCACCCAACAAAGCGTGGATTGTGAGTCCCTAACCCCAACTCGAGGGGCCACGCAACAAAGCGTGGATTGCGAGTCCCTAACCCCAACTCAAGGGGCCACACAACAAAGCGTGGATTGTGAGTCCCTAACCCCAACTCCAGAGGCCACCCAACAAAGCGTGGATTGTGAGTCCCTAACCCCAACTCGAGGGGCCACGCAACAAAGCGTGGATTGTGAGTCCCTAACCCCAACTCCAGGGGCCACGCAACAAAGCTTGGATTGCGAGTCCCTAACCCCAACTGGAGGAGCCACGCAAAAAAGCATGGATGGTGAGTCCCTAACCCGAACTCGAGGGGCCAAAGAACAATGCGTGGATGGTGAGTCCCGAACCCCTACTTGAGGGGCCACGCAACAAAGCTTGGTTTGAGAGTCCCCAACCCCAACTCGAGGGGGCAGACAACAACGCGTGGATTGTGAGTCCCTAACCCCAACTCGAGGAGCCACGCAACACAGTGTGGATTGTGACTTGCTAACCCGAACTCGAGGGGCCACACAACAAAGCGCAGATTGTGTCTCCCTAACCCCAACCTCCGGAACGACCCAACAAAGTGTGGATTGTGAGTCCCGAACCTGAACTCGAGAGGCCACACAACAAAGCGGGGATTGTGAGTCCCTAACCCCAAATCGAGGAGCCACGCAAAAAAGCGTGGATGGGGAGTCCCTAACCCGAATTGCAGGGGCCACAGAACAATGCGTGGACTGTGAGTCCCGAACACCTACTTGAGGGGCCACGCAACAAAGCGTGGATTGTGAGTCTCTAACCCTAACTTTGTTGTGGTCTGTTTCTTGGGAACTCAACTGCACTCCTGTGCCTCTTTGTTTCTCGAAATCCAAAATCCAAAATCCCAATCGACAAACCTCGCAGGATCTTTAGACGGGGCACCAATAATAACACAATCTCGAAGACATAAACCCTGTTCAAAGATCGAAGTATCTTACAGCGCTCATTCACAGTTGGCATTCGATGCTTCTTTATTACTCACAGACTGTCAGCGCGATTGCGACTGCGACTTGCGATTTGCGCGTTGTTGCGCTGCGCTGTTGCGCTGCTGCTGTTCGAAGCCATAACACTACCCCCCCCGTTGAGACCTCGAAGAGGTCTCACTCACCTGGGCGGGCGTCACAATGTCGAACAGGAGCAGGCCCAGACAGAAAAAAAAATTTTTGTGCCTCGACATGTGCTGGCTACAGAAGCATAACAGTGGACCAATCCTGGTCGAAACAGTGGACCAATTCTGGTCGAGATCACACACCGAGGTGCAGTCATGGGACACCCGTCGTCAGCGCCTCATTCACACGCCGTGTTCGACTTTGCCACGGCTGCGGCTTTCGGCGGAAGCTGCAGAAGACAACCTCGCCAGGCACACTGCACGGGCGCTGTACCCGCAGCAAGGCTGTGGGCACGTCGAACCATAACATACCATAACATCGAAGCTGGATGCTCAGCAGACCAACAGGCCTGTACATCTGTCAGCTCGACAGGACATATGGAGGCATTCGATACCATTAATGGCATCCAGACTGTCGAATAAGCCATTACTTGGCATCCAGACTGTCGAATCAGCCATTACTTGGCATCCAGACTGTCGAATCAGCCATTACTTGGCATCCAGACTGTCGAATCAGCCATTACTTGGCATCCAGACATGTCGAATCAGCAGTCCGTGCCCCACGTGAACGTGTACGAACGATCCACGGGAAGTCGACATAGTTCATGCACTTCCTTTAGTGTCTCGACGCCAGCCATGAACTTGAAGGTGTCATGACCCGTATAGTGTCGACGGATATCACTGTCGAGGGCACGCTTCTGAATCAGGATACCAGATCGATGGTTCAGCAATCGAAGGTTGGGATCACCAGGTCGGTCGTCGACGGGGCACTTGTACCCGAATACGAAGACATGTTCACCGGCAAGCGCTCTAAATTGTCCAGGTCCCAGTGTTTGTGCCCTGGTCGAATAGAAGTCCCAGAGGCTCGACGGTTTTCAAACGTCCTCACTCCACAGATCGGCCCGATTGGTGGCCTCGAAGGAGTATCCGTCATGTCGACCAGTAGACCACCGATAGGTTTCCTTCGAACCAGTACCAGCGGCCATGCTGTGGTAGAACTGACCAGTTCGCGTATCGACTCGCCACCACTGCGTGTCGGCAATCGAAAGTCGTCGTACGACAATGACGGCGCTGATGTCGTCCTTCTCAGGGCCGAGGGCATATCGGTCGACGATCTCAAGCGTGTCGGTTCGAGAACCTTCTTCTTGGAGTCGACCGGGGTGTTGATGGACATAGTGGCCGTCAGCGAGGGAACTCTGCAGAGCGAATTGAACCGCTTCTGCAGTCACAAGGCTCGAAGCCGTGTCGACAATGACCGCTTCGAGGACTTGGTCCCGGCAGCTGACCTTGCGTCGATGTGCAGCCTTAAAGTCTTCGTGGATCGGCGTGAGGTACTTGAAGAACGGAATGTCGAAGTGGTGCTGATAGACATTCGACTCCATCGACAAGAACCGGTGATCGAGGGGGTCCGGGTGGAACGGGTCGCTCGCAGGCGAGTCGGTTTTCTCGATCTCCTCCCGTTCGTCAGCATAGACGTCCCTTCAAAACTTGACCGTCCGACGCCAACGTTGTCCATCTTGGTATCCGGCCTCGAAGGGGGACATGAGGTATGTCGAGGTACCCAGGCGTCGAACCAAATCGGGGGCATCCACGAAAGGGAAAAGATTGACATACTCTTCATTCGATGAGTGAAGGGCAGCAACTCGTCGGATTGCCCTATCGAAGTCGTGGTACCCGAGTCGTCCGAGTCCAGTCTGGTAGATCGTCGCCAACTAGACAAGGTCGATGGGGGCGCCTGGTGCGACGGCGTTGTACGCGTAGGGTTTGATCTGTTCTCCGAGTCGAAAGTATTCCTGGAGCTGGACCACAAGGTCCTGTGTTCGATGTGGAGAACACCCATATCGTTTATACCATACCATACCATAGCCACAATCGACGTAACCAGCGTTCGGGGAACAAGCACACGTTTGCCCATCATCGACAAATGGAGGAATTTGCCATCATCGAAGGACAACTTGGCATCTCGAAGCTGGTGTCGTGCCGCAGGGCTTCGTATTGCGACTTCGTAGATGTGTTTCGTCCGGGGGTCCTCCCGATAGGCTGTCGCCCACACAGCTGTCGAGGTCAAGTCTTTGCACTGATAATGTCGATGTACTCGGCGGTGTGTACCCTTATGACTCGAGGGGTACGGCGTGTTCGACCCAACTTTCGGCAAGGGAACCGATTGCAACGTGCCGTCACGGTGACGTTGACAGCGAATCAGTTCCGCCATGGTCGGTGCGTATCGAAGTTCATTGCCAAAGGTGACTTGAAGGGGGCGATCCATGCTTACATCGGGGAGGTCCTCGGTGTCAGTAGACGTGTCTGGCTCATTGCCAGCCTCATCGAGATGCATGTTTGGTTGGTGTGAATTCTCAGCCATGATCTCGTCCGATGGTGCTGGATCCAGTTTCAGGTCCTCCGGCTCCGCAGTTGTGGCGCTCGACGGTCGCGGCTCCAGGTCCTCCGGCTCGACGGCGGGTTTGGTGTCGAATTGGAGGGCTGGTTCCGCAAGCTCATCTGCGTCAAGTTCCTTCCCCACGGAGCGTCCGCTTCGTAGTGAAACGTACAGGTGGTCGTACGGCTGGGGCCACACCTCGTCATGAGACAATGTGTCTTCGAGTACATGTAGGAACTCATCGACAGGTTCTCCTCCCGGTGAAGCCCAGTCTTCGACCAGGGGAATTGCGAAAGCCCGTGTACGTGTAGCATTTTCGATCTCCATCAACTGCCGCGAAGTTAAACGAGAGCAGGCATCTGCCGCAGGGTTCTCGAGGCCCGGCACGTACCACAACGTCAGGTTGTATTCCTCGAGGAATTGGGACCATCGTGCCTGCCTTGGTGTCAGCGGTCGAGGACAGGTCTTGAGATATCGAAGACTTTCGTGGTCAGTGTGCACGTGCACCTGCTGCGGTCCTCGAAATAGGTGAAACCATTGTTTCAAGGCTAATACGATGGCCAACAACTCCTGTTCTCGAATCGGGTATCGAGTTTCGGCAGGCTGCATTTTCCGCGACATGAAGGCAATAGGTCGAAGATGTCCCTTGTACTTCCCATGGGCACATCGTTGCGCCAGCGTAGCACCCACGCACCCTTTCGAAGTGTCTGTGTACAGGTGATACGGCTGTCGGGGGTCGATAGCACTGAGATGTGTCGCGCTGATCATCGCCTGCTTCAGCTTGTCGAAGGAAGCTTGGTGGACGGCTGTCCATTCCCACTCGAAGTCTGCCTTAAACATTGCAGTCAGAGGGGCTGCGACAGTTTGGAACCCTTCGACAAACTGCTGGTAAAATCCACACAATCCAATGAACTGTCGAACTTCATGGACCGTAGTTGGTGGAGGCCAACGTCGAATGACCTTGATTTTTTCGGGGTCCATGTGTACTCCATCTTGGTCGATGATGTATCCGCAGAAGGGCACTCGACTCTGAAAGAATTTGGATTTATCGATGCAGGGGAAGAGCGAGTGCTCACGGAGTAGGTCATGTACCAGGTCGAGGTGTCGTTGGTGTTCGTCCGCATCCTTCGAGAAGACGAGGATGTCGTCAATGTACATCCATACAAAGATCCCCAAGTGGTCTCGAAGGACATCATCGACGACGCGTTGGAACGTCGATGGTGCATTGCAGAGGCCAAAGGGCATAACAACCCACTCGAAGGCGCCAAATTGTGTGTGGAAGGCGGTTTTCTCGATATCTTCGTCTTGAATTCGGATCTGGTGGAACCCACTAACAAGGTCAATCTTTGAGAATACGGTGGAACCCCCCAGTGTACTCAAGATGGATTGGATCGATGGCAAAGGATATCGATCTCGTACAGTTCGTGTATTCAACGCTCGGTAGTCGACGCACATACGCCATTTACCATTCGCTTTCTTCACCAGTAGGCAACCCGCTCCGTATGGACTCGAGGATGGTCTGATGCGACCAGATCGATGCAACTTGTCCAATTGTCGTCGAAGTTCATCTAGTTGGCTCGGATCCATTTCGTAAGGGTGTACCCACGGTGGATTTTCTTCCGAATCGAGGCGTATTCGATGGTCTCTTCCAGGTCGATGCGGAGGTAGGTCTCCATATTCCGCTTTCTCCCGGTCGTAGAGGTCCGCCCACTTGTGTAATCGACTCGGTAGTTTGCGTCGAACAGGGTCAAGCCCGTCATCATTGTCATCACTGGCTTGCATCTTATACATTTCATCGACCGGCACTGCTGGTCAAGGCATGCAACACAGAGATACTTGATCTCCCGTGAGATCAGATCGACGGATCTCTCTTTTGAGTTTCGGCAACGAAATGTACTCAATCTCCATATCGCTGCACTCCTCATCGGTGATACCATCATCCGTTTCGGACTCATCGTACGTGTCAGTACTGCGCTGAACGTGTGTCGACGAGTGTAGGTCAGGGTGTTCGTTGGCATGTGGGGTAGGATTCCCAACCGGACTCGCTTTCGTGGAACTGGATGAAAGTATCGAAAGAAGGTCCAGCTTTGAAGCTGCTTGAAACTTTAGCTGGGTGGAATGTCGTGATTCGCCAAAAGACAACCGGTACGAAATCAAACCATGTTGGATGTCGGCGTATCGCTCCTTCCAGTTGACAGTTGGATTGTAGCTTCGAAGCCATGGTAGTCCAAGCACTACATCCGGCAAAATCTCCAAGACCTTGAAGTGATGACGAAATACAAGCTCTCCAACTCGAACATAAGCTCGCGTCTAGTACCGTAGTTCCGTACTTCGACTTGGACACCTCCTGCTGTCAAGACATGTCCAGGGTTTCTCAGTTTATAGAGGGGAAGTCGCGCCCTCTTTGCTGTTTGCATCGACATAAAGTCACTAGTCGCTCCACAGTCGACCAACAGTTCCACGCTGGAGTCAAAGGAGTCTTCAGGACATGCGCAAATGCGCCCTCGAACCGTGAACAGAGACGCATGCTCAGGTTCGGTTCCTTCGACAGTGACACTTCCAAGCGTCGAATTCTTTTCGGGTTTATTGGTGCGGGTGGTGGTGTTCAGCTCTTCTCGAGGACGTCCGCCACCAGGTCCTCGGAATTGTTTTCTAGGCCGTTGTAGGCCTTTCTCTGCTCTTGGAGCGGGATCGAAACCGTCCCTTGCTGTCTCGACTTTGATCTCGTCTCGGTGTGTTCGACCGTGATTCCCGGCGTTCTCGTCCTCGGGATGGCGGTCGACCTTTTGGACAGTCGCGGGCCAAGTGTCCTTGTTCGCCACAGTTGTAGCAACGTCTGCTTTCTCGACCATCTTGGCGTCCGCCATGTTGACGTCCGAACCGTTCACCAATGTAGGCATGTAACTCTTCTCGAAGCTTGGCAATTGCATCGAGATTCATCAGCTCTGCCACGGTCGAAGCCGTGGGCGCCGCAGCTGGGGTCGGCATCGGTGTGACGTGTGGCGTTGGCATAGGGTTCGATGGAAACGTGGAAGTCGAAGTAGGTGGGACCATCATAGGCAGGGGTCTCGACACTGCAGGACCCAGGGTGTGATCTGATGTCGTTCTCGATGCGTTCTGTACTTCTTCCAGTTGATACCCAGCCGCAATGTAGGCTTCCGCGATGGTCTCTACCAAGGTATCGAATCCAAATGGATTATTAGAACGCCATCTCGAACGGACTTCAACGATGTACTGCCGGCGCACAGCGTCATTCGACAACCCTTCAACAAATCGAGAGCTGACGAGGTAACCCATCCGGAGTTCATTCCTGTTGGACTTCGACTTGATAACGCATGTACGAAATTCTCGAACGTAATCTGCATGTCGGGGAAACTCGCTCTCTTTCAAGCTCAACATTCTCGACAAATACACTGGCCCATGGGATATGCAGTCGAAACGCTGGCCTAACACACGCATGAGCTCGAACCAGTCGTCCTGTACAACTTTCGTCAGGCTATGATAGTACTCAGCGGCATCACCATCGAGGATGAATGACATCGTTGCTGCCTGATCGACGGGTGAGGTGATGTCCGACAAAGTGAAGGCTCGTAATAGATCTTCTTTCCATGTTCGAAATTCTCCACATCCAGGTTTACCCGTGAACCTCTTGACCAGTTTGTTCAGGCGCTCGACGCGGCGTCCCAAAATCTCCTGCGAAGGAGCACGTTGAACTACGAACTGGGGTAGTGGTTCGAAGGTAGGCCGCTGTGGGAGTGGTTGTTGTGGAGGGTGAGGTTGGTTCGAATTCGAAGAAGACGGTGGTTGCGGAAACTGTTGTTGTTGTGGTTGCGGAAACTGGATGTTGTTTGGAGGTGGTGGACTCGAAGTTCGTACAAATTCGTTAAGAAGAGCGTAACATTGCGACAATTCATGTTCTACGCGTCGAAGCTCATTTGCAGCAGCTTGGGTTGCATTTTCCGTCGAAGACTGCAAGGTATCGATGCGCTGGCCAGTTGCTGCTGTAGCACTTGCTGCTGTTGCCTGCAATACATTGACGCGTTGTTCAGTTGCTGCGGTAGCACTTGCTGCTGTTGCCTGCAATACATCGATGCGTTGTTCCAATTCGATAACTTTGGCTTGAGTATCCGCAAGCTTCTGCGAACAGCTGTGAAGATCAGGAGAGAGACATGGAAACCACTCGCTTTCTCGACTAGCGATGCGCTCTGCGATGAACTTCTCTAACGAGGTCGAAAATTCGTGATGCAAGGGTGAATCACTTCGAAACAAACTGTCTCTGATGAAATGCAGCATAGCTGCGTCGTCGAAGGGCCGCTCCATTGTAGATCGAAGTCCAAATCAAGTTGACGGCGTTGCGGCGTCGAAGATTGATCTCGAAGATTGATCCTCCCCGCCACCTAGCTGGCTACCACTTGTTGTGGTTTGTTTCTTGGGAACTCAACTGCACTCCTGTGCCTCTTTGTTTCTCAAAATCCGAAATCCAAAATCCCAATCGACAAACCTCGCAGGATCTTTAGACGGGGCACCAATAATAACACAATCTCGAAGACATAAACCCTGTTCAAAGATCGAAGTATCTTACAGCGCTAATTCACAGTTGGCATTCGATGCTTCTTTATTATTCACAGACTGTCAGCGCGATTGCGACTGCGACTTGCGATTTGCGCGCTGTTGCGCTGCGCTGTTGCGCTGCTGCTGTTCAAAGCCATAACAACTTGAGGGGCCACGTAACAAAGTGTGGATTGAGAGTCCCCAACCCCAACTCCAGGGGCCGGACAACAAAGCATGGATTGTGAGTCCCTAAACCCATCTCGAGGTGCCAGGCAATAAAGCGTGCATTGTGAGTCCCTACCCCCAACTCGAGAGGCTGCACAACAAAGCGCGGATTGTGACTCCCTAACCCCAACTCGAGGGGCCACACAACAAAGCGTGGATTGTGAGTCCCCAACCCCATATCGAGATGCCATGCAACAAAGCGTTGATTGTGAGTCCCCAACCCCAACTCGAGGGGCCACGCAACAAATCGTGGATTGTGAGTCCCTTACCCCAACTCGAGGGGCCACACAACAATGCGTGCATTGTGCGTCCCTAACCCCAACTCGAGGAGGCACACAAGAAAGAGTGAATTGTGAGTCCCTAACCCCAACTCGAGAGGCCACAGAACAAAGCGTGGATTGTGAGTCCCTAACCCCTACTCGAGAGGCCGCCCAACAAAGCGTGGATTGTGAGTCCCTAACCCCAACTCTAGGGGCCACGCAACAAAGCGTGGATTGTGAGTCCCTAACGCCAACTCGAGGGGCCACGCAACAAAGCTTGGATTGTGAGTCCCCAACCCCAACTCGAGAGGCCACGCAACACAGTGTGGATTGTGAGTCCCTAACCCCAACTCGAGGGGCCACACAACAAAGCGTCGATTGTGAGTCCCTAGCCCCAACTCGAGGGGCCACACAACAAAGCGCGGATTGTGACTCCCTAACCCCAACTCAAGGAGCCACACAACAAAGCGCGGATTCTGAGTCCCCAACCCCAACTCGAGAGGCCAAGCAACAAAGCGTGGATTGTGAGTCCCTAACCCCAACTCGAGGGGCCACGCAAAGAAGCGTAGATTGTGAGTCCCTAACCCCAACTCGAGGGGCCACGCAACAAAGTGTGGATTGTGACTCCCCAACCCCAACACGAGAGGCCACACAACAAACGTGGATTGTGTGTCCCTAACCCAAATTCCAGGAGCCACGCAAGAAAGCTTGGATGCTGAGTCCCTAGCCCGAACTCGAGGGGCCACAGAACAATGCGTGGATGGTGAGTCCCGAACCCCTACTTGAGGGGCCACGCAACAAAGCGTGGATTGTGAGTCCCTAACCCCAACTTGAGGGGCCACGTAACAAGGTGTGGATTCAGAGTCCCGAACCCCTACTTGAGGGGCCACACAACAAAGCGTGGATTGTGAGTCCCCAAACCCATCTCGAGGTGCCACGCACAAAAGCGTGCATTGTGAGTGCCTAACGCCAACTCGAGGGGCCACGCAACAAAGCGTGGATTGTGAGTCCCTATCCCCAACTCGAGAGGCCACGCAACACAGTGTGGATTGTGAGTCCCTAACCCCAACTCGAGGGGCCACACAACAAAGCGTGGATTGTGAGTCCCTAACCCCAACTCGAGGGGCCACACAACAAAGCGCGGATTGTGACTCCCTAACCCCAACTCCAGGAGCCACACAACAAAGCGCGGATTGTGAGTACCCAACCCCAACTCAAGAGGCCACGCAACAAATCGTGGATTGTGAGTCCCTAACCCCAACTCGAGGGGCCACGCAACAAAGCTTGGATTGTGAGTACCCCACCCCAACTCGAGAGGACACGCAACAAAGCGTGGATGTTGAGTCTCTAACCCCAACTCGAGGGGCCACACAACATAGCGCGGATTGTGACTCCCTAACCCCGACTCGAGGAGCCACACAACAAAGCGCGGATTGTGAGTCCCCAACCCCAACTCGAGAGGCCACGCAACAAAGCGTGGATTGTGAGACCCTAACCCCAACTCAAGGGGCCACGCAACAAAGCTTGGATTCTGAGTCCCCAACCCCAACTCGAGAGACCACGCAACAAAGCGTGGATTGTGAGTCCCTAACCCCAACTCGAGGGGCCACACAACAAAGCGTGGATTGTGAGTCCCTAAACCCAACTTGAGGGGCCACACAACAAAGGGTCGATTGTGAGTCACTAACCCCAACTCGAATGGCCACACAACAAAGCGTGGCTTGTGACTCCCTAACCCCAACTCGAGGAGCCACACAACAAAGCGTGGATTGTGAGTCCCCAACCCCAACTCGAGAAGCCACGCAACAATGTGTGCATTGTGAGTCCCTAACCTCAACTCAAGGGGCCACACAACAAAGCGTGGATTGTCAGTCCCTATCAGCAACTCCAGGGGCCACACAACAAAGCGTGGATTGTGAGTCCCTAACCCCAACTCGAGGGGCCACACAACAAAGCGTGGATTGTGAGTCCCTAACCCCAACTTGACAGGCCACACAACAACGCGTGCATTGTGAGTCCCTTACCCCAACTCGAGAGGCCACACAACAATGCGTGCATTGTGAGTCCCTAACCCCAACTCGAGGAGCCACACAACAAAGCTTAGATTGTGACTACCTAACCCGAAATCCAGGGGCCACACAACAAAGCGTGGATTGTGACTCCCTAACCCCAACTCGAGGGGCCACACAACAAAGCGTGGATTGTTAGTCCGCAACCCAACTCGAGGGGCCAGACAACAAAGCGTGGATTGTGAGTCCCCAACCCCAACTCGAGGGGCCACACAACAAAGCGTGGATTCTGAGTCCCTAACCCCAACTCAAGGGGCCACACAACAAAGCGTGGATTGTGAGTCCCTAACCCAAACTCGAGGGGCCACACAACAAAGCGTGGATTGTGAGTTGCGGACCCCAACTCGAGGGGCCACGCAACAAAGCGTGGATTGTGAGTCCCCAACCCCAACTCGAGAGGCCACGCAACAAATCTTGGATTGTGAGTCCCTGACCCCAACTCGAGGGGCCACACAACAAAGCGTGGATTGTGAGTTCCCAACCCCAACTCGAGAGGCCACGCAACAAAGCGTGCATTGTGAGTCCCTAACTCCAACTCGAGAGGCCGGACAACAACGCGTGGATTGTGAGTCCCCAACACCAACTCGAGGGGCCACACAACAATGCTTGCACTGTGAGTCCCTAACCCCAACTCAAGGAACCACACAACAAAGTGTGGATTGTGAGACCCTGACCCCAACTCGAGGGGCTACGCAACAAAGCGTGCATTGTGAGTTCCTAACCCCAACTGGAGAGGCCACACAACAAAGCCTGGATTCTGAGTCCCTAACCCCAACTCGAGGGGCCACACGACAAAGCGTGGATTGTGAGTCCCCAACCCCAACTCGAGAGGCCACAGAACAAAGCGTGGATTGTGAGTCCCTAACCCCAACTTGAGAGGCCACACAACAATGCGTGCTTTGTGAGTCTCTAATCCGAACTCCGGGAGCAACACAACAAAGCGTAGATTGTGAGTCCCTAACCCCAACTTGAGGGGCTACGCAACAAAGCGTGGATTGAGAGTCCCGAACCCCAACTCGAGGGGCCACACAAGAATGCGTGGATTGTGAGTCCCCGACCCCAACTGGAGGGGCCACGCAACAAAGTGTGGATTGTGAGACCCTAACCCCAACTCGAGGGGCTACGCAACAAAGCGTGGATTGTGAGTTCCTAACCCCAACTCGAGAGGCCACACAACAAAGCGTGGATTGTGAGTCCCTAACTCCAACTTGAGAGGCCACACAACAAAGCGTGCATTGTGAGTCATTAACCCCAAATAGAGGGGCCACACAACAATGCGTGCATTGTGAGTCTCTAATCCCAACTCCAGGAGCAATGTGAGTCCCTAACCCCAACTTGAGGGGCTACGCAACAAAGCGTGGATCGAGAGTCCCCGACCCCAACTCGAGGGGCCACACAACAATGCGTGGATTGTGAGTCCCCGACCCCAACTCAAGGGGCGGCGCAACAAAGTGCGGATTGTGAGTCCCTAACCCCAACTCGAGGGGCCACACAACAAAGTGTGGATTGTGAGTTCCTAACCCCAACTCGAGAGGCCACACAAGAAAGCGTGGATTGTGAGTCCCTAACCCCAACTCGAGGGGCCACACAACAATGCGTGCATTGTGAGTCTCTAATCCCAACTCCAGGAGCCACGAAACAAAGCGTGGATTGTGAGTTCCTAACCCCAACTCGAGGGGCCACACAACAAAGCGTGGATTGTGAGTCCCTATCCCCGAACTTGAGGGGCCACACAACAAAGCGGGGATTGTGAGTCCCCAACCCCAACTCGAGGGGCCACACAACAAAGCGTGGATTGTGACTCCCTAACCCCAACTGGAGGGGCCACGCAACAAAGTGTGGATTGTGAGTCCCTAACCCCAACTTGAGGGGCCACGCAACAAAGCGCAGATTGTGACTACCTAACCCCAACTCGAGGGGCCACACAACAAAGCGCGGATTGTGAGTCCCCAACCCAAAATCGAGAGGCCACACAACAAAGCGTGGATTGTGACTCCCCAACCTCAACTCGAGGGGCCACACAACAAAGCACGGATTGTGACTCCCTAACCCGAACTCGAGGGGAGGGGCCACAAAACAAAGCGTGGATTATGAGTTCCTAACCCCAACTCGAGAGGCCACACAACAAAGCGTGGATTGTGAGTCCCTAACCCCAACTTGAGGGGCCACACAACCATGCGTGCATTGTGAGTCTCTAACCCCAACTCGAGGGGCCACACAACAAAGCGCGGATTGTGACTACCTAACCCCAACTCGAGAGGCCACGCAACAAAGCTTGGATTGTGAGTCCCCAACCCCAACTCGAGAGGCCACACAACAAAGCGTGGATTGTGAGTCCCTAACCCCAACTCGAGGGGCCACACAACAAAGCGTGGATTGTTAGTCCGCAACCCAACTCGAGGGGCCAGACAACAAAGCGTGGATTGTGAGTCCCCAACCCCAACTCGAGGGGCCACACAACAAAGCGTGGATTCTGAGTCCCTAACCCCAACTCAAGGGGCCACACAACAAAGCGTGGATTGTGAGTCCCCAACCCCAACTCGAGGGGCCACACAACAAAGCGTGGATTGTGAGTTGCCGACCCCAACTCGAGGGGCCACGCAACAAAGCGTGGATTGTGAGTCCCCAACCCCAACTCGAGAGGCCACGCAACAAATCTTGGATTGTGAGTCGCCGACCCCAACTCGAGGGGCCACACAACAAAGCGTGGATTGTGAGTCCCCAACCCCAAATCGAGAGGCCATGCAACAAAGCGTGCATTGTGAGTCCCCAACTCCAACTCGAGAGGCCGGACAACAACGCGTGGATTGTGAGTCCCTTACCCCAACTCGAGGGGCCACACAACAATGCGTGCACTGTGAGTCCCTAACCCCAACTCAAGGAGCCACACAACAAAGCGCGGATTGTGACTACCTAACCCCAACTCGAGGGGCCACACAACAAAGCGTGGAGTGTGACTCCCTAACCCTACCTCGAGGGGCCACACGAAAAAGCGTGGATTGTGAGCGCCCAACCCAACTCGAGGGGCCACACAACAAAGCGTGTATTGTGAGTCCCCAACCCCAACTCGAGAGGCCACACAACAAAGCGTGGATTGTGAGTCCCTAACCCCAACTCGAGAGGCCACAGAACAAACCGTGGATTGTGAGTCCCTAACCCCAATTTGAGGGGCCACACAACAATGCGTGCATTGTGAGTCTCTAATCCAAACTCCTGGAGCAACGCAACAAAGCGTGGATTGTGAGTCCCTAACCCCAACTTGAGGGGCTACGCAACAAAGGGTGGATTGAGAGTCCCCAACACCAACTCAAGGGGCCAGACAACAATGCGTGGATTGTGAGTCCCCGACCTCAACTCGAGGGGCCACGCAACAAAGTGTGGATTGTGAGACCCTAACCCCAACTCGAGGGGCTACGCAACAAAGCGTGCATTGTGAGTTCCTAACCCCAACTGGAGAGGCCACACAACAAAGCCTGGATTCTGAGTCCATAACCCCAACTCGAGGGGCCACACAACAAAGCGCGGATTGTGAGTCCCTAACCCGAACTCGAGAGGCCACAGAACAAACCGTGGATTGTGAGTCCCTAACCCCAATTTGAGGGGCCACACAACAATGCGTGCATTGTGAGTCTCTACTCCAAACTCCTGGAGCAACGCAACAAAGCGTGGATTGTGAGTCCCCAACCCCAACTTGAGGGGCTACGCAACGAAGGGTGGAGTGAGAGTCCCAGACACCAACTCGAGGGGCCAGACAACAATGCGTGGATTGTGAGTCCCCGACCTCAACTCGAGGGGCCACGCAACAAAGTGTGGATTGTGAGACCCTAACCCCAACTCGAGGGGCTACGCAACAAAGCGTGCATTGTGAGTTCCTAACCCCAACTGGAGACGCCACACAACAAAGCCTGGATTCTGAGTCCCTAACCCCAACTCGAGGGGCCACACAACAAAGCGTGGATTGTGAGTCCCCAACCCCAACTCGAGAGGCCACAGAACAAAGCGTGGATTGTGAGTCCCTAACCCCAACTTGAGAGGCCACACAACAATGCGTGCTTTGTGAGTCTCTAATCCGAACTCCGGGAGCAACACAACAAAGCGTAGATTGTGAGTCCCTAACCCCAACTTGAGGGGCTACGCAACAAAGCGTGGATTGAGAGTCCCCAACCCCAACTCGAGGGGCCACACAACAATGCGTGGATTGTGAGTCCCCGACCCCAACTCGAGGGGCCACGCAACAAAGTGTGGATTGTGAGACCCTAACCCCAACTCGAGGGGGTACGCAACAAAGCGTGGATTGTGAGTTCCTAACCCCAACTCGAGAGGCCACACAACAAAGCGTGGATTGTGAGTCCCTAACCCCAACTTGAGAGGCCACACAGCAAAGCGTGCATTGTGAGTCATTAACCCCAAATAGAGGGGCCACACAACAATGCGTGCATTGTGAGTCTCTAATCCCAACTCCAGGAGCAACGCAACAAAGCGTGGATTGTGAGTCCCTAACCCCAACTTGAGGGGCTACGCAACAAAGCGTGGATTGAGAGTCCCCAACCCCAACTCGAGGGGCCACACAACAATGCGTGGATTGTGACTCCCCGACCCCAACTCAAGGGGCGGCGCAACAAAGTGCGGATTGTGAGTCCCTAACCCCAACTCGAGGGGCCACACAACAAAGCGTGGATTGTGAGTCCCTAACCCCAACTCGAGGGGCCACACAACAATGCGTGCATTGTGAGTCTCTAATCCCAACTCCAGGAGCGACGAAACAAAGCGTGGATTGTGAGTTCCTAACCCCAACTCGAGGGGCCACACAACAAAGCGTGGATTGTGAGTCCCTATCCCCGAACTTGAGGGGCCACACAACAAAGCGGGGATTGTGAGTCCCCAACCCCAACTCGAGGGGCCACACAACAAAGCGTGGATTGTGACTCCCTAACCCCAACTGGAGGGGCCACGCAACAAAGTGTGGATTGTGAGTCCCTAATTCCAACTTGAGGGGCCACGCAACAAAGCGTGGATTGTGAGTTCCTAACCCGGACTTGAGAGGCCACACAAAAAAGCATGGATGGTGAGTCCCTAACCCTAACTCAAGGGGCCACACAACAAAGCGCGGATTGTGACTACCTAACCCCAACTCGAGGGGCCACACAACAAAGCGCGGATTGTGAGTCCCCAACCCAAAATCGAGAGGCCACACAACAAAGCGTGGATTGTGACTCCCCAACCCCAACTCGAGGGGCCACACAACAAAGCGCGGATTGTGACTCCCTAACCCCAACTCGAGGGGAGGGGCCTCAAAACAAAGCGTGGATTATGAGTTCCTAACCCCAACTCGAGAGGCCACACAACAAAGCGTGGATTGTGAGTCCCTAACCCCAACTTGAGGGGCCACACAACCATGCGTGCATTGTGAGTCTCTAACCCCAACTCGAGGGGCCACACAACAAAGCGCGGATTGTGACTACCTAACTGCAACTCGAGAGGCCACGCAACAAAGCTTGGATTGTGAGTCCCCAACCCCAACTCGAGAGGCCACACAACAAAGCGTGGATTGTGAGTCCCCAACCCCAACTCGAGAGGCCACACAACAAAGCGTGGATTGTTAGTCCGCAACCTAACTCGAGGGGCCAGACAACAAAGCGTGGATTGTGAGTCCCCAACCCCAACTCGAGGGGCTACACAACAAAGCGGGGATTCTGAGTCACTAACCCCAACTCAAGGGGCCACACAACAAAGCGTGGATTGCGAGTCCCCAACCCCAACTCGAGGGGCCACACAACAAAGCGTGGATTGTGAGTTGCCGACCCCAACTCGAGGGGCCACGCAGCAAAGCGTGAATTGTGAGTCCCCAACCCCAACTCGAGAGGCCACGCAACAAATCTTGGATTGTGAGTCCCCGACCCCAACTCGAGGGGCCACACAACAAAGCGTGGATTGTGAGTCCCCAACCCCAACTCGAGAGGCCACGCAACAAATGTTGGATTGTGAGTCCCCAACCCCAACTCGAGAGGCCACGCAACAAAGCGTGCATTGTGAGTCCCTAACTCCAACTCGAGAGGCCGGACAACAAAGCGTGGATTGTGAGTCCCTTACCCCAACTCGAGGGGCCACACAACAATGCGTGCACTGTGAGTCCCTAACCCCAACTCAAGGAGCCACACAACAAAGCGCGGATTGTGACTACCTAACCCCAACTCGAGGGGCCACACAACAAAGCGTGGATTGTGACTCCCTAACCCCAACTCGAGGGGCCACACGAAAAAGCGTGGATTGTGAGCGCCCAACCCAACTCGAGGGGCCACACAACAAAGCGTGGATTGTGAGTCCCCAACCCCAACTCGAGAGGCCACACAACAAAGCGTGGATTGTGAGTCCTGAACCCCAACTCGAGGGGCCACACAACAAAGCGTGGATTGTGACTCCCTAACCCCAAGTCGAGGGGCCACGCAACAGAGTGTGGATTGTGAGTCCCTAACCCCAACTTGAGGGGCCACACAACAAAGCCTGGATTGTGAGTCCCTAACCCCAACTTGAGGGGCCACACAACAAAGCGCGGTTTGTGACTACCTAACCCGAGCTCGAGGGGCCACACAACAAAGCGTGTATTGTGAGTCACCAAGCCCAACTCGAGAGGCCACACAACAATGCGTGCATTGTGAGTCTCTAATCCAAACTCCTGGAGCAACGCAACAAAGCGTGGATTGTGAGTCCCTAACCCCAAATTGAGGGGCTACGCAACAAAGGGTGGATTGAGAGTCCCCAACACCAACTCGAGGGGCCAGACAACAATGCCCGGATTGTGAGTCCCCGACCTCAACTCGAGGCGCCACGCAACAAAGTATGGATTGTGAGACCCTAACCCCAACTCGAGGGGCTACGCAACAAAGCGTGCATTGTGAGTTCCTAACCCCAACTGGAGAGGCCACACAACAAAGCCTGGATTCTGAGTCCCTAACCCCAACTCGAGGGGCCACACAACAAAGCGTGGATTGTGAGTCCCCAACCCCAACTCGAGAGGCCACACAACAAAGCGTGGATTGTGAGTCCCTAACCCCAACTCGAGAGGCCACAGAACAAAGCGTGGATTGTGAGTCCCTAACCCCAACTTGAGAGGCCACACAACAATGCGTGCTTTGTGAGTCTCTAATCCGAACTCCGGGAGCAAGACAACAATGCGTGGATTGTGAGTCCCTAACCCCAACTTGAGGGGCTACGCAACAAAGCGTGGATTGAGAGTCCCCAACCCCAACTCGAGGGGCCACACAACAATGCGTGGATTGTGAGTCCCCGACCCCAACTCGAGGGGCCACGCAACAAAGTGTGGATTGTGAGACCCTAACCCCAACTCGAGGGACTACGCAACAAAGCGTGGATTGTGAGTTCCTAACCCCAACTCGAGAGGCCACACAACAAAGCGTGGATTGTGAGTCCTTAACCCGAACTTGAGAGGCCACACAACAAAGCGTGCATTGTGAGTCATTAACCCCAACTTGAGGGGCCACAGAACAATGCGTGCATTGTGAGTCTCTAATCCCAACTCCAGGAGCAACGCAACAAAGCGTGGATTGTGAGTCCCTAACCCCAACTTGAGGGGCTACGCAACAAAGCGTGGATTGAGAGTCCCGGGCCCCAACTCGAGGGGCCACACAACAATGTGTGCATTGTGAGTCTCCGACCCCAACTCAAGGGGTCACTCAACAAAGTGCGGATTGTGAGTCCCTAACCCCAACTCGAGGGGCCACGCAACAAAGCGTGGATTGTGAGTTCCTAACCCCAACTCGAGAGGCCACACAACAAAGCGTGGATTGTTATCCCTAACCCCAACTCGAGGGGCCACACAAAAAAGCGTGGATTGTGAGTCCCTAACCCCAACTCGAGGGGCCACACAACAAAGCGTGGGTTGTGAGTCCCCGACCCCAACTCGAGGGGCCACGCGACAAAGCGTGGATTGTGACTCCCTAACCCCAACTCGAGAGGCCACACAACAAAGCGTGGATTGTGGGTCCCTAACCCGGAGTCGAGGGGCCACACAAGAATGCGTGCATTGTGAGTCTCTAATCCCAACTCCATGAGCCACGAAACAAAGCGTGGATTGTGAGTTCCTAACCCCAACTCGAGAGGCCACAGAACAAAGCGTGGATTGTGAGTCCCTAACCCCGAACTTGAGGGGCCACACAACAAAGCGGGGATTGTGAGTCCCCAACCCCAACTCGAGGGGCCACACAACAAAGCGTGGATTGTGACTCCCTAACCCCAACTCGAGGGGCCACACAACAAAGCGCGGATTGTGACTACCTAACCCCAACTCGAGGGGCCACACAACAAAGCGTGGATTGTGAGTCCCCAACCCCAACTCGAGAGGCCACACAACAAAGCGTGGATTGTGACTCCCCAACCCCAACTCGAGGGGCTACACAGCAAAGCGCGGAGTGTGACTCCCTAACCCCGACTCGAGGGGAGGGGCCAGACATCAAAGCGTGGATTGTGAGTCCCTCACCGAACTCGAGCGGCCACACAACAAAGTGTGGGTTGTGAGTCCCTGACCCCAACTCGAGAGGCCAGGCACGCAACAAAGCGTGGATTGTGATTCCCTAACCCTAACTCAAGAGGCCACACAACAAAGCGTGGATTGTGAGTCCCTTATCCAAACTCGAGGGGCTACGCAACAAAGCGTGGATTGTGAGTCTCTAACCCCAACTCGAGGGGACACACAACAAAGCGTGGATTGTGAGTCTCTAAACCCAACTCGAGGGGCCACACAACAAAGCGCGGATTGTGACTACCTAACCCGAACTCGAGAGGCCACGCAACAGAGCGTGGATTGTGAGTCCCCAACGCAAACTCGAGAGGCCACACAACAAAGCGTGGATTGTGAGTCCCTAACCCCAACTCGAGGGGCCAGGCAACAAAGCGTGGATTGTGAGTCCCCAACCCCAACTCGAGAGGCCACGCAACAAAGCGTGGATTGTGAGTCCCCAACCCCAACTCGAGAGGCCACACAACAAAGCGTGGATTGTGAGTCCCTAACCCCAACTCGAGGGGCCACACAACAAAGCGTGTATTGTGAGTCCCTTACCCCAACTCGAGGGGCCACACAACAAAGCGTGGATTGTGAGTCCCTAACCCCAACTCGAGGGGCCACAAAGCAAAGCGTGGATTGTGAGTCCCCAACCCCAACTCAAGAGGCCAGACAACAAAGGGTGGATTGTGAGTTCCCAACCCGAACTCGAGGGGCCACACAACAATGCGTGCATTGTGAGTCTCAAATCCCACCTTCAGCAGCCACGCAACAAAGCGTGGATTGTGAGTCCCTGACCTCAACTCGAGGGGCCACACAACAAAGCTTAGATTGTGAGTCCCTAACCCCAACTCGAGGGGCCACACAACAAAGCGTGGATTGTGAGTCCCTAACCCCAACTTGAGGGGCCACACAACAAAGCGTGGATTGTGAGTCCCCAACCCCAACTCAAGAGGCCACACAACAAAGCGTGGATTGTGAGTCCCCGACCGCAACTCGAGAGGCCACACAACAAGGCGTGCATTGTGAGTCTCTAATCTCAACTCCAGGAGCCACGCAACAAAGCGTGGATTGTGAGTCCCCAACCCCAACTCGAAGGGCTACGCAACAAAGCGTGGATTGAGAGTCCCCAACCCCAACTCGAGGGGCCACACAACAATGCGTGGATTGTGAGTCCCCGACCCCAACTCGAGGGGCCACGCAACAAAGTGTGGATTGTGAGTCCCTAACCCCAACTCGAGGGGCCACGCAACAAAGCGTGGATTGTGAGTTCCTAACCCCAACCCGAGAGGCCACACAACCAAGCGTGGATTGTGAGTCCCTTACCCCAGCTCGAGGGGCCACACAACAAAGCGTGGATTGTGAGTCCCTAACCTTAACTCGAGGGGCCACACAACAAAGCGTGGATTGTGAGTCCCCGACCCCAACTCGAGGGGCCATGCGACAAAGCGTGGATTGTGACTTCCTAACCCCAACTCGAGGGGCCACACAACAAAGCGTGGATTGTGAGTCCCTAACCCCAACTCGAGGGGCCACACAACAATGCGTGGATTGTGAGTCTCTAATCCCAACTCCAGGAGCCACGAAATAAAGCGTGGATTGTGAGTTCCTAACCCCAACTCGAGAGGCCACAGAACAAAGCGTGGATTGTGAGTCCCCAATCCACACTCGAGGGGCCACACAACAAAGCGTGGATTGTGAGTCCCTAACCCCGAACTCGAGGGGCCAGACAACAAAGCGCGGATTGTGAGTCCCCGAACCCAGCTCGAGAGGCCACGCGACAAAGCGTGGATTGTGAGTCCCTAACCCCAACTCGAGAGGCCACACAACAAAGCGTGGATTGTGAGTCCCCAACCCCAACTCGAGGGGCCACACAACAAAGCGTGGAATGTGACTCCCTAACCCCAAGTCGAGGGGCCACGCAACAAAGTGTCGATTGTGAGTCCCTAACCCCAATTTGAGGGGCCACGCAACAAAGCGTGGATTGTGAGTTCCTAACCCCAACTCGAGAGGCCACACAACAAAGCGTGGATTGTGAGTCCCTTACCCCAACTCGAGAGGCCACACAACAAAGCGTGGATTGTGAGTTCCTTACCCCAACTCGAGGGGCCACACAACAATGCGTGCATTGTGAGTCCCTAACCCTGAACTCGAGGGGCCACACAACAAAGCGCGGATTGTGAGTTCCGAACCCAGCTCGACAGGCCACGCGACAAAGCGTGTATTGTGAGTCCCTAACCCCAACTCGAGAGGCCACACAACAAAGCGTGGATTGTGAGTCCCGAACCCCAACTCGAGGGGCCACACAACAAAGCGTGGATTGTGACTCCCTAACCCCAAGTCGAGGGGCCACGCAACAGAGTGTGGATTGTGAGTCCCTAACCCCAACTTGAGGGGCCACACAAAAAAGCCAGGATTGTGAGTCCCTAACCCCAACTTGAGGGGCCACACAACAAAGCGCGGTTTGTGACTACCTAACCCGAGCTCGAGGGGCCACACAACAAAGCGTGGATTGTGAGTCACCAACCCCAACTCGAGAGGTCACACAACAAAGCGTGGATTGTGAGTCCCTAACCCCAACTCGAGGGGCCACACAACAAAGCGCGGATCGTGACTCCCTAACCCCAAACCGAGGGGCCACACAACAAAGCGTGGATTGTGAGTCCCTAACCCCAACTCGAGGGGCCATACAACAAAGCGCGGATCGTGACTCCCTAACCCCAACTCGAGGAGCCACACAACAAAGCGTGGATTGTGAGTCCCCAACCCCAACTCGAGAGGCCACACAACAAAGCGTGGATTGTGAGTCCCTAACCCCAACTCGAGGGGCCACACAACAAAGCGTGGATTGTGAGTCCCTTACCCCAACCTGAGGGGCCACACAACAAAGCGTGGATTGTGAGTCCCTAACCCCAACTCGAGGGGCCACAAAACAAAGCGTGGATTGTGAGTCCCCAACCCCAACTCAAGAGGCCACACAACAAAGCGTGGATTGTGAGTCCCCAACCCGAACTCGAGGGGCCACACAACAATGCGTGCATTGTGAGTCTCAAATCCCACCTTCAGCAGCCACGCAACAAAGCGTGGATTGTGAGTCCCTGACCCCAACTCGAGGGGCCACACAACAAAGCTTAGATTGTGAGTCCCTAACCCCAACTCGAGGGGCCACACAACAAAGCGTGGATTGTGAGTCCCTAACCCCAACTTGAGGGGCCACACAACAAAGCGTGGATTATGAGTCCCCAACCCCAACTCAAGAGGCCACACAACAAAGCGTGGATTGTGAGTCCCCAAGCGCAACTCGAGAGGCCACACAACAAAGCGTGGATTGTGTGTCCCTAACCCCAACTCGAGAGGCCACACAACAAAGCATGGATTGTGAGTCCCTAACCCAAACTTTAGGGGCCACACAACAAGGCGTGCATTGTGAGTCTCTAATCTCAACTCCAGGAGCCACGCAACAAAGCGTGGATTGTGAGTCCCCAACCCCAACTCGAAGGGCTACGCAACAAAGCGTGGATTGAGAGTCCCCAACCCCAACTCGAGGGGCCACACAACAATGCGTGGATTGTGAGTCCCCGACCCGAACTCGAGGGGCCACGCAACAAAGTGTGGATTGTGAGTCCCTAACCCCAACTCGAGGGGTTACGCAACAAAGCGTGGATTGTGAGTTCCTAACCCCAACCCGAGAGGCCACACAACCAAGCGTGGATTGTGAGTCCCTTACCCCAGCTCGAGGGGCCACACAACAAAGCGTGGATTGTGAGTCCCTAACCTTAGCTCGAGGGGCCACACAACAAAGCGTGGATTGTGAGTCCCCGACCCCAACTCGAGGGGCCACGCGACAAAGCGTGGATTGTGACTCCCTAACCCCAACTCGAGGGGCCACACAACAAAGCGTGGATTGTGAGTCCCTAACCCCAACTCGAGGGGCCACACAACAATGCGTGCATTGTGAGTCTCTAATCCCAACTCCAGGAGCCACGAAATAAAGCGTGGATTGTGAGTTCCTAACCCCAACTCGAGAGGCCACAGAACAAAGCGTGGATTGTGAGTCCCCAATCCCAACTCGAGGGGCCACACAACAAAGCGTGGATTGTGAGTCCCTAACCCCGAACTCGAGGGGCCAGACAACAAAGCGCGGATTGTGAGTCCCCGAACCCAGCTC